>JAJQQW010000002.1:119262561-120462561 GCA_025583905.1 Ia io
TCCCGTGGTCTGAGGCCATCCCAGAGATACACATCCCGTGGTCTGAGGCCATCCCAGAGATGCACATCCCGTGGTCTGAGGCCATCCCAGAGATGCACATCCCGTGGTCTGAGGCCATCCCAGAGATGCACATCCCGTGGTCTGAGGCCATCCCAGAGATGCACATCCCGTGGTCTGAGGCCATCCCAGAGATGCACATCCCGTGGTCTGAGGCCATCCCAGAGATGCACATCCCGTGGTCTGAGGCCATCCCAGAGATGCACATCCCGTGGTCTGAGGCCATCCCAGAGATGCACATCCCGTGGTCTGAGGCCATCCCAGAGATGCACATCCCGTGGTCTGAGGCCATCCCAGAGATGCACATCCTGTGGTCTGAGGCCATCCAGGCCAGTCTGTGCTGAAGGCCTGCTTTTCTCCAAAAGGATTCTCAAGCAGAAACAGAATCTTGTGTTTGCCTCAGAAGCAGAAATGTCCAGTCCCCGTCAAGTTCTGGTGCAGCAGCTGGATGGTTAAGTGTGCTGCTAGATCTGCGGGTTGCTGCTAAGTGCACTTGGATCTGAGACTGGGAACTGCAGCTGAGTCTGTGCTGGTCAGCTCCCACTTCCTGAGCATCACGCCACTGCCAGTCCTGCATGTGAGACAGTTACCCTGCTCCTGATCTGTTCCTGACCAGGGCCTGAGATACACTGTGACTCATACTCTCCTCCAGGGAGTAATAGTCATAACAACAGCTCAGAGTTCCTGAGCAGTGACTAGCATCATTCAAAGCTTTTCACATGCATTTCTCATGTAATCTCCTACCACTGTGATACCCGTATGATAGATAAACCCCATTTGAACATTAGAAAACTAAGGCACAGAGAAGTTAAAAATCTCACCTCAGGGTATTTCAGCCAATAAATAGTAAATTGAACCTGCATTCATAACCATTGCCAGTCTTCAGGACCTGGCATTTGGGTAAAATAAAGAATGAAAAGGAAGGGAGGGAGGGAGACAAAAGAACAAGGGAAAAAAGAACCTGGCTATTTAGCAAGGCAAAATGAAAAATAGAATATAGAGACTGCTCGGGAAATATTAGGTCTAAATTATGAAGAACAAAGGTTGGTTTTCATAGCCTGCTTTGATGGGTCAGCTGGAGATGGAATGGTGACTATTGCCAACAAGTCCAGAGCCAAGTTTGAAACTCGATCACAGCAACTGTGGTTAACCGGTATTGATGGAATACTTATCTCTGACCCTGATTTTCTACTTATGTTTATGTTTTCTGGGCTCATTGTATGTGTCTTTTGTTGCAAACTACCTTGAATCCTTTGTGGAAAGAGGATCAGGATAAATAAATGAGCTAAAGTACACCCAAAGTTCCAAAGCACAAATGACTCCTATATTTCTTGGGCAATGGGACAGTTTCAGTTTCTCTTCAGGAGACAATGAAACTATTTTTTAATTCCTTACACCAGTCTCTCTAAGCTTGAGTTGTCAGAGAGTTGACTTCTCTTTGTTTACTTTGAAATATTTCAACATGCAGAAATGCATATAGAATAATGTCCCAAATAAATACCCTATATCCACCACCGAGCATAAGAGATATTAATATGTTTCCACATTTGCTTCAGATTTTTAAAATAAAACATTGTAAATAGAGATGGAGTTCCTAGGTACCTCTTTCCCTCCCTAGAGGTAACCACTATCCTGAATTCAATACTTAATATTCATTCATGTTTTCATACCATTCTATTTATGCATACATGCATAGGGAGTTTATTGAATTGAGATTTTATATTTTCAAGTTTAGTATAAATGGTATCATGCAATGTATATTTTTCTGCATCATTTTTTTCACTCAATATTCTGTTGCTGAGTATCTCTACTCAGAAACAACTGATGGGGGTAACTCTGCTCTTTTCATTTTTACTGCTGTTTGATATTCGGTGGTATGGGTGATACACTATCTATATGTCAATTTGCCTGTTGGTGACTTCTGATTTATAACTACTACAGACAATACTGCTTTGAATGTACAGGACTTATTTGCATGTGGTTTGGGGGAGGTACACAGTTAGTGGTGGAATTGGTAGGCCATATGCACACACTCGCCTGGATTAAATATTGTCAGCTTGTTTACACTCCCACAAGCAGAGAATACAAGTTCCGGTCGTTCCACATATTCACTGACAATTAGATTTTCATTTTTGTTGTCTGATGCTTAATATGACCATGTGTGTTTATGGTGTTTGTGTGTGTGTGTGTGTGTGTGGAGCATGGCTTTTGTGCAGATTGTTCAAAGAGTTTTATTGAAGACTAGGGGCCCAATGCATGAATTTGTGCACTTTGAAATGAACTGTGGGCCTTGAGACAGCAGTAGGCACAGGGGAGGGTCTCAGCCCATCCTCCACACGCCCTCCTGGCCCCTCTTGCGGCGGCCCAGGTCGTCTGTCTGCCAGCAGCCTTGCTCCTGGTGCCGGCCCTGCTCACACCCACAATCGGGACTGGTGCCGGGCACCAGCAGCGGGTGTGAGCAGGGCCAGTGCTGGCAGCAGGTGCGAGTGCAGGGCGGACCGCAGCACGGGGGAGCAAAGAATTTTCAGTAACCACCAGAGGCTCGCCCTGATGACAGCGACTGGTGCCCAGCCTTGGTCTGGCTCCCCTGCTCACCTGCTCCACCATCCCACCACGGCCGACGCCCACCATGTTCCGCACTCTGCTGCCTGCACACCTGCCATGTTCTGCATGCGGCCCCTGGTGGTCAGCACATGTCATAGCTACCAGTTGTTCAGTTTTTCTGCCGTTTGGTCTATTTGCATATTAGCTTTTTATTATATAGGAAGGTATTGATATACAGTGAAATGCACATAAATGTATAACTGATTAATTTTAGAATATAATCAACACCCCAATTAAGATATGAAACATTTTAATCACTTCAGAAAAGGTATCCTAGTCAGTCCTTGTCCCTCTCCTATAAGCAACTTTAGTTTTTGTTAGAACAACTCAGCAAACTAAAATTCCAGTTTATTGTTGGACAACATTGTTTTACACATAAACCAAACAGGCCAAAAAAATAAATAGAAATAAACAGCAACTTCATAAACAGAAAAGGGAAAAAATAAAAATCTTTTATCTTTGGCCTTTATAACCATCTTCCAGAAAACAACTACTTATTGTACAGCTAAATACACAAAGTTACTGGAAAACGCGAATAAGATTGTTTTGTTGTTTTTGCTTTTTTACAAGGGTTTTTCCTCCTTTGAGATTATAATAAACATGGTCACACCACGAGTGAAAGCAGAAGTAGGCCAGAACGTGCCCTAGACGCTGGATTAGTCATCCCAAGATCATTAAAGATGGCTGACCCTAACAATATGTACAAAAACAGAAAATGTAAATTAAAAATGTAAACAAATTTCCCCTTTTAAAGTACTTTTAAGGAAAACAATGAGGGCCTTGGAAGTTTGGTTTTTTTTTCCTCCCCTGTTGCAAATTCTGAGATGGGAAGTGGAGAGTGAATAGGTCACGGTGTTCTTTTTTATTTTTATGTTTATGTTTAACTTTTCCTTTTTTGCTGTTGGTCATATTCAGAGGTCCTCTGCTTCTTGGGGTCAGCATCGCATCCTCATCGCCGTCAGCTGCCTGTTCACAGGCCCTAGTAGCTGCCTCAGCCTCTTGCCTTACCCACCCCTCACCACCCTCCTCTTCCTCTACCTGTTGTCCGCCTCCTGCTCCCCATTTTCCTCTCATCTCTCTTCTATGCTCTGCCTCCTCCACAACTTTCTTCTTCTCCTTAAAGTCCTGGGTGGTGATCCCGGAGCTGGTGTCAGGCTGCGTCTGACTGGGTGGAGCACGAAGTGACCCAAAGCAGCAAATTATTTACAAAGTGCGTTTAAGGACTCTAAGGAGAACGCTGCGGGCCAGGAACAATGCCAGAGCAGCCAGTGGGGGAGCAACTATTTCTCTAATTCCTTTGCCATTAGCTAAATTAGTCTATTCTGGAACTTCCTGTAAGTGGAACAATAACGTTGTACTTTTCATATTGGGCTTCATTTACCCAACATAATGTTTTTGAGAATCACCCATACTTTTTTATGCTTAAGTAATTGATTGTTTTTTTTATTGAATAGTATGAAATATCAAAATTTGTTTAACCATTCCAATGGATTGTTTCTAACGTGGGGCTATTATAAAGAGACATTTTCATGCAGTGGAACTGCTGGGTCATAGAATAGTTTTAAGTTTAACTATGGAAGGAACTGTCATACGTTTTGTTAGTGGCTGTTTAATTTTACACTCCCTTCAGCAATGTAAGGAGAATTTCAACCGCTCCACATATTTGCCAGCATTTATTTTTGAGACCTTTTTATTTTCTATTCCAGGGGCTTTTTCAGCCATCTCATTGTTGCTTTAATTTTATTTTTTCTGATGTCTAATGATGTTGATCACATTTTTATGTGCTTTTGGATCGTTTTTATATCTTCTTTTGTGAATCAAATACTCAGATATGTTGCCTGTTTCTTTTAACTTGAATTGTCTGTCTTTTTATGATTGATTTATATGAGTTATGTATATGTTCTAGGTACATGCTTTTGTTTTGAATTATGATAGTTTGTTGACGTAAGAAACATTCAAACCTGTGAAGAATTTTTGTGAGTTTATTTGAGCCAAACTGTCGACAAATGCTGGGAAGCAGAATCCTAACAATGGATTGAGATGATGCTCCGGAGAATGGCATTTTGCACCTTGTTTTATGCATTATAACCAAAAGAGGAGACGTAGGTGGGTTACATGAAATCCATTGGTGAGAGATTTGGGAGGCGGGAGAAAGCAAAATGGGCTTGGATAAAAAGTAAAATGATGGACACATGCTTCTTTTACTGAGGTGGGTGCAGGGTAGTTAACAGTCAACAGTTAACTCAATGACACTGAGGGGATTTGTGGGCTCTGCAGAGCGGTGCCTGTGCTTTGAGGGGTCCGGAACAAGGAAAATTACTTTGACATTCCAACCATATGTTATGATATGTTAGCATAGATGCAAAAAGACAATAGGCTCAGTTAAGGTGAAGATTGACGTTTTTCAGGGAAGATAACCAGCCAAGGGCTTGACTGCTTTTTAATTTAAGAAGTTTTCATTTCAGACCATCCTTTGTGGTTCCTTGAGCTCTCTGAGTTTGCAAAGCCACCACACAGGCCTCCCTGAGCCTGTCAGGTCAGCATGTGGCCCCTTTGTGTCCACAAGTTTAATTCATCATTTATTTGTTATGGCAGTGCTTTATAATGTTCTCTTTACAATGGTTTACCTGCCCAAGTTTGCAAAGATACTCTTCTCTGTTTTCTTCTCTGTTTTCTTTCAAACTTTATAGTTTTAGTAATTATATTCAGGACTCGGGTCCTTTTTGAATTGATTTTTGTGAATACTGTAAAGTAGGGGACAAAGTGTGCTTTGTTTTTCTGGGAACCCAGCTGTTCCAGCACAATTTAGTTCAGAGTCCCTTTCCCCCATTGAATGGCCTAGGCAACTTTCTTGAAAATCCATGGACTCAGACATGTGGGTCTCTTTCTAGACTTAGTATTCTGTTCCATTTTTCTATTTTTACATGAATACCATACTGTCATGATTACTGCTACTCTGTAACAAGTCTTGAAATTAAGTAATATAACTCCTTCAGCTTTGTCCTTCTTTTACAAAATTGTTTTAGCTAGTCTAGGTCTTTGCATTTCCATGTACACTTTATAATCAGGCTGTATTTCATTATTTTCTGCTTTATGCATTTAAGAGCATATTTTAGGTGCTTACAAATTAAAAAGTCATGCCCTAGCCAGTTTTTCTCAATGGTTAGAGCATCAGCCAATGAACTGAAGGGTCGTGAGTTTAATACCAGTCAAGGGCACAGACCTCTTACCTCAGTTGCAGGCTCTATTCCTGGCTTGGTCAGAGTGCATGCGGGAGGCAACCAATCAATGTGTCTCTCTCACATGAGTGTTTCTCTCTGTCTCTCGCCCCCCTCCCTTCCACTCTAAAAATCAATGGGGAAAAAAATATCCTTGAGTGAGGATTAACACAAAGCAAACAAATTAAAAACTTGACATATCTTAGATGATGTTTTTGACATTATGAGATGACTCTCTTTTATTTCTAGAAATTATTTTTGCCTTGAAGTAATTTAGTTCAATAAAGCTACACCAGCTTTCTTTTTATTAACATTGGAATGAGATATCACTGTATGCTTTAAGTTGAACCATTCTATGTTCTTATGTTTTAGGTATGCTTCTTTTAAATAGCATACAATCTATATTTCTATCCAATTCACAATTTAGCTTTCTAAAGGTTGAATTTAGTCCTTCTATATTTATTAGAATTATAAAACTAACTGGGTTTAAATTAACCTATTCAATTTGTGATTTCACTTGCCACATGTTTTGTTTTCCTCCTTAATTGCTTCCTTTTGAATCACTGGGAATTTTTCATCCACTCATTTTTCCTATATGGATTTAGGAATAGATAAAATGGAGGTTTTGCTATGAGAGATAGATCCATAATAGACAATGAAGTTAGAGCTAAGGATAAAACCATCACCAGTTCAGTAAAAACCACATTTTATTAGACTTAACAAGGTACAGTTGTACTTCATATTCATATTTTTCTTTTTTACCTACTTATATCAAATTCTCATTTTACACAATTTCATTTACCCAGCACATTCACTTTCTCATCTCATTTGCACTGGAATTAGCTAACTTTTTTAGGTTTCTATTATTTGCACTAATATAATAAATTTATCATTATTCTTAATCTCCAATAAACCATTTTGGTGAATTGGGGATAAAAACATCATAATAGAAATGACAAATATGTAAACTAAGGAAACTCATTTATTCAGCAAATATTTATTTGCGTATTAACTATATGCCAGATACTGTGCTGTGGTGGGAGGTACACAAGTAAGCAAGAGTGGCTGCAGCTTCACAGAAGTCATAGTCAAGTGGACAATAGAATGTGAATGGTGAGAAGCTACCTTGGCCCAAAGGGACTATACTAACTGATTCCTGGCAGCAAACAACTGATTGGAACATAGATATTCTTTAAGAATCCTATCTAATAAAAGAGTAATATGCAAATTGACCATCACTCCAACACACAAGATGGCGACCCCCATTTGGTCAAAGATGACTGCCCCCATGTGGACACAAGATGGCCACCACAATATGGCCAGCAGAGGAGGGCAGTTGTGGGTGACCAGACCAGCAGGGGAGGGCAGTTGGGAGGGACCAGGCCTGCAGGGGAGGCAGTTGGGAGGGACCAGGCCTGCAGGGGAGGGCAGTTGTGGGTGACCAGGCCTGCAGGGGAGGGCAGTTGGGGGCTACCGGGCTGGCAAGGGAGGGCAGTTAGGGCAGACCAGGCCTGAAGGGGAGGGCAGTTGGGGGTGACCTGGCTGGCAGGGGAGTGGTTAGGGGGTGATCAGGCTGGCAGGCAGAAGCAGTTAGGGGCAATCAGGCAGGCAGACAGGAGAGTGGTTGGGAGCCAGCAGTCCTGGATTGTGAGAGGGATGTCCGACTGCCTGTTTAGACCCAATCCTGGGCCTAAACGGGCAGTCAGACATCCTTCAAGGGGTCCCAGATTGGAGAGGGTGCAGGCTAGGCTGAGGGACACACACCCCCCACCCGTGCACGAATTTCATGCACCCGGTCTCTAGTATAAAAATAAGAGCATGTTCATACTTCTGTGAAAATAATTAATTTTTTTATGTTCCAAATTTGTTGAATATTTATGAAAACAATTTAAAAATTATTTTTGACTTTTCTGAAACCACCAAACTATCTGTAGCCCTCTCATTTAGAGTGCTGGGGTCCACCAGTGTTCTAGTGAAAATGGTTTGAGGAACATAAATATCCCCTCCACCAGGATAGCAGAAATTTAGTTTGGTGGGATTGTCTTCACATCCTAGCTCCAGGATGGGCCTTGATTGACATGAGCTGGTTAACAGAGTCTCATGCCTTTTGCTACAGTTATTGTACAGTGAATCAGGTCAAAGCCAATTAACATATAGACTTTAACATCAGAAATTGGCTCAGTTTGGGCCAATTAGAGAATAGTGCAATTGTTTGTTTGTTTGTTTGTTTGTTTGTTTTGAATGTTTAGGACTAAGAATGCGCTCTTTCTCTCTCTCTCTCTCTCTCTCTCCAAGGTGCACAAATGTGAAGTCTGAGTTCCTGCAGCTACTTCAGTACTGTGAAGAAACCACCCACATCCACAGGGGAGAGCTGAGAAATTAAAGAGAAGGAGAGCTAATTGAACCATGCATGAAGCCCTCTCTACTGCTGTACTTTCCCCCTGCTGAATATATCTGGGGCCTCAGCAAGGAAGACGAAGAGGCTGGGGTCAGGAATAATTTGAAGGTTTACTTACTCATATGTCTTGTGGTTGATAATAGCTGCTTATTGGGACCTCAGCTGGGGCTATTACCCGGAACACTTACTCAGGACCTCTTGAGGTGGCTGATTGGGCTTCCTCACAGCATGGTGACTAGGTTCCAAGAGCATGCATCCTAGGCTCTATCATAGTGTATGACGTAGCCTCCGAAATCACATAGCTTCACTTTCAGATCCTGGATCATGTAGATTCAGCTCTTGATGGGTAGAGTATCAAAGTTACAGTGTCAGCAGAGCATGTGAAATGGGAAATAATATTGCAGCCATTTTGAAACTATTTGTGACACATACCATGCTAATTTTCTATTCCCTAAGGCCTTGGGCATTTTGCAACATTTCTTTCTACTTTTTCACCTAGCTAAGCTATACTTGGTCTCCTGTGGGCAAGGTATCCTTATCAATGATTGCACAGGCCCCTGTCTTCCTTTCTTAGAATTTACTTGTAATTTATCTGCCCATCTCCTCCATAGGTCTGTAGGGTCCCTGACTATATCTGAACTTGTCTTCATTGCTCTCTCTCCAGCATATTTAGGAAAACAACTGGATGGGTAATAAAGCTTTATCTAGGGGTTTGTGCAGTAAACCAGTTTCACTTAATTTGGATTCTCATTTTAGAAACAGCCCTTGATTTCTGATTTTTAATATATTTACATCATGTAGGGTACAACAATATAATATCTTTAAATTTGAAAATCATTTGAAACAATGGGATTTTTTTGGTCAATCCTCACCCCAGGATATTTTTTCCATTGATTCCTAGAGAGAGTGGAAGGAAGGGAGGAAGGGAAGAAGAGAGAGAGAGAGAGAGAGAGAGAGAGAGAGAGAGAGAGAGAGAGAGAGAAACAATATGTGAGAGAGATACATTGAGTAGTTGCCTCCTGTAGGTGCCCAGGGATCAAACCTGCAACCCAGTTATAGGCCCCTGACAGGAAATCAAACCCATGACCCTGATGCTCCAACCACTGAGCAACATGAGGCAGGGCCTATGGGTATTTTTAAAGTCACAATTTTCAATGTAAATGGCTCAACAGCAGTGGTAGAACTTTTGCTCATATATGCATCCTTCCATGCCCACTATTACATATAACTGTCAAGTAAAAAGAAACCAAGAGTGCCCAAAGGATTGATGTCTACCTATGTTGGGAAAAGCAGGAGGGGGAGTGGTGGATCAGAATGAGCCTGGAATATCTTGTCACCAGAAAGCCAGAATTTTTTATTTAAAAAATGTTAGGAGCAATATCAAAAGGCCAAAGGACCCAATTAAAGTGTTTCATTAACCAAAGTGTGATAATTTAAGCACAATATAATATTGTTATTATGCTTACTTGGAGTATGTTGAAGCTATGAAAGATCATGGATTCATAATTATTCTCAATAGAGAAAATTGAACATAATGAGTACAGAAATATGGTTGTAGTTCAAAAATGGATAACCAAATATGGGGCTATTACCCAGAACACTTATGGGTTTATTTCTTGTTGATGGATTTTAACAAGTATCTATTGTTTATACAGCTATTTTGTCTCTCCCACTAAATTATGTTCTTTTTAATATAAATATACTAGAGGCCTGGTGCACGAAATTTGTGCACGGGGGGGGGGTGTCCCTCAGCCCAGCCTGCACCCTCTCCAATCTGGGACCCTCAAGGGATGTCCGACTGCCCTCTTACAATCCAGGACTGCTGTCTCCCAACCACTTGCCTGCCTGCCTGCCTGATTGCCCCTAAATGCTCCCCTGCCAGCCCGATTGCCCCTAACTGCCCTCCCTTGCTGGCCTGGTCACCCCTATCTGCCCTCCCCTGCTGGCCTGGTTGCCACCAACTGCCTTCCTCTGCAGGACTGGCCGCCCTAACTGTCCTCCCCTACAGTCCTGGTTGTCCCAACTGCCCTCCCCGGCTGGCCTGGTCACCCCTAAATTCATCCCCTGCCAGCCTCATCCCTTCTAACTGCCCTCGTCTGCCAGCTGGATTGCCCCTAACTGCCCTCCCCTGCCAGCCTGGTCCCCCCAACAGCCCTCCCTGCCAGCCTGGTCACCTCTAACTGCCCTCCCCTGCAGGCCTGGTTGCCCCCAACTGCCCTCCCCTGCAGGACTGGTCCTCACCAACTGCCCTCCCCTGCTGGCCCGGTGCTCCCCTGACAGCCTGATTGCCCCTAGCTGCCCTCCCCTGCTGGCTGGTCACCCCTAACTGTCCTCCCCTGCAGGCCTGGTTGCCCCCAACTGCCCTCCCCTGCCAGCCTGGTCATCCCTATCTGCCCTCCCCTGCTGGTCCAGTCACCCCTAACTGCCCTCCATTGCCATCCTGGTCACCTCTAACTGCCTTCCTTTGCTGGCTTTGTCACTCCCAACTGCCCTCCCCTGCAGGGCTGGTCGCCCCAACTGCCCTCCCCTGACAGCCATATTGTGGTGGCCATCTTGTGTCCACATGGAGGCAGCCATCTTTGACCATGTGGGGGCGACCATCTTGTGTGTTGGAGTGATGGTCAATTTGCATATTACCTCTTTATTATATAAGATGTGCATATTTATGTATGAGGGAAATAAAATTATGGAACTGAGCAAACCAATAATGTAGGAAAAAATAGGACACTGCAAGAAGAGGGGGGACTGGTTTGGTTGGTATTGATATTAGCATATAATAATTTAGGTGGAAAGAAGGTTCAACATTTAATCAAGATTAGTGATCACACAAAATTATTAAGCAAAAGTTTAGCAGGGTCTCTCAAAAAGAAGAATTAATAAAATGTTCCAAAGGGGGAGCATCTCATAGGAAATGAAACTACTAGATGTCTCTACTCATTTTAATAAAACACCAATAAGGAAAATATAATTATTTTAAAAGGTAACAAACCAAGTCAATCTGATCTAATAAAAGAGTAATATGCAAATTGACCCTAACTCCACTACACCCACAAGCCATGACCACAAGCCACGCCCACCAGCCAATCGGGAGCAAATATGCAAATAAACCCAACCAAGATGGCTGTGGCCACAGAGAGCAGGAGGGAGGCTTGGGTTTCCCCAGCAACAGAGGAAGCCAAGTTTTCCGCCTGCCTTTGCTGGCCTAGGCCTCCACTCAATGCTACAAAGTTTCAATTATAGAAGGTAACCAAATCCAAAAAGAAATGGGGGCAGCTACGGAGCTGGAAGAACAGGAGGCAAGGGTTGCCCCTGACAAGGGAGGAAGCAAAGCTTCTGAAGCCCTGGCTGGCCTAGGCCTCCGCTCCAAACTACAAAGTTTCAATTATAGATATACATAAATTCCAACAGAAATGGCAGCCACCACAGAGCAAGCAGGAGGCTAGGCTCTGCTCCAGGCTACAAAGTTTCAATTGTAGAAGATGCATAAATCCCAGATACCAGGGCCTCTGCTTGGGTCAACAGGGGGCATGGCTGGCCTGCAAACCACCACAGGCCATTCACCCAGGCTGCCCCATACCCCAAAGGAACCCCCACCCTGATCCGGAATACCCTTCAGGGCAAACCAGCTGGCCTCCACCCATGCACCAGGCCTCTATCCTATCTAATAAAAGAGTAATGCAGATTGACCATCACTCCAACACACAAGATGGCTGCCCCCATGTGGTCAAAGGTCCTGCCCCCATGTGGACACAAGATGGCCGGCACAAGATGGCCAGCAGGGGAGGGCAGTTGGGAGGGACCAGGCCTGCAAGGGAGGGCAGTTGTGGGCAATCAGGCCAGCAGGGGAGGGCAGTTGGGAGGGACCAGGCCTTCAAGGGAGGACAGTTGGGGGCAATCAAGGCCACAGGGGAGGACAGTTAGGGGTGACCAGGCTGGCAGAGGAGGGAAGTTGGGGGTGACTGGGCCTGGAGAGAATGGCAGTTGGGTGGGACCCAGGCCTGCAGGGGAGAGCAGTTGGGGGGGACCAGGCTTGCAGGGGAGGGCAGTTAGGGGTGACCAGGCTGGCAGAGGAGGGAAGTTGGGGGTGACTGGGCCTGGAGAGAATGGCAGTTGGGTGGGACCCAGGCCTGCAGGGGAGAGCAGTTGGGGGGGACCAGGCTTGCAGGGGAGGGCAGTTAGGAGTGACCAGGCCTGAAGGGGAGGGCAGTTGGGGGCAATGAAGGCCACAGGGGAGGGCAGTTAGGGGTGACCAGGCTGGCAGAGGAGGGAAGTTGGGGGTGACTGGGCCTGCAGAGAAGGGCAGTTGGGTGGGACCCAGGCCTGCAGGGGAGAGCAGTTAGGGGTGACCAGGCCTGAAGGGGAGGGCAGTTAGGGGCAAACACACTGGCAAGGGAGCAGTTAGGCATCAATCAGGCTGGCAGGGGAGTGGTTAGGGCGTGATCAGGCTGGTAGGCAGAAGCAGTTAGGGGCAATCAGGAAGGCAGGCAGGTGAGCAGTGGGAGCCAGCAGTCCTGGATTGTGAGAGGGATGTCCGACTGCCCATTTAGGCCCAATCCCACCAGGATCGGGCCCAAACGGGCAGTCGGACATCCCTCGAGGGGTCCCAGATTGGAGAGGGTGCAGGCTGGCCTGAGGGGCACCCCCACCCCCACCGTGCACGAATTTTGTGCACCGGGCCTCCAGTATATTATACTGATAGGAAGTGTGTTTTGTAACTCTGGCTAAGTGAGACTTTAAAAGTACCACATCATTTCATGAAAGACACCAGGTTGTAAAAAAATTAAATTCAAGTGAAAAATTATGTTGCAGTAACATTGAAGTGAATGTAGCCTGATGATGAGTCCTGCCCCAGCCCAAGTGGGTCAGCGAGTCATCCATATCCTGTAGCCTTGCTGGGCTGAGCATGTACATTTTCTCTTTGAGGACTAGTACTATTACTCGATCCATGGAAAGAAATAAAAATATAGTACTGAAACCCTAGGAAGATATTAAAAATAAGTATACCAATATCCCCTAGAAGTTTATAACCACATAAATTACCAAAGAAATAAATAAGTCCATTGTTCTGGGGCTTTAGAATACATCAAGTATAAATATTATAATAAGCTTTTCACTCTGCATTTGTGTTAAGTTTTATGATATTTGAAGTGTTCAAACATAACCAGCCATAGTAAATGCATAATTGCATTTTAAATAGTTGTAAAGGATTTAATTAAATTATAGTCAGCTTAAATGTCAAGATATTTTGTTTTTAAAATATTTGTTTATTAGTTATATGACTTCAATCATTTGAGGATTAAGCAAAATATAAAAAGAGATTAAAAATGGTGGCAGAGTATGTGGAAGCAACACTGACACGTTCCTGAGACCAAACTAGATTTACAACTAAAATACAGAAAAATCACCTTGAATAATAAACTGAAGACCAGTTGGAGAGAACCCTGATAACCAAGGATGGAAAACAGAGACCACATAGAGACTGGTAGGAAGTGTGGAGGCATGAAAGAGCTGGCTGGGCTCCACAAACATCAGCTGAAGTTTGAGAGGGATATCTCAGCTGGGGGGTTCCCCACTGAGAACTCTCCCCAGCCGAGAGAACCAGAATTGAGAAAGGTGCGCACATAGCATCTAGCTGTGAAAAGCAGCAGGGTTGTTGTCTGCCAGGAAAAAATGGCTGGAAATGCAGGCCACCTCTTAAAGGGCCAACACACAAAATTTTGCATGCAGCCACTCACCCTGGGCCCCCACAGACGGGGGGCAGCTTGGACTGGAGATGTGTGAGCAGAAGCCAGGGTTGGTGACTCTAAGGTTAAACCTAAGAAGGCAGAACCCCTGTTTCCTGTGCTGAGTCATTCTCTCACCCTTCAGAGGACATCTTTCTCTGGGGGATCTATGCTATCTAGGCAGATTTTGCCTGGGAAGGGGAAGGCATTTGTCCAACCCTATTGTAAAACCTCTTATCCTAGCCTATGGAGTTTCTGAGGCCCATGAAAAACTGAGAATGAGAGACTGAAGACAGAAGCAATTGCCCCACCCTGTTGGAAAACCTCTTGTCCCACCCTATGGTCAATAGTCTGAGGCTAATAAAGACAATACAACCAGACTTTAGGTAGAGATGGGTCTCTGGAGACTTTAAGTCTTTGCCTAATCTAATTTGGGGCACAGGGCTAGAAAAATCAGACCTTGGTGCACATCTTGATCCTTACCAAAGGCACAAAGCCACAGCAGAGGGAGCCACAAGCTGTGGATTGCAGATAGCTCCAAACAGGGTACTCAGGACCAGACAGACACATCATATAACACTGTCCTGCACTAGAGATTGAGAGGCATAGTAGATCTACCTAATATATAGACACAAACCCAAATCAAAAGCCAAAATGGGAAGCAAAACATAAATAAATAAATAAATAAATAAATAAATAAATAAATAAATAAATAAATAGAAACAAGTCCCAAACAAAAGAACGAGAGAATTCTCCAGAAGAAGAGCTAAATGAAATGGAGATGAGGAATTTATCAGACATAGAATTCAGAGTAATGATGTCAAAGATGCTCAACAGCATGAGAAAAGATATAGTAACTATATAGAATGACATGGCACTAATAAAGAACATAATGGAAAGAATATGCAGCAGATTAGGGGAAGCTGAGGATCAGATCAGTGAATAAGAATACAGGGTAGAAAAAAAATTACTCAATCAGAAAAGAAAAATCAGTTAAAAAATAGGAGAACAGCTTAAGGCACTTGTGGGTAAACACAAAGCGTGAAAATATTTGCTCAATAGGTGTGCCAGAAGGGGAAGAAAGTGAGCAAGGAGTAGAGAATGTGTTTGAATAAATAATGGCAGAAAAATTCTCTAACCCGATGAAGGAAAAATCCACACAGATTCAGGAGGCACAGAGAGTCTCAAATAAGAAGAACCCAAACAGGCCCACACCCAGACACATCAGATTTAAAACACCAAAAATTAAAGACAAAGAGAGTATCTTAAAGGCAGCAAGAGAAAAGCAATTTGTTACCTACAAAGGAGCCCCCATAAGGCTTTCAGCAGATTTATCATCAGAAACTCTACAGGCCAGAAGGGAATGGCATGAAGTATTCAAGATAATAAAAAGCAAGGATCTGAAACCAGGATTACTATATCCAGACCAAAAAAAGGCTAAAGGAGTTTGTCACCATCAAACCAGCACTGCAAGAAATGCTAAAGGGATTGCTGTAATGAGAAGAAGAAATGGAGAGAAAGAGAAACATAGGCATAAAGAATTAAAATGGCAATAAATAAGTACCTATTAATAATAACCTTAAATGTAAATGGATTAAATGCTCCAATTAAAAGACTGGGTAGATGAATGAGTACTAAAACATAATCCAAATATATGCTGTCTACAAGAGACCTACCTCAGAACAAAAGACTCACACAGGATGAGAGTGAAGGGATGGAAAAAATTTTCCATGCAAATGAAAACAAACAAACAAAAAAGCTGGGGTGGCAATACTTATATCTGACAAAATACACTTCAAAATTAAGACCATCACAAGAGACAATAAAGATCAATACATAATACTAAAGGGATCTATCCAACAAGAGGTTATAACCCTGGTAAACACATATGCACTCAATAGAGGAGCACCTAAATATATAAAAAATATTCTAGAGAACTTTAAGGGAGAGATTGGCCGCAATGCCATCATAGTAGGGGACTTTAACACCCTGCTGACTTCACTGTATAAATCTTCCAGACAAAAAATTAACAAGGAAACAGATATTCTAAATAACACACTAGATCAGATGGATTTAATTGACATTTATAGAACATTTCACCCCAGAGCTGTAGAATATACATTCTTCTCAAGTGGACATGGGTCATTCTCAAAGATAGACCACATGTTAGGATGCAAAGTAAGTCTCTACAAGTTCAAGAAGATTGAAATCTTATTAAACATCTTCTCAGATCACAGTGGAATGAAATTAGAAATCAACTACAGTAAAATCACTCAAAAAATTTAAAGACAGGGAGGCTAAATAGCATGTTCTTAAAAAATAAATAGATAACCAATGAGATCAAGAAAGAAATCAATAACTTCCTGGAAACAAATGAAAATGAACACACAAGAACCCAAAATTGATGGGACACAGTAGAGGCAGTTCTGAGAGGGAAGTTCATAGCACTACCGGCCTACCTCAAAACACAAGAAAAATTAATAATAAACTATTTAACCCTACAACTTAAAGAATTAGAAGGAAAACAACAAGAAAGGCCCAGAGTAAGTGGAAGAAAGGAAATAATAAAGATCAGAGCAGAAATAAATGACATAGAGACTAAAAAACAATACAAAAGATCAATAAACCAAAAGCTGGTTCTTTGAGAAGATAAACAAGATTAATGAACAATTAACTTGATTCATCAAGAAAGGAAGAGATAGGACTCAAATAAATAAAATCAGAAATGAAAGCCATGAAGTAACAACTGACACCACAGAAATACAAAGGATTGTAAGAAAATCCTATGAACAACTGTCTGTATGGCTTCACAAGGAAGATTTTCCAAATATTCAAAGAACACCTATTCTCTTCAAACTATTCCAAAAAATCGAAGAGGAAGGAATTCTTCCAAGCTCTTTTTATGAGGCCAACATTATCCTAATTCCAAAACCAGATAAAGATACTACAAAGAAAGAGAATTATAGGGCAATATCCCTGATGATCATAGATGCTAAAATCATCAACAAAATATTAACAAATTGATCCAGCAATATATTAAAAAAGATCATAGATCATGACCAAGTGGGGTTTATTTCAGAGATGCAAGGCTGATACAATATTCACAAATCAATAAAGGTGATATATCACATAAATGAATGAGAGATAAAAATCACATGATCATATCAATAGAGGCAGAAAAAAGCATTCAACAAAATCCAACATCATTTTTGATAAAAACTCTCAGCAAAGTGAAAATAGAGGGATATCTCAACATAATGAAGGCCATCCTATATAATAAAAGCCTAATATGCTAAGTGTCCGGTAGACCAGTCAGCCATTCAACCAAAGTGTAATATGCTAATGATATGCTAAGGCTGCTCAACCACTCACTATGATGTGCACTGACCACCAGGGGGCAGATGCTCCAACTAGTAGGTTAGCTTGCTGCTGGGGTCCAGCCAATTGGGACTGAGCAAGTCTGGCTGGACATGCCCTAGAGCCCTCCTGTGGTCCCTCCCTGGCTGTCCAACCTCCCGTGTCCCTCCATGGCCCTGATCGTGCACCAGTGGGGTCCCTCAGCCGAGCCCAGCCCTCTCGCAATCTGGGACCCCTCAGGGGATGTCGGAGAGCCAGTTTTGGCCCGATCCACAAGCCAGGCCAGGGGACCCCACTGGTGGATGGATTCTTGCCCTGGGCCTCTAGTCCTATATAATAAATAGGTAACATGCAAATTGACCATCAAGCCCTCGCACAAGATGGACACCCCCATGTGGTAACAATATTGCTGCCCCCATGTGGTCATAAGATGGCCGCCACAAGATGGCCAGCAAGGGAGGGCAGTTATGGGTGATCAGGACTGCAGGGGAGGGCAGTTGGGGACGACCAGGCCAGCATGGGAAGGCAGTTGGGGGCAACCAGGCCAGCAGGGAAAGGCAATTGGGGGTGGCCAGGCTTGCACGGGAGGGCAGTAGGGGGGGGACCAGGCCAGCAGGGGAGGGCAGTTACGGGCAAACGGGCCAGCAGGAGAGGGCAGTTGGGGGCGACCAGGCTGGCAGGGGAGGGCAGTTGGGGGTGACTGGGCCAGCAGGGGAGGGCAGTTGGGGGTGATCGGGCCGGCAGGGGAGCAGTTAGGCATCAATCAGGCTGGAAGGGGAGTGGTTAGGGGGTGATCAGCCTGGTAGGCAGAAGAGGTTAGGGGCAATCAGGCAGGCAGGCAGGCGAGCAGTTGGGAGCCAGCAGCCCTGGATTGTGAGAGGGATGTCTGACTGCTGGTTCCCAATTGCTCGGCAGTTGGACATCCCCCGAGGGGTCCCAGATTGGAGAGGGTGCAGGCTGCGCTGAGGGACACACCCCCGCCCAGTGCACAAAATTCGTGCACTGGGCCTCTAGTATATAATAAACCTAAAGCCAACATCATACTCAATGGGCAAAAACTCAAACCATTTTCCCTAAGAACAGGAATAGACAGGTGTGTCAGCTTTCACCACTCTTATTCAACATAGTACTGGAAGTCCTAGCCACAGTGATCAGACAAGAAGATAACATAAAAGGAATCCAAATTTGAAAGGTGCAAGTAAAACTCTCATTGTTCGTAGGTGACATGATATTGTACATAAAAAACCCTAAAGACTCCACCAAAATACTACTAGATTTAATAAATGAATTCAGAAATGTAGCAGGATACAAAATTAGCACCCAGAAATCAATGGCATTTTTATACACTAATAATGAATTTGCAGAAAGAGAAACAAACAATTCCATTTACCACAGTAACAAAACAATTAAGATACTTAGGAATAAACGTAACCAAGGAAGTAAAATACCTGTACTCAGAAAACTAGAGGATGTTGAACAAAGAGATAGAGGAAGATAAACACAAGTGAAATAATATACTGTGTTCATGGATTGGTAGAATTAACATCATTAAAATGTCCATACTACCCAAAGCAATCTATATATTCAGTGCAATCCCTATTAAATTACCAATGGCATATTTCATAGATCTCTAACAAATACTCCAAAAATTTACATGGAACCAAAAAAGAACCCAAATATCTGCAGCAATCGTGAGAAAGAAGAACTAAGTAGGAGGCACAAGAACAAGCATATAGACCAATGGAATGAAACAGAGACCCCAGAAATTACTGAAGCCATTACACTCAATTAACATTTGACAAAGGAAGCAAGAGCATACAGTGGAATCAAGACTAACTCTTCAATAAATGGTGTTGGGAAAATTGGACAGATACATACAAAAAAATGAAACTAGACCACCAACTTACACCATTCACAAGAATAAAATCAAAATGGATATAAGACTTAAATGTAAGTTGTGAAACCATAAAAATCCTAGAAGAAACCACAGACAGAAAAATCTCAGATATCTCTCATAACAATATGTTTACAGATACATCTCCTAGGGCAGTGGTTCTCAACCTTTTTAATGCCGCGACCCTTTAATACAGTTCTTCATGCTGTGGTGACCCCAACCATAAAATTATTTTCGTTGCTACTTCATAACTGTAATTTTGCTACTGTTATGAATCATAATATAAATATCTGTATTTTCCAATGGTCTTAGGTGACCCTGCTAGCAGTTGGAAAATACAGATAAGACCATTGGAAAATACAGATATTTATATTATGATTCATAACAGTAGCAAAATTACAGTTATGAAGTAGCAACGAAAATAATTTTATGGTTGGGGGTCACCACAACATGAAGAACTGTATTAAAGGGTCGCGGCATTAAAAAGGTTGAGAACCACTGTTAGGGCAAAGAAAACTAAGGAGAAAATAAACAAATGGGATACATCAAAATAAAAATCTCTGCACAGCAAAAGAAACCAACAACAAAATGAAAAGGGAGCCCACTGTGTGGGAGAACATATTTGCCAATGATACATCTGATAAACGGTTAATAACCAAAATATATAAGGAACTCATACAACTTAACAAGAGGAAGACAAACAATCCAATTAAAAAACGAGCAAAGCACCTAAATAGACATTTCTCCAAAATGGGCATACAGATGGCCAAGACACAAATGAAAAAAATGCTCAAAGTCATTGATCATCAGAGAGATGCAAATTAAAATGACAATGAAGCATCACCTCACACCTGTCAGAATGGCTACCATCAACAAATCAACAAATGACAAGTGCTGGTGAGGATGTGGAGAAAAAGGAACCCTCGTGCACTGCTGGTGGAATGCAAACTGGTGCAGCCACTATGGAAAACAGTATGGAGTTTCCTCAAAAAATTAAATATGGACCAGCTGTTTTACCCAGTGATCTCACTTCTAGGAATATATCTTAAGAAATTCCAAACCCCAATCAGAAAGAATGTATGCACCCCTATGTTCATAGCAGCACAATTTATAATAGCTAAGATCTGGAAACAGCCCAGGTGCCCATCAGTAGATGAGTGGATAAAAATGTTGTGATAGATTTATACCGTGGAATACAATGCAACAGTAAAAAAGAAGGATCTCTTACCCTTTGACACAATAATGAGAAAGACAAGTATCACATGATCTCACTTATATGTGGAATCTAAGTAACAAAATAAACTGATAAACAAATAGATCCAGAAACAGAAGCATGGAACAAACTGTAGAATCTCAGAGGGAAGGTGGAGGTGGGTGGGTGGATGGGAAGAGATCAACCAAAGAGCTTGTATGTATATATGCATAACCCATGGACACAGACAATAGGGTGCTGGTGGCCTGGGCAGGGGTTATGGTTGGGCTATAAGGGGTCAATGGGAGAAAAAATGGGACATATGTAATACTTTCAACAATAAAAATTTAAAAAATACAACAATCTATGTAATAAAAGCCTAAGCGACCGTTACGGTGGAATGACTAGAATGACCGGTTGCTATGATGCACACTGACCACCAGAGGGCAGAACTCAGCGCAGGAACTGCCTCCTGGTGGTCAGTGTGCTCCCACAGGGGGAGTACCACTCAGCCAGAAGCCAGGCTCATGGCTGGCGAGCGCAGCGTTGCTGTGGGAGTCTCTCCTGCCTCTGCAGCAATGCTAAGGAGCAGCAAGCCAAGCAGTAAGGAGCAGTGAGCAGGCGAGCGGTAAGGAGCGAGGGGTCCCAGACTGTGAGAGGGATGTCCACCTGCTGGCTTAGGCCTGCTCCTCGCGGGGAGTGGGCCTAAGCCGGCAGTTGGACATCCCCCGAGCGGTCCCGGACTGCGAGAGGACGCAAGCTGGGTTGAGAGACCTCCCTCCAGGGCACGAATTTCATGCACCGGGCCTCTAGTAAAATATAAGTTTCCAGTTCCTGACAGGAAGATTAAGAAACCTGGGCTGTGAGGCCCCTTTCCAAAATCATTTCAAAGGAAATTAGAGACAGGGACTGCAAACCTTTTTTGCACATCAGAATTACCCAGGGAGCTTTAAAATCTACTGATAATCAAGGGCCCTCCTTGGACCAATTATATCCGAATGTCCAGAAATAGAATCTGGGCACTATTATTTTTAAAATATTCCTGAGATCCAACTTATTATCAGCCAGGGTTAAGAAATTGATAGAAAAGGAGAGAAGTCAGAGTCTGCAGAACTAACATAAAAACTTTGAAAAGGCCATGAGGAGATCAAAGACCCTTGTCTTGTTGAGGGACAATTCTCCATGCGTGAACTGTCTGAAGCTCGTGGCAGTCTGCGATGGGAAGAATGGGGCAGTAGGTACAGCTATGGAGGGAAAAGTTAGCTCTGACATGTCTTCCACATTGCTTTGGCAAGATCGTATTTATCTACATCACTTCCGTAGGATGGAAATTAGCCAGAGCAGCCCAGATGCCAGGTGTGTGTGTGGGGAAATGGAAGGGTTGGGGAGGTGGGGAGAATATCTGGGCTGCTTTGAGATGCTCTAAGGTTGAGAATCTGGTAAGAACACATGTATGATGGGTAACTGGCTGCCCTAAGGCCTTTGTTTCCTCATTCCCTTTCTCTCCACACCTTCAATGACAGTGGATTGCACACTAAGAAGGTTATGTCCTCTTGTAGATAAACTGCTTCTTTCCAAGAATTTAAAGAAGATTCTCTGAATGGAGGCAATGCCTCATGTAGCAGCTTGGAATGGAGTTGGTCTCAGGTGCTGTGATGTGTGGTGCTGGCATTCCTAGAGGCCTTCCCCAGCCTTCTACATAAGTGCCCTAAAGATCTATACCCCTAAAGATCTATGTCTCTCTCTGGGCCAGTGATTGAGTGGGTTGGCTTACACCCCCTTTTCAAAGATTAGAATTTTCTTATCTCAGGTTCCTTCAGCTGGAATTCAAACCCATCCTCCTAGACCTACATATGCATCACTCTTGTGGGACTTGGGAGGCAAGGGGACCCAATGAGAAAATGAAGTAATTAAATCCTTTGTCTTCAATCAAGAGTACCATGTCTTCTGACAGCATTTTTGAAACTATTACTGTTTGCCTTGTTAGCTTACAAGTAGGATAAAATCCAAGACTTTTCACAGTTTTTGATAATAACTTTTTAAAAAACCATAAATCTGAATATACTCTTTAGATTTTAAAAGAACTCATGAAGATATTATAGAAAATTGAAGAAACTGAAAGTATTTTAACCTAAAATTTATGGAAAGAGTAGTATTTGGAAGGAAATTTATAAATTTAAATCAATTTATCAGGAATCAAGTGAGACTGAAAATTAATGAGCTAAGTGTTTAACTCAAGAAGAAAAAAGGAAAATTAGAGCAAAACTAATTGCATCAGAAAGAAGGAAATATTAACAGCAAAAATAAAGAAAAAAAAACAAGAAAAACAATGTTCTTCCATCTGTTTACGTCTTCCTCTATCTCTTTATTCAGTGTCCTGTAGTTTTCCGTGTATAGGTCTTTTACCTCCTTAGTTAAGTTTATTCCTAGGTATCTTAATTTTTTTGGTGCGATGGTAAATGGGATTGCCTCTTTAGTCTCTCTGTCTGTAAGTTCACTATTGGTGTATAGAAAGGCCATAGATTTCTTGGCGTTAATTTTGTATCCTGCTACATTGCCGAATTCATTTATTAAGTCTATTAGTTTTTTGACGGAGTCTTTTGGATTTTTTATGTACAATATCATGTCGTCTGCAAATAAAGACAGCTTTACTTGTTCTTTTCCAATTTGGATGCCTTTTATTTCTTCTTCTTGTCTAATTGCAATAGCTAATACTTCCAGTACTATGTCAAACAGGAGTGGTGAGAGTGGGCATCCCTGTCTTGTTCCTGTTCTTAGGGGAAATGTTTTTAGCTTTTGTCCATTGAGTATGATGTTTGCTGTGGGTTTATCATATATAGCTTTTATTATGTTGAGGTATGAGCCTTCTATTCCCACCTTGTTGAGAGTTTTTATTAAGAAAAAGTTGTTGGATTTTGTCAAATGCTTTTTCTGCATCAATTGATATGACTATGTGATTTTTTATCTCTCAATTTGTTTATGTGATGTATCACGTTTATTGATTTGCGGACATTGTACCATCCTTGCATTCCTGGGATAAATCCTACTTGGTCATGGTGTATGATCTTTCTGATGTACTGCTGGAGCCGATTTGCTAGAATTTTGTTGAGGATTTTGGCATCTATGTTCATGAGGGATATTGGTCTGTAATTCTCTTTCATTGTGTTGTCTTTATCTGGTTTTGGTATTAGGGTGATGCTGGCTTCATAGAAGGAGCTTGGAAGTGTTCCTTCCTCTTGAATTTTTTGGAATAGTCTGAGGAGGATAGGTTTTAGTTCTTCTTTGAATGTTTGGTAGAACTCTCCTGTGAAGCCATCAGGCCCCGGGCTTTTGTTTGCCGGAAGCTTTTTGATGACTTCTTCAATTTCGTGCATAGTTATTGGCCTATTGAGCTGTTGAGATTCTTCTTGATTGATTTTTGGAAGGTTGTATTTTTCTAGGAATATGTCCATTTCCTCCAGTTTGTCCAGTTTGTTGGAATAGAGCTGTTCGTAGTATTTTGTAACAATCCTTTGTATCTCAGCGGGGTCTGTTGTTATTTCACCTCTTTCATTTCTGATTTTGTTTATTTGGGTCCTCTCTCTTTGCTTCTTGGTGAGCCTGGCTAGAGGTCCATCAATCTTGTTTATCTTTTCAAAGAACCAGCTCTTGGTTTTGTTGATCTTTTGTATTGTTTCTTTGGTCTCTATGTCATTTATCTCCGCTCTGATCTTTGTTATTTCCTTCCTTCTGGTTACACTGGGCTTTTCTTGCTGCTCTTTTTCTAGCTCTTTGAGTTGTAGGGTTAGGTAATTTATTACCATTGTTTCTTGTTTTTTGCAATAGGCTTGTAGAGCCATGAACTTCCCTCTCAAGACTGCTTTCGCTGTGTCCCATAGATTTTGGATTGTTGTGTTTTCATTGTCATTTGTTGCCATGATGTTTTTTATTTCTTCCTTGATCTCTCTGGTGACCCAGTCCTTGTTTAATAGCATGCTGTTTAGTCTCCATGTGTTTGATTTCTTTGGATTGTATTTATTGTAGTTGATTTCCAGTTTTATGCCACTGTGATCTGAGAAGATGCTTGATATAATTTCTATCTTCTTGAATTTGAAGAGACTTTGCCTGTGACCCAGCATATAATGCAATCTATAATAATAGCACAACAAACAATAATGAAGATAGGCAAAATTTAAAGCTGGTTGTTTGAAAAGATAAGCAAAATAGTCTTCTGGAAAGACTGGTCACTAAAAGGAGAGATCACATAAAGAAACAAAATACAGGATGATTAAAAAAGAAACAATTGCAGATGCATTAGAAAATTAAAAATAATGACAGAATATTGCAAACAAATATAGTTTAATATCTTTGAAATTTTATTTATTTATTTACTTACATTTATTTATTTGTTTGTTTATTTATTTATTTATTTTTATCCTCACCCAAGGATATGTTTATTGATTTTAGAGAGAGCAGGAAGGAAAGAGAGAGAAAGAGAGAGAGAAATATTGATGTGAGAGAGAAACATCAATTGGCTGCCTCTCCTACTCACCCCAAATTGGGACAAAACCTGCAACCTTGCTATGTGCCTGACCAGGAATGGAACCCATGACCCTTAGGTGCATAGGATGATGTTCTAATCAACTGAGCCATACTGGCCAAGGCCCAACTCATTCTTTAAGCTGCATTACTCTGATAACCAAAACCAAACAAAGACATTATAAGAAAAGCCTGGCCAGTGTGGCCCAGTGGATTGAGTGTTGTCCTATGCACCAGGAGGTTGGTGGTTCAATTCTGGTCAGAGCACATGACTGGATTGTGGCCTGGATCCCAAGTAAGAGGTGTGCAGGGCCGTGCAGGAAGCAGCTGATCAATGTTTCTCTCTCATCAATGTCTCTCTCTCTCTCTCTCTCTCTCTCTCTCTCTCTCTCTCTCTCTCCTTTCTTCTCTCTCTAAAATAAATAAAAACATATATATTTTTATAAGGCATTATAAGAAAGAAAATGACAATCCCAAATCCCCCTAAACATGGATATAAAAATTCTTAACTATATTAAGAATTAGTTGAGCAAATCAATACAATCCTAATATATAAAAACCAAGGGCCGTCAAGACTGAAACAACTGGACAGAAGACCAAACAGCAGGCTGCATGGGGCGATGAGGCCGACAGGGGGTTTAGTGAGGGATGAACAAATGACTGAACAGCAGGCTGTGTGGGGTGATCAAGCAGGCAGGCAGAGGCGGTTAGGGGTGATCAGGATGGCAAGGGGGGCAGCTAGGGGTGATCAGGCAGGCAGGCAGGTGAGCAGTTAGGAGCCAGCACTATTGGATCGTGAAAGGTATATCCCAGATTGGAGAGGGTGCAGGCTCAGCTGAGGGGACCCTTCCCCCCATGCATGAATTTTGTGCACTGGGCCTCTAGTCTATAATAATAAAAGTGTAATATGCTAATTAGACCAGAAAGCTAAACAACCTTTCAGATGTCATTCCGGACAAAGCCGCCATGGTAGGGGCCAAGGCAGAGGCTGTTAGGGGAGATCAGGCAGGCAGGTGAGCAGTTAGGGGCGATCAGGCAGGCAGGCGAGTGGTTAGTGGTGATCAGGCAGGCAGACAAAGGCGGTTAGGGCAATCAGGCAGGCAGGGAAGCAGTTAGGGGCATCAGGCATGCAGGCAGAGTGGTTAGGGGTAAACAGGCAAGCAGGCAGAGTGGTTAGGGGTGATCAGGCAGGCCAGTGGATAGGGGTGATCAGGCAGGCAGACAAGTGGTTAGGGGTGATCAGGCAGGCAGGCGAGTGGTTAGGGGCGATCAGGCAGTCAGACAAAGGCAGTTAGGGGCGATCAGGCAGGCAGGTGAGTGGTTTAGGGGTGATCAGGCAGGCAGGCAGAGGGGTTAGGGGTGATCAGGCAGGCAGGCAAGTGGTTAGGGGTGATGAGACAGGCAGGCAGGTGAGCATTTAGGAGCGAGTGGTCCCGGATTGTGAGAGGGATCCCTGCGCGATCGGACCTAAACTAGCAGTCGGACATCCCCCAAGGGGCCCAGATTACGAGAGGGTGTAAGCCAGTCTGAGGGACACCTCTCCACCCCCCGTGCACAAAATTTGTGCACGGGGCCTCTAGTGATATATAAAAAGCTAATACATCATGACCAATAGGATTTCAGCCCAGGAATGTAAGTTTGGTTTAACATTTGAAAAATTAATCAGTGTAATTCACCATATTAAGGACTAGAAGGGAAAAATCAGATGAATATCTGATTACACGCAGAAAGGTTCTGTGCCATCATTCACAGCCTCCCTGTGGCCACACGGGGCATGGGAACATCAGGGGAGAGAATCTGGAACAGCCTTGGGAGTGACAAGGGAAGTCACATCTCTCCTGGCACACACCAGGTGGCTCCTGGGTTCTTGCTTCTGGGCTGCCTCCGGGCGGGACAGAGGGACTTCTCTGCCTGTGCTCAGCACTTCCCAGAAACGCTCTGTGCTCTGGCCCTACCTACTGCCTATGCCAGCAGAGTTTTAGCCCCCATTTTAGGCTACTGGTTTCATCAACTGACCTGAGACAATAGGATTTAGGGTTACTGGTGGCCAGGTGCTTCAGCCTACCCCTCTCCCCCATCTGGGACTGATACCCCCCACCCCCTCCACCACCACCACTGAGAGCCATCCAGCTCTATTCTCTTAATGATGGCTAAGTGGTCATTTTTGGACTTTGCTATGGTGGATAAATAGTGTTTCCCACTCAAGCAGCCACTCATACTTTAATATTCCCACAGCATCCTCTAACCCAAGGTTTTTGTTAGCACAGTTTCTTCAGTGAGGAGAGGAGCTGGCTGTCAAGACTATGGAAAGAGGACTGCTGTTTGCGAACCTTGGAAGCACTATTTGAATTTTAAACTGTATATGTGTAAGTTTTGTATGAAATAAAATTAAACATAAAAAGAAAATGTACTAGTATGCTTGCTGCTCCTCCCACCCTAGGCCCAATGAAGGTAGCACCATCCATAATGGGGCTCCTTCCCCTGCTCAGCCTCTGACCCTTCTCAATCCCACGCTCCTGGCAGGCACCAGTCTGCCATTCCTGACCTTTTCCACGGGCTCTGTGAACAGGCTTTGATTTGGGTTTTCTGGCTCTGAACTTCAGAGGAGAGGGTGCAGGCTCAGCTGAGGGGACCCTTCGTTCGTGTCTTTCCAGAACGATTCTGAGCTTCAGACCTGGCATCATGCACCACAGCCTAAGGTGTGTATGCTCCCAATCAAGGCTTGCCTCCCTCCCAGGAAAACCCTGCTCAAAAGGGAGGGGTTGGACAGCTGTAGTGTGTAGGAGCATATTCATTCAAGGAGGTCCAGACAGCCAGAACCCTGAGAGAAAGCCCTTTGGAATAGTTGGTGCTGCTGACTGAACACATTGCTTCAGGGGATCTGAGTCCTTACTGTCAGCCCTAATCACCTTCAGGGAAGGGCAGTGACCTCTGACCTTTCAATACTTTTCTCTTTGAGAGGAGCAGCAACTTCCTACAGCCATCCCACTGTGGTTGTTTTCCACCAGCTGGAGATGCGCTGTATGCTCCCTTCCCTCCCTCCATCTTGAAGAACACCTTTTCTGTATGTTTCCCCTTGCAAACCTTCAGTCTCGGGAGCAGAGTGATCAATCTTGTTGTCAACATTAATAGGCCTCATAAAATTCAAAGTAAAGGTTACCTCTGACAGTTTCCTCACCCATAAAAGGAGGGGTTAGACCAGGTAATCTCTAAGGGTCTTTCCAATTCTTAGGTCTAGTGACTTTATGGCTTCAGTCAACAATATAAAACAGAACCGGGAAGCAGAAGACCTCCTCTAAAACTTAACACAGCTTCTGGAGAAAGGGCTGACGTGAAAAGCCAAAATGAACTCTGAAATGGAATAGGCTAATGAGAACATGCTTGCAAAATGCATCACCACCCGTGCCTTCCAGTTGGATCTGGATAATTTCCAGACAGTGGTATCTGACTGATAAGTATCTTTCTTCTTTAATGCACTACGGTTTGTTCTATTTGCCAAAGGTTGGAAGAAAACCGAGCCAGGAGCTAGAGGCCAGAAGTTCTCCACTCCTGCCTTACACTTCCAGGCCCTGGGTTTTTATATTTTTCTACTGCATTTCAAGGCAAGTAAGTGTAACTTTGCTTCTCTGTCCTCTGTCACTGTGAAACACCACATTCCCATGGGAATAGAGGATGCAGTTACCTTTGCCAAACTTGCTAAAACCTTTCCAGAACTTGAGCATTATGGCAGGAGTCAGTGGAGGTTCAGAACGCAGCCTACACAAGCGCTGCTTATTCCTGGAGTGTGAACACTCCCCGAAGTGAGAGACACAAGAGCTCTCACATGGAGAAAGTGGTGGCAGTAAAAAATCAAATGAAAAAGCCATAGGCAAGGAAAACTTGTCTTAAGTTTTCCATAGAATTCAGGACCATTGCTTTTGAAGTCCATGACATTCAGATGGGAAGGGAAGCCTCCGGGAAGGGTGAGGCGGCTTAGGGAGAACAAGTGTGTGCAGGAAGAGAACTTAGGATAGAAGGCCAGTGGGGCGGGTGCCATGTTGGTTCTGTTCCTAAAATGTGTGTTTTTCCAGTCTTGTCATGCCCTCACACACCTCCACTTGGGTTGGTAAAGTATTGCATTTCTTCATTCAGTTACTGAGTCATCCATTTTTTCACTGCCTCATTTGTTCATTCACTCAAAAAGCATTTACCCAGCACCTACCAAGTGCCGAGTATTGTCTCAGGTACTAGTTCAGGTGGATGAATAGGACATGGCCCCTGCCCAGCCCAGCTCACAGCCTAGGTTGGGGAGGTGGATGACTACACAGGCAGATGTCCCTCAGCATGGCCCATGCTATTAGGGTGAGCAGATGATAGGATGGGAGCACAGTAGAGGGGCAGCTAAGCCACCTTGGGGAGGGGACAGTGGGCTTTTCAAAGGATGGCTTTCCTAAAGGGTCCTGAGGGTGTGGTATTATTTGATGGGTGAAGAGCAGGAGAGGGAAGGGGCAAAGGGCATTCTAGGCTCAGGGGGCAGCTTTCACAATGGCTCAGAGACAAGGAAGAGTATGTGGTGCTTGGCATTTATCTACAAATGGTTCAGAGTGCTCACCTGATGAACTGGGCAACAGACTTCCTGGATGGCTGGGCTGGATCCTCATCCTCACTCAATTATCGACTGAGCAGCTCCTACAAAGAAATTTGCTTGCTTGGGCTGACACATGAAATTATTTGGTTTGATTCTTTTTGACTCTGTATTGGGTTCAATGAAATGTTCCCTCTTTAGAAGAAATGTGTGGATTTTTGGACCAGAGAGTAATCTGAAGAAATTGCATAGTAGTGGACAAGACGGCCAGCTTGGTGAAGGGAGTGGAGGGAGAGACCCTCAGGAGACTCTGGCAGCCATCAGAGGCCTTCTGAACGCCACAGACACCGAGGGAAGGGCAGCAGTGGCAGCAGAGCATCTGCTTTGTATCAGACACAGGGCAAATGCTATAGACAGGTTACCTCATCTCCTCACAACAACCTCACGGAGTCCGTGTTACTACACCTCCTTTATAGATGAAGCAGAGGCGTGGAGTTTGTCAAAGCCACTTGCCCTGCATTACTTTGAGAGGATTGTCATGGTCTTCTCAACCTGAGCAGAGACTAAGTCATTCACGTTGGAGGCGGGAACAGCACAGCTGGGTCTCTGGCAGCTCAGGAGAGCTCACATGAGCTGGAAAATGTGAGTGGTGGTGTTCATATTTAGAGCAGGAAGGTCAAGAGAGTTGTAGACTTTAGTACATAGCCTCATTCATTCAATTATTCAATTAAAGATTCTGCTAGATATGCAGTAGCAAAGCAAACCAAAAAGAGACAGATCTTACATGCTAGTAACAAGATAAGTAAGTTTACTCTGTAGTAGGATAGTGGTGGCATTAAGGAGAGAAATCAAGGAAGGAAAAGAATACCAAAATGGGATGGTTGCAGTTTTTGATGGAGGGACAAGGAAGGAGCATTTGAGTAACGAACTGAAGAGACTGAAGGAGTGAACTTTGAGGACAGCTGGTGGAAGCATTTCTGGCAGGGGGATAGCAAGTGCTGGCTGTGAGAACCAGCCCAGAGCCCTTGTGGTGGAGCAGAGCGACTGAGGGGCTCAGTGGGGAGAGAAAAAACAGGAGCACTTAGGAGACACTAGACCATGAGAGGGCTTAAAGGACTTCAGTTTCCCCTCAAAGCAGAATCAGAAGGCTTTGGAAGGCTTTGAGCAGAGAGTGACATCATCTGACTTTCATTATAGTAATATTTGACTGATTTCTATATTTGGAGTCCATGATCTGAATGGGGCAAGGGCAAGGCAGTGCAATAATCCAGGTGAAATTGATGGTGACTTGGATGGGGTCGAGGGAAGGGAGCAGTGGAGGTGGTGAAAGTGGTCAGATCTCAGTATATTTGGGAAGTTGAACCAACAGGAATTGTTGACAGATTGGATATGGAGTGTGAGAGGAGAAGTCAGGGATGACCCCAACGTCCTGGCCTGGGGAACTGGAGGTGCTTTAATGGAGGGGGAATGAAGATTCGAGCAGGTTTGGGAAGGAAAATCAGGGTCTCAAATTTTGACCTGTTAAGCTTGCGGCAGAGATAGGGAGTAACATGAAGATGAGGCAGCTCCACAGAAGCCAAGAGCAGGAGGAATGTGTGTAATACAGAAAGGCCAGGGAAGATGAGCATGGAGGGAAGGTCATCAGCTTTGGTAAATAAAATGGTTCTGTGATCAGAGAAGAGGCATACTGTGTGCTCTGTAGATTTTCACCAACTCCCATGCTCCCCTGAATTATGTTTGGGGTTCTGTGGGCCAGTTTCTTTTTTCTGTTCTCATTCCCAGCTCTTTTCAGCTCAATGCTGCCATGCCTATCCACGCCTCCAATGCTGGCTTTGAAGCCTGTTTAATTTAATGGTCACTCCAGGGATCTCTTGGAAACTGGTGGGAGGGTGCCCTGTCTCCTGTATGGTATTTTTATGTTCATTTTTATGGGGCACTTATTTTTCCTGCTAAAAATATCCTGTGCCTTTCTGGAAGTAGGGAGTGGGGAGGTGGAGCGGAAAAATTATTTCAGCATCTCGCTTTCAAAGCTGCTCAGTGGACTGGAGCCCTTGCCTACTTCAAGTGTCGGCACCGGCTTTCATGCCCATTTCTGGACACCCTCACTAGCATGTTCCAGCCAAGACCGTTCCTGTTTTAATAAAAGGAAAGCAGTGCAGTCCCACCCACTCATCTTAGAAATCCCTCAGGACGGACCGGTGAGTTTCCATTTCAGTAGGTGGCACAAAACTGAGTTCACAGAGCACAGAAAGTCCGGACATCTGTTTCTATGGGTCTGCATGATGTCATTTATCCTAAACCAGCACCATCCCCGCCCCCCTACCCTCATACACACATAGGACCGAGGCTCTAAATTTGGAGGAGAAACAACAGAAAGGGAATTCCTACTGAGGTAGTGTTCTGTATGTGGAGGGGCACTCAAGTCTGGCTCCTGTGAATGGACTGATTGAACTAGGTAGACTCAGGGGGATTAATCTCTTACAGTGTCCCTAAACTCTGTCCTTTGGAAAAAGAAAAGAAAAGTAAACCAGGCTAAGTCATTCCTATGTGAAATGGGCCTGGGGATTAGGCTTTCCATGGGTCTAAGAGAAATTGAATCATTCCCATTGCATAGATTCAAGGTTGACTTCAAGGTGGTTGAGTTCATATATCACAGGATATTTGAGAAACTGTCTAATGAAAATTTCACTAGGACCTAGCCTGAGCTGGGAGAACAGCTTACTTCAGAAAGGAAAAGTAAGTAAATACTGTCCTGACCGAGGAAGGTGGAGCCTGAAGGGAGGACGCTGTGGGAAGGTGCCTTTCTATGGCTCAGGAGGAAGGGCTGCTGCTCCAGGGCGAGGTGTGCCTGCAGCCTCCACACTGATGAACTTTGGCTTGGGGAAGGGTGAGAAAGAGACAGTTTGTGAACAATATTTAGCACTTCAAGTTGGCCTGTGTTAGAGCCCAATTCAGTAAGGGCCACCGTGCGGCCCTGGGAGAAGGCGCGGAGGGGCAGAGCATGGCCTTTGTGCTGTTTTGCCAACTTGGAGCTAGAATCTTGATGGCAGCAGCACATGGGGGTCTTCCTGGTAGAAAAACATAGCCACGTCCATGGCTGGAGGAGTGCTTTAAGCTCAGGACTCTTCTCTCTCTCTTTATTTAAAATAAATCTTTATTGTTCAGATTATTACAGATGTTCCTCTTTTTCCCCCCATAACTCCCCTCCACCCGATTCCCCTCCCCCCACCGCATGCCCTTACCCCACCCCCACTGTCCTCATCCATAGGTGTAAGATTTTTGTCCAATCTCTTCCCGCACCCCTCACACCCCCTTCAACTCGAGAATTGTCAGTCCACTCCCTTTCTATGCCCCGGATTCTATTATATTCACCAGTTTACTTTGTTCATCAGACTTTTTATTCACTTGATTTTTAGATTCACTTGTTGATAGATATGTATTTGTTGTCACTTTGCTTTGTTGATCATAATTTTTATCTTTACCTTTTTCTTCTTCTTCCTCTTCTTAAAGAGTACCCTTCAGCATTTCATATAATACTGGTTTGGTGGTGATGAACTCCTTTAGCTTTTTCTTATCTGTGAAGCTCTTTATCTGACCTTCAATTCTGAATGATAGCTTTGCTGGGTAGAGTAATCTTGGTTGTAGGTTGTTGCTATTCATCACTTTGAATATTTCTTGCCACTCCCCTCTGGTCTGCATAGTTTCTGTTGAGAAATCAGCTGACAGTCGTATGGGTACACCCTTGTAGGTAACTAACTGTTTTTCTCTTGCTGCTTTCAAGATTCTCTCTTTGTCTTTTGCCCTTGGCATTTTAATTATGATGTGCCTTGGTGTGGTCCTCTTTGGATTCCTCTTGTTTGGGGTTCTCTGCGCTTCCTGGACTTGTAAGTCTATTTCTTTCACCAGGTGGGGGAAGTGTTCTGTCATTATTTCTTCTAATAGGTTTTCAATATCTTGCTCTCTCTCTTCTTCTGGCACCCCCATAATTTGGATGTTGGTACGCTTGAAGTTGTCCCAGAGGCTCCTTACACTATCTTCATATTTTTGGATTCTTTTTTCTTTTTGTTTTTCTGGTTGGGTGTTTTTTGCTTCCTCATATTTCAAATCTTTGATTTGATTCTTGGGATCCTCTAGTCTACTGTTGAATTTCTGTATATTATTTTTTATTTCAGACAGTGTATGCTTAATTTCTGACTGGTCTTTTTCTGTTTTTTTTGGCATTCTCATTAAGATCCTTGAAGGTCTCACTAAGTTCCTCGGAGGTCTCACTAAGTTTCTCGAAGGTTTCTAGAAGATTCTTGAGTAACCTTATAACTGTGGTTTTGAACTCTATATCCAGTAGTTTGCTTTCCTCCATTTCTTTCATTCATGACATGTTTCCTTGTCTCAGCATTTTGGCTGCTTCCCTGTGTTGATGGAGTGGCTTTGTGTGGTAGGTGTCCTATAGGGTCCAGTGGCTGAGCCTCCCCAATCACCTGAGGTGGACACTCTTGGTGCACCCCTTTGTGGGCTGGGTGCACAATCTTGTTGTAGTTAAGCCTTGATTGCTGTTGGTATCACTGGGAGGAATTGACCTCCAGGCCAATTGGCTGTGAGGACCCGCTGTGTCTATAATGGAAGAACTGCTGTGCTGGGAACACCCTTATGGGGCAGAATTTGCTTCAGGAGGCTTTGGTGCTCACTGAGTCTGCCTCTTGAATGTGTCACCTATGGATGTGAGGAGTTGAAATCTGGTATCGTCTCACACTGACCACTAGGTACACTAGCTCCTGGATCTCCAAGGAGGTGCAAAGTCAGCTACTACCTGAGGCCCCCCCGCAGGAGCTACAGCGAGGTCTGCAGATTTCTCCTCTTTGTTTGGGGTTTGAAAGTTTTGGAACTCTCTGACCCAGCTGCAGTTTGTTAGGTTAGGGTGCAAAAGGACAGGCCGTTCATATGCAAAAGCCGCTGTGCACAGCTTGGGTGGGGTTGTAAATTGGGTGGGGCGGGGGTCTCAGGGAATTACCAAGGGTGAGCAAACAGAGATGGCTGCCAGTCAGCCATCTACACGTCTCTGGGTCTTCACGTCTCCATGTCCCAAGCCCCGCGCAATCACAATGATTCCTGCAAGCACCTCTGTGAGAAAGCCACCCCCGCTTTCCAACCCAATGCCAGACAGTCCAGTTCTCCCCATAGGAGTCTGAATCCCCAGAGTCTTGCCGGAAACTGGAGTTCAGAGCAGTCAGGAGCTTGTATGTCCCTTCTTATTGAAAAAAAACAGTGCACCTAGTTGCCATCCCGATTCACGCGCCTCCGTACCTCTGCTCTTCTGTGCCTCTGCACCACCTACCCAGTCTCAATGCGCTTTTTCCTTTCCTTCTATTTGTAGAACTTCTACTCAGCCAGCTTTCCCATGGTTCTGGATGATAGTTGTTTTGTCTTTTAGTTGCAGTTTTGGTGTGGTTGTGAGAGGCAGCATGAGCAGGTGTATACTTTATGCCGCCATCTTGGTTTCCCTAAGCTCAGGACTCTTAAGAAGATACCAAAGGATATTGATAATATTTGGACCTATACTTTTTTTTTCCCCAGCATCCAAAATCTTTTTAATAGCAAGGTCGGATTTGGGGTTGGTTTTTGTTTTGTAGCCATGGCTGGCCCTGGGCCTCAGGCATGCTGGCCCTTCCCGCCCTTGGATCTTACCTATGTTTGCGGGGCTCGGTGTGCCTTGAGGGTTCCCGGGGTCTCCTGAAATGCTTGCACCTCTAGGCCTTTGCGAGGCCCTGGGAGCAGAATGGCCCATGACACGGGGGGAGTGCGGGGCCAGCGGGTTGAAGGTGAGGATCTTGCCTCCAGCCTTGAGGCTCCAGCGCTACTCTTCCCATGAAGTGCAGGCACCCTCAGTTTGGGTGCCTCCTGGACACACACCTCATCAGTTACAGCCTCTGCAACCACAGCGGCGTGGCCCTCCCAGCCAGGAAGCTTCGTCTTCTCAATCCTCTGGGGAAAGGACAGAGGCAGCAGGTTGGTGCGACTCATGCACAACCTTTGAAGGTGAAGTTGTTTCGTTGGCCAGAAACCTGTGCAGCTTGACCAAGGCCTTAGGTAGATGCCCTGGCTCTTGGGAAATTTGCACCGAACCTTTTGATCTTTGTTGTGGTGGATGGCAACTCCCATGATGGTGCCTCTGCTCCACCAGGTCTGGGAAGAGTGAACCTATACTTCCGAATGAAAACTTTATATGGTTACTATATGGATAACATAAGTCTAATTATGCAAGAGTTAACATAGGCTCCAGACTGCTTTCCTTAGAGAGGCCTGCTCCCAAGGTTAGCCCTTGGCTGGTGTGTGGGAACTTGTCCAGTAAACAGTCCCCCACACTGATAGGAAATGTTTCCTAAATGATAAGGGTAGCTTACTGTGCCTGTATTGTGTGTATGATATTATTGATGCCGAACACCTGGTTTTCTTCTGGGAGTCAAGAATTTTGTAGCACTGGATGCCCTATGACAGGCCCCAATAAAAACCTTACACACTGAATTTCCAGTTAGCTTCCCTGATAGGCAGCACTTCACATATGTTCTTACAACTTCTTGCTGGAGGAATTAAGCTTGTCTTGTGCGGCTCCACCGAGAGAGGGCTCTTGGAAACTTGTGATTCTTCCCCCCACATAACCTTTTCCCTGTGCTGACTTTGCTCTGTACCCTTCACTATAAAAAATCATAGCCATAAGTGCAGCCACTTATTGAGTCTTATGAGTCCCTGTAGCAAATCACTGACTTCAGTGGTGGGCTTGGGGGCTCCTGACACAACATTAAACTATGCACACTATAGGGCAGGGTTCTAGAGTTAATGACTAACTTCTTCTGCACCAAAGAATTTGATGATTTTTTTTAACCAAGTGGGGTTAAAGGAAGGTATTGATTCTGATCGTAATAGTTTTGTTGACCCTCTTCTTAGTGATCCCTCCTCTTCTTGTCCCATGACCCACCTCACAGAGTAATTGCTTCCCTGTACCAGGATCTTCCCTGCTGTGCGCACACCATTCTCAGTCTCCATTTACCTCTCATGAGGAACAGAGGAAGATCAGAGACAAAGAAGGAGTGTTTGGAGCTACAAAATGCTGATGTTTGGGTACTCCAGAGGTGTTCACCTTTTAAGCCAGTTCACCTCTTAAGCCAGCAGGAGGGTGACTGTGATGAGCTGACTGTAAGTACAGCTCAGGGCAGAGATGGACTCTTCCCAAGAGGGCCTTTCTGACCAAGGTTCTTATAATTTCCATGTTGACCTACTTCTGCTTGTTTTCACACACTGTCTCTTTAGATATGCTAATCTAATCAATTAACTAATGCACAGTCTTGTTCTGGCCTGCGAGCCTCACCTCACCTTCTGCAAAGCGGCTGTATCTGTCCAAATCTGGTATGTAGGTTTGGCTCTCCAAGAGCAACTTGACCCATGTTTGGGGGCACTCCTCAATCATGGTCCCTTTCTCCAGCTGCAATTACCATCTTGTGTGCAGAATTGCTTTGAAGCCTTGAATCCTTTCTGGACCACCCAATAAAGAAAAGCAAGTTTTCAGCGTGTATATGCTGGTCAGGGTCTTCAAAAGCAATTTGCATTGTACCCAGTTCTGGTTGCCAGACAGCCACTTGATGTGGAGGCTTTCCTGGAAGGACAGGTCTATTTCTGCAGCCTCAGCCCCTTCTACAGACTTTTCACACACCCATGGAGATATGAGAGAGGGGCTTGGGAAACACAGGGGTCATGCCAAGAGGAGGCCATTTTTGAAAGTCTGGAAGATTCATTACCTTATATTTATAAAGACATTTGCCTATGAGAGCTGATTTTCTAAATTTCCTAGTCCTCATCAGAGTATCCTTAGAAGATTCCATGGATCTGAAACCCTCAACAGAGGGTCAAAGAGAAGTGGGACCCCTAGGTGTGGAAGTGAGGGGAATGAGGTGGGCACCCCTAGGTGTGGAAGTGAGGGGAATGAGGCCACAATGGAGAGGTGGGAGAAAAAGAAGTGTGTGTGGATAAGGCAGCTCAGAGGGGCCAGAAAACCCCAAGGAAAAACTAATGATTACCATTGCAGGAACTGCTAGGCGATGAGGGAAATATACTAGAATTCCAGACCTTCCTGTATGAAAGCTTTTCCTCATTGTTAACTTTGAAATTTTCTTTCTCAGAGGTATTTGGGGTCTAGGCTCAGTGTTTCAGTCAGAATCCTTTAAGGGAACATGATGTGAAGAGGGTCTCCTTTTATATCTAGAAGATCTGCTCTCTATCCCTAACAACTGTAAGCAGGGGCCCCATTGTTTGCACTAACACACGTTGGCTAAGCACCTGGGGTGGTTGGGGAATCCATAGAATATTGCCTAAGATATGACCTCTTCCTTCAGGGAGCTTGCCATCCAGCATGGTCAGATCGGTAAGTGAGACTAAGAAGAAGCCATATTATTGGACAGAGGCCAAGTCAGTGGACAAAACCTACCTCTCAAGGGGTGGAAGATTCCATCCTTTCCTGTTTCTTATCTGCAGACAGATTTGCTCAGACTACTATGGAGGCTACATTCACTCCCCAGAATAATGGCTTCCTGAACCACTTGTAAATATCTTTTAAGGAGACCTTCAGTAAGTAAAGTTTAGTTTTTAATAATTCAAGTCAATGAACATTTATTGAAGGCCTACAAGGATGGAAAAGAATGTGGTCTATGACCTCATGTTCTCTACCCTCTTGGGATTAGCTGTGAACCTCAACTGCTTGGCAGGTAGCACAAAACCTCCTGCTCCAGCTGAGCCATTTACTAGGTACTAAGTTGAATTTTTAGAAATTTTCTAAAGAAAGAAGTAAATTTCCTAAGCATCTAGAATATTCAAGCAGCTGTAATTCTATTCTCTGCATTTCTTCCTGTTGCAAAGGATGGCCTGCCTCTGTCTGTGTCCATAGCGATCTGTCAGCTGTGCACAGGGTCCTATTCCTTCTTCCCATTCAAGGACTTTTCATCTTACTCCTGTATCATTATTGTTTTCATTTCTAGTGGTTCATCCTATTGGCATACCAATGTGCTGTAACATCCCTTCTTATATTAAAAAAATAAATAAATCTCTCCTCAACCTCCAATTCTTCCTTCATCTATTATTTATTTTGTTCTCTTTATAGCAAAACTCCTCAAAACAGCTGTTGCTACTATCTCTAATTCCCCTATCCTAGTCTTTTTTTTGGACACATATCATCCAGGCATTAGTCTTCACAGTAATATTGAAAGTCACCAACAACTATCTTGCTAAATCTACTGGTCAGTTCTAGTCTTCAAATTAGTTGATCTCTCATTAGCATTTAGCACAGGAGGTCACTTTCTTCTTCTGGAAACATTCTCTTTGCTTAAATTTTGGAGTAGCCCGTTCTCCTGGCTATCCTCCTACTCACTGGTCATTCCTTCATGCCCTTTGCTGTCTCCTCCTCCTCTTCTTTCCCTCTAAATGTCAGAGTGTTCCAGGCTCAGTCGTCAGACTTGTTCTCTACCACCCTTCACTCCTTGTGGGATCTGACCCAGGAGTAGTTTTAAATACTGGCCATACTATAATGATTCCCAAACGTTTCTCCAGCCTAGATCTTAGCCCTAAGCCAACTGCTTTCTTACCATGTCCACTTGGACACATGCTGGAGAGTCCAAAGTAGAACTCTGAATTTCCTGCCAGACCCCCCTCTTCATGCCCCTCTCTTCTTCAGTTACTCCTTTCTTGGTCAAGGGCACCACCATTTACCCAGATGCTCAGGCTCCAAGCCTGTGAGTTGTAATTCAGTTTTCTCTTCACCTTACACCACATCTAAACCATCAGTAAGTTTGATTGGTCCCATCCTCAAAATACATCCTCGATTCAACCACTTCTCAACATCTTTTCTGATGCCACCTGCCTGAGCCACCCCATCTTTCTCTAAACCTGCCCCAATGGTCTCATAACTCATCTCTCTGTCTCCTCGCTTGATGTCCCTCTCCCACTCTACTTTTCTATTGTCATCCAAGTGGATATTTTAAAAATGCAAATAAAATCATGTCAAGTCTGGCTAAACACTTAAAATGAAGTCCAGATTCCTTTACCATGGCTGCCTCTCACTCTCACCTTCTCTCTCTAGCCCTCCTTATTCTCACTATACCAACCTTTTTGCTTTTTCTCAACCCACTAACTTTATTCTCACTTCATAGCTATCATATTTTTTATATCCTCTACCTAGATTGCTGCCTCAGGATCTTTTCACCCTTACTTTTTAAAAAAAATCCTTGTTTAAGGTATTACAAATAGTAGTACATATGTCTCTTTCTTTTTCCCACTGACCTCCCCCCGACCTTCCCTATCCTCCCCCCACCCCCGGCACTTGCCCTCTTCCCCCACCCCCACCCTAGTGTCTTGTGTCTATTGGTTGTGCTTATATGCATGCATAGAGCTCAAGCACTTATTATTACCTGAAATTATAATGATGATTAATGTGTTTACTTGCTTATTGTCTGACTCTAAAGCAGTAGAACCTAAATTTCATGGCAATACTGAGTCTGTCTTGTTCATTGATGTATTACTAGTGCCTGAAATAGGACTTGACACATGGAAGAGACTCAATAAATAATTGTTGAATGAGTGAGAAATAACAATAACTGTAGTTCACTGAGTATTTTCTATGTGCCAGATACTGTGATAAGGACATTACATGCAATGTCTCTTTTAACTCTCACAGCAAATCTATGAGAAGTTTACTATGATTTTACCCACTTTTACAAATGATGAAACTTCAGCATAAAAAGATGAAGAAACTGGCCTGAGATACACAAGTAGCAGGGGAAGACACTAGACCTTGAACCCAGATTGGTCTCACTCCAAAGGTTAAAGACCCAAAAGTATCATTTTAAGATTCCCTGCTTAAACACTCTGCCATGTGGCCACCATAAATGCACCTGTCATTACCTAACAGGCTGAAGAGAGCCGCCATTGCTTAGGAGACATTGTGAGGGCACTTTCAGCCTCCAGTTCGCCTGCCAGCCCCTATAAATGGATTCACACTTCAAATGTGGGGTGTGGGGAACGGGGGAAGGAGAGGAGTACAAGTGGAATGGGACAGAGGCACTCTGCTCCTGGAAGACCAATTTCTAAACTTTCAAGTCTAGGCTTTGATGTCTGGATGCTCTGCAAGTTCTTGGGCTGCCTTTATTCTCTCCATTCACGCTCCTCCAGGCATCCTCCCTTACTCCTTTTCTGGGCAGGAGGCTGGGGCCACTCTTGCCCCCTGAACCGTATTCCCTGGGTCTGCTGTGGAGTTTATCTGTAGACAGTAGTTCCCCACCAAGGAATGTTTTCCTGGATCTCTGTGCTTGGGACATTCCCAGCTCAGGCTTTGCCCTCCCTAGGGGACATGTCGAGCTGCTAGTGAGTTAACACTGTAAGAGGACCCTTTACCAGTGAGGAGCAGCAGTTGGTGGTAACTCTGGAAAGCTCCACAGTCCCCGGAGGATCCCCAGCAGGACTGAACCCCAGCTGCCCACATTGCTAACCCACTGACCAACACACCTTTTTTAGCTTTCCTTTCTTCCCCGTGTCACCTCTTCACTCCCTGCATGCTTCCTGGGATCACCTCCCAAGTAAGTTACAATTACTGAAATCCTCAGCTCAGGGTCTGCCTTTGGGGAAACCCCACCCAGGACAGACTCTCTCTCCTAAAATGACACCACTTGCTCAAGGGAACAATACCCAAGAGTCATGTCAGAAGAGCCAACCCCCTTCCCTTCAAGCTTGGGTTACATTCCATTTCAATGAGCTGCACATTCTGCAGCTTCTGTGGGCTGTGATTTCCCTTCGAGCTGTCAGTCACTCTGCAATGGACATTGGCCGGGTGGGGTCAGCTCATTTTATCTGTGCGAAAACGGAGGCTTAAATTGGTGAATTAAGTCGCTGACTACAAAGACTCCAAGTTGGCTGCTGCTTCCCCTTGGAGGTTTGTATAAGGATTCAAATACACTCCTCTCAGTAACACAGCCTGCAGAGAGCCTAGTGCTTAGTAGGTATTTAACTACATAAATTCTCTTTTCTTTTACTATTCTAATAAATGGTATTAAATTATTTTTTTCAATGGAATTTGGGCCATATTTCATAATCAAAGAAATAGATGCACTTCGAGCCCTGGCCAGGTGGCTCAGTTGGTTGAGTGCTATTCTGTGCACCAAAAGGTTGAGGGTTCTATCCCTGCTCAGGCATGTGTAGGAGGCAACAGATCGATGTTTCTATATCACATTGATGTTTCTCTCTTTCTGCTCTCCCTTCCTCTCTAAATCAATAATTAAAAAAACATATCCTTGATGGAGTATTGGAAAAAAGAAGAAAAGAAACAGATGCATTTCAAGAAGGCCCTTCTTCTGGGTGAATACAGGTACATGATTCAGAAACTTCCCAGTGGATTTTGTCCCTCTCTTCACAGACGAGATGAATGAATCAGCCAAATCTTGACTCTGGACAAGCTGCCCATCTCTGGAACTGGCATGCCAGCCCTTTGACCTCCACTTCTGTCTCCAAGTTTCTCCTCCAATTCCCAAAGAAGGCAGGCACCCTGCTTCTCTCCCAGGCTAAGGTTGGTGCAAAATAGCCTGCTGTGGGAGCCCAGCGTCCAGCAGAAGTATGAGCTGGCTCCCTGATCCAGAGTGGAGCCCATCTCCTCTGGAGCATGTCCTTGCTGTGGGTCTGCAGCTGGGGAAGTGGGTCCCTTTAATGTGCACACTCCAGAAACACATCAGATACCCGACTATGGCTTCCTCAGGGGTGGAGTGTGCACTTTGCCCTTTCATGTGATGCTTCGCCCATGACGCCTCCCTTTGCTATTTCACCACAGCTACACCTACAGCCAGTGGCACCTGGCAGGGCGTTCCGTCTCAGCTGCACAACGTTTCCTTAGACTCTAAGGAAACACACACCTGGAAATAGAGTTTCTGGAATGATTCCTGGATGCTCTCCAGAAGCACCCTGGCAATATGTGCAAATACCTTTTTATTTCCCAACATGGCAACACATTTCCCATCTTTCTTTAGTGAGGGGCTGGGCTGAATAAATCCTCATGCGACAAGTTTCTGGGTGGAGGGTGTGTAATGGGCAGCAACCTGAAGCAATACCTGTCAGTTTGTATTATTTCCACCAGCTCTGAGTGGGTGATTCTTTTAATATCCCAGTGGAAATTATGGATTGGAACTCAGGGAAAAAGAGACAAAGATAAAAATGCTGGAGTTATCTTCAAAGAGAAGGCATTTTAAGCTATGAGAATGAATGCAGTCTCTGTGGAAGAGAAAAGAGAGAGGAACCGAGAGACAGATGGGAGGAGGTAGGGCTTAGGTAGCTCAATCATGTAATTTGTTGCCCAAACTTTAACAACTTTGGGAGGAAAGGGGTCACTATTAATTATGACATTGGGACCTCAGATGTAAACCAGACTTTGTTGGGCACACAGGCCATATGGTCATCCTAACACCAGCGTCACCTCTATTGAAGGGGTTGGAGAAGATTGCCTTTGCCACAGCCCTGACACTTACATGACAACCGGAAGTGGTGAAGAGGTGGTCACTTGCTACAGCGCAGAACGTGGGTCCTTTGGGTAGGGTCCTGTGAGGAGGCCATTGCGAACTCCTATAAGGTCTTCCCTTGGCTGCAAAGGCTGTCAGCCCTCCCCCGTGTTCCTGTCCTTCCTGGGGACAGGGGCGGTATGGTGAGGCCAGGGCAAAGATGTGCGTGTGCTCTCCAAGTGTCTCAGAGGGGTGAAACAGCAGCTATTGGAAATTTGATAGACTTGTCAAAAGAATACATAAATTGCTTAACCAAAGTTATTATTCTATTATAAAATTTAAGATTTTCTTCATAAAATATTAAAACTAACATTTACCACATCCATAGAATTTCTCTCCCCTCCTTAATAATTACAATACAGCTTTGTCCCTACTTGATTTCTGACCCAATCCCTTTATTCTATACTCTCCTACTCTCTGGGACCTTGATCCATGTTTTTTAAAAATCACCTCTTGACCCTGAGTCTCCATACTGACCTATATGTAGAAGAGTGTAGATGTAAAACCTTTTTTTCCCCTCCTTCCCCCATCTTTGGCCCTAACCTCTGCACCCCCGCCCCCCATTTTTTAGTGTTTCAGACCAGAGTGAAGAGTTCCAACTTCATCCTGGTCAGTGAGGCTCAGTCACAGTGGGCTCAGGCCAGGCAAGCCATTTCTAAATGTCAGGTTTCTAACAGAAACCAACTGGTTCTCAAAATAGCAGATGGCTTCCAGGTCGGCTAAAATCAGTTTTTAACTGGTTTTAACCAGGCCAAATCCACCCTTCCTGGACCAAGTTGTATACAGCCAGCTCAAGGGGAATAAACCATTGCAACCCGGGACAGACCAGGTTCAGAGCAATTCATCGGACTGAGACCAGATAAGCCTGGCTCTGACTTGTTCTTACTGGGTCAGACCAACAGGATGGAGTCACAGCGATTGAGAAGCAGAAAACTGGGTTCAGACAGGTGATACTGCTTCACATTAGAAACGAAATAGTAGGAATGACTCCTGGCAGAGCAAACAGATTCTAACTGAATTAAACCAGTTAAAGTGGCATTTGTCAACATAGCTTGGTTCAAATCACCTCTAATTTCAATAATTTTGCTCTTACAGATTAAAACCAGCTTGGCCCATTTTAAAGCAGATCCCCTCCCCTAGAGTGTTAGGTGCCTGCCCCATCCCCCTTCCTGCCTCCTCTGCCACAGCCTTGCCTGTGCGAGAGACTGGAAAGAAGGGCAACAAAAGCCAGAGGACCTCCCCCATCTCTCTGACTGTTAGCAGTCCCCTTTCTTGTTTCTTGGACAGAAAAAGAGGACTTCTCTGGAAGCTCTCTCTGCCCTGAGTTTCTGCCTAGGTTGGACACCTCTGAAGCAAAAAATAAAAAATGAAAAAAATGGCAAGCCCACCGCTGGGCTAGTGGGACTTTGCATTCTGTCTTCCTTCCCTAATCTGCTTGCTACAATTTATGTTTCAGAGTCCTCAGAGAGCTGCTCCATCCATCTGTCCAGGATTTATAGTTGCAGTTAGTTTGTCCTTTCTTATTCCATCTTTTCTGGAATTCACATCTCATTTTGCTTTTTAAATCATTGGTCATTGGACCCATGAGAAAAAAGATGGCGACCGGCAAGAAGGTAGGGAGAGAGAGAGTGTGAGTGAGGAACCCATAGAGGAGAGTGTAGACGTGTAGACGTGTGTGGTGTGTGTGTGTGTGTATGAGCTAGGGTCAGTTAGATTCTGCAGGTCTTCCAAGGGGCTGCCTAACTGGGCAGTCCTAGACGGCGGAGCCCCGCGCACAAAGCGGACACTTCTCGGCGGCTGGTGCGGACGTGGAGACCACGCCATCTTGAGAAACAGAGCTGCCTGAGACTCGGATCCTGGCTTCAGACACAAACCAGGACCCTGCAGCCACTGAGGACAGAGAACTGCTATCACAGCTTCAGACGAAGAAACAACAAGAATCCAGACTTCCCGGCAGATTCCCGTGAGTCAAAGAGCCTATCCCCCTCCCCGCAGGCGTGCGGATAGCGCCATAGTAACTGATAGACACGCCCCTCACCCAAGCTGCAGAGCTTTGCGCAGGGATGCGCTCCACCTTAGGGAATTTGGTGCACAGGACAGAAGCAGCTCACCTTCAGGGAAATCTGTCAGTGTGCACAGAGGGCTCCCCTTTGGGGAGTTGGGGGGAATTTGGCTTGTGGGTCACAGCTCCCCTTCGGGGAATCTTAGAGCGTGCACAGAGGGGCTTCCCTTTGGGGAATTTGGCGCTCAGGACGGACCCTGCCCCTCTTCGGGGATTCTGGGAGAGTGCACGGAGGCAGCTCACCTTCAGGGATTTGAGAGTGTGCGCCCTAGCCAGTTTGGCTCAGTAGAGAGAGCACACACAGGACGCAGCTCCACTTCAGGGAATTTGGCACGCCGGACACAGCTGCCTGGGATCCCTGACTCACAGCGCATTCACACTAAGAGCCAACGACCCCAATTGTTGGTGCATGCACACACAGGGACCCTGATTCTCAACAAGAAACCGCACAAGACAACAGAGCCTCTGACACTCGATTCTTGGTGCAGACACAGGGAAACTCTGACTCCTGGCACATGCTAAGGATCTCATTTTCGGCACATACCAACAGTGTGGTGCAGACAGGGCCCCTGATTCTAAGTGTGCACATGAGACCACATGAAACACTGGGGACACTGACTCTGGGCAAGTCTGGTTCCCACCAACCAAAGGCAGCCACACGTCCTAGTGTCAGAGCACCTCAGTGAAACTCGGGTGGAGTGAAGTCCCCACAGCACACGGCCCAGGTCCACACAAACGGAAGCTTGAGCTTTCTGGTGATAGCCAGAATGGGGAAACAAAATAACTCACAGAGGAAAGAAAATGTGGAGTCGCCAAGAAAGGAAATTAGTGAAACTGAAGCTTGCAACATGACCGAAAAGGAGTTCAGAATAATGGTTGTGGAATTTATACATCGGATGGATGAGAAAATCAACAACTTATGCAAGAATCAGGAAGAAATGAAAAGTGATATAGCTACAATCAAAAACACCATGGAAAGTTTCAACAGTAGACTTACAAGAAGCAGAGGACCAAATTAGTGAGTTAGAAGATCAGGTACAGAAACAAGCTCAATCTGAACAGCAATTGGAGAAAAAAATTAAAAAGCAGGAGGAAAGCCTAAGGGAGCTTTGGGACAACATGAAACGAAGTAACATGCGTATAATAGGGCTGCCAGAAGGACAAGAAGAGCAGCAGGGATTAGAAAATCTATTTGAAGAAATAATGACAGAAAACTTCCCAGGTATGGGAAAGATAAAAGTTACGCAAGTACAGAGAGTCCCAAGCAGGATCAACCCCAAAAGACCCACACCAAGACATGTCATAATTTCAATGGCAAATATAAATGATAAAGAGAGAATCTTAAAGGCGGCAAGGGAGAGACAGAGAGTTACCTACCAAGGAACACCCATCAGATTGTCAAATGATTACTCAACAGAAACACAACAAGCTAGAAGTGAATGGAAGGAGGTATACAAAGTGTTGCAAAGCAAAGGACTGAATCCAAGAATACTATATCCAGCAAGACTATCAATCAAAATTGAAGGGGAAATCAGGAGCTTCGCAGACAAAAAAAGACTCAGGGAGTTTATCACCACCAAATCAGCAATGCAAGAATTGCTAAAGGGAATACTGTAAAAAGAAGAAATAAACAGGTAAGAAGGAATACAGACACAAAAATAGATATGACTACAAACAAATACCTTTCAGTAATAACTTTAAATGTAAACGGACTAAATGCTCCAATCAAAAGACATCGAGTGGCTGAATGGATAAAAAAACATGACCCATATATATGCTGTCTACAAGAGACCCACCTCAGAACAAGAGACTCACACAGATTGAAAGTGAAGGGATGGAAAAATATCTTTCAGGCAAATGGAAATGAAAAAAAAGCTGGGGTAGCAATACTTATATCTGACAAATTAGACCTCAAAGTAAATGCCATAACAAAAGATAAAGAAGGCCACTTCATAGTACTAAAGGGAGAAATCCAACAAGAAGAAATAATTCTGGTAAACATATATGCTCCCAATATAGGAGCACCCAAATACATAAAAAAAACTCCTGGAGGATATCAAGGGAGAGATTAATAGCAATACAATAATAGTAGGAGACTTTAATACCCCACTATCACCATTGGACAAATCCTCTAAACAAAACATCAGCAAAGAAACAGCAATCCTAAATGACTCACTAGACCAGATGGAATTAATTGACATCTTCAGAACATTTCACCCAGAGCCACAGAATATACATTCTTCTCAAGTGCACATGGGTCATTTTCAAAGATAGACCATATGCTGGGTCACAGGCAAAGTCTCTTCAAATTCAAGAAGATAGAAATTATATCAAGCATCTTCTCAGATCACAGTGGCATAAAACTGGAAATCAATTACAATAAATACAATCCAAAGAAATCAAACACATGGAGACTAAACAGCATGCTATTAAATAAGGACTGGGTCACCAGAGAGATCAAAGAAGAAATAAAAAACATCATGGCAACAAATGACAATGAAAACACAACAATCCAAAATCTATGGGACACAGCGAAAGCTGTCTTGAGAGGGAAGTTCATAGCTCTACAAGCCTATTGCAAAAAACAAGAAACAATGGTAATAAATTACCTAACCCTACAACTCAAAGAGCTAGAAAAAGAGCAGCAAGAAAAGCCCAGTGTAAGCAGAAGGAAGGAAATAACAAAGATCAGAGCGGAGATAAATGACATAGAGACCAAAGAAACAATACAAAAGATCAACAAAACCAAGAGCTGGTTCTTTGAAAAGATAAACAAGATTGATGGACCTCTAGCCAGGCTCACCAAGAAGCAAAGAGAGAGGACCCAAATAAACAAAATCAGAAATGAAAGAGGTGAAATAACAACAGACCCCACTGAGATACAAAGGATTGTTACAAAATACTACGAACAGCTCTATTCCAACAAACTGGACAAACTGGAGGAAATGGACATATTCCTAGAAAAATACAACCTTCCAAAAATCAATCAAGAAGAATCTCAACAGCTCAATAGGCCAATAACTATGCACGAAATTGAAGCAGTCATCAAAAAGCTTCTGGCAAACAAAAGCCCGGGGCCTGACGGCTTCACATTCAAGGAAGAACTAAAACCTATCCTCCTCAGACTATTCCAAAAAATTCAAGAGAAAGGAACACTTCCAAGCTCCTTCTATGAAGCCAGCATCACCCTAATACCAAAACCAGATAAAGACAACACAATGAAAGAGAATTACAGACCAATATCCCTCATGAACATAGATGCCAAAATCCTCAACAAAATTCTAGCAAATCGGCTCCAGCAGTACATCAGAAAGATCATACACCATGACCAAGTAGGATTTATCCCAGGAATGCAAGGATGGTACAATATCCGCAAATCAATAAATGTGATACATCACATAAACAAATTGAGAGATAAAAATCACATAGTCATATCAATTGATGCAGAAAAAGCATTTGACAAAATCCAACACCCTTTCTTGATAAAAACTCTCAACAAGGTGGGAATAGAAGGCTCATCCCTCAACATAATAAAAGCTACATATGATAAGGCATCCAAATTGGAAAAGAACAAGTAAAGCTGTCTTTATTTGCAGACGACATGATATTGTACATAAAAGATCCGAAAGACTCCGTCAAAAAACTAATAGACTTAATAAATGAATTCGGCAATGTAGCAGGATACAAAATTAATGCCAAGAAATCTATGGCCTTTCTATACACCAATAGTGAACTTACAGACAGAGAGACTAAAAAGGCAATCCCATTTACCATCGCACCAAAAAAATTAAGATACCTAGGAATAAACTTAACTAAGGAGGTAAAAGACCTATACACGGAAAACTACAGGACACTGAAAAAAGAGATAGAGGAAGACGTAAACAGATGGAAGAACATACCATGTTCATGGATTGGTAGAATCAACACCATTAAAATGTCAATACTACCCAAAGCAATCTACAGATTCAATGCACTTCCCATTAAAATACCAACGGCATATTTCACAGACCTTGAAAGAACTCTCCAAAAATTCATCTGGAATAAAAAAAGACCCCGAATAGCCACAGCAATCCTGAGAAAGAAGAACAAAGTAGGAGGGATCTCAATACCAGATTTCAAGCTGTATTACAAAGCCACTATTCTCAAAACAGCCTGGTACTGGCACAAGAACAGACATATAGATCAATGGAACAGAATAGAGAATCCAGATATTGATCCAAACCACTATGCTCAATTAATATTTGACAAAGGAGGCATGAACATACAATGGAATAAAGACAGTCTCTTCAATAAATGGTGTTGGGAAAATTGGACAGACACATGCAAAAAAATGAAGCTAGATCACCAACTTACGCCATACACAAAAATAAACTCAAAATGGATACAGGACTTAAACATAAGACGGGAAACCATTAAAATACTAGAGGAATCCACAGGCAGCAAAATCTCAGACATATGTCAAAAGAACTTCTTCACTGATACTGCCCCTAGGGCAATGGAAGCTAAAGAGAAAATAAACAAATGGGACTACATCAAAATAAAAAGCTTTTTTACAGCAAAAGAAACTATCAACAAAACAACAAGAAAGCCCACTGCATGGGAGAACATATTTGCAAATGGCATCACTGATAAAGGTTTAATCTCCAACATCTACAGGCAGCTTATACAACTTAATAAAAGGAAGATAAATGATCCAATAAAAAAATGGGCAACGGACCTAAATAGAATCTTTTCAAAAGAAGACAGAAGGAAGGCCAAGAGACACATGAAAACATGCTCAAAGTCACTAATTATCCGAGAGATGCAAATCAAAACAACAATGCACTATCATCTCACACCTGTCAGAATGGCTATCATCAACAAATCAACGAACGACAAGTGTTGGCGAGGATGCGGAGAAAAAGGAACCCTCATGCACTGCTGGTGGGAATGCAGACTGGTGCAGCCACTGTGGAGAACAGTATGGAGTTTCCTCAAAAAACTGAAAATGGAACTCCCATTTGACCCAGTAATCCCACTCCTAGGAATATATCCTAAGAAACTGGGAACACCAATAAGAACGGATATATGCACCCCTATGTTCATAGCAGCAGAATTTACAATAGCTAAGATCTGGAAACAGCCTAGGTGCCCATCAGCAGATGACTGGATCAGAAAACTATGGTACATCTACACAATGGAATATTATGCTGCCATAAAAAAGAATGAATTCTTACCATTTGCAGCAACCTGGATGGAATTGGAGAACATATGTTAAGTGAAATAAGCCAGTCAATGAAAGAAAAATACCACATGATCTCACTCATTTATGGATAATAAAGAACATTAAAAACTTGAACAAAAAGATAGATACAGAGGCAGTAAAGCATCAAACAGTCTGTCAAATTACAGCAGGAAGGTTAGGGAGAGGTGGGGAAGATAAGAGATCAATCAAAGGACTTGTATGCATGCATATAAGCATAACCAATGGACGCAAAACTCTGGGGCGTGAGGGCATATATGGGAGTGGGGTGGGGGGGCAATGGTAAGATATGTACACATATAATACCTTAATAAAAAAATTGGAAAAAAATAAATAATTGGTCATTGGCTAAGTGGGAAATGGGATCTTAGTTTATGTTTATGAAATTTATTGAAAAAAGTTTCATTTTAAATTTCATTGACCAGCAACAACCCTTTACTATGGCCTGAAAGAGCTAGGCAGTCCACATCATACCTCCACTATCAGAGACATTCCCCTCAAGACAAATTTTCAAAGCAATAAACTCACACTAAGATTGAACCACAACCTCACCTTGTTATTTGTTTTGTCTGCATCTTCCCCTTTCACATTAATGGAAAAAAGAGTGTTTCAAGAAGGCCATAAAAACGGTGTGATTTTGAGCTTGAGTGATTGGGAAGATGTTTACCCAGCATCCAGATATGGAGTATGGAATGGGACATGGTTTTGGTGGTGGTGAGGTGGGAGGTGATATGTTCTATCTATGACACATTGACTTGAAGAGACTGCCAACATTTCCAGGAAATGGGACCCTGGAGTTGAGGTTAGATTTGGGTGGCATAAAGAATGACTCGCAAAGAAGTTGTTGTGGAAGTGTGCGGAAAAGAATTATTCTGGGAGGGTAGACTACATAGCATGGCGAGAGGAGCGACAGGGACATGTACAGAAATGTGCTTCAACTTTCTATTGCCAAGGACTTCCCACCATCATGCATGCCTCAGTTCTAGACGCTGCTCTTCCAGACCCCTCCCACAACCATGCCCTCCCAGTTCCTTGGCATCTCTCCCCCTCAGAGCCTGGCAATTTCCCCAGAGCAGTCCCCCTTTCGGGACACAGATTGGCCCTTTAACTGGAGCTTTTTTAAAGGCAGAGGTGGCATTTAGGTCAGTCCGGCAGATCTATTAGTGGAGATTTTTCAGGATTTTTCTGATTCTGGCCCATGGTGGAGACAGTCTGGAGTGAGTGGCAACCTTTGAAAGCCTGCCTGACTTGTGCCAGAAGTTGCCCCTTAATTTAAGCCTATGAATCAGCACAGTTACCTCTGTGCAGTGGAATAACAAAGCTTTTCAAGCATTTTGCCACTGCCAAATGGTATTTACAAGCACCATCACATTTTATTGTAATCACCACTGTACCAGTCATAGTATGCCTAGGTTTTGCTGCAATAACAAACAAACCCAAATCTCAGTGGCCTAACACAACAAAAGATGTTATACCTACAACAAGAAGTGGTGGGTGCTTTGCTCATCACAGACCTCTGAGAACCAGGCTAACGGAAGCTACATCTTGGCAGCAGCTTCATAGCACCAATGGAAATGTCACATGATGATTTGTAGACTCTTAAAACATCTGCAAGCTTTCCAGTCTTTTTCTTCTTTCTTTTTTTTCTTTTTTAAAGGAGAAGTCACCTTCCCTTGGCCAAAGAAAGCCACACAGCCACATTTAACTTCCCAGGGACAGGGAGATTCAATCCTCTCTTGCTCCTAAGGAGGAAATGGTGACCCTCAGTAATGACTGCCCAGACCATTTCCTTACGTTGTTATCTCCACCCGAGTTGAAATGCTTAGACTCTAATAAGTCACTTTTCAAAAGTCTTACAGCTAATAAGCTAGCAGAGCAAGGGTGCCGGCACACATCTGTTAGGCTGTAAAACTTATGTATCTTCCACAGCTCAGATGTCTCCTCTTCATGAAACCATTGTACAGAGATCAGAGATGGTTCTTATTAGCTTCAAGGGAACTTCAGATGCTGACAAGTAAAACGTTTGACTTCCAATTAAAGTTAATTTCGTGAAAATGAGTTTCGTTTCTCTCCTTGCAACAATCTGTCTGTTTCATTAAAAAGAAAGGAGAGAGAGAGAGAGAGAGAGAGAGAGAGAGAGAGAGAGAGAGAGAGAGAGAGAGAGAGATGAAAACATAAAACAAGCCAGGCAGGCCTTCGCCATTCCCCCACCCCTCACCCCTGCCCCAAACCATAATATCCAATTGCATGTCAAGGTGATTTGGTTTCTTTCCCACTGTGTGGTATCTTCCACTCCTGACGGTCAGGAGAAGTGTGTATCTTAATCAGCACACTTGTTCTTGCTTATGTTTGTTCTCTGCTTGATCCCACACCCTTCATTCACCCTTTGGAATGTCCCATGACAGTGAAAGAATGACAACAGAGCTAACAGACAAAAGGCACCGACCAAGCACACAGCCGACTGCTCTGTGACTTGGAGTTCTGAGAGGGAGGACAGAGAGCATGAGAACACTGCCTTCCCATTTTCCCACTTAAGACAAGGCAGCAGTGAGTGTTAGTGCCACTCTGCAGATGAGGAGACTGAAGCTCTGAGAGGTTAAGTGATTGCTCAAGGTCTCATGGCTAAAGCAGATTAACACCACCTGCTATTGTTTTTCTGGATCATATCTAGTTTCCTGTCCACTCTACTCTGCACCCTCCCACCTACCCTCCTCCTCCTGGGAACCTGCCCTTCAGGCTGCCATAGCAGGGAAGGTAAGGGTAGCTCTGCCTTGTGTAAAGCTGCCCACCTTCACACCGCTTGCTCTCTGATGGCTACGAGAGCAGATGCAGGAGCAGATTTAAAAGTGAGGCAGTCACCCCACTGTTTAGGAGGTGGTCGTCCCCCAATACTTTAGTAGAAATGCTCCTTAGGCCTCAGAACTCTTCCTGAACAGACCTGAGATGCATGGAAGCGTTCTGGAAAGACGTGTGGCCAGTACTAGAAACTTGTGTCCATATGCCAGGCTGAGCCTCTGGACAAGTCCCTGAGGGAGTCCCAGCAGTATGTTTGTTTGTTGGTTTGTTTGTTTGTTTTAAGTCCTCACTTGAGGATATTTTCCCATTGATTTTTAGAAAGAGCAGAAAGGAGGGGAAGAGACAGAAAGAAACATCAATGTGAGAGAGACACATCGATGGGTTGCCTCCTGCACGTGCCCCGACCAGGACCGGGGATCAAACCTGCAACTGGTATGTGCCCTTGACTGGAATAGAACCCGGGACTTTTCAGTCCACAGGCCAACGCTCTATCCACTGAGCAAAACTGGCCAGGGCAACAGTGTTTTTGTTTTAACCCCAAAGAAGGAAAAAGATAATGTGAATAGGTGAAATATGCTTTGAGTAGGGCCTGAAGTCCTCAGTTTTAACGTGTAAGAGATTTGAACCTCAAGATGTGTTTAGTGGTTTTGATGTTTATTTCTGACAGCACAAGACCCCCCAGTTTTCTCCATCTGTGGACTCACTCCCATCCCTTACCTGTGTAAGGGGAAATGCTCTCTCTCACCTCTAGAATTCCATGGTTTGAAATAGGGAAAAAGAAGCTGGCCATGGATCCTGCAGCTTTTGGCTGGCAGCTAACTCTGGAGGAATACAGGAGCCACCCAGGGCTGGCCCACGCAGCAGGCCCTGTCTCATCCGACCCAAGTGAGTGAGCACAGGGGCCATCTCAGTGAGTCTGAACCGCTCCGGACGTGGCTGCGGGCAGTTTTCCCTCGAAGCTCTGATGTGGCACTGCAGTTGCGTGGTCATTGTGTACATTACAGGGCATGAAAGCAGCCGTTTCAAGTACAGCTTGAAATTTTTAAAAAGAGAAGTCACATACTTCTCTGTGTATGTCATCTTTCCCCAGATGGACCCAGAGGAACTGCATGACTTTCCTGATGCAGTTTCTGAGAGAGTCAGAGATCTGAGAGCTGGAAGGGACTTCAACACTTGGTGCGAGCCGGTCCCCTTGCTTCCAACAGGTATACACGTTCTTTCCATTTTACAGACCGGAGACACATTTGGGGACTTCTCTGATGGCGGGGCTAGGAGCGGTGATGCCAGCATGGTGGTTGGGGCACTCATGGACATTTTTTCTACACTAAACTGCTTCTCATGAGTCGAGGACTCCACCATCATGCAGAGAGAAGGGAGACAGGAAACTTTAAAGGGAAAGAAAGGAATGTAGGACCCACAGAATCTTGGCAGCAAAGTCTGGCAAGATTTCATGATTGGCACACAGTAGGTCCTCTGTACACTGAAAATGGAGGCAACACAAAGGTGAGTGGGCAAGCAAAAGCAATGAACTTGGAGACTGCCTTCATGGTCTGTAGTGCCATGGTTTTATATACAAATCATATCTGGCCAGAGTTCACTAGATATGCGGTATCTCTAAGTCTTCATAAAAACTAATTCATTCAACACTAAAGCCAGTTTACTGAAGAAGGAAAATTGCCAAAGTGGCCAAGGTGACAGCAATTTCAGGCACAGTGTAAGCTGATTAAGACTCAAAGGGAGGCCCTGCTTCCCACCCTGGGACGTCTCACCCTGGAGGCTTGCAGTGCTTGTCACGAGGGCGGAGTGGGGACGGTGAGGGACAGGCCCTTATTAGAGTCTCCCAGGAAGCAGGGAAGGCAAACACAGGGTGTCCTTTTAGAACGACGGGATTGTTTTATTTTGCATTTGTTTTTCATTACAAAAGAATTGTGGAATAATGTTTTTGTATTACCCTTTTTTCACTTAATAACAAAGGGGTGTTGTCCCCCCTCTCCCTTTGGATAAACACAGATCTGATCATGTTAGCTTCCATTTAAACTCCACAGAGGCTTCCTCTTGCTCATTTGGAAATAACCCAGTGCACAAAAATGGTCATAAGCATCACTGACTTTTAACAGATTTGCGCAGAACAGTTTTTCCAATCGTTTACAACATGATATACTTCCGTATTAGTCCACTAATAGCTACTACCCCAAGCTGCCCTCACTACTTCCACTCTGGGATCCTTGGACCTCCCCCAAATCCAGCATCTGGCACAGCAGGGGGCTCCAGAACCCTGCTTTCACCTATGGCTTGTATCTGTTCTGGTGGGACATGCCCGTGTCTTTGTGGTTGTCAAAGGATTATTAGTCATGGCTGGAAAACTCCACACAGTCAGATCACAGCCCTCCTGCTCCCGGCAACTCCCTCCTTTCTCTGTCTTGGATTCTGAGCCCTGGCCACACAGCCCTTCCTTGTGCTCCTTGAGTACATCAGGTCCCCCTCAGGGCCTTTGCACTTCTGTCTAGAATGGCCTCTCCCACACTATCCCCTTTGACTCTGGTTAACAATTCTCATCCTCCCTTCAATCATTCATAGTTGGCTTCAATAAAGATGAGTGAATGATCAATCATGTTTGAGAGAGGCAGGCACTTGGAAATGGACTTATTCCAAAAATGGCTATTGTCTTCACCTGGTTAACTATCATCAGGAGATAGGAAGCCTGAGCATCTGGAGGCCACCATGTCCACCTCCCAACTAGCTCAGTGTGGCTACTCTTAGAGAGGGCGGCTGCCGTCTGGGTGCTGCCTCTTCGCGGCGGGTGTTGTCACTTTCAAAGAGGCAAAAGAGAAATCATTTGAATATTTGGGATTCCAAAGCTGTCTTGTACCAGGTAAGATGACATTTTCTTTTTTTTTTTTAATTTAATAAATCTTTATTGTTCAGATTATTACAGTTGTTCCTCTTTTTTCCCCCCATAGCTCCCTTCCACCCGGTTCCCACCCTACCCTCTGCCCTTACCTCCCGCACACTGTCCTCATCCATAGGTGTACTATTTTTGTCCAGTCTCTTCCCGCACCCCCCAAATCCCTTTCCCCCTGAGAATTGTCAGTCCACTCCCTTTCTATGCCCCTGATTCTATTATATTCATCAGTTTATTCTGTTCATCAGATTTCTAGATTCACTTGTTGATAGATATGTATTTGTTGTTCATAATTTTTATCTTTACCTTTTTCTTCTTCTTCCTCTTCTTAAAGAATACCCTTCAGCATTTCATATAATCCTGGTTTGGTGGTGATGAACTCCTTTAGCTTTTTCATATCTGTGAAGCTCTTTATCTGACCTTCAATTCTGAATGATAGCTTTGCTGGGTAGAGTAATCTTGGTTGTAGGCTCTTGCTATTCATCACTTTGAATATTTCTTGCCACTCCCATCTGGCCTGCATAGTTTCTGTTGAGAAATCAGCTGACAATCGTATGGGTGCTCCCTTGTAGGTAACTAACTGTTTTTCTCTTGCTGCTTTTAATATTCTCTCTTCGTCTTTTGCTCTTGGCATTTTAATTATGATGTGTCTTGGTGTGGTCCTCTTTGGATTCCTCTTGTTTGGGGTTCTGTGCGCTTTCTGGACTTGTAAGTCTATTTCTTTCACCAGGTGGGGGAAGTTTTCTGTCATTATTTCTTCAAATAGGTTTTCAGTATCTTGCTCTCTCTCTTCTTCTGGCACCCCCATAATTCTGATGTTGGTATGCTTGAAGTTGTCCCAGAGGCTCCTTACACTGTCTTCATATTTTTGGATTCTTTTTTCTTTTTGCTTTTCCGGTTGAGTGTTTTTTGCTTCTTTGTATTTCAAATCTTTGACTTGATTCTTGCGTTCCTCTAGTCTGCTGTTGGGTGTCTGTATAATATTTTTTATTTCAGTCAGTGTATGTTTAATTTCTAATTGGTCCTTTTTCATATCCTTGAGGGTCTCGCTAAATTTATCAGCCTTTTCTAGGAAATTCTTGAAAAACCTTATAATCGTGGTTTTGAACTCTATATCCAGTCATTTGCTTTCCTCCATTTCTTTCATTTGTGACCTGTTTCTTTGTCTCCGCATTTTCTCTGCTTCCCTGAGTTGGTAGGGTAGCTTTGTGTGCTAGGTGTCCTATAGGGCCCAGTGGCTCGGTCTCCCAAGTTACCTGAGGTGGACACTCTTGGTGCAACCCTTTGTGGGCTGTGTGCACAGTCTTGTTGTAGTTAAGCCTTGATTGCTGTTGGTATCACTGGGAGGAATTGACCTCCAGGCCAATTGGCTGTGAGCATCAGCTGTGTCTACGCCGGGAGAACTTTTGTGCTGGAGACAGCCTTATGAGACAAGACTTGCAAAATTGCAAAAGCCTCTGTGCTCAGCTTGGATGGGGCGGAGTCTCAGGGCTGAGCAGACAGCCTTGGCTTCCTATCAGCCTTGCCCTATGCGGCCCCTGGGTCTCAGTGTCTCTCAGTAATCTCTGCAGTCCTCTCTGAGCACACTCATGTGCGCGCCTCCAGACCTCTGCCCTTTGCGGCTCCCCCGAGTCTCCGTGCGCTCATCTCTCTTCCCGACAGTCCAGACTCCCCCGTATGAGTCCGGGTCCCCAGGGTCTCGCCCAGAACTGGGGTTTAGTGCAGTCGGGAGCTTCCGTTTCCCTCCCGCCAGAGAAAGCCATCCAGGCATTCAGCCGCCCGTCCTCTCTGTGCGCGTGTCTCTGTACCTCAGCCTTCTGCAGCTCCTCTGATTCTCCATGTGCTTTCCTCTTTCCTTCTAGTTGTAGAATTTCCACTCAGCCAGCCTTCCTGTAGTTCTGGATAATGTCCATTCTGTCTTTTAGCTGTAGTTTTGAAATTGTTGTGTGAGAAGGCAGTTTAGGTGTTCACCTATGCCTTCATCTTGGTTTCTCTCTCTAACATGACTTTTTCTATCTTCGCTGACTGGACACAGGGCAAGAACGAATGAGAGTGAAGCTCAAATGAGAACTGGAACCTGAAATGTAGCGTGAAGACTCCGACACTTCATGGGAAACCTTGGTTTTCCACCTAGAAACCATTCTGCTTCTGCCCTGTGAGTGGTGATTGCAGATTTCCGTTCTCTGCCTGGTCCTGGATTACAGGTCTAGCAGGCAGCCAGCCCCAGGCAGAGGGAAGTCTTTAGGTCAACATCCCACAGGCTCTGGAGTAGGAAGAGAAGGAACTGCATTAAGGAGGCAATCTGCTTCTTGAAACTCACCCCAGGGGCTTAGAACTGCTTAAAACAATGACAAAGTTACCAACTCTAAAGGGTTGTGTTGCACATCCCTTATTTCCTTATTATTCACTGGATACAAGCTCGCCTTGACTTTACAGGCTACAAAGGTTACAACTAAGAAAATGAAACAATTTTGTAAGTATTGTGACGGGTCCTAGTACCTCGCTGGAGCCTGAAATTAGGGGTTTGAATACACGTCTGTTTCCCTTCCGCCTCCAAAACATTAACAAAGTCGGGATAATGTAAGGGTTTCCTTCCCTGCTGGGATGCAGCCCCCTGAAATGCCATTAGGATAAAAACACCAGTGTTTGTCAAGAATGCAGAGCAGGGCTTTTCAAAGTGTGATTTTTGGGACTCTAGGCCCCAGAAACATTCCGCTGGTGAAAGGCTCTGCAGTCAGTGCTTTCTTTCCCCTGAGGTGCAGGTGTGTGACTCACAAGTCCCCACATGGGCCGGTGGTCCCACGCGGCTCTCCTGTGGCCTGTTCACACCCCGCTCTGAAATCCCAGGAAGTGTCTCTCAGCAGCCTCCAGCATTGGGCACCCTCGCGGTATGCTGACTCTGTTCCAGGCAGGGCACCCTCGGGAGGACTGGCTGAACGCTGGGACTGGGGCTCTCGTAGGGGGCAGCCTTAGTGAGGTGGGTGGTGGAAGTCTTTTGTGCGGAGGACCAGATCATGTAGCACCTCAACTGGGACAACAGAGTGAAAGGGGCACTATTAATCATAAATTAATGATTACACCTGGAAATCAAGTGTGAGCTAGGACTGTCCCACATACACTGAGTGGCCAGATTATTATGATTTCTGAACGCATAATAATCTGGTCACTCAGTGTATTTGTATCTCAAATGGGTACCAAAAGTGTTCTAGACTTTTGCTGGAGATCAACCACCTATTTGCCCTGAGCTTTCTATCAGCCAGTGCAAAGGGGAAAACTGATCAGGTGCACAATTTATAGTATATTTGATATCAAATAAATGAGGTACTCAAGAGAAGTACACTGAGTGGCCAGATTATTATGCATTCAGAGATCATAATTATCTGGCCACTCAGTGTATACAGAGCTGACACATGCAGAAAGTTATGCTTTTTGTCTGTCATTGGGTAGTAGTTACAAGGAAAAAGTTTTCATTTCAACTGGTAAGGGGCTTTCTAATAGAGAGCCTCCAACAACAGTATGAGGTAGTGAGCACCTTGTCACTGAGATATGCAACAGGGTAACTAACAACCCACTCACCAAGACGTTGTGCATAGAAGACACTGACACACCAGGGAGGCACCCTGGGGTGGCCTCTGTGATCTGAGACACCCATCCTCTCTTTGTCCTCTCTATTGGACAATCTAATGGTTGTCCTCGCTATTGCTGAGGGCTAGTAGCTCCTTTCAAACTTGGGACCAAATCCTGCCAATCTGACTCATGCATACATACACATTTGGATAAAAGTAGAAACATGCCAGGACTGAAAGATTAAAACCTTGTTTTTAATAATTAATACACAGGTGCCTATATGCAATGCAAATATCTTTTCATTTAAAATGTGAGCAGATTTTGCAATATAGTCTTGACTTCAAATAAAGAACATTCTGTGTTTATGTACACAAAATATGGTCAAAACAATCTGAAATGGATCAGAAGCAGCTCTGAAGAGCCAGCCTAGGTTAGATGGATCAAGTTTGCTCAATAAATAATTACACTTTGGTTATGCAAGATGTTAACATTAGGGGAAGATAGAAGGGTGGGAGCTATAAAGGAATATTTTGTACTATTTTTGCAACTTGTCTGTAAATCTAAAATTAGGTGTTTTTTTTTTCCATAAAAACTAATAAACCCACAAGCCCTGCCTGATGAACTCCCCTCATCCTCTAAAACTCAGCTCAGGAAGGCCATCTCAGATTCCCTCTCCCTTCCTGTGAACTCTCAGATGCTTCTGCATATCCCAAGTATACCTACCACCTACTAGTATGACTTCCTGACTATATGACAACTTCCTCACCTTATTCTGAGCTTCTTTTGGAATGGAAAAATTTTTTCAGTTCACATTTACTTCCTAACACCAAGCCCTTTTCAGTATTCAGTACATATCTCTTAAATGAATTGATAAATCAATCCAATTCAAACATGTTTTATAAGTTTTACTTTATTTTTAAAAATTGTGTAAAATATGCATTACATAAAATTTATAATTTTAACCATTTTTATGTGTACAATTCAGGGACATTGAGTACATTCTGATGTTGTGTTATTTTTCTATCATGTTAAGTGGCTTAAATTGGCCAGAATTGACTAGCACTGTCAGATCCACTTAACCTGGACCTATGGGACCCGTGAGACTCAGAATTAATTTAATCCCACTCACACCAGGTGCCTGCAATCAAAATCTGTTTGGTCAAGTGTGGAATTAGTTCAACCCATTTGAGCCAGTGAATCAGTGAGAACTCTGCCCAGGCTCTGGGGTAGTAGTCAGCACTCACATTTGGTTCTCTTTCATTGGCCTAAGCCCTTGGTTTGCCACTTTCTCTTTTATTCACTCCCATCACCCGCTGCCCCCGAGTTCTCTGTCCTGTTGCTCTCCTTTCTCCCCCATACATGGCACCCACCCCTGGCTTGGCCTGGCTCTGGGGCAGGCAGCTTGCCTTCTATCACTGCCTTCACTGTCTACCCTGTACCTGCACTTTCAAAACAACCCTTGCTGGTGGACTTGGGAGGCACTGATAAACACACAGGTGACTCATATTTAGGGAGATGGCCTGTGTCTGGACAGCCTCTTTAAATGTTTCAGGCCACCCCACCCCTCCTTGGAGAGGAGGAACACTTTCTCTCTGTCACTCCATTTCCTACCTCACTAGCCCTAAACACCTGTCTGAATGTAAAGAATGCAGTACTGCACCAGGAGTCAAGAAACGTGGGCTCCAGTTAACTAGCCACCAACTCGCTGTGTCATTTTGATCATGCCCTCCTTGGGACAATTTCCAAATTAGTAAAAAGAGGGGCTTGGATATACAGATCACAGTTCGATGGTGAGGATGAGGATGAGGATGTTGTGGCAGTTATTTTCTTCCCAAAGTATTACCCCGAGTAAGACGAGAAGCCATGCTCCTGTCAGGGCTTTTCTCTCCCGCATGCTGTCTGGCCCCAGGTCGGCTTTGGCGGACTCTTGTCTTTTTCTCTTGCATTCAGAGGGAGCTCAGTGGGGCTCCTCTTGTGTGTGACTATGCCGGCGAGTGAGATGGTGTGTGCTCTTTAGACAAGGGCTTATCCCTCGCTATCCTTACAGCCACGGCCTTCTCCGCTCCGGTGTACAGGACAACTTTTCTTGCTGGCTCCTGGCTTCAGCCTCAGCCTCAGCCGTATCCTGTTGCAGACAGAATGGCTGTTCCAAAACCTGAGGATGCCCTGCTCCTCCCGGGCTTCAGTCCTTCCATGACTCCCACAAACCTCAGGATAAGTTTCCCGTGGAATTCAAGACCTTCCGCCATCTGGCTTTACCTTATCTCCTGGTCTCACTAGTCCTGGCCAGCCACGACCACTCTGGCCACCTTCTTGTCCTCCTCGCCTCTGTCCTCCCAAATACTGGATGGTACCAGCCCTCGGCCTCGCTCGCCCTTGCTAGGGGACGGTCCGGGGTGAATTGGGGCCTGTCCTTCCCCAGGCGGCCGCCAGGGGGCGGCAGGAGCGGCTCCAGATGACAGCGGGAGGCCGCGATCGGGGGAGGGAGGCGGGACGCAGCGAGCGCGGGTCCAGGCTCTCCGGACCGCCAACTCCGCGCCAGCGCTTTCCGCGCGCGCCCGAGCCTCTAGCCGCCCGCGCAGCCCGACGCGGAGCCGGGCGCAGCGGGGGCGGGTGCTGGGGGGCGCGGGGCGGCGGCGGGCTCGGGCTGCCCAGCTCCGGGAACCACGCTGGGCGAGGCGAGGGAGGCGGCCGACGGCCACTCCGGACGTGGACCCCCAGGTGAGCAGAGCTGCGCGCGCCCCCGCGCCCTGCGCTCCGCCCGCGCGCTCCACCGCCCCCGCCCCCTCTCGGCCCTCCCGGCGGCGGCGCGGGCGGGCGGGCGGGCGGGCGGTCGGCGGCCGGCGGCGCCGGGCGCAGTGGGTGTGTCCGGGACGCCCGGGCTGCGTCCGCACCGGGTCTGCGAGCCCGCGGCGCCGGCTCCGCGCCGGGCACCTCCTTCCCTCACTGCCCTTCCCGGCGGATTGGCGCCCTGCCGGCGCCAGCACTCACCCTCCGCCCTCCGACTCTGAAACTCCAGGGCAGCCCACCTTGGCCGTCCGGGGTCGGCCAGAGGGCGCCCCGGCCTCGCCGCCCTCCTTCCCCGGCGGAGCGTGAGCTGGTCGAGTGCCGGTCGGCGAGCCGCCGGCGGCCCGGGCCACGCCGTCCTGGGCAGCCGCACACCCGTGTGGTCCCGGCCAAGCCGCGGCCCCGCAGAGCCCGCGGGAGGCCAGTGGAGGGGCTTTCCCTCCAGCTCCGGACGCCCCCCCGGTGCAGCCCAAGTCCCTGCAGCCTCGGAGCGCCCCCGAGTTAGCTTTTCCAGAGCTACACACCCCGGGGCGTCAGGGGCCTGGGAGCTACTTTTCTTCTTGAAGTACCATTAGCCCTAACTTGGGCAGGTTTTCAGGGCGATCTCAGGCCCACTTAGCATTCGGAATGTGTGGGTCTGCAGCCCACACCCACCCCGCCCCCAGCTCCCACTACTGCCCATCAGTTGTGCATACTTGGGTGTCCCCTGTCTCCGGTGTGACCCCACCGCCGCGCTTTCCCCTTTGCAGGCGGTGTGTCTGAACTCGTGGACCTGGGGAGCTGAGTGCTCACGAGATGCCTGTTGGAGTTGGAAGAGAAACAGAGACCCAAGAGGGGTCTACAGAATTACCTCTCCAGCAGTCCCCTCTGCTAATCCAGGCACAGAATAGTGTAAAGATTTTCAGAATTGCATGGCTCTTAAAACTTGCATAACCTCTACATGTCTTCTACTTCATTGATAAAGTGAGGAAGTGGTTGGGATAATAGGATCTTACTGGGTCTCAATATACAAAGAAGCAAACATTTTAAGAAGGTGATTTAAATACATTACTCCTCAATTCCTATAGATTTTTGTTGGCACCATAGTTGAATTTCTTTAGAAAACAAAATCCTCGCCCTGGAATTAATGCGAGGAAACAGACGGGAGTCCTGGGACTTTCCTATAAACCTTTGCAGGGCTGGAACAGGGGTTTCCCACAGGTTGGGCACGGGAAGGGAAAGTGGGGGATCAGAATCCTGGAGTACTCACAGAATGAGCAGTGCATCCCCTGGACTTTCCCCGGGAGGCCTGGTGGGCTTGTCCATGCCCAGCACTGTACAGGGCACCAGGTGGGTCGTATCTTTTATCTGTTTCCTCTGCCATGAAGAAATGTTTCTAAATGGCTGTTAGGAAAAAAGTAAATACAATACAATACAAGCCAGAGTTGGGGAGTAAGATCAGGGTTAGAAACTGTGATTTGGAAGTGCTGTGGGTTTTGTGTTTTGTTTTGCAGAGAAATGCTTGTAATTGCAATTCGTTACCCTACCCAGAGGCCAGGTATCGCCCCCTTCCTTCTCGATCCCCCACGTTTTTCTCCCACTTGTCTCCCAGTTGTCCAGGAGTCTCAATATTTGAGTGGTCCAGACTACCCCCACCCTATCCCCCACGTTTAGAGCTCATTCATTACCAAGTCCCTTCTACATTCTTTTGTGATACCTCAGAAAATTATTTTTCTGTCTCCATTCCCCCTGCCCCCACTTATGTCCAAATTTCAGTGATAACCTCCTCTCATGACTCCTGGTCATGAGTCTCTTTTTTCATTTTAATCCGTCTTCTTTTATGTTGACAGATTAATAGTCCTAAAATTCTGATTTCACCACATCATTCCTCTCAAGAAATCAAAATCGGCCCACCACCCCAACCCCCACATTCATTTCTGTTTAATTTGTCTCCAGCAGATATTTCTGAGTGTCTGCTGTGCCAGGGACTGTTACTGTGTGCTGGAGCTTCAGGAAGAACAAGACAATATCCTTGCCCTCAGTTTGTTGACAGGCTAGCAGATGATTAATGGCCACCTGGGAGAGAAAGAGACATAAAGAAATAACCACAAAACAATGCAGAATATTGGGGGTGTGCAAACCATCAAGGAGGCACAAATGAGGGAGACTGTTTTTCTGCACGGGAAAAGCTGGGAAAATTACAGCTGCGTTTTGAAGCCTGAGGAGGACTCCAAGGAGATGGAAAAGGCTGGGAAGGAAGAGGGATGCCGGTTAGGGGGAAGAGCTTGAGCAAAGCCCTGGAGATATGAAAGTACTTTTATGGACAGTTTGAGCCAAGGTCATTCTTTATCAGGGCATTTAAAACTGGCTTAATTTCCAGTCTGCTTTATTGATCCAAGAGCTCCCCAATTCTTTCTTGCCTGAAACCCTTCACTCCTCTTACCCATTCTCTTTATTGTGGCTCAGAAATTCAGATGTCCCCTCTATTAACCCAGACCTTGCCAGGAAGTGTATCCCAGCCTTCTTGCACCCCCTCCTCCCTGAATCCCCTCTGTACTCTCCTGCATTATTTGCACTGACTCTGTATTCAGCCTGGACATGTCCTGGTGGACGAGCCCCGTCCAAGCAGTACCTTGGTCTCCCTTGGGCCTCTCCAAGGGGGGTATCACATTACCAGCGCAGCACACTCCACACTGTGACTTGACTGGGTTTGACCTGCCATCTCACTTCTCCCATCTTTCTCCTCTTTTCTCCACACTTCCTCCCTTTTATATTTCCGTGTGTGTGTGTGTGTGTGTGTGTGTGTGTGTGTACACAGAATTGTGATATTTATGTATGTGTGGATATAAAGGTTACATGTGTATATATTGGCTATCTTCTCTGTGAAAATAATGGATTAGAAATGTTTTTTCAAGAGCTAACGTATGACACAGGCTGACGCTGGGTGTGGGGGCTTCCGTGGGAGGCTCTGGCTTTAGCCTCTTCTGACTCTTGCTCCCTTTCAGGGTCCCCCTCATTTCCTGGGCCTGTTTTGCCCTCTCTTCTTTCCCCAACTCACCAAAATGGTCTTCTCTGGTTTCTGGAGCCTCATTGGCCTGATGAACTCATTCAAGTTCTGTTCAATGAGCAGGGGTGTGTGCTGTGCTTGGTGCTTTAACCTTCCCAGCAACCCATGTCGGAGACATTAGCATTCATATTTTATAAGGATATGAATGCGAATGTCCGGTTACTTGCCTGACGTCAACAACTCAGGTTTTGAACCTAAATCTTAGAACCCAGGTCTCTAAGTCTGGTGCTCTTTCCAGTATATGATTCTTTACTGAAAGTGTTGTCTTCACAACATCTGGATCAGAGTTAGGATCTGGTGGGGAAGGGGGGGATTAGGAAGGGGGGAGGAGGGGGCAGGGGGACAAAAACAAAACAGATTCCAGGGTGGAGGCAGGGCCTAGGAGTTGGTATTTTTAACCCTTTGCACTCGCTTGCTTTTTTCTCGATTCCTTTATTCTACTCGGGATTTAATGCTAACCGTGTCGAATCACACTCGACATCCGAGTGCAAAAGGTTAAGACTGTCTCAGGTGGTTCTTCTGCAGGTTCAGATTGAGGACCACTGCCCTGGGCTGCCTTTATAATGAGGGGCTAGTGTCAGGTGGTCAGGCCATAAGCCACTTTTCCCCAGGTAGCATTTCCTTTTTAACAGGGGCCTTTGATAAAGGGAGTGAGCAAAAGGCACATCGTGGCCCGGGCCAGGCGGAGAGCCCTCTTTTGGTGAAGGGGGTCTACAGTGCAGCCCCGAAAGCACACTCCCCACACCCCGATGGGAGCAGGCATGGAAGTCCTGCCTCCATCAGGCTCACAGTGAATTTATTCCTTGGCTTGAGCAAGTGCTAAGGGAGAAGGATCAGGGTGGGGTTTTTTGGGAGCCCCAACTTTCCTGGGGTGAGAAATGGGCTAGAACTCCCCAAATAGGGCCTCCCGCACCTTGCCAGCCATGCCCTACAGATATGGTGAGTGGCACTAGGATGGGGTCTGGTGATTAACAGGTACCCTTCATTCTAGAGGCCTTTATTTTGCCCCTCTCCAGTCACCAGCCTCGGTTTCCCCAACTGTAACAAAGGCATGGACATAGCCCGGAGGGTGTGTCGGGACCAGTGCCCAGCATGCAGAGCATTAGGCAAATGCCCGACAGTTGGTAGGTGCTCAGTGGCTGTTCTCATCCCACTTCTCTTATCTGCTGTGTACCTGGTCAGTGCTTGGCAGGATCTTGCTGCTCAATATCTATGCTGTAGAAAAATATATAATTTTAGGCCCCCTCAGCTCCAGGGTTTTTATGTCTAAAGGGCTGCCTGTTGCAACCTTATATGGAAACCCAGCTAATGAACAGCCCTAGCTGTGCAGTAATAATAATAAAGAACTCTCCATTCAACATCCTCTCCTCTTTCCAGTTTTTCTTCAGATTCCTCCAAGAATTTAAGAAGCAAGTAGGCAGCAGTTTTCCTTATTGGTGGTTAGTTGTCCTGGGACAGCGGTCTCTTTCTACCTATGTCTTCTTTTTTCCCATTCTTTCAACTAACTGCACAATGCATAGTGCCCTCTTTGATGTGCCATGCTGAAACTGATTACTTAGTGGTACCCTGGTAGTGTTGCCCCTTAACCCCTCTCCTCTTGGACATGGTCCAGATGATAGAGGGCCAGGCTTGCACTGTGGTATTTTGTCCCAAAAGGGTGGCGCTGGGAGGCCCAGGACCTGGGCTGGGCAGGGGCGGTGCCTGCCCCACCCTCCCAGGCAGCTGGCTGCCTGCCTGAGGGCTGGCCAGCATCGAGGACCCAAGTAATGAGTGATTAATGGGTGCCCCGTCTAATCTCCTGCCAGGGGAAATGAAGGGCTAGCCATGGCCAGGCTCGTCTTGACCTGTCCCAGGTGGGCTTGGAATGCACCCAGTTCAGGATGGGGATTAAGATTTGAAAGACGGGGAGGAAATGAGATGGTTAACCCTTTAGGCCATGGCCCTTGGAGCCCCAGCAGGGAAATGGCTAGGGGATTATCTGCAGGCTTCTGATGAAGGGGAGCCTGGCCTTTGAGTTACTGCAAGGATGCAGCCACGTGACAGCTGGGCTGGGTGGGTGACAAACCCTGTCTTGAACTTAACCATTTTTCTTGGAAGCTCAGTCAAGAGAGATGAATTTCTTATGGAAATGGGTACACAGACTGCTGGGAGGCTGTTCTACCTGATCACATCAGCAAGTTACAAATATGTAGTTGCCAAACAGACTTTTCCTGAAACGCAGAGCCTCCGACCCCTGTCATTTCCAGGAAGATAAAAGAGGGAGTCTGGCACTCTTTCCTGTCAGCAGCATCCCTGTGATTCCGAGGCCGCAGCCTGACTGCAGGCCTCGGCTCCACCTGCTCTGTGTCACGGAACACTCTCCTTAACAGCTTGTGCTGCAGTTTTCCGGCCTGTGAAATGGGTGCGATTCATGACAATGTAAAATGCTTAAAGCGGTATCTGGGAGTGGAAGTGGCAGGTGAATGTGAGCTATCATTTTTCTCACTTATCCACCTAAGATCTGAGACCAGATCTTTGGGAAGGATCTAAGCAGCTTCTCCTCCCCCCTCTAAGACTTGCTTAGGGTGAATTGACAACTACTCTTTGATTGATCTTGCTTGTTTGACCCCTGACCCTCACATGCCTGGAATTCTGGTCCCTTTCCCACCTCCCTTTGCTGCTGGCTTCCTGGCCTCCAGCTGCCCTTTTGTTACTGCCTGCCCCTTGCCCTGGCCTCCGTGCCTGGGGGCCAGACCTGGTGGACTGACGCCTGCCTGGGCCTCTGTGGCACGGCCAGGCCACCTCCACATCAGCTCTGCCTGGTGCCAGCCTCGCTGTGCCCTGACAGCCCGAGGGAAGCGGCCTTGAGAGCCAAACTGGGAGTGTGGAGACAGCCCTTCCTACAGTACGGCCCGTAACAACATTTTAGGTGGGCGGTGGGCGGTGGGCGGTGGGCGGTGGGCGGTGGGCAGCGTTGTTTAAAAAGAAAATAAAGTCTTTGGTTTAGTTTTGCAGTATTATAAAGATACTTCTGACCTGTGCTTCACTTTTAACTGTAAACTTTTTTAAAAACAAAATGTATTATTTGAGAAAGTGAATTTTTAAAAAGTTTTTAAAAATTGGATGTGACTTGAAGCCCTATTTCCTTTTCTGGGTTCTCTGAGTCCCCTTTGCCTCATCCTTGTTGGAAGCTAATAATAGTAACCCTATCGGGTTGAGAGGAGGTCAGACTGACGGGGAGGCCCTCTGAGACGCCGGAGGGAGTTTATTGCTGCTCTCAGGTGAGCCTTGGGGGCGGAGCCATGTCTGCGGGTTTTGAAGACTCTTTGTAGGGTGTGCTGGGACATTCAGCCTCTAGCTCCATTTAGTGTCTTTTCCAGAACAGACAGGTACCCAGGCCCAGCTTGACTTCAGTGATGTTTTAGTCGAGGCCCAGGATTTCATTCTGCTTGAAGTTCAAAGGATCCTTTGGCCGGCTCAGGGAGAGGGAGCCGCACGTTACAGAGTTCCGTGTCGGGTCCTGCATTAACTTATCTATCCTCTCAGCAATCCCTGTGAACTAGACGTTATTATTCCTGTACTACAGCCTTCAGGGAGGTTAAGGCTCACACAGGAAGTAGATGTCAGAGTTTGGTTTGAATTCCAATTCATCTGACTCCAAAATCATGTGCTATGTGGGAACTAGTGAGCCGGTTGGTGCCTCAGTCTAATTGTAATCCACTAGGAAGTCCAATTGTAGCTCACCATTTTAAAGTGTATAATTTAGTGGTTTTTAGTTTATTCACAAAGTTGTGCAACCGTCAACATCATGTAATCCCAGAATATTTTCATCACCTCAAACAGAAACTTGGAACCCATTACATTCATTCCCCATTCCTCCCTCTCCAATCCCTGGAAACCACTAATCTACTTTCTGTCTCTAAGGATTCTGGGCATTTCATGTAAATGGAGTCATACAATATGTGGTCTTTGGTGACTGGCCACATATTTTCTTCTTTCACTAAGAAAAATACTCTCAAGGTTTGTCCATGGTGAAACATGTATCTGTACTCCATTCCTTTTGATTATTGTGTCACCACTTCCCACTTTTAAATTAAAAAGTAAGGCTGACTATTTTGCTTAGAGAAGGGGTGGAGTTACAGGCTCAAAACAGATGCAGCTCAGGGGGTGCCCAATGAGTAGAGTGGGCAGATGTGAAAGAACTGAAAATGGGGGCAGGTGCAGTGAGTGCCCTGCCCGTGTGTGCAGGTGGGGCCTGTGGGGCTGGCTGGGTTTCCAGGTCTGGAGTAGCAGGGAGGCCCAGCCTCTTCCCTCTGGACACCCTGTTGGGCTGCCCTTGGCTCCTGCCATTGGTAAAGCGATGGTGGTTCATCCTGGGGAGGCGGTTTTGTGCATTTTTAAATACTTCTGTTAAGGCATCGTACTGTTTCTGGGCAAAGAGTGAAAATACTCTTAAGGTATTTGATAGAAAGACTGTATACTTTATAATTCCACAAATGTGTTATTTTTTAATTTGAGTTTTACTGTACATGTAACTTTACCGAACCATCACCATCCTTTCTCCATCTCTCCCTTTTCCTTTCCCCCTTCCTCCTCCTCTTCTTCCTTCTTCTGCCCTTCCTTCCCACCTCACGTAAATGCATAGCACACTAACAGCTGATATCCTTCTGTCTTCTCCTTGATACCTGCCTGTATTTTAATTTGAGCATGTGCACATTTGTCTTTTTCCACATAGTATGATTTTGTGTGAACATTTCCCACTCTTAACCAAGTCAGGTTTCCCATTTTTAAGCATAATGACGATTTCCATAATTTTTCTCCATCATGGGTTCCCTACTCACTGTTATCAATCCAGTTATTTCTAGTTTCTCCCAGATCAAAAAATTAGTGCTACTAAAATGAATGTTCAATTTGCTGTAGTTTTGTTTGTTTTGTTTGTTTTTTGTGTTTTTTTTTTTTCCTGATCTCACATTCTGTTTTGAAAACTCAGTTCTTGGCCATGTAATTGCCAGGTCAAAAGCAGGAGTCTCTCTGTTAACATTAATGCTGCCCAGGAACTCGGCAGGAAGATGCACTGGGAGCCCAGGTGAGCGTACCCAGAAGCAGAATGGGTGCTTGTTTTCGGCTTCCCCTTTCTTTCCCTCGGTAGACACTGTTCTTCCCTCAGGCTCACACTGAGGAGCTCAGCGCCTCTTCTAGCAAGAGATGTAAGAGGTGCTGTGAGGTGGGGCCTTTCTTAGTTCCATACAAGGAAATTATGTCAGTGTTCATGCAGTGTTCATATGGACATGGGATCATGCAGTACGTGCTCTTTTGTGACTGGCTTCTTTCACTAAGTCTTGGCAACTTCTGAGATCATGCTTACATGCTCTGTATGGGCATCACTATGCATTTATCCTCTTTTGCACCCAATACTTCTGAGCCTCTACTAGGCATCAGGTACCCTGCTTTGTGAATTCCAGTCCTGACTCTGCCGCGTATTATTGCCTGTGTGGCTTGAACAGCTACTGCCTTGAGCTTGTTTCCTCGATTGTGTGATGAACTGTACAAACGAGGATATAGGGAAGGAGTTAGAGAAGACAGCATATGTATAGTGTCATTCCTACAATGAAACAAAGCACCTACTATGTGCCTTAATGAGCACTGCAAGGTCCATCCAGCTTAAAAATAAGGAAGATGGTGTTTCTGCCTGGAGGGACCTGCAGCCTTAGAGGGGCAGGCAGAGAGGATCAGTGTGATTGACATTATGTAATCAGACTGAGGTTGGTGGGAATTCAGAGAGACTTGAGCTATCCCCCCAACCTTTTTTTTTAAATTCTCACCCGAAGATATTTTTCCATTGATTTTTTTTCTTTTTTTTTTAGGGTGGGAAAGACAAGAGGGAAAGACAGAAATATCGATGTGAGAGAGACACATTGATTGGTTGCCTCCTGCACACAACCTGATCAGGACCGGGGCTGGGAAGGAGCCCGTAACTGACGTATGTGCCCTTGACCGGAATCGAACCCGGGCCAACTCTCTATCCACTGAGCCAAACTGGCTAGGGACATCCCCCACCCTTAACAGAGGGAAACAATCTGGGGTGTCAAGGGGAGAAAGGAAGTAGAAGGCTGTTATGTTTTAAGGGAGGGCTGCATTCTTAAAGACCTCACAGGATTCAGATCTCTCATTATTCAGATTCCAGACTACCCCCCACCTCCTGTAGAATAAATGTAAAGAGGGAGCACTTGTGCTTGATACATTCTCAGAATGTGTCAGAGTTTTGCCTTAATGTTGCTCTTCACATTGTGGGTGATAGCTCTAACATTGCACAGTGGGTTTGCTTATAAATTGCCTGCTTGGTATCTCAGGATGGTTACTTGGCTTCCTCAGTAGCCAAGCTGGTTGTTGTTGCTGCTGTCACTACCATCTCAGTGAGCTTTAGTCTGGTATTATCATTCGACAGACTGACTAGATCAGGAGTTGGCAGGCTTGTTTTGTAAAGGGCCAGAGAGTTAGTATTTTGGCTTTTGTGCTGTATGGGCTTTGTTGCAACTAATCAACTCTGTCCTTTGAGCACAAAAGCAGCCATAGACAGTACATAAGTGAGATGGGCTGCGCTGTATTCTAGCAAAATTTTATTTATGGACACTGCAATTTGAATTTAATATAATTTTTGCATCATAAAATAGTTTTCGTCTTTCGATATTTGTTCAGCCATTTGAAAATGTAACAAAAACAAGCAGTGAGGTAGGTTTGGCCCATTGGCCAGGATTTGTTGATCCCTGGTCTAGATGACTATAATATTTGAAAATTGTTTTAAATTGTAAAAAGAGTGAACATTAAAATATCCCAATAGTCAAAGAAATCACTCAGAGAGGTGATTTCTGAGCTCATAAAAAATATAGCTTAATTCACAAGTTCTAGCAAAAGATTATGGGTATTTCTCAGCCTGTATGATAACCAACATAGGCAATTACCTCAACACAATTTATAATTCTTTAAAGGGTTGTTCTAATGAACTTAACAATTTAAATCATATTGTTTAGAAATTTAGGCATCAAATGACTTTATTAAATTTCACAATTTCAATTGTATACCATAAAACTGTTTATTATTTCATACTATCCTGGAGTCTAACAACTCTGCCTGACTCTCAGCAGACTGATGGCCTATGGTAGGAGTTTGGAACTTGATTCTGGCTGCCTGGAATTTTTATTGTAAAAGCCCGGGGAGGGCATGGAAGGAACACCAAGGCTTGTGTCTGGCACTGGTAAAAGTAGGATGAATGTTTGTTCTTTTACTCCCCACCCCAAAATTCTGTAATACTTGGTCAGCTCCAAAACAAGCTATGCCTCTTTGAAATTGACACTTTGGTTCTTTCCACATGCCCTAAAGTCAGTAACCTTTTAAAAGGGAAACAAAACAAAGGCTGTTTCCTCTCCTGGGTCACTAGCTTTCCCTTGCGGAGAATAAGCAGTGCTGTGCTGAGACCAACAGCCAGGGCCAGCCAGACAAGAGGCCAGGTCTGCACCTCCAGCGAGGAGGGGGAAGCTTGCCTGCGGACTGCCCTGAGTTCTGCAGTTCCTGGGTGGATCTTTGTGTCAGGGATTCCAACGGCAGGAAAGCCAGGATCCTCTCCAGATGGAAGACCACCAGCCCCGAAGGCGACTGTGAGGCTGTAGTTCTTGGCTCCCAAGTGTGCTTTTTCTGTGTGTGTTGGATGGAAGGTCTGTCTTGAGTATATGTGTGTTTGTGTTGTTTAGGGGATGATGGCGCATAGCCTTGTGTGCTTTCTGGCCTTGGGGTCTGGCAGGATGTGAGGGGAGGCAGCCACTATCCTTTGGCCGGTTAGATTTTTCATTATCATATTGGGTTGGGGGCCGGCTTCTCCTGTGCTTTAGGAGCTCTTTGGTTCATAGACAAGTGGTCCTGGAGCCAAGGGCATGGGCGTTGAGTTCTGACTTTGCCACTAACTTGCCACTTGCCTCCAGCAACCTATTCTTCATCTCTGGAGTCATAATTCTTCATTCCTAAATGAATGGTGATAGCCTAGCCCATTTCTGAGAGCCTGTTTCTTTGTTAAATATGTGGGGAGCCTGGATATTCACTCACACAGCAGCACTGAGACATCCCTGCTCTCCTCACTGGTGGTCAGAGGATGCCTGTGGAGAGTCAGGACTCTCCAGCAAGGCCGTGTATCCCCTTCTGGGCCCCCTCTCTACACCCCCACCCACCAGTGGTGCCATAGGCACAGTAGCGAGGCACTCCTATCCCTCCCAGCCAGGGAAAGTATTAACAGAGACCACTTTGATAGCTGGAACTCCCACCCCCGCTCAATAGTAATGATGGGTTTCCCCTTACCCCTTCAGTGCCAGTGGAGGCCAAGTGGGGAATCTGGACTTCTATCCCTACCTGGTCATAATGGGGTGGGGCCCACCTCCCCCTGCTGGAGCATTGTCAGGTTTAAGGCAAACCCAGAGCCTCATAACATTAGACCTAAAATACCCAGGTTTTAATTGAAAATCACACATCATACTAAGAACCAGGAAGATCTCAACCTGAATGAAAAGAGACTATCAGCTGATGCCAACACTGAGAAGACAGAGATGTGAGAACTATCTGACAAAAACTTTGGAGCAGCATCATAACAATGCTTCAATGAGCTACAGTATAGTCATGCTTAAAAAAATGAGAAAAAGAGAAAATCTTGGCAAAGAAATAGAAGATATAAAGAAGAACCAAATGAAAATTTTAGAACTGAATAAAACATTAACTGAAATAAAATCTCACTGGATGGTCTAAACAGGAGAATGGAAATGACAAAGGAAAGAATCAGTGATTTTTAACGTATATATAACAATAAAAACTACCCAATCTGAACAACAGAGAGAAAATAGACTGGGGGAAGAAAAAAGAACAGGTCCTCAGGGACCCGTAGCGTTGTAACAAAATGTAATGTGTATTTGAAATCCTAAGGGAGAAAAAGAGGGTGAGACTGAAAAAAAGCACTCAATGAAATAATTGTTGAAAAATTCCCAAAGTTAGGATATGACACAAATCTACAGATTCAAGAAGCTTAGTGAATTCCAAAGAGGAGGAATCCAAGGAAATCCATACCAAGATACATCATAGTCAAACTTCAGAAATAGTTCTGAAAAAGAAGACTAAAGTAGGAGGAATCAGTCTACCCAGTTTTAAGACTTACAGAGCTACAGTAATCAAAACTATATGGTATTGGCAGGGGAATCGGCACCTAGATCAGTGGAATAGAGTAGAGAAGCCAGAAATATGCCCCTCTGATTTTTGACAGAGGTGGATAGGCAAATTAAGAAACACTAACTGTAATTATCTGAATGATGGTTTGGGTGAGGCTGGTAGAAATGGAGGGAGAGGAAAGAGTTTTCTGAGAGAGAGTGCAAGCGAAGAGTTGAGTGTTGGCAAAAGACTGGACCTAGGGCACGGGGGAGGGGGAATCACAGAAGCCCAGGTAAGCGTTGAGCTTTAGTCAATGGAAGGATGGTGATGCCACCACCAAAGTAGGAAACCTCAACAAGTGGAGGGCTTGGTGTGGAGCTGGTAACTGGTCCTTTTATTATTCATCTTGGATGGGCCATCAGCAGGAGGAAACTAGAAATATAGGAAAGCAGTTTGAATGAGAAGATAGGTCTTGAGATGTTGGTTTCTGAGACCTTGGCATGAAATAATAATCGAAGAGAGGCTTGATTATTGTTGACATTTTTCTAGTCCTGAGTTAGGTCACAGGGATACCAACCAGGCAGACAGAAGAGACAGGAAGAGAGCCGATTTGCAGGGCCGTTGACAGTGGAGTTCAAGAAAAAGGGTCTGGTAACGGTTTATTCTTGCTGAACCCGATTGCTTTTTATTGTTCCCCTGGGCTTCTGGGTGACCTTTGACCCCAATGACTTGCCTCTCTTGATTTCCTTGAAAATGTTTCCTAATTCATGAGATGGCTGTCTGATTCACATTATTATAATCTTTTAATCACCACACCTGATTTCAGCTTTACCTAGTACCAGCCCATCACAGAATTGTGTCAAGGAAGTAAGACCAATTTGCTGGGTTTCTGCTTTCTTCTGTAAGGATATATGGAGCCTTTGGCATACACTGCACAGCAGTGACTGCTACAAATCATTGACTAGATTTCTGTCGCTTAAAAAAACAATGACATAACTCACATGTCAATGCAGAATGGAGCAGGAAAAGGCAATCCTTTCCCGTGATGTTCAGAAGCACCAAGGGCAGAGTGTGTGGCTGGCTGATTTATGGTGGCTGTGGCACACTGAGCCAGTATGCATTCTGGACTGGCAAATGCATGGGGACACTGAGAAAAGACCCTGGACTCCAGGCCAAAGCCAAACAGGAGTGAACAGGCCAAGCACAACCTCATGCACAGCGTCTCTCCTGGCTAGGGCCCAGGCTGCACCCTCCTGGGGTTGTATATTCGATGCAGTGTGTCAGGAGACCTGCGGGACATTCGTTGTAGTGCTGTGACACCGTGGCTCCAATGATCAGGTGGGCTTGGGTTCAGATCATGTGGCTTCCACTTACTAACTCTGATATTCAGGCATATTGCCTCACTGCTTGCAACCTCAGTTTCCTTTTCTGTAAAATGGGAAAGTCAATAGCATCTACCTCATATTGTCTTGAGAATCAGTTAAAATAATGTTTGAAAAGTGTTTGGCATCGCCTGTCACATATTATACACTGAATCAATTTTTAAAATCCCTGGTCCTAACTTTGCCTTTAATCAGTTGCAAAACCTTGCACCATTCATTTTATTTCATTGAGTATCATTTATTCACCTGTAAATTATGAATACAAAATAATGAAATTGGAGAGTTGGGTGAGAATCTCCCATTTTTTGTGTACTTTGCAATTCTGTGATGTTAATCTGAAAAGTCACAAAGAAAATAACTGATATATTCAATCACATAAAATAAAAACTTATTTACATAAAAATTATAATCAAAATTAAAAGACAAAAATTAAACTGAAAAAAGGTCTCAGACAAAAGAATGGTTAATATCCTTAATATTAGGAAGAGCTCTTAAAAAATCAATTCATAACATTATGAACACTACAGAAACATTGGTAAAGAAGTTGTAAGAAGAGAGAGTACACTTGGCTAATAAAAAGGAAAATTTGTTCCACTTTACTACTAATAAAAAGAGTACATTGACTTACTTTTTTCCCCCCCTATTACAACAATACATTGAATGTCCACCCTTTACCAGGAGCTGTTCACCAAAGTTTTCCTCCTGGGAATACAGGCAAAGCACATTTTCCACATTTTCTTGCAGTTAGGTATGTCTATCTGACTAAGCTGGAAAATGGAACACAAGTGGTAGCAATGAAGCTGCTAGCTCAATCTGCCACGAGTTCTCTTTTCTCTTGTTTGTTCATTGATGGGAAAAAAACCAGCCAAGGATTCTGAGGCCCAAGACAATGCTGGAGCTACTGCATGAAAAGAGACTCGGTCCCTGGATGCCTGCATGACTGTGTGGAGCAGAATGGCCCTACCAACGCACATTAGACAGTCAACCGAACAAAAAACTTTTTGTTGTGTTAAGCCATTGAAATTCTGGGATGGTTTGTTGCAGCAGTTAGCCTACCCTAACTAAGTATCAAATTAGGAAGGATTTTATAATGCTAACACTATTGGCTAATGTGTCTATTTCATCCAGCACATGTGGGATTTTAGGTGGATTCGCTCTTTGAAAAAACCCATATGTATGAAGGACCTTAAATAGTCATACCTTTTGGCTTAGTGATTTTATTTTTAGGAATCTATCCTAAGGAACTAAGTGGAGAAGCACATAAAGAATTTTATACAAAGATGTTCATCACAGATTCCAACAATAAGGGAATTTATTAGGTATATTATCTGGCTTCCATAGGATGAACTGTTACTAAAAAATGTTTCTGAATATTACTAATGAGATGTTGATGTTTTAAAGTGTAAACAGAATGTAAGACTCTATATATGGGATTTTGTTTATGTAGACATATATGTAAAACATGCAGATAATATGTGTAAGTATTCTGTATAGAATGAAGACCAGAAGCAAGAACACCAAAAAGTTTTGTAGTGGTTAATTTAGATTGTGACTTTATGAGTAAATATAGCTTTCCTATTTATCTTTTTACAGTTTTCAAAATTTTCTCAATAAACACGTATAATTTTGTAGACAAATTATTTTCCTAAAAGAATACCACATTAGCTCTGTTCCACCTAGCCCTGAAGTCTCACCTAGACCTATTTTGTAGATGAATGTGGTACTTACTCTCTCTATGAGGTTGTTCTTTTAGTGTTAGTGCACTTGGAACATTCTCCTTTCCTAACATACATGTGTGTGTGTGTGTGTGTGTGTGTGTGTGTGTGTGTGTTCATGTGTGTGTGCACACAGATGTACTCAGGTGCTTGCCAGAGTTGCAGTAAACCACCTGTAGGTGGCAGGACCTGGGCCTTGTGTCAGAAGAAAGGGAAGGTAGACCAGGAAGGAGGGTAGCTTAGCCTGAGCCATAGTTGCCTTTAGTGTCATGGCCACCTGCCTCTGACCAACGTGGTTGTCGAGTGTACAGGTTTTGGGATCTTGGAGAGGCCTTGGTGGCACGCCAGAAAATCTGTGGTTCCCATGCTGTGGTTGTTTGATCATGTTTCCTTTGAAAACTGAAAACCCAGGGGTTACTAACTGCTTGTGGCAGAGGATGCTGGGAGAGGTTGCATCTGAGTGGGAGGAAGGTTGGAGTGTGTATCTGAGTGGCTTTGATTCCTAGGTAGAGGGGCCTGCATCCCATCACAGTTGTTTGCGTGTTTTAGGAGTCCAGCAGAAAATGACCTTAATGATGTTAATTTCGGAAACAATTAGCAGTTACCTACACAGAAGAGTAAAGCAGCTGTTCAAATCCTGGGCTGGGCAGCACCAGCCCCTTCAAAACACAGCGTACTCAGCTTTAAAGAGAAGGCCCTCCAAGCGAGATGAATGTCAGTTCTGTCTGTCATCGCAGAACACCTGCAGCGCCCAGGCACTGCTCTCGGCAGCAGGAACATAAGAAATGAGTCTTTGAAGGGAGTCTTTACTCTTTTGTAATCCCATGTTACGGGGAGGAAAGACAAGCATAAATCATTATAATACACAATTGCTAAGTTGGAATTCTCCATGTGAGACTTACACAGAAGTACAGAAATTCAACCAGGTTTACCAAACGCTGCAAATCAATGACTAAGTGACACTGGGGAGAGAGTGCTCTTACTCCCATGTGTGCCTGCCTTTGGTCTGCAGAATCAGGTCACTTGAAATGGAAAAAGCAGCTGTGCAGAAGCAGGAACAACTGGCTCATTTATTTTAAATATCTTACTTGCCTGATACTTCTGCCCTTGAAAGGTTTTCCTTCGTTACCTGGGAAATGCCTTTTAGACTGAAAACAAATATAAATTCCAGCAATGTTAATGACCATGAAAATGATTCAATTTGTATTGAAATCCTTAACTAATCTGTGCTGATTGCCTAATTTCTCCAGGTAAGAATGAAGTCAGGTGTTCCTTTAATGAGTAACGAAAGCCACTGTAATGGGTGAGCTTGAAGGTATGGGGAGTTTTAATAGATCTCAACATTTTTTCTTAATTCAGACTCTGTAGGTGTTCATGTTGCTGTGGGCAAACCAGCGAGTCTGTGGTGTGGAGGTTCCATGGGAAGAAATAAACTCTGTGGCTGAGTTTGAATGTGACCTGGAAACAGGGATGGGCTCTGCGTGGGGGTTCAGCAAAGACCCAGAGAAGAGGGAGTGTTTGGTTATCTTCCTTCCGCCCAAGGCCCAGCAGGAGGAGGCTGGAAATGTGACAGCCTGAGGCTCCAAGGTCAGCTTCCCCAGTGCCCTGCTACCTGGGGCAGAATTTCCTGAAAATCTATGGCCAGTGATACCGGCCATCAGACGGCTCCTGTCGGACCTTCGCTGGAGGCAGCACATATCTGAGGTGGCTTAGCATGTCTTCCATCTGGTCCTAGGGCAGGCTGTAGACATTGCTGAATCAGCAATAGCAGACAGAGAGTAATCAGACATGGCCTCTGCTTTCTGAGAAGTTAAAGTACTAGAGACATATGCCATTCATCCTTTAGTCATCCCTCCATTCATCTATCCACACATTAGTTCATCAGACTTTCATTGCATGGCCACCTGCACCAGGCACAGTTGAGTAAAGGTGTAAAGATGAGAAAACATAGCCCCTGCCTTGAGAAGCTTCCTGTCCAGTGAGGGGCAAGCATACACACAGCATGTTCAGTTATGTTAAAAGAGAAGGTGCTCCCTTTTCTTTTAAGCTTCTAGACCCTACCCTGTACCTCCATTGTTGGCTGCACGTTTGCCCGTGATAGTGTTCATGATGACTATTTAAAGGGTATCCCTCCCTCTGTTCTTCCTGCTCTGGATAATCATTTTATTATAAGTGGGGCATACCTTTAAGAAATAAGAACACCTCTTTTCTGCCTTTTGCTTTCTCTGCCTGCTCTTCTTGGCAGCCTTCTGCCTTCTCCAGCCGAAGTCCTTTCTCCAGATCCCCCACGTCTTCTCAATGTAGGGGAGCAAGAGACACCCTGCATGCACATCCTTCTCCATGGACCCCACCTCAGGACAGTGCAGGACAGCCTCACACTGTGTTCCACTTTCCAGCTTGCTCCTCTTTGGCTCACTGGGTGATGGTGGCTCCTTGGTCCTCACCCTCTGTTATTCATTCATACTGTGCTCTCTCTCCACTGAGAGTTTGTTCATTCACAAAACACACAGGTCCCTCATTTTTTAAAAAAGAATATTTTTATTGATTTCAGAGAGGAAGGCAGAGGGAGAGAGAGATAGAAACATCAATGATAAGAGAGAATCATTGGCTGCCTCCTGCACAACCCCAATGGGGATTGGGCCCACAACCAGGGCATGTGCACTGACCTGGAATTCATCCATGACATCTTGGTTCATAGGTCGATGCTAAACCACTGAGCCACACCAGTCGGGCCCTCGTTTTCTTTTGAAGGTTTCAGAAGCCTTTGTTTTCCCCCAAACCTCATCTCCCAGCCAGCTCTTATTTATTCCCTGTGCCTGAGATGCCAGCTCACAATCTTCTAATCCCTAAAGCCTGCCTGGTCCATGGAGGCATTCCCAAGCCCACGAGGCAACCTGTACAGGGTCCAGAGGATGGGGTCTGGATCTACACTGCCTGGCTTTGAAGCCCACCAGTGTGACCACTTACTAGCTGTGGGACATGGGAAAATCCACCAACCTTTTTGTGCCTCACTTTTCTCCTCTGTAACCTGGGGCAGCACTCGTTATCTACTTCGTATAGTTGTTATGAGGTTAGACGAGCTGGTAAGCACCGTCTGTAGTGCAGTGACCAGTGTGTAGCAAGAATAAGGATATGCTCCCTGTAAAGTCTGCTGTGCTACTTACTGCCTTGGAATGTTGGGGCTCCACTTTGCCTGTACCAGACATTGGGCACTCAGTCTGAAGTAATTTATCATTGTTAAAGAAATAGTCACTTGTGTATTTTTGTTTGTTTGTTTATTGGTCTGCCTCAATATGAGTGTAAGCTCCTCAAGGGCAGGGGACCCTCCCCTCGACATATTGAGTGTCTTGCATGAAGCCTAACCCAGTAGGCACTGAGAGTTCATTCACTGGTGACCTTATTGCCCCACATACACTCAAGGACCTCAGGAGGACTGGGGCCAGCCCTGTAGGGGTCACGGGCCACTCTGCTGAGTTGTGACTTGAAGATGTCATGCATTGAGGACTGTAAAGTTTCTTTATCTCCAAGCCAGTACTGAAGATGACACCTGGGGAAAGACCTGCACCAGCAGCCCATGTTTTGGTCATTTAAGGCAGCCCTGCTTGTATGGGGTAGAAGACAGTGTCAGAGGATGGTGAAGTGCTCTGGCTATCTGGGATTGAATTGTGACCCTCACACTACTAGCTGGTGACTTTGGAAAAGTTAGTTAACTCCTTTGTGCCTCCATTTCCCAATGGTGTCTCCTTCAGGGGTTGTGAGAATAAAGTGGGTTACTATGTATAAAGCACTTACACTCCATCTGATGCTTGGTAATCACGCATAGACTTTGCTAGTATCCTCAGCCTCCTTATTATTATTATCTGAAACAGTAGGTTATTAAATCACTCATCTTGGCTCTACTTTGCTCGAGGTGATGCTCATGGCACAATAGACAGTCATCCCTGAAAGGTTTAGTCTCCCAGCAAATCTATGGGATAGAACCCACCTACTCATCCATCATCTATCCATTCACTTATTTATTGAGAGTCTAGCTATGCATGATCCTTTACTAGGTGGAAGCCAGTGAGTCTAACAGAGCGAAAAGAAGACCAACTCTGGTGTTGGTGGTCTGTGTGTAGTCACAGCCCTACCCTCGGCCCACCGTGTGGCTTCAGTTTTGCTGTGAGGATTAGATAGCTATTGGTGCTTAGTAAAAGTTGATAACTGACTCTTCTTCCGCTTTTCTTATAATGGAGCACAAGGGCCAGTTAGACACACTCTGATGCTGGGAGCCGCCATCTGGTGCTTTGTTCATGGACAGCGAGAATGTCAGCTTGGGGGCGCTACAGACTGGGCCAAGGTTCTGTGAGAAAGTGTGGGTAAATGGCAGAGAATGCGCTGATAGTGTTGGTGAACAGAGAACGGGGCAGGATGCAGGCCCCATGTGGAGGCTCCTTGTCTGTCAGAACCCTCAGGGGTGGCTTTCACAGAAGACAGGCCAGTGCTGAGACTCACCCTCACCATGTGATAGTGGGTGCTGATTTGGGGTCTGGAACTGCCTCCCTCTGAAATCTCTAGTCCTCATTCTTGTGCTGGGGACTCACTGTCTCCCATTGCGATTAGGGCTTTTGTTAGTCTGGTTGGTTGCTTTACCTTGTGGGACTTCCAGGGAGAGGAAGCTAGAGTGTGGGTGGGAGGGAGGTGGAGCTTGCCCTGTAGTTGGGATGTGGCTTCAAGGAGGTCTTTCTGAACCCAGACATGAGAGGCTAAGCCGATCATTCTTTTCTGGAATCAGCCTAAAACCAGGAACTCTGGTCGGGCCTGAGGAGAAGGGGCAGGGAGACACTCAGAGGTGGGGCTGTGGTTAAGGAGCAGCAGAGAAGCACCACTGTCTGGCATCTTCTGGGGCCAGGGAGCCACTGTCTGCCCTGGGCTGGATCTGTGGTGGCCCCTCTCTCTGTCCCTGCTGTTGTGAGCCTCGAACCTTCCTGCCACTTCCACCCAGTGTGTGGGGACTGCGATGTTGTCCTAAACCAAATCAGGTGACTGGTGAGCCTTCCTGTAGGATCCTGTGGAAAGGAGAGAAGGTGGGGAGCATATGCTGTAACAGAAACTAGTTTGTTAGATGTTTTGTTCACTGTCAAGAAGGGTTATAAATCAGCAGGAGCAAACCTCAAAAGGCGGTCTCAGTGCTGTAGATGGCGTGTTGATACAGTCTGCTTGGTCTGCTCCATGCAATGCTGCCTGGCCGATTTTCGGGAGACCTCACTTTCATCAGGTCCCTCCCTGCTCCAGAACCTACAATGGCTCTTTCTTGCCCATCTCATCCTAACTTCTCCTAGGGCCAACTTCCAGGGACTTGGGGAGGGCTTCGCCTATCTTCACAGTTTTATTCCCCCAGCCACAGAATCCTTCACTGCCTTCTGGGTTCCAGAGCCAGGGCTTTAAACTTCCTGACAGCCACAGTAAGAAATACTCACCCTTACTATGTGTGATAAACACTGGTGTTTTCTCTTTTTTTCAATCTTTTCTATTTAATTAAAAAAGTGTGACCCACAAGGTTGATTTCATGATAGACTAATGGATGGTGACCCACAGTTTGAAAAGCAGAGCCAACTTAACACAATACTAATCACGGAGGCACAAGTGAACATGGAGGAAATGGAAGAACTGAGAGAAACTCTCCAGGGACAATTGTGTCAGGAGAAAAAATGGACTCACCAAATCTGACAAAAAGTTGGTCCCAAAATATTCTAGAGCAGTGGCCTCCCCAGATTTTTTTGATTGCACACCCCATCAGTGAAAAATGTTTGCATGTAGCCCTAGCTGGTTTGGCTCAGTGGAAAGAGCATCAGCTTGTGGACTGAAGGGCCCAGGATTTGATTCCAGTCAAGGGCATGTACATGGGTTGCAGGCTCGACCCCTGGTCCTGGTCGGGGCATGTCTGAAGGCAACCAATCAATGTGTTTCTCTCACATCAATGTTTTTTTCTCTCTCTCTCTGTCTCTCTCTCTCTCACTTCCACTCTCTCTAAAAATCAATGGAAAAATATCCTCAGGTGAGGATTAACAAAAAAAAAATATGTTTGAGTGTATAACTCCAATGTATGTTTGGTTATTTTTTAACCTAGCAATGTATTATGTGAGCTTATAAAACATACATTCAAAATATAAATTTTGGAGAAACCAAGATGGTGGCATAGGTAAACACCTGAAATTGCTGCCTCGCACAACCAATTCAAACTACAACTAAAAGACAAAACGGATATCATCCAGAACCACAGGAAGGCTGGCTGAGTGGAAATTCTACAACTAGAAGGAAAGAGAAAAGCACACTGAGACTCAGAGGAGGTGCAGAAGTAAAGTGCAGAGGTACGGAGACGCGCACGGAAAGGGCTGGCAACTGAGTACGCGGTTGTCTTTTTCAATGGGGAGGGAGACACAAGCTCCTGACTGCCCTGAACTCCAGTTCTGTGTGAGACTCTGGGGACCCAGACGCATACGGGGAGAAACTGGACTGTCTGGCATCGGGTGGAACTCAAGGGCGGCTTTCTCTCAGAGGTGCTTGCAGCGATTACCGAGGGACACTGAGACCCAGGGGCCTCTTAGGGCAGGGCTGAGGACCAGCCATAGCTGTTTGCTCCGCCCTATTGATTCCCTGAGACCCCGCCCCACCCAAGCTGTGCACAGAGGCTTTTGCATATGAATGGCCTAGCCCTTTTCAATCTAAAATTACCTAACAAACTGCAGCTGGGTCAAAAAGCCCCAGAACATCCAAAAGAAGGCCCAAGGCCCCACAGCAGCTTGCGTTGCTTCACAGCTGGGCCACATCTGGGCACCTCCAAACCCCAAACAAAGAAGAGGAATCTGCAGATCTCTCCGTAGCTCCTGCTGGGTGGCCTCAGGCAGAGGCTAAATTTGCACCGCCTTGGAGATCCAAGAGCCAGTGTACCCAGTGGTCAGAGTGGGACCATCCAGATTACAACTCCTCAGGTCCATAAGGGACACACTCAGGGGGCAGACTCAATGAGCACCAAAGCCCCACTGAAGCAAGTCCTGCCCCATAAGGGTGTCTCCAGCACAGAAGTCCTCCCATCGTAGACACAGCTGATCCTCATGGCCAATTGGCATAGAGGTCAAATCCTCCCAGTGATACCAACAACAATCAAGGCTTAACTACAACAAGACTGTGCACACAGCCCACAAAGGGGTGCACCAAGAGTGTCCACCTCAGGTAACTGGGGAGGCTGAGCCACTGGGCCCTATAGGACACCTACCACACAAAGCCATTCTGTCAACACAGGGAAGCAGCCAAAATTAAGAGACAAAGAAACAGATCACAAACAAAAGAAATGGAAGAAAACAAACGACTGGGTATAGAGTTCAAAACTATGGTTATAAGGTTTTTCAAGAATCTTCTAGAAACCTCCAAGAAATTTAGCGAGAGCCTCGAGGATATGAAAAAGGACCAACTAGAAATTAAGCATACACTGACTGAAATAAAGAATAATATACAGAGATCCAACAGCAGACTAGAGGATCGCAAGAATCAAGTCAAAGATTTGAAATATGAAGAAGCAAAAAACACCCAACTGGAAAAGCAAAAAGAAAAAAGAATCCAAAAATATGAAGATAGTGTAAGGAGCCTCTGGGACAACTTCAAGTGTACCAACATCCAAATTATGGGGGTGCCAGAAGAAGAGAGAGAGTAAGATACTGAAAACCTTTTTGAAGAAATAATGACAGAAAACTTTCCCTGCCTCGTGAAAGAAATAGACTTACAAGTCCAGGAAGCACACAGAACCCCAAACAAGAGGAATCCAAAGAGGACCACACCAAGACACATCATAATTAAAATGCCAAGAGCAAAAGACAAAGAGAGAATTTTAAAAGCAGCAAGAGAAAAACAGTTAGTTACCTACAAGGGAGCACCCATACGACTGTCAGCTGATTTCTCAACAGAAACTATGCAGGCCAGATGGGAGTGGGAAGAAATATTCAAACTGATGAATAGCAAGAACCTACAACCAAGATTACTCTACCCAGCAAAGCTATCATTCAGAATTGAAGGTCAGATAAAGGCCTTCATAGATAAGAAAAAGCTAAAGGAGTTCATCACCGCCAAACCAGTATTATATGAAATGCTGAAAGGTATTCTTTAAGAAGAGGAAGAAGAAAAAAATAAAGATAAAAATTATGAACAACAAATACATATCTATTAACAAGTGAATCTAAAAATCAAGTGAATTAAAAATCTGATGAACAGAATAAACTGGTGAATATAATAGAATCAGGGGCATAGAAAGTGAGTGGGTTGACAATTCTCAGGGGGAAAGGGGTGTGGGGGGTGCGGGAAGAGATTGGACAAAAATCGTACACCTATGGAGAGGACAGTGGGGGGGTGGGGTAAGGGCACAAGGTGGGGTGGGAACCGGGTGGAGGGGAGCTATGGGGGGAAAAAAGAGGAACAACTGTAATAATCTGAACAATAAAGATTTATTTAAAAAAAAACAAAAAAAACATAAATTTTAAAAGGATGAGCTAAAGATGAAAGAGACCATATTTCAGAATGACATGTTATCAGCAAATATCTGAAGGCAAAATGCAGATAGAGGACTAGGTTCTTGGCTTCAGCAGCAGTTGTAAGTCAGTTTTCAAATTGTTTTGGTAATTTCAGATGTTGTTCCGGTTGACTTCTTGTCAGATTTGGGAAACATTGCTTTATGTCACATCCTCTACCCTTAACATTGCCCTTTCTTTCCTGTCAAAACCGAAAAGCTCTGCTAACCCCTCGTTTGGCTGCTGCCCTCCCCCAGAAATGTGGAGGGAGTCATCTTTGACACCTCTCTTTCCCTTGTGCCCTCAACCATTTATTTACCATAGTCTGGTAAGTATGGGGTCAGCTCTTCCCACATTCTCCTTTGATTGCCAAGGTCCCACCACCTGGGCTCCATCTTCCTCCTAGTCATCACAGGAATTTACAGTCCAGATCCTCTCTCGCTGGACGGGCCCCAGCCCCTTAGTCTGGCTGACTCCTCCTCGCCCCAGCATGAAGGTTACTTCCTTCATTGCCCAGTATACTTTCTGAGGCTCTTTGGACCTTTTTTCATGGCTCTATCACAATTTCATTTTTATACTTATTATGTTTCAGTTTGTTTAAAGTATATAGTCCTCTAGTATGTAGATTTTAAGTTCCTTGAAGGCAGGGACCATACCTGCTCTCTCTCTCTCTCTCTCTCTCTCTCTCTCTCTCTCTCTCTCTCTCTCTGTGTGTGTGTGTGTGTGTGTGTGTGTGTGTGAGATGCAGTCTCCAAAAATAATTAATACAACAACTCTATGAAGTAGTTCCAAACAGTATCTCCATTTTACAGATGAAGAAATTGAAAGACAAAGGGTTAATTGCCAAAAGGTCACCGGGTTAATAAGTGGGGTTGCTGGTGTCAGACCCAGGTCTTTCGATTGCAGTGTGTACACTTACCAGCTGCTCTAAGTTGTTCACTGGTAACCTGCATAGGCTAAGGGCTGATCTTAAGTCCCACCATCCTTGCTGATGCCCCACCAGCCCTCTATAGTGAGTCTCCTTGTGTTGAACTAGCTTGATTAGTACTCAGGGTCTCCATATAACAACATTTATCCTATGCTGTTCTGAATAACATCATCTTTTCCCCAGATAATTCCAGTCCCTAAATCTCACCTACCTAAGCTATATTGTAAAGTGAGACCCTGCATTGACTCATTCTTCTCTTGAATCCCTTGGCGAGGACCTGGGGACTCCACATACTGAGTAAATAATTACTGATTAGTTGATTGTCATCAGGAGGGTGACAAAGATTTCATCTGACTCCCAAGTTAAATCCTGTCTTTGCACATACATGCTCCCCAGCCAAGAGCAAGACCAGATTTAGAGAAGTTTTAACTGTTCCATTTTGCACTTGTTGGCTTTCTTCCTGGTGGATCTCAACTTCTGGCTGAGACCCAAGAATTTAAGGGTCTTCAGTACCATGAGTAATTTCATGAGTTGCTGACGGCTAATTAGGGGTGATTATGGTTAAGAGGCTCTACTTTCTTACTAACCCTCAGAAAGGACTGGTGGTCACTTTTAAAACCTTGATTATTTTCTCCTGTAAATGGAATTTTCTGGTTCTCATGGCTGTCTTTTCTTAAGTGCTTATAACTTACCTTCCCACCCTCCCTTTCTTGTGAGAAGGAAATGTGAAGTCCTAGGAAGAATTTGGAAACGAGTGATTTTGGAAAACTCTGGCTTTATTAGAGTGGACCCCTTGGCACACCTGGAAATCTTGCTCATTTGTCTTTGTCTGAAAAGAGGTGTGGGAGGAGAGGAGGCTGGGCCATGATTTTACTTCCCCACTTCCATCACATTTCAACCAAACCTCCCATCCTGGGCTTTCTGAGGCTTTTCATAAAGTTTGAAAGTGTTGGATCACTTGAAATGTTTAGAAATTCTGTTTAGTGAAGGATTCTAAATAAAGTAGGGGCGGGAGTGTTAGCTTCCTGATTTTACTATGATAACACATTTTAAGTGTTGCTTCACCTCTTCTTGCATGAGTATCATCAGAGCTACTTTTTATTGAGTATAACTCTGTGCCAGGCACTGGGCCAATGTCCACTTACTTAATTGTCACAACTACTTGAAGTAGTTTTTAGGCAGTATTTTAAAAGTTTTATTGAGTTATAATTCATATGCCATACTTCACCAATTTAAAAGTGTATAATTCAGTGGCTTTTAGTATATTCACAGGGCTGTGCAGCCATCACCACAATCTAATATTAAAACACTTTTGTCATCCCAGGAGGAAACATTGTACCCTCCCATGAGCCCTATCCAACCACCAGATGGTAGCAACCACAATGTACTTTCTGTCTCTATAGATATGCTTATTCTGGACAATTGTTATGAATGGAATCATACAATATATGATCTTTGTAGCTGGCTTCTTTCACTTAGGATGACGTTTTCAAGGTTCATCTTTGTTGGAGCATGTGCCAGTGTGTCATTTCTTTGTATTGTTAGTACTTTTACCCACTTCTGAGGTTAACTCTGGTCCCAGCCCCACCCTCAACCACAGCCCCCACCCCTTGCTATCCACCTCTCACTCAAAGGAAACAGTTACATCCAGGAGCACAAGAAGGGCAGTTGTATATTGGGGAAACCAAAACACAGAGGCAAAATGACTTTCCTGTGGTTGAGTAGCCTTCAATAGATGTGGCTAAATTTCCAATGCAGGTTTGCCTAATGCCAGTTTGGCTATGAGCTTAGAGTCTGTGTTGTCATCTGATGTGCCAATCACTGCCAACAGGAATCCCCAATTATGAATGCAATGAAGAAGGAAACTATTTTTCAGTACACAACAGCCCCATTGTGATACAATATGGCTGTGAAAACAGCAGGGCTGTGAGGCAGCTCTGGGGCCAGTCCTCTGTCTAGCTAGACATCTGCTCGTCTCCTTCTCGTCTGCTGTGGTCCATACTGGTCTGCTTTGCAGTGCTCTGCTCTGCTCCATTCTGTTCCAGTGAGACATCTTTGGTGGTTCAGCTCAGCCAGGGAAATGCATTTTTCAGTCTTGGGTGGAAAGGGAAGTGTGCTCCCAGAGCCAGAGGGGAGCTGGTTTATACAGACAGAAGTCCTAGCTCCTGGTCCCTGATTGGTCTGTTCTCATGCAAATGAGGCCTCCAAATCCTCACAGTTTGATTGGTCCAAAAGGCTCTATCCTGCTTGATCAGAATAGAGCTTTGCTGGTTTGTTGAAGCTGCACATCTCTGATTGAATGGGGAAAGCCTCAGTCCTATTGGTTAAAATTAGAGTCCAGGAATTCTTTCATCAAGGGCTGGCTCAGATGGCAGGAACACAATGCAGGCTTCTCCATGAAATGCAATTTGCATAAGAGGCTCCTGTGAGGAAATGGCTGCTAGGCTCTGTTTTGTTGTTGTTGTTTGTTTATTTGGTTTTTAATTTGAGTCCAGTTAGCCACCGGGAGCTTTTCTTAGTAGATATCTTCTTTCTCAGGGTCCTCAGAGATCATCATTGATAGGTATTTATTGGACATCTTGTGTGAATTAGTCACTGTGCTGAGTGTCCTGTAAGTTTGGTACCTTATGTTCATACACAATTGGACTTCAACTGGGAAAACTGGTAATCATAACCGGTCAGTGGAATTTGTGTTCTCATGTCTTCCATTGATCACTTCTGGTTTCATTGGCCTACTTGCAGAATTGTAGCCTGAAGAATTTTCCTAAGTACCATGCTAAAAATAGCATTGTTGTTCCTTCTATAGGAGTTTGAATACCACTCCCACCTGCAGAAAATTGGCAACATCTCCCAGGAGGCCTTGCTTTTTCCCTGCACCCTGGCATCATGGTTTCCAATTTCATGGGGTTTCTCAGGTAAGTGGAGAACCTTTTAAAAAGAGAATAAGAAACCAGATCAATTAAGTCAAAATCTGCTCAAAACATCTATGACTTTTACCTGCATTTTAAAAAAATCTGATCCTAATATCAACCATGCTAGATAAGTGGGACAAGCACTAGAATCTCTAATTTGCAGAACAGAAACCAGTGCTCAGAATCCTCAACTGCTGTGCCGCATTCCTTTAGTGCAGAGTCAGAAAAAGGGCTCTGTGCTCAGGAATTGTAGTTCCTGTCATTGAGGTTATTTTCAAACTTTAAACTAATAGACCCTTTTAAAAATTCTTTAATCAAAATTTTATGTAAAATCCTTTATAATAAAAGCCTAGATGGCGTCACACCCTCGCACGACACCCTTGTGCAATGTCATCACAAGATGGCCACCTCGAGATGGCCACCACAAGATGGCTAGCAGGGGAGGGCAGTTGTGGGTGATCAGGCTGGCTGGGGAGGGCAGTTGTGGGTGATCAGGCCAGTAGAGGAGGGCAGTTGGGGGCAACCAGGCCTGCAGGGGAGGGCAGTTGGGGGCAACCAGGCCTGCAGGGGAAGGCAGTTGGGGGCCATCAGGCTGGCAGGGAAGGGCAGTTGTGGCAGTTGGGCCAGCAGGGGAGGGCAGTTGGGGGAGATCAGGCCGGCAGGGGAGGGCAGTTGGGGCAATCGGGCCAGCAGGGGGGCAGTTGGGGGTGACCAGGCCAGCAGGGGAGCCAGCAGGAGAGTGGTTAGGGGCAATAAGGCAGGCAGGCAGGCAGACGAGTGGTTAGGAGCCAGCAGTCCCGGATTGTGAGAGGGATGTCTGACTGCTGGTTTAGGCTTAAACATCCCCTGAGGGGTCCCAGATTGGAGAGGGCGCAGACCGGGCTGAGGGACACCCCCCCCATGCACAAATTTCATGCACTGGGCCTCTAGTCTCAATATATAAAGTAGCCAATGGCACTAGTTCATTAAGATAAATTTATTTTAGTCCTAGTCAGTGTGGCTCATGTAATTGGGTGTCATTCCATACTCCAAAAGGTTGAGGTTTGATTCCTGCTCAGGGCACATACCCAGGTTTCATGTTCCATCCCTGGTCAGGGTACATACAGGAGGCAACAGATTGATGTTTCTCTCTCATATCAATGTTTCTCTCTCCCTCCCTTCTTCTCTCTCTAAAATCAATGAGAAAACAGACCCTTGGGTGAGGATTAAAAAAAAAGAAAAATAAATTTATTTTCCAGGTTCAGCTTTGTAGTATTTACACATTATGAGGTCATTGAGTCTGTTTGGGTAAACACCAAAATTTGAACTCAGGATTTATGGCTGATAGCTGGTTCATTAGCCTCATCACCTGGTTGATTTTACACTTGTTTTAGCTGCATAGTATTAAGAAAATCTTGATCCGTATAGGTAAATAATTGCAATTAGTAACAGGGTTTTTTTTGCTAAAACTCATCTTGCAATTTTAGGATATTCTTTAGATTAATGGATTCAGAATCTAGAAAGATGGGAAGGAAGAACCTTCTGTTTCAAAGTTGAATCACAAAGGATATTGTGTAACCGCCCCCTTCCCCAATAACTATACATTATTGTGGAGGGACTACAATAAAGTAAAATGGTTTGTAGTATGTTATTATGATGGTGCCACATACGATTTCCCAACCAGTGCTTGAGCTTTTGCCTGGCAGGTGCTCTTAGGCCAAGGGCTGGCATTTAATTGAGTGCAGTAGTGCGTGTGTGTGCACTGTAGTCTGCAGTTGCTTGTATAATTACATGAACAGACATGTGCAGGCCTGAAGTTCAAAGGCCTCCTGTGCGGAGCTATAACCTTCTTCATCAGTGACATTCACATGTGTGTCAGAAACAGTTAGAGGCCTCTGCAAAATCCAGCCATTAACAGGGCAGACCAAGTTAATGTTTTATTGTCTCTGCAGGGTTAATATTTGGCATTTAATTTAATTTTGCATATGTGCGTTTTTAAGCAATAGTTTAAACATAATTTAAAAGATATTTGGAGACATGCGCTATACATGCATTTTGTGGAAGCTCCATCACACTGATGTAAAACCACAGGCCACGTGGGGACTCGGCCTAGTTGAACACTGGTACCTAAGGGGGCACAGAGAAGTGGGTGTCACCGGCACATGCTGAACTGGATTGGAAAGAGCAGCAGATGACCAAAGCTGGGCTCACCATGTGGTAAAGAAGTGTAAAATCCGGCTGTTATCAGAAAGGCCCTTGAAAGTACTGAGGACCCTCACAACTGTGGCCACCAAGCTACACAGGAAGGGCTTTACTTGGGACAAATCCCCTTTTGCAAATATTTTTTCTTGATGTCCTAGGATTTTAATTGATAGCCTTGTATGGATCTGTGGTGTGGAGGCCATCTCCCATCAAGGGGGTCCCGGGTTCACCTCTAAGCTGTGCATTATTTCAGAGAAATCGCCCACAGATTAGAAATGAGCAGGTGGGAGTACTTGACGGCATGATGTCAACTTGCTCTCCTGGTGGCAGGACTCTGGATTTTGGGTCCTGCTAAGGGATTGTTTGAACAAGGCTGCTCAGCCAGACAGTCCCCCCCCTGAGGACTGGAGGAAAACTGTGTGAATTTTGAGGATGGATTCTTTGGGAGAGCTCCGCTGGAGCTTTCCGTCAGGTCTCCTTCCTAAGCCAGGTACTCAAACTATTTCACATCACAGTCTGTTTCTAGAGCAGTGGTTCTCAACCTTCCTAATGCCGCGACCCTTTAATGCAGCTCCTCATGTTGTGGTGACCCCCAACCAGAAAATTATTTTCGTTGCTACTTCATAACTGTAATTTTGCTACTGTTATGAATCGTAATGGAAATATCTGTGTTTTCCGATGGTCTTAGGCTCTACAGCAGCGGTTCTCAACCTGTGGTCACCACAACATGAGGAACTGTATTAAAGGGTCGCGGCATTAGAAAGGTTGAGAACCACTGTTCTAGAGCCATGTAAACTGGGACGGATGGTGGGGGGTGGTAGACGGACATCACACAACCCTCCACACCCAACAAAAAACAAACCTAGAGTGTCTTTTGTTTAAATACTTCTCAAAATGTTCTGGGGAAAAGGGCTATGGTTACTTTAAGAGTAAGAGGTCATTGATAAAAATGGTAGATGAAAAACACATATTTAGGCCTTTTTAATATTTATCAAGGCAACCAAATGGGTAAAGATCCATTGGAGAAGCTCGCAGATTTCTCTGCCTACAGGGGAAACAGGTCAAAATTAGAAGTTAGCTGCCAAGAAAATCCCTCAGAGGAAAAAACATTTAAGGGGATTTACAATTCTGATATGTAGAGATTTAGTTTAAAAATCCCTGCTCAGTTTTTGCCAAGTCACAGAAAAGCATAAAGTCAGCTTCTTCCTCATTAAAAGAGACATTGAAGCCCTGAGTACTAACGTACGTAGCAGGAGTATCTCGGCTCTCAGAGTCCGTAGTGATGAAAAAGAATCACAGTGAAACCCAGGAGCAGAGGAAACGTAGGATTTAAATTTTTAATGGGACTGGTTAGTGGGCTGTCACTGAACCTTGGACCAGATCTGGATGCCATGCAAAATGTAGGGTAAGTAAAATCCTTTTGGACCAAAAGTTGGTCAAGGCTAGATTAAGGAGTGTTCCTTAATCTGTTCCAAGTTAGAGAGGAAGAGGTACTAAGTGATGAGAAGTGTTTATATTTCTGAAGACATGCTCCAAATTGTGCACCTTTTTCTTTGTATGCACAGCTACGTCCTATGTGCTTGTTCAGTGACTGAGTTGAAGGAAACAGTTTCTCCCAGAAGCTCTGCGACAAGCGACGACGACTCCTACCGTGGCAGCGAGCTGAGTGTCAGAGCCAGTGTGTGTGCTCGGGGCTCTAGCCTTACCTGGTGGAGTGCTTTAGTGTAACTGAGATATTTTATGTTTGAAATGAAAACACAGAAGAAAACAAAACTATGAAAATGCCAAATGATTGGTTAAATTGTCAGGAAATAAAGTTGATTCAGTGATTCTTATTTTGAATGGTAGTTTTTTAAGAAATGCAGATGTAATTAGAGAGATTAGAGTTAGAGGGTGATTTTTATAGATTTTATGGGGAGTTCTGGATCATTTGAAGCGTTGTACAGATTGATGGCCCTAGGTCAAGGGTCTGGTTTTAGTCTTCTAAAACTTAAAGGCTTTTCTTTTCCTTGATATACATTCCAGTGAGTAATATTACTTAATGCCTGTCAGCTACTTTGCTTAGAAATACAACTAAAAGGATTGAGGAAATGAGAAAGAGAAAGGTGGGTGATGTTCTTCAGGCAACTGAAAAAGATCCTGAATACAGAAAGGAAGAAAGTGAGTAACGAAAGTGTGTTTGTATGTGTGAGAAAGAGAATGCCCAAAATAGTGATATTTGAGGTATGACTCAACAGTGAGAACTGAGATTCCCCTCAGTCGTAAAGAAATCTATATATATAAAACCCTAATATGCAAATAGACCATACAGCAGAACAACCGAACAACTGGTTGCTATGACATGCGCTGACCACCAGGGGGTGCACATAGAACATGGGGGGCGTCGGCAGCAGGTGGCAGAGTGCAGAACATGGTGGGCGTCGTCGGCTGTGGCGGGATGGTGGAGCAGGTGAGTGGGGGTGCCATACCAAGGCTGGTTACCAGTCGCTGTCATCAGGGCGAGCCTCTGGTGGTTACTGAAAATTCTTTGCTCCTGCGCACCGCGGTCCTGCCTGGCACTTGCACCCGCTGCTGGTGCTGGAGCCACCACTCGTACCTGCTGCCAGTGCCCAGCACCGGCCCCGATTGCTCAGTGCTGTCAGCGAGTTTGAGCAGCGACTGCCGGCCCCGATCGCCCCTCAGGGCTACTCCACCTCCCCCTGCTCCTGAGGGGCAATCGGGGCTGGCAGCCGCCTCTCGCACCCACTGCTGGCGCTGGCCCCAATAGCTCCATGTCATCAGCAGGTGCGAGCGGGGCCGACCCCGTCAGCACATGGGAGTGGCAGTGGCAGGAGTGGGACTGCCAGCAGACAGGAGACTGGGGGCTGCAGCGGGAGGGGCTGGGTGGGGTGCGGAGGATGGGCTGAGACCCACCCCTTTGCCCACCGCAGCCTCACGGCCCACAGTTCCTTTCAAGGTGCACGAATTCATGCACTGGGCCCCCAGTATGTGAGAATTGGGAAGGACCATGGGGTCATTCAGTGTCCTTATGCCAGTGACCAAGGAATGGGGAGAAGGAGGAGAGGAAGGGAATGAAGAAGATGAGAAAGAAGAGGAGGAGGAGGGGGAGAGGGAAGAAGAGGCGGGTCATACATATTCAACCTCATGGTGTTAATAGGCAGGGACAGTTGGTGTAGCCCACATCTAAACTGCTGCCCAGTAGATGCTTAATAAATAGTTGTTGAATATTGAATGAATAAATTAATATTTATCTCTTATGTAAAAGGAGTAAAATAGAAAATTTTTCTTTCCTGACCAGGATCATTTAATTATAAAATAGGTTAAAGCAGAAAATCATACAAATTACACACACACACCTTTAACAGTTTATTTTTTACTTAAAACACATGTGCATTCACTCACCAGTTTTTTTATGTGAGGCCAAGGACTTTTCTTTGAGCATGAACCTCTGATTGTCTCTCCTGCACAAACCACACCCGTAAGCATTATCTAAACATTTGGGTTTCTTTATATGGAGTGAGAATTTAAAGACATTTGCAAAGCAATCTGAGTACAGAATTATTCTAGAGTTTTATTATTCTTGCCCCTAATCATTTACAGTTGTCTCATCTACACCTAATTTGCCAGTAGTTTTTTTCTTTTTTTTTTCTTGGCTACTTTCCTTTAATGCATCTTTACAAAGCATTCACCTTCATTTTGTAGAAACAAGCAACAACTACTCTTAATTTTTGCACTCTATTTCATGGGTCTGTGTGTTATTTAAATATTTTATGTAATCACAAAGCAACTGGCATAAACAGGTATGGGACCATGGTTGACGCTCTATACACAAGTCATCTGGTGAGAGCAGACGAACACAAGTGTACCAGCAAGGACCTGTTGGAATGTGTTCTGGGAAGCCCGGTAGGAGCCATCTGAGTGGTAGGCATAGAGGCCAGGAGGAAATAAGATTGTTTTTTGGAAGACTGCCCTGGCAAACCCCTTCCTATAAAATGATGGCAGGGATTCGGACAGCATTGATGTTTTGTTATGCTTGGCACAGCCCTGGACCTGGACCATGTCCTCCTCACTTAATACTTGACTGTGGGATTTGCTAGAACATTCTGTACCAAAAGGGTTCAATGGAGTAAAGGTGTGATCATTGGGTTTCAAGCTACCCATTCCTTACGTATCCAAGTAGATTTACAGACCTCAGTTAACACTGACCTCCTGGGATGAGAACCAAAGTCCAACTTATAGAAATCCTCCTTCTAGGGTTGTGTTCCTTTTCCCAGTTCTTCTGTTTTTTTATGACAGAATTCTGGACACACTTAGAAAACACTTTGTTGATGAAAAGTGTCTGTCACAGCAGCACTTTCATTTCTTTAGTGGCCGATACCTCCTCCCTCTTTCTCCCCTCTTCATTTTACCCTGCCATTCTTTGATTCACTTGTTATTTATTACCCCTGAGTGCGGACTCTGCTGAGTGCTCTGCTAGCTGCAAAGATGTATCAGCAATGTTTTCTCGAGAGCAGGGAATTTACCAAAGAATGTTGTGCCCAGAAAAGCTATGTGGGACCGAACACCTCACTTTTCCAGAGACCCTGGTCCAGAAAACAGAAATGGCTGCAAGAGTGGATAAGCTGGAAATAAGCAATGAAAACCAATATGCAGTTAGAATAGGTGTCCCAAAGTCTATGCTTTAAAATTGAAATATTTACCCCACAAAAGCCAGGCAAGTCTTTCTCCAGAGTCTGTATGGTCTTGGTCTGGCTGCAGGTTGGTTGTCTAAAGGATTCCAAGGCCAAGGCCGACCCGAAGGGAGACGATTAGGAGTACACAGGCTCATCCACAGTCCAGGATGCAATGCTTGACAGCAGGGAGGTAACAGCAAAGGCTCTCAACCTCTCTGCTCCAAGGCCACCACCTTAGGCTGCGCAGATTGGTAGATATACACACTGGTGACCCATCTAAGAAAGGTTACTTAAGCTCAGCATATGTTGTATGAGAAAGCAGAGGGAATAAATAGAATGATTTTTCTTTCAAGGTTGAAGTTTAAATGGTTAGTTTCAATTGTTTTAAAACTTCTAATGTTCTCTAGTGAGGCTGGATAAACGAGATTTTATTGCATTCACTCATTTTCTGATTATTTTTGCAAGCAGTGACAGAAAGTAAAACAAGATGTGTGAAGCCACAGTCTCATAAGACTGGGGAAGAAATTGATGTGATCAAATGCGAATACTGGGTTTAAAGGTGTGTTGTTTGCTAATGAGGCCCCAGAGCACAGTGGTTAAGGGTCCAGGCCAAGGATCTGACTGCTGGCATGGGAATTAGGCTTTTCCCCTTCAGTAAATGACGTAGCTTCTCTGTGCCTCAATTTCCTCACCTACAAAATGGGTATAATAAAAGTACCTGATGGGATGGTTGTAGATTAAATGTAAGAATTGACATTGGTGGTAACCATCAGGTATCATTAACCAATATCATTGCTTTTTTTACTCTTAACTGCTGTCTGAGAAAGGCAGATGATTGAGCTGAGGATGTAAAATGCATGCTTAGCAAACTTTTTTGATCTCCAGAGTGCAGTTGGTACAGATTTCACTTCAGTGTTAAGATTTTGGCTCTCTTTTGTTAAGGTCGGTATAATTTTATTAGTGATCAGGTTGCTCCCCAGATATCTCTTAGGTTGTATTAACTAAAGAAGAAAAGAAGTTAAGATTTTTTCTGTGTTCCTTGTTTTGTGACTTGACATGCTCAAGTGGAGTGGAAGGAATTGAGGTGGCATGACCTACCTCATGGGCTGTGGCATGACCCACCCTCCCTGGGGCTGAGGACTGTGGGGTGGGTGTGGGCGGGTGGGCCAAGGCAAACACAGAAGCCCAGAGCCCCAGTTCCATGATGTAAATCTTGTACCAAATTTCAATGAGAATTATTTTCTACACAAGGGAAATGAAATGATGGTGTGTTTAAACTCTAGAACAACACTGGGGAGATGGCATGTCTTTTTTTTTTCTTCCTTTTTGATTGGTGTGGAATTCTCCTACAGGGTGAATCAGAAAGTCTTGGTAGGAATGTGGCTTCCCCCACCGCTCTGAGGGAACTGTGATTTGTTTGCCAAAGGCCCTGGTAGCCAGCCTTCAGTCTGTCAAAACGTTGCAAGCTGGGAGCAGTTGCCAAAGCAAACTATCAAAGTGAAATAACACACGAGCTGCACACACACACAGACACACACATGCTCTCACATTCCCTGACCATTAATTTCGAATTGGGTCAGGAGGAACAAGGATTTGGGCTAGATTGTTGGTGTGTTGAAAGGTGTGGGCACAGCTACAGACTACCAATTAGATAGGTATGTGTGAGCAGGGTGGGGTATCCCAAAACAGAGTCTATGAGCAGGGGTGGGAAACTTACGGCCCTTGGTGGAGTTTCTTCTGGCCCCTAGGGTTATATATTGCTAGAGCTGTTGCTATTGCAGCCAAAGAATAATGTCCCCGTTGAGGGGATTTCTTCTATTCCATTCAGAGCAGAGCCCATTTAGTAACTAAGATTTTATTCCAGAATGAATTGTATTGGGTACCCCTATGATTTTAGCCTCACTAGGGCCCAGCTCGATGAAGAAAAGAAGCATTTGAACATCTAAATACTAGTAGTGTTGCATTTTTGTAACAAGCGGCACTAACAAACATTTTGCTGCCATACCTTGCGTCAATCCTATGAGAATGAATTTTGGGACATCAGATAGAAATTCAAAAAATGTAACTGATTTTTATAAGTTTTTCATGAGAGAACTTTTAAAAGCTTCCCAAATTACTTTGAACATTTTTTGATATGGCAATTCACACTATTTCCACTTACCTTGACATTTCAAAGGTTGTCAAGATGATTTAGCATCATTCATTAATTCAATGAATTGAGCTCTTACTATATAGCAGACACTGCTAGATGCTGGAGATAAAGTAGAGATGAAACAATTCTCGAATCTCCTGGAGCTTATACTCCAGTGGGCAGAGGTGTACTTTAAGTGAATAAAGTCATTGTCTGTGAGATAGTGAGTGCTGTGGAGACAAATATTGTCTGGCCCGGGAGAGAAGTGCTGTTTTTTGGGGGGCCAGGGGTCTTATCTCCGTAAGACACCTGAAGGTGAGGGAACAAGCTGCAGGAATATCTGCGAGTACAGTTGACAAGGCAACCTGGAGAGCAGTTCCTCTGAGACGGGGATGAACTTAGACTCTTCCCTCCTCCAGTCTTTCACGCCCTCTCCTGCCTCAAGTGCCCTGAAAGTTTTGGAAGTGCAACCTGGGATGAGCAGTTATGCAAAATTGTTTCTGGTTACATTATAGATGTGTGGCTTAGGTGTCTGCCAAGAACTTTGAGGGCCTGGGGTGTAACACATTTATAGAGCTGCTGCTTGTTGTTTTTGTTTTTTTAACAAAACCACACCAAGCTATGTTTTTTTAAAAATGAGTAACAGTGCCAGGATGTGTTACAAATTATTCAGATTTGTAGGCATGGTTCATAATGTGCTTGCACATTCACTCATTTGAGGTCAGCAGGGCAGGCAATATTATTTCCATTTTACAGATGAGGAAACTGAGGCACAGAGGTGATTTGCCCAAGGTCATGTAATCAAAGAACATGGACTCCCGAGTCGTGACGCACATGCTTCTTGGATTAGAGGACAAATTGGATCCAGTAAGAACACCATTAGAAAAAAGCTGTTGGTTTTTCCTACCTCCATGTGCACACCCACTCCTTTGGACACCCCTGCCCCTTTGCTGGAAGACATCTTGGGCAGGTGCACATCCTTTTTCAGTCCTCATAGACTTTCATCCCTTCCCTTTGGCATGTGTGCGCATGGAGTACGCTTGGTTCTTGTGCTGGGGCCTCAGCTGCAGCTCGAAGACAACAGCAGGGAGGATGCATTGAACACCTGGTTGCATGTCCCTTCACCCTGCTTCCTGCCCCAGCACAGTCTCTAACCAGTTTGTCCATATCCATGCTGTGTGGTCTGTTAGGGCCGGGCTCATTTACATACAAAATGGGGATTTGGGTGGAATTTAGGATTCTTAGAGATGGTAGGAGCCTCTTCTAACTCCACAAGCCCTAAGCCCAGATTCAGACAGGTTTCCTTCTTCATCTCCACTTCCACACAGTGTATTTTCTTGGACAAGGCAGTGTTTTTTATCTCTTGGTTCTGTTGGAGGTCTCAGTAAGTTTGAGGACCACTGGGTTTCTTGACTTCTGTCCTCAGGGTTAAACTCTAGAAAAGATTCAAGGCAGCTCAGTAGGGCCAAAGGCTTTTTGTAGGGATGCTTAAAACAATGCCATTGGTTTGAAATCAAGGGACTTTGGGCATTTAACTACTTGACAATACTTGTCTCCTCTGCCTGCCTGCCTGCCTGCCTGTGCGGGAGTTTTCACCTCTGTCAGCATCAGTGATCCTCACAGAAGATGAGCACAAGGAGGCAGACACAGCTGACCCAGCATCACCCAGATGGGAAGGGTGGAGTTGGGATTCTAGCCACGATGTGTTTGAATCCAAAGCTCACGCTCTCCCAGCACACCCGCTGTCTCAGCGCCAGCTGGCTCCTATTTCTGCACCTTCCCTTCATTTGATGACAAGCCGTAATCAGGGCTGGTGACAGTGGGGCTTAACACAACTAATCCCGCCCAGGGGGAGCATATGTGACACCAAGGACCAAGGACTGGCAAGGAAAAGCCTCCAAGGACAGCCTGGGTGTGGGAGAGGAACTCCCCTGGCCCGGCTCCAGAGCCCAGACCTTACCAGCTCTGGAAGCACCCAGCGTGCACTAGCACTTACTGTGTCAGACATGGCATGTTATCACATTCAGTCCTCCTCAACCCTTGGGGCCAGCTTCCATGCTATCCCCATCTTACAAGGAAGAAGACGAGGCTCAAAGAGGTTAAGTGACCTAGAAACCCTGCTGGTAAGTGGTAGTGCTGGGTTTGATCCCAGATCTGTCTGGTGCCACGGCCCTGCGCACAGTCCGCTGCCTCCCCTCCCGGGGGCTGCCCTTGGCCTCTCCACTGGGTCACATCCCAGGCCCTGCGTTGGACTGGTGTCTGCCTGCCAATGGTGAGACGGAAAAGCTGCCTTCTGCTGGTGTTGCTGCCTGGGACATGCTCACAGTCCTGCCTGTTGCTGTTTTTCCTTCTCAGAGTCCTGGGTTACCTGCTGCTGTTTGGATTCCAGCTCATCTGCTCACATCCTTCCACTGAACACAGAAAGGTAAGCCATGGCCGTTCAGAGGCTTTTCTTCTCTGCACAGGGGGCTGGTGTCGCTCTAGTCACCACCCTGAGTTTTGTTCTACTTGCGGGTGAGTCACCGCTGGTTTTGCAAGGAAGCACCATTTATAGGTGTTCACCAGCCCTCCGACCCCCTCAGTCCTGGAGCTTAAAAATGAAGCTCCAAGTCCCTGGTCAGAGGGTGGTGCTGGCTTTGTAGCCTGGGCCTCTTAGAGTGGGCCGTTGAGAGAGGGCAGCGAGAGGACTGCATACCTGAGGACGGAGGGGCACCAGCACGGGGCTTGGCCCTCTAGGGCAGCGGTCGCCAGCCGGTGGCCCGCGGACCACTGATGTCCCTGAGGTTCGAAAGGTCGGTGGCCGCTGCTTTAAGGGCACCTCCAGGGGCAAGGGGTGTGGGTGGTTAGAGACGGCTGTAGCTGTAGCTGTGGCTGTGACTGTGGCTGTGGCTATAGAAAAGGACCCCGAATAGGGAGCCACGATTTTTGATAGAGGACACAGCCACTGCCAGCCAGCAGCCAGGCAGGGAGGGAGCAGGGAAATTGGGACCTGGCCCTCTCTCTCCTCCTCCCCTCTTTCTCCTGTGGTGACTCCCTTCAGCGGAACCCAACCAAAGACAGAGACAAAAAGCCTGACGCAGTCCTTGAAGGCCAGCTCCCTGGGCCACAGAGCTGGGTGGAGGAGGGTCACAGAGCATCTGGAGGGACAAACAGACAGTGTCCAGCACACTTTCCTCCAGGCTCTGTATGTTTCATAGTAAATGAACTATTCACTGTTGCCTAAACCAGCCTCGTGCAGATGTGTGATGGATGTTTCCTTAGAGGTAGATGCACGATATGACTCTGAGAGGGTCCGTGGATTTCCTTTCTGCTACCTCATGTCTACCTGTAACAAACACCGACACTTCTAGCTGTGTGTATCTGTGTGACTGAGTTGGTTGGAATCTTTTCTGAGATGGGGTTTTCACAGGGGAACTCCAGGAGAGAAGGGAACGGAGAAAAGAGTGTGTACAGGTTTGCCTAGATGTGACCCTTCTTGGGAGAAGTTCTTAATATTCTTGTCTGATTAGTCTAATTCCTTTTAGGTTTGTGTATTCCTTTTAGGTCCTAGCTTTGTTTTTCTAGGCTAGATACAAGCCTATATTGTATTGTATGCCCCACTCAGATGTCAGCTCCATGAAAGTGGGATCTGCCCTACCTTGTTTACTGTCATATTCCCAGCTCCTGGAATATTATAGTTGCTCAATAAAATACTTGTTGAATGATTGAATGAATGGAAAACCTGGCCAAGGTCTAAACATCATGTTGGAAATTTACACACAACCCCACCCCCACCCCCAGGGGCCTTTGGGTGGTGAATATGTCATGGGAGCCAATGGAATTAGCATCCTTATTAGAATCATGAGCTAGCTTGCTCTGCCATGAGAGGATACAGTGAGAAGTCTGCACCCCAGAAGAAGGCACCACGCTGGCACCCTGATCACTGATTCCCAGCCCCAAGAACTGTGAGAAATACATTGTGTTGTTTATAAATGCACCCAATCTATGGTACTTGTTTTTAGAACTGGTAATGATAGAGACTGAAGAGTTTTGAGGTTGCATACCAGAAAAGCTTGCATGGCCATGAATGGACTTTTAAAGGCAATTCCAATGAGAGCTCAGAACGAAGAGAAAACTGTAGAGAAAGCCCCAGTCTTCTTAGACAATACTTGAGTCATCCAAACAGACTGTGGGTGCAAATATGAAAGGTGTCATTCTGATGACGTCTCAGATGGAAATGAGCAACATGTTATTGGAAACGGGAGGAAAGGCCATGCTTGTCATAAAGTGGCAAAGAGCTTATCTGAAGTGTGTTCATATTTTGTGGAAGGTAGAACTTCTAAGTGATGAAATTAGGTATTTAGCTGAAGCAATTTCTAATGAAAGTGTTGAAACAGTGGCCTCGTTTCTCTTGACTGCTTGTAGTAAAATATGAGAAGAGAGAAATAACTTCAAGATGGAATTGTTAATTGGAGAGTAAGCAGAACATAGGACTTAATGATTTGGAGAATTCTCAGTTTATTCATATTGAAAAGAATGAGAAAGCCTGTTCAGGAAAGGACGCTAAGGGTGTTGCTGAGAGACCATTTGATAAGGAGAAGAGTAAGCCATCTTGACAGAAGCCAGGAGCTGTTGTCCAAGACAATGGGAAAATGCAAAGGAGGGGCTGCTGATGTCTTCTGGACCTGGCTCATCTCTGCACCACCTCCCTTGGTGGGCTTCTCTCCCTGCACTCGGGTGCTGAGCAACTGGGCTGTCCCAGGTGCTGCTCCAGTGGCTGGATGAAGTGGTCTCAGGACCCCAGTCCTGGAGAGCCACAGTGGGTAGAGGGCTGCTCAAAGCTGTCGGGGCAGGACAGTCTGGAGCCTTGGGGCCCCAACCTCTGTCCAGCAAAGCCGCAGGCTGGACCACTGCCCTAGTGGCCTGGATGGCATAGCATCAAGCCCAAGAGGATTATTCTTGAGCTTTAAAGTCTAATGGAATTTGCCCTGCTGGGTTTTAAACTTGCTTATAACCTCTCTTTCCTTTCTACTTCCCTCTTTCTCCCATTTGGATGGGAATGTCCTGTGCCTGTTCACCAGTGTATTTTGGAAGCATGTAACATATTTGATCTCACAGGTTCTAAGCTGGAGAGCAGTTTGCCACAGGATGAACCTTACCTTCAGTTTTATCCATACTCATTTAGGTTATATTTAGATGAGACTTTGGACCTAGACTTCATTTATTATTTATTTATTCATTTAATTCTTTATTGTTTAAAGTATTACATATGTCTCCTTTCCCCCACATTGACCTCTCCCCGGCCACTCCCACCCCCCAGCACATGCCCTCACCCCCCTACTCTCTGTGTCCATTGGTTATACTTATGTGCATGCATACAAGTCCTTTGGTTGATCTCTTTCTACCCTGCCCCCCCTCCCCTGCCTTCCCTCTGAGATTTGATAGTCTGTTTGATGCTTTTCTGTCTCTGGATCTGTTTTTGTTCATCAGTTTATGTTGTTGATTATATTCCACGAATGAGTGAGATCATGTGATATTTATCTTTCTCTGACTGGCTTATTTCGCTTAGCATAATGCTCTCCATGTCCATCCATGTTGTTGCGAATGATAAGAGCTCTTTCTTTTTTACAGCAGTGTAGTATTCCATTGTGTAGATGTACCACAGTTTTTTAATCCACTCATCTGCTAATTGGCACTTAGGCTGTTTCCAAATCTTAGCTATGGTAAATTGTGCTGTTATGAACATGGGGGTGCATATATCCTTTCTGATTGGTGTTTCTGCTTTCTTGGGATATATTCCTAGAAGTGGGATTACTGGGTCAAATGGGAGTTCCATTTTTAGTTTTTTGAGGAAACTCCATACTGTTCTCCACAGTGGCTGCACCAGTCTGCATTCCCATCAGCAGTGCAGGAGGGTTCCTTTTTCTCCACATCCTCGCCAGCACTTGGAGGGGTGACTGTAGAGGTCTATAGGGGGTCCTCCTCAAGGATATAGTTTAGTACTGATTAGCACACATATGTGAGGAAATAGCCTGAGACCAGCAAAGAATCCTCCTAAAGAACTAAAGGAAACAGTAACTCTTTTTCCACCAGCCAGACTTTAAAAACTCATAATCCAGGAGCCTTTGGAGAGAATACTGAGGAAAGTGTCACCTTGTTACTGGGGGAATAATGGACCCTAAACTGTGCATTGTTTTGAACCTAACTAACAAATCCTAAAAGTCCTACTGGAAAGGATCCAACTCTTGCTAAATAACTTAACTATCCTAGCCCAAAGCTCATGAATATAGGAGTATAAAAATATCCAGAATCTAAAAAGGTAAAATTCACCATGTCTGATATTTAGTTAAAAATTACCAGGCATGTGCAGAAACAGAAAAATATTTGCATTATTCTTCACAATGGGGAGAATTATCAATTGACTGACACCAACTCAAAACTGACACAGATTTAGAATTTGAAAATTAAGATATTAAATGTTATTAAAACGGTATTTCATATACTCAAAATATTAGAGGAATAGAAAATATTAAAAAAAAACCTCATCAAACTTCTCAATATGAAAATGACAAGGTTTGAAATGAAAAATACACTAGGACTGAATAATTGCAGATTAGACAGTGCAGAAGAAGAGATAAGTGAACTTGAAGATTTAACATTAGAAACTTTCAAAAATGAAACACAGAATGAAAAAAATATTTTTAAAAGATGAACAGAACATCAGTGAGCTCTGGGACCACTTCAAGTGTTAACTTGAGTACCAAAAGCAAAGAAATGGGGAAGGGGGCGTTCCATAAAATATATATTTAAAATATTGTTAAAAATGTTACTAATTTCATGAAATTATAAACCCAAGAATGTCAATAAACCCCAAGCACTAAAAATATGAATAAAAAGACACTTAGTCACACCTTAATCAAATTGCTGAAAGCTAGTGATAAAGAGAAAAAATTTTTAAAAGTTTCTGGAAAAAAATACATGTTACATACACAAAAACACGGATAAGGATGACAGCACATTACCTCCTATTACTTATGCAAGTGAAGCAATATCTTCAAAATACTGAAGGAATGAAACTGTTAACCTAGAATTCTATGCCCAGAAAAATATCCTTTAAAAATAAAAATAAACGAAAGATATTTTAAGATATACAAATGCTGTATTATATGTGTACCATAAGAACTGTTAAGGGAGTTCTTTAGGAAGAAGGAAATGATATTAGATGGAAATGTGGGTCTATAAAAAGGATGAAATGCACCAAAAATAATAACTATGGGTAAATACGTAAGGTTTAAAAATTGAATCTCTTTTAAATACTGACTCTTTAAAATAAACGTAGTAATAATGTATTGTGAGGTTTATAACACATGTATAAGTAAACAGTATGATCAAAATGAGATTAAGTTAGAAATCAATAACAGAGAGATAACTGGAAAATTCCCAAATATTTGGAAATGAAATTACACACTGCTAAATAATCCATGGGTCAAAGAAGAAATGAAAGGGAAATTACTGACCTAACTGAAGTTGAAAACACAAAATATCAGAAATTGTGGGATGTTGCTAAAACACCACTTAGTGGGAAATTTATATAACTAAATACCTATAAAGACAAAACAACTCTCAAATCAATGATGTCAGCTTCTACCATAAGCAACTAGGAAATGAAGAGCAATTAGATTCAAAGTAAGAAGAAAGGAAATAAGAAAGGTCTAAGCAGAAATCTGTAAAATAGAAAAAATATCTATAGAGAAAACCATTTAAATCATAAGATAGTTCTTTGACATTAATAAAATGAATAAATCTTGAACCAGAGAGATAAGGATAAAAAATAAAAAAAAGAGTGAAAACACAAATTATAATTAGCATGAGACAGCGTGGTGACCACTACACATTCTGTAGATATTAACTGCATAGTAAGGAAATATTATTAAAACCTTTATAAATTCAACAACTTAGCTAAAAATGGCAAGTTATTTGAAAGCTATAAACCATCAAAGCTCACTCAAGAAGAAGTAGATAATCAGAATATGTCTATATTTATTTAAAAAAATGGAATTTGTAGTTAAAAGGCTTTCTGCAAAGATAGCTCCAGATCCTGATGGCTTCCCTGGTGAATTCTTACAAACATTTGAGGAAGAAATAATACTAATTTTACACAAATTCTTCCAGACAATTGAAGAGGAAGCAAACTTTCCAACTCATTCTATGAGACCAGCATGACCTATCAAAGCTAAATCTATATAATAAAAGGCCAGCGACCATAAGTATAATGACCAGAACGACGGCTCAACCAGTTGCTATAAGGTGGGGTGCTGGCGAGGGAAACCAGGTGGCTGATGGTGGAGGCGGGGTGGGACCTGGGACTGGCAAGGGGAACCTGCTGGCTGGCGGGGGCAGTGAGGTGGGACTGGGGACTGGCAAGCGGGCAGAAGATGGGCCTGATTGCAGGCTAGGTCTAGGGACCCTACCTGCGCATGATTTCATGCGCTGGGCCTCTAGTAAAGATATAACAAGGTAAGAAAACTCATAGGTGATTACCCATCATAAACATAGATACAAAAGTTCTGTATAAAAATTTAGCAAATTAAGTCCAATATTATAGGAAGTGGTAATATATCATGTAAAAGTGGGCTTTATTCCAGAAATAAAGGTTGGTTTAACATTTAAAAATGAATCAGTCAATTTCATCGTAACAACTTAAAAAAGAAAACCATATGATCATATCATTAAATACAGAAAAGTTTTGACGAAATCTGACTTTCATTCCTAATACAACATCTTAGCAAAGCAGGAAAAAAAAATACCCAAGACCTATAGCTAATCATACTTTATGGTGAAAGACTCAATGTTTACCTTCTAAGACCAGGAAAAGAAGTGGTGTCTTTTCTCATCACTTATTATTCTGCACTAGTAGCTCTGCGCATGAATCTGTGTGCCAGTAGCTCGCCAGTAGCTTGCTGCCGCCCTCCAGTAGCTCTCCACCTGCTGTCCCGCCCTCCTGTAGCTCCCCCTGCCCCCGCCCCCCCCCTAGCTTGCTGCCCTGCCCCTTCCTGTAGCTCTCCACCGCCCGCTTGTAGTCAGTAACTTGCTGCCCCCCTCCTGTAGCTCACTGCCTGCTGCCCCATTCTCCTGTAGCTCCCTCTGCCCTCCCCCCCCCCATAGCTTGCTGCCCTGCCCCCTCCTGTAGCTCTCCGCCACCCACTTTTAGCTCGCTGCCCCACTCTCCTGCTGATCTGTGATCTGTTCATGACGTGGTCAGTCATTATGCTTCACTGCGTAACGACCATTTGCATATTACATCTTTATTATATAGGATAGTCCTGGAAGTTCTAAACAGTACAATCAGGCAATGAAAAAAAATAAAATGCATCTAATCGCAAAGGAAGGAGTAAACTTGTCTTTATTTGCAGACAGCAAAACTGTCTATAGAAAATCTGATGAAATCTTTAAAAAAGGCTACCTGGGTAAGTGAGTTTAGCTAAGTTATTGGATATAAGATCAATATGCATAGAATCTATTGTATTTCTATACTGCCAGTCAACAATAGAAAAATTAAATTCAAAAGAATATAATTCACAATAGCATGAAAAATATGAAATACGTTGTGATAAATCTAACAAAAGAGGTGAAAGACCTATATACTTATAACTACAAAACATTGTTGAGAACAATTAAAGGCTTAAATTAAATAAATGGAGACATATACTATGTTTATGAGTCAAGAAAGTCCATATTATTAAGATACCATTCTCCCCAAATTGATCTGTAGATTAGTGCAATTCCAATAAAAGTTGCAGCAGATTTTTTTTTTTTGCAAAAACTGACAAAGTGATTAAAAAATTCATATGAAAATGCAGAGGACCTAGAAAATAGTAAAAAAAAATTTCAAAAAGAAGAACAAAATTTCAAGAGTTATGCTATCTAATATTTATATTAGAAAGCTACAGTAACGAAGATAACATTTTTTTTATAAAGGCAGAAGAATGGCTAGTGGAACAGAATAGAGTTTAGAAATAAACTGCAAATATATGGATGGCTGGTTTTTGACAAAGGTAATTCAGTGGAGAAGGGATAATCTTTTCAACAAATAATGCTGGGCAATTGGATATCCACACGCAAAGCATGAATTTCAGTCCATCTCTATACAATATACAAAAAATGGAATCATGGATCTAAGTGCAAAACTTATATCTTCAAGCCTTCTAGAAGACAACAAAAGGAGAAAATACTGATAACTTTGGACTAGCTAAAGACTTTTTTTTAGATATACCATCAAAATCATAATCCATAAAAGAAAAAATTGACCAATTGAACTTTATCAAAACTACTAACCTCTGTTCTAGAACACTAAAGAGAATGAAGAGGCAAGCCACAGACTGAGAGAAAATATTTACAAAGCATATATTTGATAAAGGACTGAATCCAGAATATATTATAAGGAATTCTCAAAACTCAATAATAAAGAAAAAACAACCTGACACACGAAGTAAGCAAAATATTTGAAATGATGCTTCACCAAAGAAGATACCTGGTTGGCAAATAAGCTCATGAAAAGATGCTCAACAACACTAGTCATTAAGGAAATACAAATTAAAAGCATAAAGATATACAACTACATACCTGTTAGAATGGCTAAAATTAAAAAGGTTGGTCATACTGAGTTCTGATGGCTTGTGGAGGCCTTGGTTCTCTCATACCCTGCTGGAGGGGATATAAAAATGGAAAAGAGTTGGAAGTTTCTTTAAAATTAAGTTACAAATATGCCTATCATATGATCCAGTATTTACCCGAGGAAAGAAAATATATATCCATACATAGACTTGTACATGAATGTTTGTAGCAGCTTTATTTGCCATAAACTGTAAACAACCTAAATGTTCATCAACAGGTGAATGGATAAACTGGGGTTTATCTATACAAAGAAATACTACTCAGTAATAAAAAAAGAACTATTGATACATGCTACAACATGGGTGAATCTCAAAATAATTATTCTGAGTGGAAGAATATGTATAAAAATGTAGACATACTGTGTTATTCCATTTATATAAACTTCTAGTAAATGGAAACTAAGCTCTAATGACAATGAATATCAGTGTTTGATTGGGATAAAGTGGAGGGGAGGAAGGGGAATTACCAAGGGGGACAGAGAACCTTCTGAGGTGATGGGTATGTACATATCTTGATGATGATGATGGTTTCCTGGGTGAAGACATATTATACTAGTATAACTAATCAAATCTTACCCATCAAGTACGTACAATTTATTGTATGTCAGTTATACCCCATTAAAGCTATTAAAAATATACACCTGATATAGGCAACAACTGAATGAATTTCATGTGAATTCATTCACTAAATGAATTTCTTCTTATTGGCCATAAGACGACAGACACAAAAGTACTTACAGTATGAAGTATGATTCCATTTATATTTAGTTCAAGAACAGGCAAAGCTAGTTTGTAGAAAAATAAAATCAGAATAATGGGTACCTGTGTGTGTGTGTGGGGGGGTTGGGTATAAATACCCACATGGGTATCCAGGAGGTTGGGCACATTCTTGACCTAGGTGGTGGTTATTTAGGTCATTAAAAGTGTAAAATCTCATACATTTACAATGAGTGTACTTTATTCACTTTATGTATGTTATCCTCATATATAATAATGAGGTAATATGCAAATTGACTATCACTCCAACACACAAGATGGCTGCCCCCATGTGGACACAAAATGGCCACCACAAGATGGCTGGCAGGGGAGAGCAGTTGTGGGCGATCAGGCCAGCAGGGGAGGGCAGTTGGGGGTGACCAGGCCTACAGGGGAGGGCAGTTAGGGGTGATCAGGCCGGCAGGGGAGTGCAGTTGGGGGGGACCAGGCCTGCAGGGTAGAGCAGTGGGGGGGGCCCAGGCCTGCAGGGGAGGGCAGTTGGGGGCGATCAGGCCAGCAGAGGAGGGCAGTTGGGGGTGACCAGGCCTGCAGGGGAGGGCAGTTGGGGGGGGATTGAGGCCGGCAGGGGAGGGCAGTTAGGGGTGACCGGGCTGGCAGGGGAGGGCAGTTAGGGGTGACCAGGTTGTCAGGGGAGGGCAGTTAGGGGTGATCAGGTCTGCAGGGGCGTACAGTTGTGCGGGAGGACCAGGCCTGCAGGGGAGGGTATTTGGGGGGGACCAGGCCTGCAGGGTAGGGCAGTGGGGGGCAATCAGGTTGGCAGGGGAAGGCAGTGAGGGGTGACCAGGCTGGCAAGGGAGGGCAGTTAGGGGCAACCAGGCTGGCAAGGGAGGGCAGTTAGGGGTGACCGGGCCAGCAGGAGAGGGCAGTTAGGGGGACTGGGCCAGCAGGGGAGAGCAGTTAGGGGGGACCAGGCCTGCAGGGGAGGGTACTTGGGAGGGACAAGGCCTGCAGGGGAGTGCAGTTGGGGCAGGGGGAACCAGGCCTGCAGGGGAGGGCAGTTGGGGGGACCAGGCCTTCAGGGGAGGGCAGTTAGGGGTGACCAGGCCAGCAGGGGAGGGCAGTTGCAGGGGACTGGGCCAGCAGGGGAGAGCAGTTAGGGGGGACCAGGCCTGCAGGGGAGGGCAGTTGGGGGGTACCAGGCCTATAGGAGAAGGCAATAGGGGGGAAACAGACCTGCAGGGGAGGGCAGTTGGGAGCGACCAGGCCGGCAGGGGAGGGCAGTTAGGGGGACTGGGCCAGCAAGGGTGAGCAGTTAGGAGTGACCAGGCCAGCAGGGGAAGGCAATTGGGGGTGTCCAGGCTGGCAGGGGAGGGCAGTTAAGGGCAATCGGGCCTGCAGGGGAGGGCAGTTAGGTGGGACCGGGACAGCAGAAAAGGGCAGTTGGGGATGACCAGGCCTACAGGGGAGAGCAGTTAGGGGGGACCCAGGCCTGCAGAGGAGGGCAGTTGGGGGGTACCAGGCCTGTAGGAGAGGGCAGTTGGGGGGAACCAGGCCTGCAGGGGAGGGCAGTTACAGGGGTCTGGGCCAGCAGGGGAGAGCAGTTAGGGGGACCAGGCCTGCAGGGGAGGGCAGTTGGGGGGTACCAGGCCTGTAGGAGAGGGCAATAGAGGGGAACCAGGCCCGCAGGGGAGGGCAATTGGGGGCGACCAGGCCACCAGGGGAGGGCAGTTGCGGTGTCCAGGCTGTCAGGGGAGGGCAGTTAGGGGCTACCAGGCCGGTAGGGGAAGGCAGTTGAGGGTGACCAGGCCTGCGGGGGAGGACAGTTAGGGGCGACCAGTCCAGCAGGGGAGGGCAATTATGGGTGACCAGGCCAGCAGGGGAGGGCAGTTAAGGGCAATTGGGCCAGCAGTGGAGGGCAGTTAGGGGCGACCAGGCTGGTAAGGGAAGGAAGTTAGGCATGAGCAGGCCAGCAGGGGAGGGCAGTTAGGGGCAATCAGGGCAGCAGGGGAGCAGTTAGGTGTCGATCAGGCTGGCAGGGGAGTGGTTAGGAGGTGATCAGGCTGGTAGGCAGAAGCGGTTAGGGGCAATCTGGCAGTCAGGCAGGCAGGCGAGCGGTTGGGAGCCAGCAGTCCTGGATTGTGAGAGGGATGTCTGACTGTCCGTTTAGGCCTGGGATCAGGCCTAAACAGGCAGTCGGACATCCCTCGAGGGGTCCCAGATTGGAGAGGGTGCAGGCTGGGCTGAGGGACACCCCCCCTCCCCCGTGCATGAATTTCGTGCACTGGGCCTCTAGTCTATACTAATAAAAGGGTAACATGCTAATTAGACTGGATAGACCAGACGTTTTCCAGACGACCTTCTGGACAAAGCCGTGGCAGCTGCGAGGGCTGAGGAGGGCCGGTGGCCGGCAGTGGCAGCAGCAGCGGGGTGATGGGGGCAGCGCCTTCCCCTGACTGCCCAGTCACCTCCTACAGAGGGAGGCCAGACTGTGGCTTAGGACATCCCCTGAGGGCTCCTGGACTGTGAGACGGGGCAGGCTGGGCCGAGGAACCCCCCCAGTGCACGAATTTTCATGCGCCGGGCCTCTAGTATCTCAATCAACAGAAGGAGGGGGAGTACAGTAAGACAATGCAGTGCATCAGATGCTAGCATTGAATTGGCAGGAGATGTCTTTGGAGCAGTGTGGGGTCATCCTTTGAGAGTTTCCAGGAGACAAAGATGCTCTTCAGAGGACAGCAGGAGGTGCACTCTTGTGAGCCAGGGTCTCGCCGCAGAACCTTTCCAGAACTGGAAGCCAATGGCAAACTGCCTTTTCCAGCTGGTATTTGTCAGGCCTTCTGCTTCCAATGGTATGAATATAACAGGCTGCTTCTGAAAAATTAAGAGTATTTTTACTTATCAGAAATGAAGAAATTAGAGTAAAAGAGACTTTATTAAGGACTGGGAACAATGTCAATGTTGATTAATTCATGGTGTGCCAAATCTCTTGGATTCAAATTCAATGGCAGAAAAATCAAATCTGCTTCTGTTACAAACAGAGCAGCAAACTTCGGACTTTGTGTTTGGAAAGCCTGTTATAACGTAGCAAAAAGAGGACATCTTCAGGCTTTTAGTTTGGGCATACTGGGGCAGTCCTGGCCTTAGCCTCTTGCTGGATTAGGGTCAGGGTTTCCTTTCCTATACCTAATTTTTTTCCGAGTGTGCTTGTTACCCGTGTGCAGGTGGCATGGAGTGGGACATGAAATCAACAGCTTTGCCTGGAACCCAGTTTTCTTGCTTGCCAGTGCTTACTGACTTCAACTGTGGACAGGATCTGCCTGCCCAGTCCTTGGGGACCTCTGCCTTCTTTAGCCTTGGCCGTCTTAACTTGAATTGGTTTTGTCCTTCCAGCCTTGTGCTATCTACCAGGTCTCTCCTGTGGAGAAGGAGAGTTGGTCCCATCCACCCTGTTGTCAATACCCATGCCTAATGCCAGGAAGACTGGAGGGAAGTCATAACCATCTCCCTCCCCATCATGATGGCTCTGGCTTCAACTTTTTGTTGTTGTTGTTGTTAACCCTTACCTGCTTCAAATCCCTCCATCTCTAGATTATGAAAGGAGTTGTTATCTTGTAGGAAAGCTCCAAACCAAGAAGATAAACATGAAAGACCTAGAAGAACTTGGCTCACCTATTCTATTTTTAGAAGTTTGTGAGGACATTGAGGTACCATCAGAGAAAGCAGACATAATGTAAGATGGGAAACTGAGGCAACCACCCACATTTTTAATGGCAAAATTACAACAACCTGGCCGGTGTGGCTCAGTTGGTTGGGTATAGTCCCATGCACCAAAAGGTTGCCTGTTCCATTCTTGATCAGGACACAATGCCTGGGTCTCAGGTTTGATTTCAGGTAGGGGTGTGCAGGAGCAGCCAGTCGATGCTTTGCTCTCATATTGATGTTTTTCTCTCTCACTCTCCTTTCTCTCTCTAAAAATCAATAAAAATATTTTTTAAACCTCCAAAAAATGATAATGATTGAGTTTTGAGTGTTCCTTCCCTATGACACCTTTTTTCCTGATTTCTTTGAAGAAATATTTTTGGTATTTAATTGCTACTAAGTTCAGGGGCATAAAAATTTGTTTTTCTATATTGTGAATATTTCTTTTTAAGTGTTTCTTTTCCTGCTTCACAGAAACATGCACAATCCAACTTTATAAATTCCTTCCTTTGCAAGTTTGTAGTTCTATTTGTAACAGTATTTAAAAGTAAATGCATTATAATTTTATTATTGCCTGAACAAACTTTACCTTGTATCTCAAATGTGATCTTACTGCAAACAAGCCAAGTCATACAGAATAAATTGTGTGTGTGTGTGTGTGTGTGTGTGTGTGTGTGCGCGCGCGCGCGTGCGTGTGTGTGTTTTGACCCTAATAAAGTGACTTTGGGTCTATAACAGGTTATAAGAAAAATTAGTATTTTTGTACTTTAATTTTTTATTGAACTTTCCATTCCCTCCCACACTTATACACACAAAACTCAAACCATAGAAAGGTACTTCTTAAATAACTTCTAAATTCCCCACTATGTTATGTTTCCAAGTCAGATTACAGTTAAAACAAACTTTTGACAGACAGAATAACTTGTCACTTACACCACACACCTTGCTCTTTGGAAAAGAAAATGAATTGCAGCACAGTTTGAGGCCGCTATCCTTATGTGTATATTAGTGGCCCACCTTCTCCTCCGAATGGTGATGCCACCCGATTCTCGGTGAAGGAGAGTTTGGCAGGTGGAGTCTCCACAGGACAGCCGCTTCTTCCCACCATAGGATGCTCACTCCTTGGTCAGTTTTGAGAAATAGAGGAGATATCAAAATCCTTTTGTTCCTAATTTTATTCTCTTTGTATTGCTTTTTGTACTATGTTTGGTGCATGTTTTTACTTATGGCCAAGTTCATTTTTCCCATTAATTCATCAAACACTTGTCAAGTGCCTGGTATATGAATTTGGACTCTGAAGCCTGACTGCCTTGTTTATATTCTCATTCTGCTGCTTACTAATTCTGGAAATTGGCCAACGCTCTGTGCCCCAGTTTTATCATCTGTAAAATGGGGATAATAATAGTACTTGTGGCATAGGTTGTTTGAAGGATGACATGAATTATAGATAAAGACTTTAAGGTGTTGTCTGACCCATAGTAAATACTACGTTGAGTGTTGTCATTGTTTGCAATTATTGTTATGACAAATGCCAACCTTGTGCTTACATTCTGTGCGCCAAAACATGCTTCTCCTCGAAATCCTTCTGTCCTGACCTCATTGGCACAATCTCTGCCCAGGCCTGATTTACTTAGAGTAGAGTTTCTCAGACTTGGCATTGCTGGTATTTTGGACCAGAAAATTCTTTGTTGTTGGACTGTCCCACAAAGTGTTAGAAGTTTAGCAGCATTCCTGGTCTCTACCCACTAGATGCCATAAGATGCTCCTCTAGTTGTGACAACCGAAAACGTCTCCAGACATTGCCTAAGTCTCCTGGGTGGCAAAGTGGCCCCAGCTGAGACTCATCTATTGAAACGGTAAATCCTCCTGCAGAGGCAGCTCTGTGGCTACCTGCTAAGCCCTGGCTACATGTTACTGTCTTCTCCCTGAGCTGGTTTTTTGTTTGTTTGTTTAGTCCTCACCCGAGGATATTTTTTCCGTTAATTTCTAGAGAGAGTGTAGGGAGGGAGAGAAACATCGATGTGCGAGAGACACATGGGTTGGTTGCCTCTCACATGTGCCCTGACCCTGGCTGGGGACCAAACCTGCAACCGAGGTACACCCCCTGGAAATGGAACACATGACCCTGTGGTCTGTGGGCTGATGTTCTAACCACTGAGCAACCAGCCAGGGCTCCCTGAGCTTGTTTATGAAGATACATGATATTTGTTACATGTGCCTTTTAACCACATGTTTGGAAACAGGGACATTTCTGCTGTTACTACTGAGGCCTTCTTAGTGTGTGTGTGTGTGTGTGAGGGAGGAGGGTTCCTCTTTGAAATCTTCCTCTTTTTTTGATCCCATGGGTTTCTCTAGAAATAGAAAGGAGGGGCATAGTCTCCCTGGAACTTCTGTTCAGGGCTGCCCCTTATAGTTTAAGGCATTCACTGCTTATCGCTATGGAGATCAAGCAGGGGTCGAAGGGTCACACAGGGGGAGAGTGTATGGCCGGGCTCTGGATCGCGTGTTTCCCTCTTCCCTTGCTGAGTGAGTACTCATGGTTAACAGGGAGAGAATGCTTCCCATGTACCAGGCTCTAAGCACTTGTTCACATTGTCCCTTGAAGGCAGTTATTTTTATTCCTGTTTCACAGATGAGGAAACTTCAGCTTAGAGACAATAAGTGCACAGTTACCAAGTGGCAGAAGCATGGATTCACACCCGGGCAGCTGATCCCCAGGTCCTTAACCCCAGTGATGCTTGTCCATCTCAGCACAGGCACCACCGCCCTCTGGTTTCTAGAAAGCAGCAGCCCACTCCTTGGAATGTCCCCTGTCTGTGCCCTAATCAGGTTTAGGCTCCTAGATCTCTCCTGGTCACAGACTCAGGAGCCTCAGGCCCACCTGAACTGTGATGGATTTTGTTTTGTTTTCGTGGTAATAATGTCACCGCTGAGACGCACCCTGACCCCACCCCTATTTCTTTGCTCTCCCTGTGCTGAAAACCATCCTCTTTTCTTCCCCATGTTCACACTGACTGAGCTTCCGCCACTGACAAGGCTCACTGTGCTGTAAACCAATCTTGTCAATTGGATTAAAACTTTGGAGCTAAGCCCTTAGGCCACAGAATGTACCTTGCTGCCACCGGCTGTCCTAACATCTAAATTTTCCTATGACCAACCTCTTTAAAACTATTCACCCTATAAGCAAAAAGTGGTTACTCTTATTATACCTTCAGTTCTGTCCCAGACACAGAACTCCATATAAGCCAAATATAAAGAACGAAGTGTGGAACAAAAGTTCTACCTAACTTAAAGGGCCTTTATTAGATCTTTCTTGTATTGAATACTTTTCAAAATATGTTGGCCATTTGGAAGCTATGGTGTATTTTCCCCTCTGTTACAGTAATCCTTTATACTAACAGGTAATGATTTGGACCTTAACTCCATGTTACCTGATTTCTTTTGGCCTACCTCAGTTTCTTCTCACTGAGGCCACGTGTGTGGATCACAAGCTCAGTCAGTGTGAACATGGGGAAGAAAAGAGGATGATTTTCAGCACAGGGAGATCAATTTTCCACTTTGTATGAAAACCCTTGGCTTTCAGGTCATTGTTCTTAGTTTTTAGACAAAACATCAGCCTCTGTAGAATGCACTGGGAGAAAATCAAGGTCGTAAAATGTCAAAGTACAAATGAATTATGTAGAATCTTTGAGAAAGTTTTTGAGTAGCCTTGAGAACATCTAGTTTTCTTCCTTTATTTCCCTCGTGTGCCTTTTATAGGGAAGGCACAACACATGGATGCACAGGCCTGCAGGAGGAGGGCTTAGGATTCAGACTGGAATTAATCACCAATTCAAACAATGCTGGAGGTTTAACGAGCACTTGCTGTGTGCAGGCGCCACATAGGCACTGGGGATGTGGGGGAACGTGGCCCCTCCCTGGAGGAGCTCAGAGCCAAGTGAGGATAAATGGTTGCACTGCAGTTGGAGATAGGCTGTGATCGTTCTGGACAATGTGTTTGGGATCACAGAGGAGAGTGATGTTGCTGATAGTGACAACTAACATTTATCGAATGCTTTCTATATTCTTGGCACTGTTCCTTCTATACATTATTTATTTTTTAATCCTCATAACAACTGTGTGAGGTGGAAGTTGTGATTATCTCCATTTTACAGATGAGCAAGCTGAGACTCAAAGAGCATTTCCCTAAGCTGAGTCTTACAAGCCAAGATTGGAAGATTAGCAAGTGCAGAGGCAAGTGGATGAGATGACCTCTGTGAGTCAAGGGGGCATTGAGAGCTGGGGCTGCCCATGATCAAGGGATTTCAACCATGCTACAGTGTTTTGTTTTGATAGTCCTCACCCAAGGATATTTTTTCCATTTATTTTTAGAGAGAGAGGAAGGGAGGGAGAAAGAGAGAGAGAGAGAGAGATGTGAGAGATACATATGGATTAGTTGCCTCCTGAACATGTCCTGACCAGGCTGGGGTGGAAACTGCAATCCAGGTATGTGCTCTTGACCTGAAATTGAACCCACAACTCTTTGGTGTGAGGGCTGGTGCTCTAACCACTTCACCACACTGGCCAGGGCATGTGACTCCTTTTTTATCAAAGAGCAGTCTGTGCTTCTCGGCACCCCACTCTAACTCTCTTCCATCCTCAAGTGATGGGCCCTTAATTATGTAATGCTTTTAAGTGATTGGGTGAACTACTCAACCTTGAAGTGGTTATTCAAGTGACTTTGAGCATAGGCTTGGGCAGGTGAGAACTGGGCCTCTGCGGGAAAGTCCCAGGGCTGGCAGGTCCTCAGTCTTCCAAGCTGGATGCATTTCTAGTCACCTTGGGCAACTCACTTAGCCTCAGTGACATTTTGTCCCTAGGATGCCCAAGTCTGTATTCCCAGAACCTACTGCAGAGCCTCAAGCATTGTAATCTGTACGATGGGGATACCAGTTAGTGCAAGGCGTTTCACATGATTAATTATAATTCAAATGAAAGCATCTGCATTGCTCAGTGAAAGGTAAGGAACAAAAAAATAATCCCACATCTCAGGATCCCACATCTGTAACTAGTCATCATTGAGCTAAGCCCTTATATGTAGAGCTGGCAGATTACTAGGAAACCTTCCTGGCCTCTGGTCCATGCAATTTTAGTTTGCAGCGGGTGGTACAAATGAGAGCAAACCAGAGGTGGAATTTTCTCCATACATGGGCCATGCCTAGTGGAAAGCAGCCTTTCCATCCGGGAAAGCGGGTTGAGAGTGCAGCAGGACAGAAGCCCGGAGCCCTGATTATGCCTTGTGTGATGCCGGCTCCTGTGCAAGGGCTGATCCCTGACGTTGATTGGGGGTGGAGGGTGATCTAATTGAAATATCTGCTAATAGGCAAAGCCCTGCCTTCCCACCCACCCTGCCTCCACCCTAAAGACTTTCTGGAAAACAGCAAAACAATGAAGCCACCTCGGGTTGATGAGAATTGCATTCTCCATGCACCCGATCACCCTGCACCCTGCTTGTTGCCCTGCCGACTTTGTGAAGGGCTTGGCTGTCAGGTGCTGCTCCTCCCTGTGCAGGGTAATCTGCACTGATTGACTTGTCCATTGTCCCTTCCCTGAAGCTAAAAACAAAACAGGAAAGGCTGCTTCGTGGGGAATGAGAGAAACTCAGTGGCCAAATGCTGTTGCTTTCCAGGCATTGGACACAGGCTCATTCTTTCTGAGAAACTTACATCCAGAGGCAGTGAGTTTGAAAGGACCGTGGCTGTGGAATTAGAGACAGATGCTTAGCTGGCCATGAGTAGATATTAAAATGTATTAAACTATGCAAACTGAATTTCTCATGCAAGGCTTGTTTCAACCTTACATCAGCCCTTGGGCTGCATTTGCATTTCTATAGAGAATGACATAAAAGCTGCATGTCACTTACTCATTTCTATTCATAACTGTGAGCTGTTATTATTCTAGCCTTCGTCTCCCGTCTCCTGGACACAGCATGGCCAGATTAATTTTCCTAAATCTCCTTCGAAAACTAGTTTAGTTCCCAGCATTTCATTTTGTCAGCTCCTGTTTATAAGGCCCAGGTGTTGAGAAGGATGTAAGGAGACAAAGGCAAGAGTGAGAGGCATGAGGTGCGGCTATTGACTGAACAAGGGAGCTTAATTTTACGGTCACCAGACATCTGGCTTCATCTAGGAACATCCTTATTTATTATGCCCGTTATCCTGATGTAATTATTAATAGCACCTCCATTCACTCTCAGGAGTGCTAACGATGAGCCATTATGCTTGTGCCTGTTAAGTGCTCCTAAGTTAGCAGGCAGGAAGCATGAATGGAAAGGCTGAGCCTGGGGACAGATGTATGTAGGTGGCCGGAGGAGGAAGGGAAGGAGCCTGGGCTGAGGTTGACAGGAAGACTGTGGGGCCCAAGCCTCAAACGACGAGGACTTATGAAGGGGGAAAGGTGCCTGGATGAATGTGGGGGAGCATCGTGAGGAAGCGTGCTCCAGGTCCCAAGGGGCCACACAGATGGAGGTTTCTTCCGAGGAGAGGGGAGGACGACTGGAGAGGTGGGGGCAGGGAGGGACCTAGAGCTTCACCCTGGAGGCTGGCGGAAGCCCTAGGTTCTGGCATGAAAAAGTGAAGATGAACGGGTCCTGGTCTAGGACTGGTCACTCACAACGAGTTGCAGACACAGGATTTGAACCGCAGTGGCTGCCTCTGGACTGTGCTCTGCACCATCGTGCCACTCCTCCCACCCCTCTCCCATGGCCACACTGTGAACTAGGTCAATTCAAATTTCCACAGGTGTCAGGTGAGGCCAGTGGATGCTCTGGTGTCTTTGGTTTTCTCTACAGTAAGTAGAAGCCTCCAGCCAAGAGTGGACATGAGCTTGCTGTTTTAACATCAGTTAAAATTATTTTAGCGTGATTTTTGACAGGAAATAACCAAAAGCGCACATTTACAGGAGCAGGCTGCGCGTGAGGACGGGCTGTCAGAGGATGACTCATCATGGGGCGTTTATCTGTTCTGGTGGGTGATCATCTCATTAGTAACTTCGCTTGACTGTAGTCAGAACTAAGGCTCCACATGAGCTGCCAAACTATCCATTCTGTCTTATGTCTGCTTCTCTTTTCCTCATTCTTTTTTCCCCCCAAGTAAGATAATTTTCTGAATGCCCAAGACATAGCTACACCCTAAGCTAAATGCTCATTTCACTGTCACAAGAACAGTCAGTGCTATGAGATTGCCTGTTTCACAGATGAAGCAAATGAGTTTTGGGAAGGTTGAGAGCTACTCAAGGTGACAGCTGTGTGTTCAATGTGTTGCCAGGAGACACAGGTCTCTGTGAGTAGTTTGATTATTTTCCAGGGATGCTGGTGAGGAAATTAATCAAAGACAGAAAGCAGTATGCAGTTAGTGGTATCCTAGCCTGAATGTGTATCAGCACCATTTGAGGAGCTTAAAAAATACAGGTTCCTGGGCTCACCCCCAAAGATTCTATTTCAGTGAATCCTGGTGAGCCTAGGTGTGTGTGAGTGTGTGTGTGTGTGTGTGTGTGTGTGTGTGTGTGTGTGTGTGTGTGTGTGTGAGAGACTGAAGGGTGCATCTCTGGGAGGGCATGTTAAACACAGATGCTGGACCCCACCCCCAGAGATTCTGATTCAGATCCTGGGTGGGGCCTGAGATTTGTATTTCGGGTGCTGCTGACTATGCTGGTCCGGGGAACGCACCCTGGGAACCGGAACCACTGCCCTGGCTGTCACAGATGTCATCTAGGCCAGAGGCTGCTGCACTTGGGCTCATGGCCTCTGACTGACACTCAAATTGTGTGAGTCTACTTTGTGGAGTCCGTGCTAGGATTAGAGAAGCTACATAACCAGCCATTCCCTTTCCTCCCACCCTGGGAGGATCCCTGTGGGCTTTTGAACTGAGTCTGGACATGGCCCACCGCTCTTCTCGTCTCTCTGTGCCGTCAGTCCCAGTCTGGCTGGGTTGTCTCACAAGCTGAATTGTTTTGTGTGCTGAGCTAGACAGTCTGACTGGCACTTCCCAAATCAACAATTTAAAAAGTCTATGGAACTTGAGCCCTATATGTTCATTAGAGGGAAACCCTTGAGAGGGGTCCTGGACTTTTGGCTGCATGTTGGAATCACCTAGGAAGCTTATAAAACAAACAAACAAACAAACAAACAAACAAACAAACAGTAAAACTGTTGCTGCTGGGCCCCCTCCCAGAGCTGTTGCATCGGTATGTCTGGAGGTGAGTCCTCATGTAGGCAGTTTTGTGAGCATCACCAATGATTCCCAGGTGCAGTCAGGCTGGGAGCCACTGGCCAGACGCATCAGTGCTGTGCCTTTGCCAAGACTCCCTTCTCCACAGCCGCCTGCCTGCTCCACTCAATGTGCCCCTCTTGATGTCGCCATGCCCTTCGAACTGGCACTTCACGTTCTGTCTGCTCTCCATGAAGCCCTGGCCGCCCTCTCCTTCCCTGGCAGCCTATTGCTCCTGCCTCCTCTCTTCTCCTTCGCTGTTTCCTTCACTACCTTCTGTGCCGTCACTTGCTCCTTAGACGGGAACATTTCTCCAGTGCTGCCATCCTTGTCCCTTAGCACTTCTCTGCACACCTTCCTTCCTTTGGATTCCTTCCCCAGATCCGCAGCTCTGGCCTGACAGATGCTCTGAGTTCAGGTCTCTGACAGCATCTGTAAACAGAGCTCCCTTTTGTGTCCACTCAGTTGACCCTGTCTCCATACTCGCCAACTTTTCATCAAGCCCACGCTCTTCTGATTTCCCAGGGATGGGGTCTCAGGGAGGTGAATGCCCTTGTCCAGTTGATACCTGTACCTCATGCCTGGCACTATGGCCATTCTTGCCTTTGCCCGCTACCTTGCTGCTGGGTTATTGTGATAATCTTCCAGGACCACTCACTCTCAGGCCCTACTCACCTCCCGAGTACGGCGCACTCAGTCCTGCTTCTGATGTGCTCACACTCCGGCTGCTGGCTGCAGACATCTCAAGTGCTTGCCGTGCGCCAGGCACGTGGTATGCTCTTATCCCATTCCAACCCGACACTACCTTATGATTCATAGACACTATTATTATCCCTCTTTTTCCCATGAAAAGACATGGGGAGGTGGTTAGGAACCTGGCCAAAGCTCCTAGCCACTGACAAGTGGAGGGGGAGCAGAATTTCGAGCTTACTCTGGGCCTCTGAGCCCTCACTCATAATCACTCTCCTTGGTTGCCACCCCCTTTGCCCCAGCCTTCAGCAGCTTCCCAGAGCACCTAGAATAAAGACCAAACTCCTTGGGTTGACACACAAGGCTTTCCTAGATCTGCCCTAGCATCTGCTATCCTTCTGTGTAAGAGTTAGAACGAACCGTTTACTCCTAGGTCTCCAGGTCACGTCATTTTCCCTCCTCTACATTTTTGCTCAATTCCTTGGAGTGACATCCAGTCCCCAAGGGCAGTGTCACTCCTCAAGCTCAATCTTCTTGACCTCTCCACACCTTCTGGATTCCAAAAGCCTTTTTTTTTGTATAATGTCTTTGGATCGCCTTTTCAAGTATGGCAGTGTTGTTCTGTGGATGTGTTATAAACCCTTGAGCGTAGAGACTATGTCACAAGCTTAGTTCAGTCTCCAACAGTTCCCAGCATGTTTCCTTGTGTGGGGTGATCCCTCAAATCATTGTCGATGATTTTGATTTCCTACTCTTGTCTATTCCAGCCATCCGTGCAGGACGATATGAGTAAGGCCAAGAGATGCCATCCCACCGTCCAGGAGCTGTTCTGCTCAGGTGCCCCAAGCAACACCGCCCCCCCCCGCCCCCTGGCAGTGCCCTGCACAGCAGTAATCACATGTTTGATTGATTTTCCATTCTTTATGGGAATCATTTTTCTTCATACATTTCTGTTTTTAAAGTTTAAATAAAATGGAGACTTGGTTGTACACCAGGGAGGTTAGGAGAGAAGTGAGCAGTGGGCCCTCCCCAGCCAAACCTGGCTGCAGACGGATGACTGCACAGGAATACAAATGGCTTCTAGCAGGACGGGCAGGACTCCGCGGGACCCACCACCTTTCCTGCTTTTGATCGGGGCTGGGGCACGGTTGAAAATCCGAGTGTTAGCGCAACCCTCACATGGCCTTGCTGCTCCACTTCTTCTGAGGTGGACTGGGTGTCCTCAGTCAGATAGGGCCACCTGGGCTTTACTCCAGCCTGTCACCAACTGGCATAGTTCGGTGAGTGGGGTAGCAGCTCCTGGCATGCCTCATACAGGACTATGTGAATAATAGTAACAAGCACTTAAACACGAGATTAACCATATTAACACACGTAGCATGGAGCTATGATATCTATAAATATAAAAGCCAAGTGACCAGAACGCTGGAATGACCAGAACGACTGGAACGTGCACTGTGGCTCCGATCATCCCTCCCCGATTGGGGGCGGGGCTGGCCAACCTCCCACGGCCCCTCCCCCCCATTCCCAGTGGGCCCCACCCCCGATCGCCCCCTCACCCCAATTGGGGGCTGGGCCAGCTGGCCAACCGCCCACAGCCCCTCCCCCTGGCCAGCCTGGGCCTCTAGTAGTAAAATAAACATCTAGGTGTAATTGGTACAATTTTATGATCCATAACTGCTAGGATTTCTAGGTCCTTCCACCCCTGGATCTGTCACCAATCACAGTTACCTAAAGGAATGACTGCCGGGCTTGTTAAGAGCACTGAAGTACTCTGCAGGTGCACATGAAGGAGATGTGAAGGGCATATGAAGTCTGTGTCCTGTTCCTTCCCTCTAATAGAGGATAAAAAGTGATGCCCACATCTCTTTTCCACAAGCTCAGGCTGCTTTTCTCACCACTGACAGCCCTAGCCGGCCACCAGCAGTATCTACAACCTGCCACTGAGAACGCAGTCCACCCGGGCACAGGAGTGAATCTAGCCTTCTGGAGCCTATGGAGTACAAAGGTAGTTTCCCTATGACCACATCCTGGTGGCCTATTGCCCTGCTGGGCCTGGTTTCTGATTGTCACTCATTTTTTCACTGAAACCAAGACTTGACCCTGAATATAGGCCCTATTTAGAAAGGCCCCCACAAGCCCATTGTGATCCTATAGTCCAAGGCTGCACCTCCTTTGTGGTGTCCTGTAAATGCCTCACAATATTGCACACCTCTGCCTTCTGGACACCAGCAGTTCCTGGTCCTCAGTGGCCTCTACTTCAGGGGCTCACACTTGCACTCTGATCATGGGACCCCCTTCAGTGGCTTTGCTGTAGAGTCATGAGAACCACGCATAGGTATCCCTTGTGGCTGCTACAACTGTCATCCTTTGGGGAAAGCTAGTGGTTGCCAGAGGCGTAGGAAGAAGAATGGAACAGAGCCTGGCACACAGGAACCCAGGCCAGGGCTGGGTCTGGGTCTGTGTCCTCCATGCTATGCGATGTGGCCTCCACATTCTCACTGAGGACTGTTTTCTTCCATCAGCAAATATTTATCGACTGCTTTTATGTGCAAGGTGTTGTGTTCACCCATTGTAGAAGGTGAATGCAACATTGTAAATGTACCTAACAGTACTCATGGGAGTACTGGGAGATGCAAAACCTTTATATACATGTCTGCTCTACTGGGATCCAAAGTGGTTTGAGAGGCAGGATTGGAATTGTCCAATAGATGGAGGCATGTAGGGAGGACACTTATCTAATCAACTGGAGTGTGTGTAGGATGGATGGGGATGGGCAGAGACTGATGGCTGGGAAACAAGCTGGTGATAATAATAATGATGATAATAATAATAGTTACCAATTTTGAGCATACCCAAGGTGCTAGATATTGCACACATATGATTTCTATCTTACTCAACAACCCTACAAAGAGCGTACACTTAACCCATGAGGAATGTAAAGCTTATCTGTGTTGAACAGCCCACCCAGAGTCACAGAGCTTTTAATTGGCAGAACCAGCATTTGAATTCAACACTGACTTCTTTCAAAGCCTAGGCTGGGGATGTAGGTGGGGATATTTATTATGAATTTGGGATTCAAACTAGGGTAGTTATAATCAAATTGCAAATGGCAGAGATGATTAGAAGAATCAAGAACACTTGGTAACTGAGCTAAGGAGACTCAGAGGGAAAAATAATGACTCTGTTTTGTAGCCTTGGATATTAGATATTGGGAGAGAGGCAGTACAGCCATCAGACCCAAAGTGTCACAAGGAGGAGGGGATCTTGAGGGGTTGAGATGAGTTTCAGAAATGTGGCCATCAAGATACTACAGAAATGCCAGGTGGCCATTTTCAGTCATATTCCCTGATGCACATTCTAAACAAGCAGTGAGCATGGAAGAGCAGGAACACAGCAAAGAGAAAGCATCTTACGTTGGGGAGATTCTGGAGGAAGTAGGATGAGGGATGGAGCAGAAGTAGCTGTCAGAGGAGCAGGAAGAGGAAGAATAGCACCATGGTGTTCAGGGCAGACACCAATGGGGGGTTGGTTTTATGCATTCAGGATTAGTGCTCCAGCCTGAACTCAGGAGGCTCAGGTCAACTCACCACACATGTACTATTTTAGCTTCTATTTGTCTGGCCTAGCAATTGGTGCAGGAGCTAGAGAAAGACAAATCTCTGTTCTTGAAAGGCCCAGAAAACCTTGATATAGACCTGAGTTGAAATGTGACTCCTCCACTTATCCCAAGATCATTATTCTGTTTCCTCATCTGTAGAATGGGCATTCTCATGCCTGCCCTAGGCAGGCTGTGCTGCTGGGCGTGGTCCCAGGAATCACAAGTGGTGGTTGAACAACATGCACACAGTGCCTGGAGCTTAGTGACACTCACTCGATTATGCTTAGAATTCTTAAAGACACATAGGAAAATGAAGGGCAGTTATGGGAGGGGGGTGTCTTCCTGCTGGACTCTGGGAAGCCTGCCTTTCCTTGGGAATGACATACTTTCTTCAGGGGTTTGAGCTGTTCAGTCTATCATGCCTGATTTCTGCTGCCTCGTGTGGCTTTTCAGTACTAAAAAGAATCTCCTATTTCTAGAACTTCCCATCCTTTCATGTTTGTTTGTTTTTTTTGGGGGGGCAGATGTTCCAACAGAGCTCCCTTTCATTTTTGGTCCCCAAGTTCAGACAGAGACCAGAGCCCCCTTCTGCTGGCTGGTGCTGTTCTCACTGGCCATTCCATGGGAAAGCATAGTGTGCTCCGTGGCAGATGAAAGGGTCCCCAGACAGCTCTGGAAGTTAAGACAGCACAGAGGATACACTATGGGCTGTGTGGACTGCCCCTTGTCCTTTGGAGGGTCAGGGGCTGCAGGATTCTGTGTTTATCTGCCTGGGGGTCTTGCACACCTGCCTCCTCTCTGCTCCCTACACAGCCTCACTGGGGATAGGTGTGGGGAGGTGGTTGGGGGTATGGCTTTATGTATGTTTGGTTCTCTTGGGAGACTTGGTACAGAGATAAGGGCTTCTGGCGGGAAACATGTGTGTGACTTAGAAGCTGGAGAATGTGGGAAGGAAAAGAGATCAAAATGGACAGGAAAGGCTGACAAGGTGGGCACAAGGCTGGCACAGGAAGGCTGTGCTGCCCGAATGCTGTCTCCTTCCTTGGCTCCTCCTGGTTGGCAGCTCTGCCCAATTTCTTTGAGATCAGTCTCCCCTGGGCTCTCTTCAGGACACCAAGATTCTTGCATGTTAGGCTGGAAGGGCATTTGGGGCTCATCCATCACCCCTTTCATCCTCTCCACCCTCCCTCCCCACAGCTGGACAGTTGCCCTGCTTTGCTCAGAGGGTTGGAGGGATATAAGTCACTGGTGTCTCAGTGTCACAAGTGTAGCTTTGGAGGGCAGTATAGGTCAGAATGATGCTTGGATTCAGGATAAGGAGTTTGTTAACCTTGCATGGTCTGTTTCCTCCCACTGGCACCGAAGAAGAGCAACTGAGATGTGTCAGATCTAGTTAATTCTTTCAGACATGCATGTGAGGGCACACTACCATCCACTGATATGGATGAGCCAGGTGTCTTTGCATAAAACTTCACATACGGACCAATGACTGCAAGGGACCTGCCTCAACCATTTAATGAACCTGAGCAGCATTCTTTTTCATCCCAATTGATCAATTCCAGTCTGAGTATCTTCCCAATTTAATCTCAGTAGTATCAAGTTTAATCAATTGGCTAAGAGGTTGCCCTATTAATAGATTCACTGGAAATCCCCTGATATGTCATTTTGTTAATGGTCTTGTTTAAAAATAGCCCATATCAACATCTTCCAGCCATGCACCAAGAACCAAGCAGCCTACTCAGGCTCTTTGCATGGGTGTCATGACACATTAGAAGGAGGGCCAAGGGAACAACTTGGGGTCCCCACATATGCACTCCCACATTCCAGTTCCCTTTAGACCATTCTTTTTGTACCTTTGCTCCTTCTAATTTTTCCCCCATTTCCTCCTCTGGAACTGGAGACTAGATTCCTTTGCTCTGCACATGCCAGAAATGGGGCTCTGCAGAGAAAATGCTGAGAGCACCCAAGCAAGTTTGGCTCAATGGATAGAGCGTCAGCCTGCAGACTGAAGGATCCCGGGTTCAATTCCAGTCAAGGACATGTACCTCAGTTGCAGGCTTCTCCCCGGCTCAGGCCCTGGTCAGGGTGCTTGCAGGAGGCAACCAATTCATGTGTTTCTCTCTGTCTTTGCCTCTCTGTTCCACTCTCTAAAAATCAATGAAAAAATACCCTCTGGATTAAAAAAAAAGAAAAATAAGAAGAAAATGCTGAGAGGTGTCTAGGATATCCCTGCTTACTCTAGAGCAGGGTTTCTTCCCCTCAGCACTGTTGAAATGTAGGGCCAGGTAACTGTGGTGGGGGGGGGGGGGCGGGGGGCGGGCAGGGATAGGCGTGTCTGTCTCATGCATTGTAGCCTGTTAGCTGCATCCATGACTTCTACTCACTAAATACCGGTAGCATCCCCCACTCCCTCAGCTGGGACAAGCAAAATTGTCTGTCTGCTAACATTGGCTAATGTACCCTGGTGGGCAAAATTGCCCCTGGTTGAGAACCATTATTCTAGCAGCAGCAGCAGGAGGTATTTCGGAGGCCTCTGGAACCTGTCCCTTCTGTAGGGAGTTTCTGAGGCAATCCTGCTGGGGTGCCTGAGGGCATTTCCCAGAGCTCCCTTCCCATTTCTGGGCCCAGCATGCTTCTCTTTCATTCCTGTGGCTATTCTGTTGTTTCATTCCTCACATCGTTCTGTTGTCCCAGACTGGCTGGTCTGCAGCTTCTCTGACCTTGGACACTGAGTTGACAGGGACACGGGTGGTGGACAGAGCATGAGCAATCCTGGGCTAGTGTCCCAGCTCTGCCTCTCACTGGCTGTGTGACTTAGAGCACGTCATGTATGAGGTCAGTGCTGTGTCCTGGTGAGCTTATCATGTCATTGAGTAGTATTATGGCCAAAGGCCCTGAAATACTTGAATTCTGCCAGTGGGATTCCCAAGGGAGGGAGACCCCGAGACAGTGACAGATGGGAAATAAAGGGTGGTGTGTCTAGTTATAATGCCTAGCTATGCTCCTGAGAGCTCAAGTGGTGAAAGTCATTGTTCTGAAGGAAGAAAAGGGTTGTGTTCAAGAGTTTTATACTTGCAGTCCTAATATATAAAAACCTTGGGTCATAACGACCAGTAACGACCGGAGGTTGACCAACCAGAAGTCAGTGCTGGCCCCACCCCCAAGCAAGCTGTAAGGGACAATCAGGCAGGCAGGCAGGCAGGTGGTTAGGGGAGATCAGGTAGGCAGGCCAGTGGTTAGGGGTGATTAAGTAGGCAGACCAGCGGTTAGGGGTGATAAGGTAGGGAGACAGCCCCTCATCGGGCTGGCCCTGCCCCCAAGCAAGCAGTTAAGGGCAATCAGGCAGGAAGGCAAGCAGAGTGATTAGGGGTGATCAGGCAGGCAGGCAAGTGGTTAGGGGAGATCAGGTAGGCAGGCCAGCGGTTAGGGGTGATCATGTAGGCAGGCAAGCAGTTAGGGGAAATCAGGTAGGCAGACAGCCCCTCACTGGGCTGGCCCTGTCCCCAAGCAAGCGGTTAGGGGCAATCAGACAGGCAGGCAGAGTGCTTAGGGGTGATCAGGTAGGCAGACGGCCCCTCGCAGGGCTGTCCCCACCCCCCAGAAAAGAAAGAGGGAGGCCCAGGCCAGCCAAGTCATTGCACCCCAGCCTGTCGCCTGCAGAGGGAGGCCACCAGTGGCAGGGGAGGGGGGGCAGTGCTTCACAGATGGTAAGCAGTGGCAGTGGCAGGGGTGGGGCCAGCTGCCTGCAGCCCAGGGAAGGAAAGCCCCGATAGGCCCTGATCTCAGGCCAGGCCTAGGGACCCTACCCGAGGGGTCCTGGGTTGTGAGAGGGTGCAGGCCGGGCTGAGGGACCCCCTCAGCCCCGAGTGCTTGAATTTTTATGCACCGGGCCTCTAGTAACAATATAATTTTTGCTGTATAAATTTAATTAATAGTGTTTTAGTGGCTACAACGTATGTTTTGGTAAAAGTTATAGGCCATGATCATCATAATTTATTGTTATAATCAATAAAATAGAAAATTGAAAGGAGATGCTGGGGGCGGAGAGCACAGAATCAGACCTCAGTGCATCTCTATCCTCAGCCACCAGCAGCAGAACGACAAGCCATGTGGGTGCGTGTGCTGTGTTGTGTGCGCCCTGACGTCTCCCGAGCCCAAGACTGCCTTCCCATGGGCATCTCAGATGGCCGATATCCAGGTGATGGTGCTTGTGCTCATTTTAATCATTTTCATTATACCCAATTCACAGTATAAAGATTCATGTTGTGAATAAAGTGCCAGAAAACACTTTATCTGGCTCAGTGCCTAATGACTCTCTATACAGAGTTCCTATGTATATCAAGTGGATTATACAGCTTGGATTTGAGGTCTAAGTGGAGCCTCTGTCTTCTTTAATCCCAGAGCAGTGGCCACCACTCCCAAGTAGTTGTAAAGAAAGAGATGGAGAGCTCCATGGAGAAGCAAGGGCTAGAAGGATGGAGGCTGTCAAAGTGGTACCTCTGCTCGCCAATGAATGTGGTCCAGTCAGCATCTGGATTCTAACAGATTAGTGACTCTCCTCTGGATAAAATGAGGATGATGCTGATCTCACAGGCTTGGGGTGTGGATTAAATGACTTATGCATTTAAGCATTTAATTAAATGACTTATGCACTTAATTAAATGACTTATGCATTAAATGACTTATGCATTTAGGACTTATGTCCTAAAGTAGTCTTCTTACTATTAAACACACCAGGCCTCAAGCCTCAAGCAGCTCAAAAATCTGAAGGTGTCTCTAGTTTCCCCAAAGCAGCCTGGCCAGAATGTGGCCGAGTCGGCTTTCCCTCACTGCTGCACTTCCAGCGGCACCTCTGGTCTCCCATGTAATTGACTGTGAGCATTGGAAATAGTTGTGGTTTTTAATACAGTGATATTTCCTCTTCAGGGACCTTAGCCCCTAGTCTAGTTTCAGCAACTGCTAGCTTGGTCCCAAGACATGGTTCTTGTTTCTTCCTTGTCTAATGGAAAGAGTGTTTGCAATCACACAGGGTTTTAATGGGCTGTAAGCTGTTGGCTCTGAGAGGGAGTCTTGGTTCAGAGCCAGGGAGGCGTTAAATGTTTGGGGAAGCCCAGGAGTGCTGCAGTGAGAGGCCCCTTCTCTGCCATACAGTGACCCGGGTCCACAGGGGCAGGTAGGTGTTCCTGTTCATCTGACAGGCAGGAGGAGCTCAGCTCCATGGGATGGGCACTGCCGAAGTGCTGTGTCAAGCAAGACTCTGGCCAGGCAACCTTTTCTGTGAATATCTGGGGCAGAAATTTCAGATTAAGACAGACTGTTAAGAGGGGCCCTTTTGATGATTCCAGAAATAGCCGGGGGGTGGAGGGGAGCTCCCAATTTTTGTGTGTGTGTGGGGGAGCTCTCAATTTGTTTATCACTGGTGGTCTAGACCTTTGAGATCTTGAGATGGAAATAACTTCCAGAGACTTCCTTTTTCAAGCAAGACCACACCTATGCCATCCCTGAACAACAAATCTGTTCTATTTTTAACTGCTCTTGGAAGGAGACTTTGCAACCACCCTGGAAACAGAGTTGATTTTTTAAAAATATATATATTTTATTGATTTTTTACAGAGATGGAAGGGAGAGGGATAGAGAGCTAGAAACATCGATGAGAGAGAAACATCGATCAGCTGCCTCTTGCATACCCCCTACTGGGGATGTGCCCACAACCTAGGTACATGCCCTTGACCGGAATCGAACCTGGGACCCTTGAGTCTGCAGGCCGATGCTCTATCCACGGAGCCAAACCCGATAGGGCCAGAGTTGATTTTTAATGATGTCTGTGCTTTTGCCTTCTCACCCAAACCCCTTTAGCTGAGTTCTGTTGACATTTCTCTCTGTAGAAACACCCTTTTTGACCTTGAAGATCATTGTTCACAGTGGTCATCCCTCAGATACTTTACTCTCTGTTAAATCATTTCAATGTTAGCACTTCTGGGTGGCAGCCAGTACAGTTCAGGGCTTCCCAGTGTCTCCCCACAAATGTTGTGTCAGCAAAAGAGTGTGAACATGTGTACACACGCACACACATGCACATACTTGTGTACACATCCAGCCTTTGGGGTAGCCCAAAGTGGCCTACTGAAGGCTCAAAATTTCCGTGAGGTCTATTTTTTTTCTTATTTGACACCTATTATTTTTTAAACATTCATGGAAATATGACATTCTGTCCCAAAACATGACTGATTATTTTCATTTTTGTACAATATTTTAACTTATTTAACATTAGGACAAAACTCACATGCACACACCTATTTTTAAATCCTTGAGGAAGTTGATAGTCTGGAAAGATGCCACATTTTCTTCTGGGATGTCTGGTGTCCCTCAGTGCACTTCTGATAACCTCATTGAGAGAAGCCTGGGCAGCAGGCATCTTGGCTCCTAAAACAGGTAGATATGAGTTTGAATTTTGACTATATCACTTCCTAACAGCCTAACCTTAGGCAGTTTATATCAGCTTCTCAGTTATAACAGCAGGATACTTCCTACCTGGTAGGGTTTGTTCATTCAACAACCATAAAGCACCTACTATGTGCCAGGTTCTGTTATAGGAGCTAGGACTGATGGTGGGAGGGGGGAAGACTTATAATCTGATACAGCACCTGAATTAATCTGAAAAATAATCATGTTATTTTAAATCTTAGAACACATATATTTATGTGAATAGGGGGTTAAGTTTTTCTTAAGTTTCCTTTTCAAGGTCAGTGCAAAGCGATTGAAGAGGTGACTCAGCTGTGAATCAGCAAGCAGAACTGATAAGCAGGGTCAGACCGACCCACCAGGCATCAAAACATCATCTCATCAACATCATCTCATCACCTGATGACTAAAGGACAATAGCTGACATCTACAGACTTCTAGGGCTGCCTCACCCTAGCCCCTTCCCCTTTATAATCCTGGCCCTGCACCTTGCTATAAGACAGGATTTGAATGCTTGTAAGCAACCTGTCTTCTTGGTTGGCTATCTTTCTCAATAAACACCTTATATGATTCAACCCTGCCTTTGTTATTGGACATAGCCACAGGCAGCCTGAGCCCAGCTGGGGGTTTTCTGGTAACAGGACTAGAGGTGAATAAGAAGCATAGAATCCTCTCACATAATGAGGAATTTCTATTTTAAATGGGAAGAACAGACTATAAACAATTAAACAAATACAAGCATTTCAGACTGTAATAACCTCTATGAGGAAAATGGAACAGACAGGGCAAAGTGACAGTGACAGTATATGTGTGCATGTGGGTGCGCATGTGCCCGTGTGTGTGTGTGTGTGTGTGTGTGTGTGTGTGTGTGTGTAGGCATGTGGTCAGAGAAGTCTCTTTGAGGTGACATTTAAATTAAGGTTGGATTGATAAGGGTGAGCCAACATTGAAGATTAAGTCAAGTAATTAATCAAGTGCCTGGCACATGGCAGGGGGCTTAGTACACATTATTTGACTCTCTTCAAGAATAAAAGAAATGCAATTTAAACACAGGGAAATAGATTTTATAAGTCATCAGATATGATTGGAAGGGTCTCAAAACAGTAACCAGGGACTTTAAGTAGACTTTGGAAATGATACAGTTAAAATTTTGTTTGCAGCCCAGATTATTGCCCCTTTTCTGGGGACAGCTGCTCAAGGGCTTTTGAGTAAGCAGAGGATCTTTCTAATCATTTTTGTACCTGGGCCCCTGATCGCCAGCACTGTGAAAAGCCACGGCCAGCATAGCTTTCGGGTTCAAAGGCTTGGAGAAAGAGCTGACGCACAAATTAAAACACAAGACAAGAAATAATAATTTTGAAATTATGGGGGGAAGCCAGGGAAAACTTAACTGTACTAGTCAAGTTCCACTGAGCCTCTGTTCCCTTCTGCTTTTATTTACTAGAATACACAATTGCCTTTTAGGAATGCAAACAGACATATCAAAGGTGATTGTTTAGTAAACAGTAAGATTATCAGGTTAGGGGGGAGTTTGCTTTAGGCCACTGAGTCAGCAGTAGGTAATAAAATGCAAATTCACCCTGTGAATATCAAAGGAGCCCAGGTCAGCCTTCTGAGGGACTTCTCGCACTTACATCAATTACTCTTGATCTTGATTTCCAGCATTTCCCCCTTCTTTAAATATTTAATAAATGTTGACATGCCGCTTGCAGAGTTTCAATTCTTTTAAGATTTTTATTCTGCATCTGCAGATGCACAGCTGGTTACTGCCAGCATGGCAAGAAAGACATTTTCAGGCGTTCTTGGGGTTTTGGTCTCTTCACAAATTCGTTCAGCTTTCTGGACCATCTTCTTTATCACTCCCCAAGTCATCTCTGGGCTGTTCATCATCTGCCGTGTTCTTCTTCCACTCCTTATCTTCAGTGTGTTTCCTGGGGTTGCTGTTTGTGGCTGGGGTAGCTGATTGTCTACAGCTGCATGGTGTGGCTCCACACACAAGGTTCTCATTAATCTGGACTGATTGTCTACAGCTGCATGGTGTGGCTCCACACGCAAGGTTCTCATTAATCTGGATAGTTCCTCTTTCAGATCCATGTTGCAGTTTAATATTTCTAGCAGGAATCCTCAAAGGTTTGGAGAAATTTTCTGGAAATATACAAGCATACTCTCGGCCAAAGGTTAATAATGGATCGGGTCCCTTCCATAAACCAGATTCAGGATCTTTCCATTTAACTAGACCATTTTCCTTTGTTTTATTCTGACACCAATGTAACTCCATGGGTGTCTTGCCATCAGCATCACAAGTGAAAAAGTTAAAATAATTAAGGCTTGGTGCAGCCTACCCACAGGTGATTTCTCCATCATAATCCCCCCTTTTTGTTTTTCAACTTGGGATTTTAGCCACTGATGCTGTCGTTCAATAATGGCTTGTCCTTGGGAATTATATGGTATTCCTGTAATGTGCTGAATTTTCCACTTTTCACAAAATTGCTGGAAATGACAGCTTGTGTAAGCAGGCCCATTATCAGTTTTAATAATTTTTGGAATTCCCATGATGGCAAAAGCAGCTAGGCAATGATTAATAACCTGTTTTGCCATTTCCCCTGTAGATGCAGTAGCCCATGGGACTTTTGAAAAGGTGTCTACAAGGTGTCCAAAGGAAGTATACTGTGTCACATCCATTTGCCAGATATGGTCCCTTAACAAACCTCTAGGGTTGACTCCTGTGTTAGGCCCTTGAGGTAGATATAACATGCAAGTTGGACATTCTCTGATAATCTGTTTTGCCTCCTGTAGAGAGATTGAGAATTGTCTAGACAATATTTTGTCAGGCTGATGTAAAAGCTGATGAGGTTCTGAGGCCTGTTTTAATAAAGCAACCAATTAATCAGCAAGTGCATTCCCTTTTTCCAACAGGCCAGGAAATAAACTGTGAGCCCTTATGTGAGTAATATAGAAAGGATATTGTCTGTTGCACAATCTGCTGAACTTGTTTAAATAGTAAAAATAAACTTTGGCCACTGAGCCATTTTAAAAGAACAGTTTCAATTCTATTTAATAAACCTGCAGTGTAAGAAGAGTCAGAGGTAATAATAAAAGGCTCTTGCAAATCCTGTAATGCAACCTTAATAGCTTCCAACTCAATTCTTTGTACAGAAGTATGACTAGTTTGGATAACTTGGTCTAAATTCATTGTATGATAAGCAGTTTTGCCATTTGATGATCCATCAGTAAAAACAGTTAATGCTTCAGGAATAGGTTCCTGCCTAGTATTTTTTGGTATAATAATAGGAGTATAATATAAAAATTGTAATAATTTGTCTTTTAGTAGGTGACAACTAAGTTCCCCTGAATATCCACTCAGTCCAATTTGCCAATTTAAATCAGTCTGAAATAACATTTCTAATTGCTTCCCAGTACGGGGAAGGTAAATACATTGGGGTTCTTGTCCTCTAAGCTGTCTGCAGCGCTTTCTAAGTTGAAATATCAACTGAGCCATAAGTTCTATATATGTAACTGCAGTTTTAGAGGATTGATTTCCTAGGTGGACCCATTCAGTGATAGAAAGAGAGTTTTATTTTGGAAGATGATTCTAGTGGGACTATTTGCAGTAGGATTAATCTGTCTCAACAAAGGCAATTCAGTCAGTACTTGTGCCACTTGGGCTAAGAGATTGCCTGCTCAATTCTTAGTAACTCCTTCCTAGCTTCATCTGTCAATACTCGGGGCGAGGAAAGATTAGAGTCACCTCTAAGTATATAAAATAAAATTGTCATTTCTCCTGTAGAGATTTTTAGATAAGGTATTAACCAATTAATATCCCCTAATAATTTTTGAAAGTCATTAAGGTTTTAAGGCAGTCTTTCCTTATTTCTACCTTCTGAGGCCTAATATATTGGTTTTCAATTATGGTATGTAGATATTTAAAAGGCATTTCTTTCTGTACTTTTTCTGGAGCAATTTTTAAGCCCCATTTAGGAAGTTCCTTTTCTAATTGGGAAAACATTGCTAAAGTCTGTTCTTCCCATGGACTCACTAGGAGCAAGTCATCCATGTAATGGACAATATAACACTGGGAATATTGGTCCCTTAAAGGCTGAATAGCTTGAACTACATATTTTTGACATAAAGTAGGGCTATTGGCCATTCCTTGAGGCAAAACTTTCCATTGATATCTTTTCTTAGGCTCTATATTATTAATAGATGGCACTGAAAAGGCAAATCTTAATTTATCTTGTGATGCCAAGGGAATGGTGAAGAAACAATCCTTAAGATCTACTACTATAAGAGACCAATCTAGAGGGATTTGTGAAGGTGCTGGGAGTCCAGGCTGTAAAGCTCCCATGGTATGCATAGTAGTGTTAACAGCTCTAAGATCATGTAACAATCGCCATTTTCCTGCCGCCTTCTTAGGTATTGTAAGTATAGGAGTATTCCAAGGACTATTGGAAAGTTCTATATGACCAGCCTCTACTTGTTCTTGTATTAATTCATGAATATGATTTAATTTCTCCTTGGTTAATGGCCACTGATCCACCCATATAGGTCTATCATCTTTCTATTGTATAGGATCAGCATGGGGGTGAGGAGATTGAGCAATGACCACTCCTAAAAAGGCTGATATTCTAATCCTTGTTTTCCTGTGTTTCCTTTGGCCTGAATGGGTTCTTTAATCTCCTTATTATCTTTTTTTTTTTTTTTTTTTTTTTTAAATCTTGACCAGCTTGATAACCCATCTGAGTTACTAACTGTTGTCCCTTGCTGGTAATAATACAAGCTTGTAAACCTTCTAAGATGTCTCAGCCCCATAAGTTGACTGCAATTCCAGAGACTATATAGGACTGAAACCATCCTGTTTGTCCTTCCTCATCTTTCCACTTTAACACTGCAGCGCTGCGTTGTGTGTTATTAGGAATTCCAACACCCACGATAGAGCCCATAGCTTCTACCATGGACCAACTTGGAGGCCAGAATTCTTGACTGATGAAACTAATATCTGCTCCAGTGTCTACTGATCCTTTAAACAGTTTTCTCTCTATTCTTAGATTAATCATAGGATGGGTCTTGCTAATTTCCTGTATCCAATATATATCTGAGCTTCCAAATCCTGTGTCCCTCCCTTCCTATTGATAATTTCACCTTGCTGAGTATAAGGTAAAAGCAGGAGCTGAGCAATTCTTTGTCCTGGAATAATTTGCATAATATGTTTGCATTCTAAAATTACCTTGATTTCTCCCTTATATTCTGAATCTATGACTTCAGGAAAAACAGTTAGTCCTTTTAGCGTATTTTCACTCTTTCCTAGGACTAAACCTGATATTCCTGGTGGCACAGGTCCCCAAATTCCTGTAGGAATAACTTGTCTAGCCTTATCGGGATTCAGGGTGATTGTTATTGTGCTATTAAGATCAAAGCCAGCATTTCTTTCTGGAGTGACTTGAAGGAGGGAATCTACTGTGGTCCTGGCAGGGTGGAACGTCCCCTTATTTAATAACGGGGCTGGGGGGAGCCCCTCAAACCATTTCCCTGTGGCTGGCCATTTCCTATGTCTTGGTGTAATGGCTGGCCATTTCTATGAAATTTAGATTTACACTGATTGGCCCAATGATTCCCCTTCTTCCATCTGGGACATAGAGCTGCATTACCTGAGTTGGGAGGCGGAATGTTTACGCCTTCTCCCTGAGTGTCACCTTGTGTCCCTTTTGGTTGCTTACATTCCTTTTTAAAATGTCCTTGTTGTCCACAATTGAAACATAATTTGTTTCTTGTTGTAATTGCGGCAGCTAGTAAGCTTGCCTGAAAAATGCCTGACACCACATTCTGACATGCGTGAATCATTTCTGAAATGGTACTATTTTTTCTTAAGAGGTGTTAGACATTTCTTACAATCAGCATTTGCATTTTCATAAGCTAATTGCTGGGTCAAAATGTCTCCTGCTGTCTCATGTTGAATATGCCATCTCACTGCTCCAGTGAGGCGAGCCACAAAATCAGAGAATGATTCAGTGGGCCCCTGCAAGCACTTACTAAAGGCTCCCTCACGGTTCCCTTTTGCTGGTAAAGTCCACCAGGCTTTTCGTCCACAAAGTCTAATTTACTCATACACCTGCTGGACATATTGGAGCTGATTATGGAAGTCACTAAATTGCCCCTGTCCTGCAAGCATCTCAAAAGTTATGAGAACATTTTGTCTGAGATTTGAAGAAGCTTGTTCTTGACATTTCTCTAAAAATTCTCCTTTCCATAGCAAATAATCTCCTCCATCCAGAGTTGCATGGGCCAGAGAATACCAATCATAAGGAGCTAGGAACGCTTCAGAAATGTTAGTTATAATTTATCCAGTAAATGGAGCATTTGCGCTATTCTGTATTACACTATCACGCAAGGCCTTTATCATTTTAAAGTCAAATCTTTCATGCTGTCTTATTATTTGATTAGGAAATTGTGCATTAGCTACCTGTATAACAGGAAAAGCAAGTCTGTCCTCCACTGTCATATCCTTTAATCCTTTTCTGATGGCTCTTTGCCTAGGTGATTCTATTAGTGGCGATTTAAATGTTTCAGAATCAGGACATGAAGGCCACTCCTCCAGTTTATCTTTCTGCTTCTCTTTAGGAGCGGAGGGCGCAAAAGGAGGGGGTCTTTCTTTTCTGAAAGGCTCTAGCAAATGCAATACCGTTTCCCACAAGGAGGAACAATTTGGAGGCAAACTTTTCCCCTGTTGCTGAGCTTCTTCCAATTCTGACCTGTTTTTTCCCAACATCCAATATCCAATATACCCTCATCAGAAAACCATGGATTATATTTTATAATAATCTGTAGAAACTGTAAAAGAAGATCTGCTGAAACTGCAACTCCCTTATCCTTTAGTAAACAAGCCAAAAGTCTACAGGAAAGTCTCTTGTCTTTCGACGAATTCTGCCCCATTATGATCTGGCTGAAACAAAAGAAAATACTCGAGCACTTATGGATCTATGGATCTGTGGGCTTCTGCAGCTGACAAGAGTTTTGCAAGCAGTTAATATTCCACCACCGGGTCCGGTGATACTTTCCGTCTGGTGAATCCTTTTTCTCCAAGTCCCAGTTCAAGAATGCCAATTGTGAAAAGCCACAGCCAGCGTGGCTTTCGGGTTCAAAGGCTTGGAGAAAGAGCTGACGCACAAATTAAAACACAAGACAAGAAATAATAATTTTGAAATTATGGGGGGAAGCCAGGGAAAACTTAACTGTACTAGTCAAGTTCCACTCAGCCTCTGTTCCCTTCTGCTTTTATTTACTAGAATACACAATTGCCTTTTAGGAATGCAAACAGACATATCAAAGGTGATTGTTTAGTAAACAGTAAGATTATCAGGTTAGGGGGGAGTTTGCTTTAGGCCACTGAGTCAGCAGTAGGTAATAAAATGCAAATTCACCCTGTGAATATCAAAGGAGCCCAGGTCAGCCTTCTGAGGGACTTCTCGCATTTTATTAATTACTCTTGATCTTGGTTTCCAGCAAAGCACCTTTTTTTGTTGAAGAGGCCTAGGTTTTCTACTTACCTATTCCCATGACCTGCTCTCACAGAGCATGTAAATACAGGGATGGGCAAAAATAGGTTAATCATAATAATAGGCGATACAATAATTAGTAAATAATAATACAAGAATAAACTCTGTGTTTTGCATACTCACAGGTGTAATACTATTTTTTCCCACCACTGTAAAATCTTCACATCCTCAGTCAAATAATACCAACTTTGAGTTGTAACCTTTTACATATATGGGAAGAATGATATAATTATTATCTCCTTAAAGAAGCATTGTATTGTACAAGACAGGGCATTTCCTAAAAAATGTCAGTTTCTTTTTAAAAGTATTGTCTTTTACATATATAGATGATAGTAACCAAACCCTAACTGACAATTGTATGGGATGCGATGGTCTGTGAAGCCCTTTGGTTACCAGTATTCTTGAGCGTTGAGCATGCTGGGGTTAGAGACGAGAGTCAGAGCCCTGGAATCAGCTTGACCTGGGGGAAAATCCTGGCTCAGAGCCGCATTTGCGATTAAAAAAAAAAAATTAAAAGTGTTTTTTAAACTGAGGACCTATAGGTCCCTGGAATCTTGGGTATATTTTTGGTGGTCTGCAACTTAAATTAAATTATTTTTAGTTTAGAATTTTCAATTTGATAATCTAAAAATATTAACATAAATCTATTCTAGATAATCTGAGATAGTTTATTCACTGAATACCTCCATGCTAGAGAGAAAAGATTTTTAAATTTTTGAATCCATAAAAAGGTGGAGATATTGAGATACCATGCAGGGTACCAATCTCCCAAGACCCTGACCTGTGGAGATCACACTATCTCCACCTTCAGCTGTACTGCTAGGTTCTGTCTTTTGTGACCCAACTCACGCTAGTTCATTAGCAGCAAGTACAGTGATAAATATTAGTGTGTGTTTTTTTTTCATTAAGCATCATTTAAAACTTTTCAGCCTTACTAGTATAGATTGGCCCTCCGATGTAATGGATTGGTGGTTTAAAACAAGTTCATTTTTCAAAAGGAAAAAAATAACAACTAAAATGATAGTTCATTGTGCCCAAATTCAAAGAATATAGTCAGTAAGTGAAACTTCAAAGTCTTACATACCTCTATAGGCACACCCAACAATGTCTGCTTAGTTCCATCAACTATCTATCACATGAAATTAATATTGTTAATTTGAATTTTGTTCTTTTCAGTTTTGCACTTATGCCACTTTTTAAATTGTCACGAGAAATGTATACCTGGTTGTTTCACAACTTGGGGTATGGGACACATAAAAACAGAAGTTGTAATGAAATGTGGTGAAGTGTGCTCAAAATGCTGTGGATGCCTAAAGGACAGAGCAACTATCCTTGCCTGGAGAGTTGGGGTTGTCTACACAGAAGGTGTAACATTCAGTAGATCTTGAAGGATGAGCAAGAATTTACCAAGTGAAGTAAGCTGGGGGTGAGGGAGGTCCTTCGAGGCCAGTGACATGGGTTGTCTGAGGCACAGAGTGGTGTAAAGGCGTGGTTGAGTGAGAGGTTAAGAACAGGGAAGTGCCAACAGAGGAGGCTGTGAGGCTAGCTAGAAGCCACAGAGTAAAGGGCCTGGTGAGCCAGGCTGGTGGGCTGGGTTTAGTCATGGAGGCACAGGGTGCTCAGCGAGGTTAATAAACATGGGGCTTGGATGATGTGATTTTTAAGAATGTAATTCTGGAAGTGGGGAGATGGATAGAGACCAGGTAAGAGCAAATGGGAGTGAGGCCTTGATCCAACCGCAGGCTAGGAGGATGGAGGAAAAGGGAAAGTGTGCAGAGATATTTCTAAGGTAAAACTGGTGTAATTTGCATGCAGTTGGAGGAGCGGATTCAGGGGTGGGGCCATTCTGGATGAATGGGAAAATGGAGAGTTGAGAAGATGGAGCAGGTATTCAGGTTCTGGTTAGGTGACATAATGCATATGAAAAGCCCATGCATCATCCTGGTGGTAGTTGTTGTATGTCTAGTTGGCTATTGGGAATGTAAATCTGGTGCTTGGGAGAGAGCTGGGGCTACCTGTGAATAAGGGAGATACCAACAGGAAGATCATCACTACAGTGTTACCTTATTAAAACAGTTTGGATAAGATTAGAAGTACCAGAATACAATCCTAACATTTGAGGAGCAGATAATGGAGCAGCCAGCAGGTAGAAGAGAAGACAGCTGGAAGTTTAGGAGGAAACCAGGACAATATAGGGTTCTAGAGTGAAGGAGAAAGTTTCAACAAGCAACAGATAATCAGGGAATGAAACACCCTGTGAATTACTTTGAAGAGACAGGAGTGCTGTCATTTGGATTGTCAGTCTCTTGTCCTTTAGGCACAAATGGCAAGGAACACAGGAGAGGCCTCAGAGATTACCATCCCAGTGGCTGAATAGACACAACATGTGCTTCTAGAGAGAGAAGAGTTGTTTGACATTTCACCAATGAATGGGCAGAAACCAAGCAGTTGGTGTATTTGTCATTCATTCATCCATGTGCTCATTCAGTCATCCATCAAATATTTCCTGAAGGCCTTTCAGGGGACAGACTCTGTATTAGGTGCTGTTAGTGAGATTAGATGGAACACAAAGATAAATAAGACATAATCCCTGCCTTGGGGAGCTCACAGTGTTGTTGGAGAGCTGGTTGTATACACAGATAATTATAGTGTCCGTGGTAGGTACTTAGGAGAGGGATGTGTGCAGTGGCTCTGGAGCTTGGGGGAGAGACCATTTGACTCGGAGGGGAAAGGTCTTCAGAAGTGAGTAGAAGTTCATAGGCAGAGTAGGGGAGAAGGGAGGGAGCATTGGAGCTAAGAGAGCAGCATGGTGAAGGCAGGAGAGGAGAAAGGGCAAGTCCTATATCGTGCACGGTGTGAGCCTCGGGGATGGCAGGGACAGCAGTGGTAGAATTGAAGCTAAAAGGAAGAGTGAGGCCAGATTATGAAAGGCTTAGAATGCCATGGCAAAGACTAGTTTGGATCTTATCTGTTGGACAGTGAGAACTCAAGAGACACTGGTAAGCAAGAGAGTAACACAGTAGAGCTAGATTTCAAGAAAATAGCCTGGGGAGGTCTGAGTGAGCAAGGAAAATACTGAGGGAATCCAGGTAGGGTCCTATCTCAAACCATGTGCAGCCTTATTTATTTAGCAATGTATTTATAGAACACCTACTGTGTGCTCTGCTCCATGCTGGATGCTGCCACCTTTTAGGGACAGGCTTTTGAATTACCTATTTTTCAGGAGCCTGCTGGATCCAGCTGCTTCCCAAGGACTGCTAGATGCAGATGGCCCAATTACCAGGCAGGATTCTCTGTTGGAACATTGCTGTTCCCCAAGTTAACCTCAGGGTCCAGAAGCCGGCACTCTTTATTATGTGAATTAGTCATTATTTTGACTGCCCTGTTGGCTTGGGTTGCAGATAGGCAAATGCTGTTGAGAGCACGAGGCCAAATGGACTAGTCCTCGAACAAAAGAACACGCCCAGGCACTGCGCACAGAGACATCGGCTTCTGTTTCCTGAGTAACTGTGCAGCAACACAGGACGGACTCTGTACCCAGGCACATGCTCTGAGTTATTTTCTAGTTATAACCCCGGATGGTTTCCATGTGGCTGGTGATGAAAGAGTCAGGTCAGTTTCAGAAGTGGGAGTGTTTCCGATTATGCAGATCACATCCAAATATTTACCTCATTCCATCGTTTTGGCTGGGCCCTGCCTTTGCACTGCATTCAGGGAAGATATCCTGTGGTACAGCCTGCTCCGCTGGCTGGCCGTGGGCAGCCCTGGGCACAACCTGTGGAACTGCCTCTTTCTGTTGTGGTTCTAGAAGAGAATCAATATGGGGCAAGGAATGTAAACTCCCTTCCAGGAAAAATCAGAGCCTGTTAGCAATGGAAGGGACCCCATCCATCATCAAGCCCGACCGGCTCATGTTACTGATATGGAAACTGAAGTCCAGAGCCACAGACTGACTTGCCCCAAATATACGGAGTGAGTAGCAGTAGACTTGGGACTGGAACACGGGGCCCAGACCAGAGTTTCCCATGAGTCTTCCCCTCCCTCTTCTTTCATATCCACAGTTCCTGTTGCTGCTATGAAAGTACATTACAAATGGAGTCTGCTTAGCATGGATCTCAGGTTAGGCAGGCATCATTCCACCAATGTTTTCCTGTCTCATATGATAAATTCCAATTTGACCTCAATTTGAATGGAAGAAATAAAAGGGATAGGTCAAAAAGCAGGGAAATTGAGGGTAATGGAGTAATGTGGCTAAGCACTTTGGGGTTAAGGAAGTAGCAGTGATTGGTGGAGTTCCAAAGCCTGGAGGTTTAGGTCAGCCAAGTGCTTTCCTCTTTGAGCCTCACCTAGAAGTATCCAGTAGCCAGGGATTCTCAAACCAGAGGATGAATTCAAATCACTGGGGAAGCTCATTTAGAATGCTTACTACTGGGCCCCACCCCAGAGGATCTTATTCACTACGTATGATCCAGGAGCCAGGAATCTGCAGGTCTGAAGTAGATGTAGGTGGATTGTTTTGCAGGTACCCTGTGGGTCAAACATGGAGAAACAACAGAAGACTAGGAATAGAATGACAAGGGTATGTCTGTGTTGTTCTCCAGTGTTTGGGTCAGAGTTTATACTCAGTACCATATATATGGATGAATATGGTACAGTTTGACATATGAGATCATTTACTATAAGGATTCACCAACTGGAAAGACAAAGATAGTGAGAGAAAGCCTCAGGGCCCTACAGAAAGAGCTGGAATTTCCAGGGCAACCAAATTCCCACCTGCTGAGCTTTCAGAGGGTTGCAAGTCAATGTTTTTTCCCTCTATCTGGCTCCTGCTGTAGCTATGACTTGATTTTCACATTTATCTATCTCTCCCTTGGCCTCCACTCACTCCCCCTTTGTTATGGTTTTGTGCAAATGAAGCCTTTCAGCTGTGTCTGGAATGCACTTGTAGAACTCATTCATATATACATTACTGTGTGGGGGATTCAGTCAGTGGTCAAGGCTGAGAGTGTTGTGCTCATCTCCCTTGTGAGGTTCTTAACATTTTTTTTTTTTTTTTAGCTGCTGGCATTGATGAGAGGTAAGATTTGGAACATTTCCAGTGTGTTATGTCAGAATCAAGAGAGTTTATTGAGATGTTAGCTTGAATTTGTGTCTTGGAGAAAACCATCGTGGTGGTCCTTAATTTAAAACTGGTTTGAGGTTGGAGCTTCTTTATCAGTCTGCGCCACCTCCCCCTGCTCCTGCGCAGGGTCCTAGGTAACAGATGTCCTGGCTGAGCTGTCAGCTGCATGCTCCTGCTTGTATTTGCTCTCAGCTGTCCAAAACTTTGCTCTCTGGGCTCAAACTCCAAGGTGTATTTTTGTAATGTTTGCTTTAAGGTGGTGACTTGGTTATGTGGCTAAAACCAAACCTACTTTTTCCAGTCTCTCCTAGAATGAGACTTTAGAATTTCAGACTTTGCATATTACTTGTTTTCTATGAAAAACAGATGGTGGGTTTAATTTTGTAGAAAGAAAATTAGAAACCAGTGAAATCTTACATGATGTTACATTAAGACCGAAACCAAATACATTGAAAACATTTAGAGCTGCTCCTAGTTATGGCTTTACTGGTGGCGATGAGAAATGCCTGGGCTTTCTGTGACAAGGACTACCAACTCTTGGTTTACTCCCTGCCTCGCACACCCCACAATCTGTTTTGAATCTTCCTCTATTTAGTCTATTTATTTTTATTTATTGAGTGAGCAATATTGTAACCATGACTGAGCTTTTTAAATTACAAGGAAACTTACCCCATGTCTAACTTAAGTAACAGATTGTGTGTTTTCATTTTTCTGTGTTCCCTTCCAGGCTTTGTCCATGTTCCTACAGAATCTTTACATTACCATAATCATGATATAGTTACAATTTTGTATTTGGCATTTTTCACTTAATATTATAAGATTACTAGAGGCCCAGCACACGAAATTCGTGTGCGGATACGGTCCCTAGGCCTGGCCTGTGATCAGGGCTATCTTGGCTGCTGGCAGCCGGCCCCGCCCCCTGCCACCACTCACCCCCAGTTTCGCATTCACCATAGGGCTATCAGAGCCTGCCGGCTGTGGGGAGGGACCGAGAGGTAGTCAGTGCGCCTCATAGTGACTGGTCGAGTGGTCATTCTGCTATTAGGGTCAATTTGCATATTACCCTCTTATTATATAGGATTTCCATATTACTCTGTATTGTTCATGATTATGATATTTCATTGAGTTATTAAGCCCTAATTTATTTGCCCATTCTTCTATTACGGTCAAATATGTCCCCCTTAAAAATATTATGATGAAATAAAACAGCCACAATTACTCTTATTGTTGCTTCTCCTGCTCTTCTCTGAAGTCACTTGCTGTCTGTCCTGTGGAACACTTTTCTGGTATGCTGACTGTGGTCAACTATTGTCTCCATATGGATCCTCCAGCCCTGGACTCCCTTAATCCAGAGGCTTCTGGCAGGTCTAGACTTTCTTCTCCAAGTCCTGTGCCAAGGGTAGACCCAGCTCATTTCACGTTGTCTTGGTTACTATGCTTTATATATTACTAGAGGCTCGGTGCACAAATTTGTGCACATGTGGGGTCCCTTGGCCTAGCCGGCCATTGGGACAATTGGGGCCATCTCACCCAGTCCTGATTGGGTCCTATCGGGCTGGCCGGCCGGGGGGAGGGACCACAGGAGGTTGGCTGGCTGCAGGAAGTTGGCTGTGGGAGCACTGACCATCCGGGTGTCAGCTCCTGCGTTGAGTGTCTTCCCCCTGGTGGTCAGTGTGCATCATAGTGACTGGTCAACCGGTCATTTGGTCGACCAGTCGTAATGGTTGCTTAGGCTTTTATATATATTGATGATATTTGCAATCATTTAGATATGATTTAGGGTTCTTTCTTATAAGCAACAGAAACCAAGATAACTAATGGGGAATTTAGTGGAACAAGCCTAGGAGGCAGGTGGGCATTGAGGCAATACCAGAGAGTAAGAGGGATGGTCTCAAAGCATAAACAGTTGAGTCAGGGGAGTTATTGCTAGGGCAAAGGACTCAACACCATTTGTGGGCTCTTGGTCACTTTACTGGAGATTCAAATTCCAGGGAGGGAGTGTCCAATTGACCCACATTGCCTACCTTGGCTTCAGCTGGCAGGGCCCCTGAATACCTTCCCACCACACTTCATCCAGTGTGGAGGGGTGATTCCTAAAGGACCCAGGGAAAGAAGAATGATTGCCAGGCTGCCCCCCACCACACACACCTTCCCATCCATATACATCTACACAAACATCCCTGCCTAACATTCACTTCCCTACAACTAATCCCAAACTGTTGTTAGTTATAGCATCCAACTCCTGACCTATGGGGGATTTCACTTCCTCCTCTAGTTCTGGCACAACCTCTTCTTTTGCATGGCCCAAGTTGAGTTAAAGAGGGATGTGATTCTACCTGATTCTCCTACGTCTCTGCATGCCTTCATTTTCTCCTGCTTCCTGGCTTTTGCCCCATAGTACTATTTATAGAGGCAACATAATATCAAGCAGTAGTTTTTATATGAGGAAGGGAATAACAGAAGGTTTGGAGGATTTTATCCAAAACATATGTGTGTCCCTTAACCGCACCTTAGCCTCACTGTAGGCAGGACCTATCATAATCTCTGGGGAAAGGAGCATAATATGGTATGTGTACTTTAATCCCATCAAAAAGCTTCTCTTTTGATTCTGTTACCTTACCCCTATATCCACCCTACCCCTATTTTTTAAAATCTTCAGTGGAATGGAGAGAACCATTTTGGTTCTCTGATTACATATTTACATATTACATATTACACTGCTGATTACATATTTAAAACTTTTGACTCGTGATGTAAGTTCTCCCATTGAAGGGATGAAGTGGAGGTCTGCAGTGCTCCTGCTGATGACTGGTAGTGGGTGTGATGCTTTACTTCATTCATTTAATCTGTCTAACAACACCATCAGATTTGCATTATTTTATCTCTTCTATGTGTTTTCAAAGCCCATGCTTCATCCACTAGGGCACTCTATACCTCAATGACCACATCTGCAAAATGGAAATAAAAATCCTTGAAGTGAATCTTGTATTAGATATTGGGCTTATATTATAGCAGCTTAGGCAGATAAAGGGTATTATTGCTAGTTCTACATCTTTTCTTTCTGTAATTCTCCCGTTTGCCTCTCAGAGGCCGTACTTATCTCTGTCATAGAAGGCTGAAGCCATCCAGTGTCATCTTCATCATCCACTCCTTTCTTTACAGTGTATAGCCTTCCATAATACAAGATCTCTTTTGTTTGTTTATTTATTTTTATCATCTAAATAATTTTACTGTAAATTTTTTTAGTGCCCAGCAGTCTATGTGTGAAACCATTTAAAAATAACCATTCAAGTTGTAGTGACCATCTGTTCACATATGAACAGTATAGAATCTTTTTGTTTTTAATCCTCACCCAAGGATATTTTTCAATTGATTTTTAGAGAGTGGAAGAGAGGGAGAGAGAGAAACACATTGATTGGTTGCCACCTGTATGTGCCCCGACCAAGGCCCAGGACCGGAGGGGTTGGGGGAACCTGCAACTGAGGTAAGTGCCCTTGACCAGAATCGAACCCAGGACCCTTCGGTCTGTAGGTCAACACTATCCACTGAGCCAGACTGGCTAGGGTGAACAGTATAGAATCTTAATCACCCCAAAGGTCAATCCAATTATTGCCAGAAAGCTCCAAAGGAGAAGTCCTGTGTGCTCATGAACTGTTACGAATTTTACTAAATCTGTGACTCATTCTCTTTACGTCTCAGTTTTTCATCTGTAAAGGGAAGAAGATGACAGCTTTTTCACATGGCTATCTTGATTAGGTAATACATATAAAGTAATTAGCCCTTAGCTTGGCCCCTATTCTTTACTAAATAAATGATGGTTATTATTGGTATCATTTGTTAAATATGTGCTGATAGGCCTGGCCAAGCTGTTGAGGTGACTTTTAGGGGCAACCAGCCAGTTATATGAAGGTGGTGGTGGGTGGGTGAGGAGGCCACACTACATTCTGGTTTTTCATTCATGCTGCCCAGTTTAGTGGTAAAATATTTTATAATTGGGCTCTTTTCATTGCTGATTCAGAGAATTGTACATATTGGGTTGAGTTGTGAATCATTTGAAGCAATGGATAATGAAATTGCATTTTGTAGATTAAGAATAGTCAGATATCAGCAATTCTTTGTTTATGTTTCAGCCTAATGCTTAAAGAGATATATCTGCAAATAAGTTTATTCTCTATATGCTTATTGTTCTACTCTTTTTGTCACTAATTAATATATTATGGAGAGCTGTCCACTTTAATGGATATGTCATAGAAGGCTGAAGCCATCCAGTGTCTAACAGATAAATTGTATTACATTGTTTGGACAAATTAGATTTCACTAAACCAAGCTCCTAGTTTGTTTTCAGATATTTTTGTTTTATTCTTTCAAAAAAGGATGCAGTAAAAGTCTATATACACAACTTACACAGCTTAATGCACTAGTTTTGAGTATCTGTAGAGTGAACTACTAGAAGTAGAGCTGCTGGCCTAAAGGTGGGAAGGAAGGGGAGGGTGAGAGAGGGGAGGTAAGAGACCAACCATAACCAAAGGACACAGATAGTAGGGGGCTGGGACATGTGCTGGGGGGGCGGGAGATGGCCTGGGGGAAAAAGGAGACATATGTAATATTTTCAACAATAAAGAATTTAAAATAAAATAAAATAAAATAAAATAAAATAAATTTTGTCAGCTATTTCGAAGTTCCCTCCAACCAAGTTGCACCAATTTAGATTCCCATTAGCAGTGAACATTCTTGCCATAGCAGTATTGTAAACTTCATAATCTTTACCAATCTAATGACTATAAACTGGAATTCTGTTGTTTTATTTTGCCTTTATTTGATGACATATGTTAAACAGTTTCTGTATCCTATGTAATAAAAGCCTAATATTCTAAGTGTCCAGTCGTCTGGTCAGCCATTCAACCAATCAAAGCGTAATATGCTAATGACATGCTAAGGCTGCTCATCTGCTCACTATGACATCACTGACCACCAGAGGGCAGACTCTCTGACTGGTGGGTTCGCTTTCTGCTGGGGTCCAGCCAATTGGCACTGAGCAAGACGGGTCAGCTGTCCCCGGAGCCCTTCTGCGGCCCCTTCCCAGCCCTGATTGTGAACTCGCGGGGTCCCTTGGCTTATCTTGTGTCCTCTCAAAATCGGGGCTGAGGGCCCCCGACACCGAGTGCACAAATTTTGTGCACCGGGCCTCTAGTATTATATATATTTCCCCATTACATTAGTCAGCTTGGACTGCTATAACAAAATACCATAGATTGGATGGCTAAACAACAGGAATTTGTGTCTCACAATTCTGGAGGTTAGGAAGTCTTAGATCAGGATGCTGGCAGATTGGTTTCCCTGGTGAGGGCTCTGTTCCTGGTTTGCAAACAGCTGGCCTCCTGCTATGTCCTCAAGGGCAAGAGGCAGAGAGCTCTGGCCTTACTTCCTTTTGGAATAAGGACACTAATCCCACAATCCCAATGTCACTCACATGACATTATCTAAATCTAATTACCTCTCTAAGGCCCCATTTCCAAATACCACCACATTGGGGTTAGGACTTCAATATATGAATTTTGAGGGGTCACAAACATTCAATCCATGACAACTGTAAACTACCCATTCATGTCCATCATCCCTATTTGCATTGGGTTGTTCGTGTTTTCCTTACTAATTAGACTTCTTTGTAAATGAGAAACATCAGTATTTTGGGTGTATTTTAGAAGCACCTCAGGTTTTCTGCTCCAGTCTTTACAAGTAGTGTGTTGGGGAAGGGGCACCAGGCTGGCAGGTTACAGGCTTTGACTTTGGATTGTTTGTTTTTGTCCTTTACCATTACTTATTCTTTGGTTTTGTTATTTGTCATTGACTAACAGAGGTCCTGTTAGTCCTAATTTTAGGAATATTATGTCACAGAACACTTGGAAGTTTACTCATTTTGCCTTACAGAAAACTCCTTGACTATCATTTGGAGGGTGGGAAGGAGTGGAAGGAGGACGGGGGCTCCTTCTCTTTCCCTGCATTTTACCCCTTCCTTTCTGCTACTTCTGCACCCTCCCCTGTGTTTCTGGCTGCATACTGTAAAAGCACAACTCTGGAGAATGTGGTTAGGTTCACATCATGGGGACTGAGATGGAATTTCAAGTCACTCACCATTATTCAACTATGTATATATTAGAGAATTCTTATGAATAGAATAGAATGGAATGTGGTTTTGCATTTTCTTTTCCCAGGGACCCTGCCCAACTGCGATACAGGAAAGTAAATTAAGGATGGGATTAGTTCTAGGAAGCAGATTTTTAGTATAGCTGCACATTTAACCTAAAATTATAGATAGTGTCTTAGATATATGTTAGTGAGAAATCAGGACTTGGTGATAAGTGAAATCCCCAAATGTCTCAGAAACATACTTCTGCCTTCATTTATTTACCCTTCTGCTGGAACTATACAAGTGGATTTACTTTACCCTTCTGTTTTTGCCAACATCGGCAGGGAGGCGACATGCAGTGTGTGTGTGTGGGGGAAACAAAAGCACTGGAGTGGAGTCAGAATGCCCCTCATTCACCTGAACCATGGACAGGTCACACAGCTCTGGGGGCCTCAGCTTTTCTCTGTAAGAGTAACAAAATAACACCAACACCAGGGTGGCCGAGGGGCCCATGCCACAGAGCCCAGCCCTACGCACGGGAGCTGTTTGTGCAGTGTGGACACAGAAAATGTGCTCTGCCAATGCCTGTCCACTTTCCTTTCTTGTCTGAGACGTACTAACATGCTGTGTTGGTTTCCTAGGGCTGTCCACAAACCTGATGGCTTAAAATGGCAGAAATGTATTCCTTCACATTTCTGGAGGTCAGAAGTTCAAAATCCAGGTGCCACGGAGGCCACTTGCACTCTCTACTAGGGGTGGCTCTCTCTTTGCTTCATTCCGCTGGTGCTGGCTCCGGCCTTCCTGCTGTGGCTACATCACTCCAGTCTCTGCCTTGGTGGTTACATGGCCTCTTCCTCTGTCTTTGTCTTATAAGGACATTTGTCATTGGATGTGGGTCCCACAGGGAAAATCCAGGATGATTTCATCTCAAGGTCTGTAACTTAATTACATCTACAATGACCCTTTTCCATTAATGGCACATTCACAAGTTCTGGGTCAGGGCATGGACATACTTTTGGGGAGGGTCACCATTCAACCCACTATCCACACTTTAGGGATTCCTTTATATATCAAGACTGTGGCCTGATTAGGTATTTTTATAACCACCTTAGTGAATCTACCATCATTTTGATATTAATAAATCAGGACATGTAAGGGAAGAGAAGAAAGAACAAAAGCTTGTTTGTGTGTTTATAAGCAGGCAAAAAGCCTTCTCTCCGGGGTCCCCAGTTTAGTAGTGATGACTTGAGCACATCATTCCTGTGCTCATCCCCATCTGGTGCTCACATTGCTCACATATGGGTGGTAAGGAGCCTCCCTGTCACGGGACTGTCTGTCATGCCCTTGCTCTGACCCCATCTTTGATGGCTCCATGTTGGCTCTCTGTATGGGGCTCCTGTAGCTTGGCTGTTTGAGATCCAGCTCTAGGCTTCCCTCTCTGGTTAGACTCTTGTTTGCTCCCTGGGTTCCCACTCTCACTCATCCTGCCTTGTTGTTCCCTCAACCTTCAGGAATCCAATTTAAGCTTATAAAGGTCATCTCGAAACCACTCTGTGTACTGGAATGTAGTTGACAGAAAGTAGCCCCCATTAAACCTGCCCCATGGCTTCAGGCTGACTGAGTGAGTGCCTGGGGGCAAGACCCCTACCCAAGAGCGGAGTCCTTGCTTTTGGCAATATGGTTCAGCTACAACAGTGGTGGCATTTACTGAGCACTTAGGTCTCCTCATGCTTCCTCACAGTTATCCCCCGAAGTAGTTTTAGCTCCATCTCTCATTCCATGTGGTGGGAAGGAATTCCACACAGAGGGGAAGACCATCCCTGGACCTGCTCACTGCTCAGGGCACTGAGGGGCCGAGGAAGAGTGCAAGTGTGACAGGTCTTTGAGATCTTGGGCCAAACAACGCTGCCAAACCACATCTTAAAACCAAAAAAGGCTAAGGTCATCTGGAGGTATTTTTGCACTTTACATGGAAGCCTGAGGGTCACTGAAAAACCCACCTTCTAAGGAAAGTCACAGTGGTGCTCACGGAAAGGAAGGACATTTCAAGAGAAGGATCCAGAAGCACAAGAGCAGCTGTCTGCTGAGGAGACAGCAGGGAGTGCTGGAGCTCCAGGTACTGGGAGCTAGGTGGACTTAAATCCCCCCTCTGCTAAAGTGACATGTCTGGGGCAGGTCGCACATCTCTGAACCTCAGCCTGGGAGCCTCACCGCTGAAAGGTGGGAGTGGTGGTGACCAGAGCTGCTGTGGAGTGGCGATTACACGTGTCACTGCACTGAGTGGGCATGCGGTCCCACCTCTGTGGCTTTCTCATTCTCCCACCCCCACCCGCACCCCCGTCGTCCAGCCCGCCTCCCCCAATCTTATATTAACTGCTTAGAGCCTTCCTGCTGCTGGGTCCAGGCCATTTGTGTGGACCTGGGTGCCTTTCTCTTTGTCCTCGGGGCCTAGCACAGTGCTGGTGCCCGCTGATGCTCGGAGCACGCGTGCACAGCGCAGGAAGACTGACCTTTAGCACCAGGCCGCGCTGGGCCTGGAAGGTCTCCGAAATGGCAAGTAAATGGGAATGCAGAATCACCCTTTGGATAGAACTTTAAAACCTTCTGACATTTCCCACCTTCCCGGATTCACCATGGAAGCAGGAAAGACTGTCCTAATGGTGCATACTAATATGCATTTAGTGCCAGGCTCTCTGCTGTGCACATGGTTGACCTGGCCTAAATCTCCGTAAGGCCTGACCGAGGTTGAGGGGAGAGCCTCAGTGAGAGAGAGGGCGCCAAACTGAGCTCCCCCAGGCCAGGGCACCCAAAGCAAGGACTGCATTATGATTTTCGTGAGCCGCGAGCACTTGTGCCTTGGTGTGTTCCTTCCTCCATAAAATATTTAAAATTATATTTTATGAGTGCGCTGGTATAAAGACAAATATAATCCAGGCGGGATTATATAATTTTGTTCTTCAGATTTTAAAACAGGCCCTGTGCCTACTTGTGCCTGCCAGGCAAACCTTTCCGGTTCCCCGCAGCCTTTGAGGGCAAAGCGGGAACCGTTGTCCGGGTGCCTAACTAGCCTCTGTCTCCGCAGGTCCCTCAGCGGATGGCAGCGGCGGACGGCGCCCCCGAGGACGGCGGCGGCGTCCCTGGAGTGTGGGGCGCCTGGGGCCCCTGGTCCGCCTGCTCACGCAGCTGCAGCGGCGGCGTGATGGAGCAGACGCGGCCCTGCCTGCCCGGACCCCACCGCGCGCGCCGCCCCGGGCCCCGAGCCCCCGCGCACGCCTTGGCGGGCCACGTGCTGTCGGCGGTGCGCACGTCAGTGCCGCTACACCGGAGCCGGGAAGGGCCTCGCGCCCCCGCCGGCTTCAACGCCAGCCGCCAGGGCCCGGTGCTCAGGGGCAGCCGGCACCCGCAGGCGCGGGTCCGAGAACCCACCGCGGAGAGAAGGTACACGCCCTGCAGGCTCCGGCCCTGCGCTGCCCGGGCCCTGTCTCTTCCCGCCCGCCCGTTGTGCTGCACGCGGCCCCGCACCACAGATTGCTTGGCTAATGCACTGCTTCTGCCGGGTGGGGAGGAATTATTGGCTTCACATAGCTCCCTTCATCCTTTGATTTATTTTGCAGCTTTTTAAAGCTTTGAGGCCACTCCCAGCCCACTCTGTGGTTCTGAATAGTCTTCAAAGTGAAGCTAATTCTAAGAAGGCTTTAGGCATCAACCTTAGGGAGGCCCTGTGGAGGGTAAAAGAGGGAGTGGGGACTGGGAGACCTCGCCCCAGTACAGCTGGCCTGGTGCAGGAGGAAAGGGAGACGCTGGCCCCAGGCTGTGTGGATTTGAGCTGAGGACAAGGTGCTTTTGACCCAAGGTGCCTTTTAAGTTCATATGAGTTTCAAATCCTTAGACATGTTGAATGTCTGGAGTGTTACCTGCTCTCAGGTTGTAGGTTTCAGGATTCTATGAACTTTCCTAGAAAGTTTCTCCAGAGTATTTTGAGTGAACACACAGCTTTGAGGCTGTGTCTAATTGAGGACCTAGATGTTGTCTAGAGACTTAATAAAATATAAACTCTAGATATGGTATCATGGCATTAAAATAGTTGTATAGCCCTACGAAGCCTCCCTGGGGAGGCCAGCATAAATGTGCCAAACGAGGCAGTGCCCATGGCAAAGGTACGAGTATAGGAGCTGAGAAGAGCTTGTCAGTGAATTGATTAAAAAAAAAAAAAATTTGCAGATTACAGCATTCATTCAACAGTATTTGTTGGGTGCCCTAGGTCAGTGGTCGGCAAACTCATTAGTCAACAGAGCCAAATATCAACAGTACAACGATTGAAATTTCTTTTGAGAGCCAAATTTTTAAAACTTTAACTTCTTCTAACGCCACTTCTTCAAAATAGACTCGCCCAGGCCGTGGTATTTTGTGGAAGAGCCACACTCAAGGGGCCAAAGAGCCGCATGTGGCTCGCGAGCCGCAGTTTGCCAACCACAGCCCTAGGTGCATGATAGAATCTGAGAGGATATTCATGCAAAAGCATTAACAACAACAAACAAACATTTACAGGAAAAACAAAAAGTGTAAGATATAATCTCTGTGCTTAAGAAATGTATAAATTAGTGGTCAAGCCAAGTTAATGCCCATCCCAGGCAGGGCCTGAGCCTGTTAGGTGGGTAGTCTAGCCTCTCTTATCAGTTGCAGTTCAGACTTCAGCATGGATGACCACCCTTTCCCACTGTGGCTACATGCTTCGTGAGAGTCCTTCTCAGCCCAGTGCTATAGGCTGTCCCTGCCACTGACTGGATGTGGAGAGGAGACACACCCATCAAGCCTCCCTGCCACATGCTCTTGACCTGGTCAAGCGGGGACCATTTCACAGAGAAGATGCTTTAGCTGATTTCTGAGGAATAAACCACATTTGGGCTGATAGAAGAGAGAAGGGGAGAGCTGTGTCATGCCAGCACGGCCAAGGGTAAACCTGAGTGGAGGCAGCTGAAAGGCTTAGAAAAGACAGACAAGAGAATAAAAGCTGGGTCTCGGTGGGACACTGCTTCTCTGAGAGACAGTGACTGCATCCACAAGCCGTGTCTTTATTTGACAGATGCCACGAGGCAAAGTAAGGGCGTGATCAAGATGTTTACAACATTCTGGTGGGTTTCAGTCCTACTCATCTACATGCACCTGAACTCTATCACTCAGGCATGTGGGGCCACGTGTTCAGACCACAGGTTCAAGATTACAACTACAGCTGTTGACTATAATTGTGCTGGGAGGGCCCTGCCCTCCAAGCTGGGACTTGCACATGGCCATGAGAGGACTCTGCCCTCTCATTAATCCGAGGCTTGAACCTGTCCAAACACTGTAACCCGCCCCACAGAGAGCCGAGAGTTTCAAGGCTTGGCATGGCCTGTCATTGGGAGAGTAAAGTGAGGCTGGGAGAGGGTGCTGCCTCCTCTCTTCCTGTATTGAAACCCAAAGACCCTCCCACATCACTTGACACTCGTAGGGTCTGCTGCTGCTGAAGGCTGAGTGCTCATCATGTGTTAGCTCCTTTCATTCCAGCCACACCCCATAGTAACATAGCTCCCCAGTCCCTTATATGAAACTAGAGGCCTGGTGCACAAAAGTTTGTGCACTCGGCGGGGGGAATCCCTCAGCCCGGCCTGCACCCTCTTGCAGTCCAGGACCCCTGGGGGGATGTCCACCTCCCAGCGGACTAGGTCTAAGCTGGCAGTCAGACATCCCTCCGGCAGCCTGGGAGCCCTCAGGGGATGTCCACCTGCCAGCTTAGGGCCCCTACCTGCGGGGAGCGAGCCTTAGTTGCAGTTGGACATCTTTAGCACTGCTGAGGAGGCGGAAGAAGCTCCCGCCACCGCCACTGCACTCGCAGCCATCTGCCCAGCTTGTGGCTGAGCAGAGCTCCCCTGTGGGAGTGAAATGACCACCAGGGGGCAGCTCCTGCATTGAGCGTCTGCTCCCTGGTGGTCAGTGCATGTCAAAACAACCAGTTGTTCCCAGTCATTCACCGTTAGGGTCAATTTGAATATTACCCTTTTATTATATAGGACTAGAGGCCCGGTGCACAAAATTTGTGCACGGGGCGGGGGGTGTCCCTCAGCCCAGCCTGTACCCTCTCCAATCTGGGACCCACCCGAGGGATGTCCGACTGCCCAGTCGGACATCCCTCTCACAATCCGGGACTGCTGGCTCCCAACTGCTTGCCTGCCTGACTTCCTGATTGCCCCTAACTGCTTCTGCCTGCCAGCGTGATCACCCCCAACCACTCCCCTGCCAGCCTGATTGATGCCTAACTGCCCCCCTGCCAGCCTGATTGCCCCCAACTGCCCTCCCCTGCAGGCCTGGTCACCCCTAACTGCCCTCCCCTGCAGGCCTGGTCACCCCTAACTGCCCTCCCCTGCAGGCCTGGTCCCCCCTAACTGCTCTCCCCTGCAGGCCTGGGTCCCTCTCAACTGCCCTTCCCTGCAGGCCCGGTCGCCCCCAACTTCCCTCCTCTGCCAGCCAAGTCACCCCTAACTGCCCTCCCCTGTAGGCTTGATCGCCCCCAACTGCCCTCCCTTGCAGGCCTGGTCCCTCCCAACTGCCCTCCCCTGCTGGCCTGATTGTCCACAACTGCCCTCCCCTGCTGGTCTGATCCCTCCCAACTGCCCTCCCCTGCTGGCCATCTTGTGGCGGCTATCTTGTGTCCACATGGGGGCAGCCATCTTGTGTGTTGGAGTGACAGTCAATTTGCATATTACTCTTTTATTAGATAGGCTAGAGGCCTGCTGCACAGGTGAGGGCCAGCTGGTTTGCCCTGAAGGGTGCCCTGGATCAGGGTTGGGGTTCCCTTGGGGTGTGGGGCAGCCTGGGCGAGGGGCCTGTGGTGGTTTGCAGGCTGGCCACGCCCCCCAGCAACCCAAGCGGAGGCCCTGGTATCTGGGATTTATTTTTCTTCTATAATTGAAACTTTGTAGCCTTGAGCGGAGGCCTGGGCTGGCCAGGGTGTGCAGGAAGCTTGGCTTCCTCCATTGCCAGGGAAACCTAAGCCTCCTGCTCGCTCCGTGGCCGTAGCCATTTTTATTGGGATTTATTTCTCTTTTATAATTGAAACTTTGTAGCCTTGAGCAGAGGCCTGGGCCAGCCAGGGTATGCAGGAAGCTTGGCTTCCTCCATTGCCAGGAAACCCAAGCCTCCTGATCGCTCAGTGGCCATAGCCATTTTTGTTGGGTTAATTTGCATACTCGCTCCTGATTGGCTGGTGGGCGTGGCTTGTGGAGGTAAGGTCAATTTGCATATTACTCTTTTATTAGATAGGATACTTATGGTCAGTGTATTTTAGAATTCAGAACTGTTCCGATTTTAGAAAGGTAGTTCATGGCATATTTCACACTTTAATGACATTCCTTCTCTGGTGTGGGCAGCATCCAATAATTAAACACATTTTTACTTCTGCAAGGAAACATATGGATGTTCACATCACGTAGGGTAAAAGAGACCATGTCTGTTAAGGTCAGGTTGACTGCCCCAATGAGTTTTGACACCAAACTGATAAAAACATTAAAAGAAAAAGAAAGACAAAAACTCAGTTTTCAAAACTCTTGCTTTCAGGATTGCAGATTTATAATAGCTGAGGTTTGTTGAATGCCTGTCCTATGCCAGGCACTGTTCCTATCGCTTTACACTGACAACCCTATGAAATGGCTGCTAATATCCTTATTTTAGAGGTGAGGAAATGGAGGCCCAGAGAAGTGAGGTAACTTGTCCAAGGCCTCACAGCTAGTATGTGAAGAGTTAGGATTCAAACTCTGGGAGCCATGGCTATCAGGACCTGATGAAGTAGATGTTACACATAAGGAATCCGAGGTGCTAAGATGTTAAATGACTACTCAGAGTCCTAAATAAAGCCACAGAAAAGCTGATATTTGAAGGTGCTGCTGACTCCCAGATCCCTAGAGTACTCAGGAACTTCTCTTCCAGCCATTGTGGTTGAGAACCTAGAAAAGCTGCCCAGGGAACAGGCTCTAGTTGGCTGCCGGCCTGGGCTGCAGGCTTTCCGGCCCATGCATTTTGGCAGCAGGAAAGTTTTATCTTCTAACTTATTGACAAGGGGCCAGTTACTGTTTACTATGAAGTTCCTACAAGTTTTTATCATGCTCTTGTAATTTGACAGTTTAAGATGAAATAATCCAAATATTAGCCTGGGAGGCCTGTGCTGCTGAAAAATGTCACGCTCTTCCCGGCTGATGAAAATGGCATTTGCTTATATTTATCAGTGATTAGGAGCTTTCATAGTATATATGACCCCAGAAGAAATGTCAGTGTGTTCTCTGGATGGCTGTCTGCCTCATTCTCTGTTTCAGGTTTGAGGTTTGAGGTGGAGGCTGTTAGGGCTTAGATGTTTAAGAAACTGTTAGGTTGTTATGTTAGGCAACTGAAAAGTTGTTTGGAGCCAGATAACAAATAAAACGAAACTATTCAACCTTCTAACAAATATTTATTAAGCATTTACTATGTTGTAAAGCTCTGGGACACAAAGGTATAAAAACAGGGCTGGAGGCATCAAGGCTCTTACTGACAGGCTAGAGCAGCTGCTGGCAAACTATTTTTTTTTTTTTTTAGGCATAAGAATTCTTTGTGAAAAATCAGTCTTAGATGGAGGTTCAATTTGTAACAGACAAAAGCTGAGCTGCTCTGTTTGAAGCTTTAGAGACATCACTATAAAAACCCGGGGACTAGCTCTAGCCAGTTTGGTTCAGTGGATAGAGCATCGGCCTGTGGACTGAAGGATCCTGGGTTCGATTCCGGTCAAGGGCACGTACCTTGGTTGAAGGCTCCTGGCTCTGGTTGGGGACATGCGGGAGGCAACCAATCGATGTGTCTCTCTCACATCAATGTTTCTCTCTGTCTCTCCCTCTCCCTTCCATTTTCTCTAAAAAAAAAATCAATGGAAAAAATATCTTCAGGTGAGGATTAAACAACAACAACAAAAACCTGGGGACTAGATACAAAGCAGGCAGTGGTTTTTAATCTTGGCTGACCATTAGAGTCCTTTGCCTACTTTTTAGAAATCTTGACACCCTGGTCACATCCCAAACGAACAACTGAGTCTCTAAGGGTTGTGCTTAGACATGGAAAGAATATAGCTAAGGTTGGGAATCGTAGGTCTAGAAGTATCTTGGGAACTTTTCAGGGTTCCATGGAAAAGAATTTGGGAGTCAAATACTGTCTAGTAGAATATTCCAGGTTTAGTGAGCACATATAAGCTTCACTTGCAGTGGGGTGGGGAGTATTGTTTAAAGTAGAGCAGTCTAGTTCCCACCATCTCTCCTGCCTAATGGGGATTGTTTTATAGTCCGTGGTGTGACCTAGGTAACTTTGTTTAAATGATTCTGACAGATTCCAGAGTTTCAGAACCAGTGCTCCAGAAGGTTAGAAAAGGCATGGATGTAAATGCCTTCCTTCTGGGCTAGTATGATGAAATAGTAATGGGAATGAAGTGGCTACCTTTGTGGAGCATGTCTTCTGTACAGGCACTACATCAAATGCATTATATCATAGGCCCCTCAACCCTGGGAGGCAGATACAGAGATGCACATTGTATCACAGGTGCCTCAATCCTGGGAGGCAGGTTCACATTTCACAGAAGGGAAACGGGGGCTCAGAGGAAGGAAATGAACTGCTCCAATCCCCTCCTTCAGAAGCAGCAGGACCAGAATTCCATGGAGGTCTGTCGGAATCAGGCACTGAAGTTCTCTTCACTGAAATGGTTGTTTTGGAAGTGAGGCAGCCTATTTCTAGCAGGTGTGATCAGAAAAGCTGCTGGAAGGTTGGACAGTTTGAGCTACACCTTGAAAAGTGGGTGGATTTGGCACTGAAGGCTTAAAAAGAACTGCATCTCTTTCTTGCAATGTTCAGCTCTCTTAATCGGGAAATCTTTAGTCCTAGGCTCCAGGGGGATTCAAGAAATTGGAACACAGTTCCTATTCTTGGGGGCCTGATCCTGTGGTGATGGATGAGTGGAAAACCCAGGAAACACGGCACATGGTGGGAGACAGTAAAGGTGTGACCAGAGTTCAGGAAGATGGGAATTCCTTGTGGGATGGAGCTGTCCTGGAACACTGCACAAAGCAGGTAGGATTTGAACCCAACCTTGAGGAATAAGTAGAATTTACTTAGCTGGAATATATCTGGATACTTTTTGGGTCTACTTGCTTCCACATCAGACCTTTGTCTCATTAAAACACACACATACACTGCAAATCACATTCTAAAAAGCCATATGAATCATATCAGTATTTATTGGAGCTCTCCCAAAGATCCTGAGCTAAGGAAAGTTACTAAACTTCTCTGAGCCTCAGGGACTTTATCTTTCAAATGGGAGTAATAATAATACCTATCACATGGGATTGTTGCATAATTAAATGAAATATTTATATTGCCCAGTTCATAGTTGGTGCCCAATAAATTCTAGCTCTAACTCCCGTTATAGGTTTAAAGGCTGGGCGTTGTGTTATAGAGTTCCAGTTAGAATTGTGGTTCTGCAGGAACGATCAGGTGGAGAAATGGGGCAGAAGATGGGGAGCCAGGAACTAAGGTCCAGTACAGGAGGGCCGGACTCTGGGCAGCACAGCATCCCAGGGCCTGGGCACCCTGCCCTTTGCCCTTTCTTGGTGAGACCGCTCAGGAAAGCCCTCCACAAAGGGTGGCCTTCCCCTGGGATTTAGGGGAGTGGTTGCCTGGGGAGGCCCTGGACTGGGGGTGTTCAGCCTGCAGGTCGTGGTCAACAGATTCCATAGGGCACTTCACCAACTCCTCCTTCTCTCCCTGCCCAGGGCTTCGTCTCTGTGATGGCTGTAGGGGGAGGGGCTGGTGAGGAGGAGGGTATCAGGTGAGTCTGGTAGCCTGTACAACCATGCAGCAACACACTCCTGTGACGTTGACAACGCTCCAAAGTAGGAGAGCCTTTCCCCTCAGTTTCCAGAATGGATACCTGCAGACTGTGGGGAGCTACTGCAGAATGTTTCCTGGGTTTTCCTGCAGAAAACCAAATGGATTTCTTTCCATTCCTAAAATGTCTAGGGGAAACGGCACCCAGAGAGAGTGTCTGCTGCCCAGAGTCCAAGTGCATAACCTTAGAGGACATATTGTGAATGTCCACTGGCCAGGTTAACTCAGCTTCCACAAAGTCAGGGTCTGAGGACGCTGGCCACTCCATCGAGGACCAGTGCAGGTAACTCTCTCACCTCCCTGGTTGCCAGGGAGCCCGCTAACAGGTAGGTATTCCTTACCACTGGGCTTCCTTCCTTATGCTCACCTACAGTGGCCAGTTTTTCTTATCGTTACACAAGTGAACTAGTGGCATCTGAGGAATGGGAAGTTTGATACTTTAATTCAGAGCTTTTCAAGATCTGGCACATTTTTCCCCTCCCCCACTGAACATTGCCAAGTCTAGAACATCTGTCAATGTCTGTGGGAGACAGCTGTAGGATCCTGGGAGCTGACAATCACATCTGTGTAAATCACGGCCACTGTTTTCATTAGGTGGAGTGTGTCAGAAAGGTTGCCAAGGGTGGGCTTCCCAGAACTGCCTGGAGAAGGAGAGCTGGTTTCGTGTTGAGAGGGAATCTGCCTACATCAGGGATATTCTTACAGAGGCTGTGCAGACCCACAGCCCATGAGCGGTTTGTGCTCAGTTCTCAATTACCGTTTTTCTTTGAAAGAGTGGTCTTATTTGTGTCTATTCTATTAACCAGTCCTTCAGGTGATGAGGTGGGGTATGGGGACAGGAGCTAACACATGATAGTGAACTGTTCAGCCCTGGGTTTGACAGGTTTGGTTGTCTACCCAGCTCTGCCACTTACTAGTCCTGTGCCTTGCTGGCATTGTTCAGACTTTCCCTAATGGGGAAAATAATACACCTGCTTCACTGGGTTGCTGTGAATGGGATAATTCCTACAAAGCACTCAGCACAGTGTAGAGCAACTCATAAACACTCAGTGAACATGGCAGACTGCCTTCCATTTGCCGGGACACTGGGAGCACCGAGGTGGGGCTAATTCTTGGGGCATCAAGAGGAGCTTGCCTTTCTCAGGTTGGAAGGAGCTAGGAAGTACCTGGAATGGATAGGGGATGGCAGTGCTTTGGTGACGTAGAAACAAGAAGGTCTCTTGTCCTCGAGGGACTCATGCTGGTGGGGTGGGGAGGAAGATAAGCAAACATACATTTATAAGACCAAGGGTTCAGGGATCTCTTAAGAGGGATGCTCTGGGTGTGGGGAGTGGTGGGAGTGAGGACTGGGGAGGCCAGGGAAGGCTTCTCAGAGGAAGTGCTGGCTGAGCTGAGCTTTGAGGAAGAAGGATTTTAGCAGAGCCCAAGAGCGAGGAGAGCATTACCCAAAAAGCAAAGTGCAGGATGGAGTCCTGGAGGCATGAGTGAGCCTCATGTTCTAGAATTCAGAACCAGCCTGCTGGGGCTGGAGCACAGGCTGCATCTGAGGGAGTGTCCAGGCTGGACTGGGGAGTCCACGGGCTCCCCTCCAGGGTGGACTGTGGAGCAGTCCCAGGGAATCAAACTAGAAGTTATCTGAGAAAGAAATCCCACAAACACAGCTAACCAATTCTTTTCTATTTTAAAGCAAGACAGTGTAACTAGTGTATAGTCAGTCTAAACATCTCCTAATGCCCCTGTGATTTTAAAAATGTTTGTGCCGCATCTTACAAAGTCCGTTTATTCACTGGGGAGCAAAGACTTGCCCCTCTAGTTTTGTAATAGTTGTGTTAGTTTCCCACTGATGGTGTAACTCTTAATGTAAACTTAGTGGCTTAAAACAGCATAAATTTATTCTCTTGCAGTTGGAAAGTCAGAAGTCCAAAATCAAGATGTTATCAGGGCTACATTTCTTCTGGGGACTTCAGGGAAAAAATGTGTCCTTCCCTTTTCCAGCTTTTAGAAGCTGCCTGCATTCCTCAGCCCCTCCCATCACCCACCCTCTTGCTTCTGTCATTTCCCACTTTGCTAACTCTCATCTTCGGACCTCCTCCTTACCAGGACCCTTGTGTTCACATCGCACCCACTCATAACGAGGATCCTCTCCCCAGCTCAAGATCCTTAACTTAATCTCAGCTGCAAAGTCTTTTCTCCACATAAGGTCACTGGGGATTAGGATATGGACACCTTTGGGGTGGGGGTAGAGGATTATCCAGCCAACCATTTTTGGAGTCTTAAAAATACCCAAGAAATAAGACAGTTTCTGTGCTAGCAGCACCACTGGCACTTCCCCACATCCTGTCTTGTTATTGTCCATGGGAAATTTAGCAGTTCTGTCCCCCCAAAAAGAAAAGGAAAGCCATGCTTCCCACCCTATCTTTCAGTGTCTTTGGGCACTAGTATTAAGCAAGACCAGTGCCTGTAATGAAGTTAAAGATAATAGATGCCCAAGGCAGCTGGATGGGATAAAGAGCCCTGAACCCCAAGTTCAGAATTCAGGGTCCAGATTCCAACTCTCACCAATGTTTTCATCTTGGCCAGGTTACCTTATTTCTCAAGGCTTTAGTTTACATGTTTATAAAATAAAGGGGGTCTATTCCATTCATTAAGGTCTCCTGCTAGATACTAATGCATGATTGAGGATCAGTTGCTGCTTTAAATGTTCCACTACCATTCTGCCATCCCGAGTACTGAAAGGGAAGAAGGAGGCTGGGAGACACAGCCCTCACACAGACTTTCAGACACACTCTAGAATTTGATGGCTATTCTTTCTAGATACATCAACATCACTACCCTTCAAATACCTCTGTTCAGATTTCTGTCATAACATGAGTTTTTCTCAAAAGTGCCGTCAACACATCTGACCTTTTATTGCTCTCTGCCCCCCGCCCCGGGCCTTGCCCTTTTCTATTGGAAGCATTCATATTTCTTACCTTGGAGGAAACCCTGGGCTTGGCGTCATTAGACCCCACTTGCTGTCTCCACACTATTATTTGCTAAATGGATGGTCTTCAGGAATCACTCAATCTAATGTATGAAATGTGCATAATTATATGTCTTCTGTCTACCACAAAGGCCCATTGAGAGGGTCAAATGAGGTAATAGCTGTAAAAGTATTTTGAAAAATATAAGACACTTCAAAAACAACATGGCCAACTATTTTATCATTTACCATATTATCTTGGGGTTTTACAGCCTGTGTCTTTTTCTCTAACTTCTTGTATGAGTGTGCATGTGCATGTATATTAGTGTGCACATGTGTGTAGTATGTGTGTATATGTGCATGCATATGTGTGTGCACCTGTATATGTGTGCATGGACATGCATATTTGTATGCATGAATGTTAGTACTATGTGTGTGCATGTATGTGTGTTGTGTGTGTGTGTGTGTTTGCTTGAAAGGGCTATTAGCTTTCAGACAGGACAGACGGGATCAAGCTTAGATCACAGGCTTTACTTACCCTTTCCTGCCTCCCCAGGGAACTGTCCATGGCTGCTGGTAGGAATCATTTGTTTTTTCAGCTTCTCCTTTCCTGCCCACTTTCTTGGAGGCTATTTGCATTTCACCATTAATAACTCTGGAGCAGTATGTTATTTCTGTCTTGGGGGCCCCTGGAGCCAGTGGGCTCCATGATTCGGGATAGGAAAACTTTTGTTAATTAAGCTTCACAAAGCCACATGCTGGTTTCCTGTCCCTCAGTGGATACCTAGAGAGTCTTATTACACACAGGGGGACAGAAACCACATGGCAAAGAGAAGGGAAATCTTTGGCCTTGTCTGTGTTTCTCCTTGGAAAACCTCCCTGGCAGTCCTGGGCAGTCAGCAGGGAAAGCAGGTACATCTGTTTGAAATGTATACTTCACATTTTTGGTGTTTTTTGTTTTGCTCCTGCAAGGAAAAGTTTCATTTCTTTACCTTCTGAGACAGGATTTCCACTTAGTCCCTGAATTATTTGACAAGAAGTTACCTGTTGATGCTAACCAGATAAATGGTGTTTTAATATGCTTTGGTTTCTAAATCGGAAACCCTAGCCCTGTTGAGTGGGAGAGTTTGTAGCAGAGCCGGCCCCCTGGTACGTACATTTCTGCCTGTAGGTTAGGAAAGATTGGAGCCAGATTTTAAGCTTGAGTTACTCTGATCTCAGACAAGGCTCCAAAGAGTCCTTGTTCATTTCTTGTGGCATTTCATTAAGTGTCAGAAGTATTTCATTAGTTATCAGAACAAAGATCACATTTGCTATAAGAATGTTTTGTTGAACCCCCTCCAAGTCATTCATAACTCTGGATTCCAGAAGGAAGACACGACGGGCTATGGAGAAAGCCTGATACAATATGTGTGTCCCAGAAGGAGACCCCTAGGACTCCTCCTTGGATGTGTGCCTGGCGGCAGCATGAGATGCCTTTGAGTGAGGATGGGAGGGGGATGTTTCCTGCATGCGCTGGTTATTGTCATTTCCTTTACTCATCCTTCCTGCACACGTTGCAGGCTCCTTCGTATTAATAGCAATAATGTTTAGAGACCTACCATGTCCACATCATTTACATGTGCCTTTGAACCTCAAGCAGCCTCATTTTACAGTTACACTGAGCGGAGGTAGTGAAGTCCCAGGGTCCTGCTTCTATCAGGAACAGAGTAGGATCTGAATGCAGGCTTGCCTGACCCCAATGTCCCCACTCCTCTCATTGCCGCTCTGAGCTTATAATGTAGATCCAGGTGATGTACCCGTATGTGAAGGATTTGGGGAACAACTGTGGCCTCTCTGTTGGCTCTCATGGTAAAATGCTAATAGCCTCCCTTTCTTATCCATCCATAGGCCCTTTCCTGGACGTGTAGTACTTTTGGCTAATCCCTGTTAATAATAACAAGAGTATTCCTAACAGATGTTTACTGAGGGTTTGCTGTCGAGGGAGTTGAATAATGCGCACCCCCAAAGATATCAGTGTCTAATCTCTGGAGCCCCGAAGTACTAATTTATTTGGAAAAAGGACTTTGCAGATGTGATCAAGGATCTTGAGATGTGGAGATCAGTCTAGGTTATATAGGTGCACCCTAAATGCAACCATGTGTATCCTTAGAGGAAGCAGGCAGAGAGAGAGAGCTGATACACAGACACAGAGGAGAAGGTGATTGGAAGATAGAACAGAGAGATTTGAAGATGCTGTTTTTGAAGAATGGAGTGATGCAGCCACAAGCCAAGGAATGCCAGCAGCCACCAGAAACTAGAAGAGGCAAGTAAACAGATTCTTCCCTAGAGCCTCCTGAGGGAGCACAGCCCTGCCAACAACTTGATTTCAGCTCATTGATACTGATTTTGAAGTTCCAGAACTGTGAGAGAATGAATTTCTATTGTTTTAAGCCACCAAGTTTGTGGTAGTTTGTTACAGCGGCCCTAAGAAACTAATATACTATGTTTATGGTTCTGAGGTAAACCTCAAAGGACTCATACATAAAGTATCTGTATTATCCCCCCACCCCCTTTTTTTTTTTTTAAATGAGAGGAACTCTGACCTTAGAGGAAGTAGGGAGTCTCAAGTCCCAGAGCTGGGAGGTTGTAGGATCTGAACTAGAGTTAGCTCCAAGTTTCTGCTCTTAACCATTGTGTTATTTTCCCTTCCTGCTCCAGACTCCATTCTCATCCCAATGCCCTATAAGTCAGGCCAAGGTGAAGATCTAGCCTTGCCTCTAGAGCCTTCCTTTTCCTCTTTAAGGTTTGACTTCTAGGCATACTTTATTTTATTTATTCTCTCATGAATCTATTCCATATGGAAACATTTGGTCCCCTGTGGACCAGGTGGGCCAAACAGCAGTTAACTGAGACTCCCTTTTCCTCAGTAATTAGAACACAGTTCATTGTGGGCTAGTGCAGAAAACATTTCTTTCTGGATTTGGAGGAAAATAGTCATTTTGCCCCATGTTTTCCAATAACGTCTCATTCCAAACAGTTTATTTGTAATGCTCTGTGAATGGCATTTGGTATTTATAAGCTGTACTATATTACAGCTGTTTAAGCTCCTTATGAGCTTACCATTCATTCATTCAGTAACATTTGTTAATATTACAATAATATTTGTTCACACAGATTTACTAGCTTGGACAAGTTGTTTAATGTGTTTGAGACTCCGTTTTCTTATACATAAAAGAGGAGTAATGGCCCCTTTGCTTTTTGCAGTGAAGGCTAAATAGGATAACATAGATAAAACATTTGGCAGGTGTTCAGTAAATTGTTGCTATTTGAATACAGAATTTATTAAAGTGCATGAGGCTAAATATTTTGAGGGATGGGGGAAAACTCTAGAACAAACCCCTCTTTCCTTCAATTAACTGAGGGTGACAGACACCTAAATAATTTCCTCTAATGCAAAGGAGAAAGGAATGCATCTTTTTCACCTTAATTACCATACTTAAAATATTTCATATTTATGACAAAAAATAACTGAAGTGATACATGTTAAGCGGGCACATGAAAGGAGGTATAAAAATTCAGAGTTGCTGGCCTGGCCAGTGTTACTCAGTGGTTAGAACATCTGCCCATGCACCAAAAGGTCTTGGATTCAATTCTGGTCAAGGACATGTACCTCGGTTGCAGGTTCAATCCCCAGCCCTGGTTGGTTGGGCTCATGAGGGAGGTAGCCAATCAATGTGTCTCTCTCACATCGATGTCTCTGTCTGACTCTCTCTCTAGTCCCCCTCCTCCTCTTTCCCTTTCACTTTATCTAAAATCAATGGAAAAATGCCCTTGGGTGAGGATTAATAACAGCACAAAAATTCAGAGTTGGGAGACATTCAGAATATCTATATATTTAAAAGCCTAAGCAACCGTTACGACCGGCTGACTGACCGACCAGCCAGTAGCTATGATGCTCACTGACCACCAGGGACAACCCCCCTGATGGTCAGTGCGCTCCCACAGCCAACCTCCCGTGGTCCCTCCCCCTAGCTGGTCAGCCCCTATTGGCCCTGATCGCCAGCCAGGCTGAGGGACCCCACCCATGCACAAATTTGTGCACCAGGCCTCTAGTGAGAGAAATAACATTGCTTCCTCCATAGGCCTTTCACTTAAAAGATGCTTAAGAAATGTAAGTTGCATTATAATTGATTTACTGTTACATTAATGAATTCAGCAGAACTTAAAGCAAATGGTTCTTCAGCTTGCTTCAACCTGTTGGGGATCAGCCTCTGGGGCAGGGGCACTGTTTGAGGCTCCCTAGTGGAGAGGGGTTAGGAGCTCACATTTTCTTAGCACTTGCCCTGACCAGGCACTGTGCCCCACAGGTAATTTCATTTGGTTTTCCTAAACCCCTATAGTCCTGGAGGATTGCTCAGGTTCAGATTACAACCCATACCAGCAACAGGTTTGACTCCCAAGAGGGCTGCTCTCAGTTACACTGGAGAAATGAAAGCATTTACTGTTCTTTCATGAAAAACTGGCTCCATACCTCTCAGCCCGTGTCTGGCTGGCTGCCTCTGCAGTGACCCTCACATGTCAAGTTTGGAAGCTTTGTGCCTCTTACCTTCGGGACAGTGTTGCTGTCATGGTAACCACCATTTATGGAGTGTCCTCTGAGGGCCAAGCCTTGTGCTAGGTACTTTACCTGCATTATTTCATTTAATCCACGTGATAGCCAGATGAGGTAGGCATTGTTATCCCCATCTTACTGTTGGGGATGAGGGATGGTTAGTGACTTACCCATGGTTGCACAGGTAATATGTGGCTGATCTGGCCTGTTTTCTGGAATGCCTAGACTCTTTCTGCCATCCTATGTTGCTACCCCTCTCCCAGGTGACCCTCACCTACCAGGATGACCTGCCCAGCACAATGGAGGGTGGGGCCATCACCTCTTTGTTCTGAGTTCTCTAATATTGGCTCAGCCTTAACTGGAAATGCCTCTCTGTTGGACCTCCATAAACTCATTTTTCACCTTTGTGTGAATCCAAACAAGATGCCTCTTCCTCTGGCCAGATTCATCTCCCCACACTGGATTTAAGCACCCAGATGTCCTTGTGCGGTGAAGAACCTGCTCAGCTCTAAGTGGCATCTCTGCAGACACAAGACACCACTGCTTTCTGTTGGTCTGAAAGTGGTTTTCTTGAATGCCCGCTTACTTGGCTTATTCCACCTCTCTGGGCCCACACTGAATAAAGGCACCTGCAGATCAGTCCTGGAAATCCAGGACCACTTGGATGCACAGGAGCTCTGGGATGATTTGTTCTTGGATGCTTGGCTCATTTGCAAACATCATCCTCTAAACAAGAAGAAATAGCTGGTTGGCAATAGCTAGAATCAGAGTGTGTCATCTCCTGGGTTATTGTCCCAGATGGTCTGGGTCAGTTCTGAAGGCTGCTCTCAGTTTTATTTAGGGATGCCTGGGGGCCGTCCTGTGAACCTCACCTCCTGGGAGGCCAGGGGGTTGGTCACTGAAGGTAGGTCTTCTTTAGGTTTGGCTTCCTGGTGTAAAACCTCTAGCATGCAGGAGGCAGCTGATCAACGATTCTCTCTCATCATTGATGTTTCTATCCCTCCCTCTCTCTCTCTTCCTCTCTGAAAGCAATAAAAATATATATACTTTTAAAAGGGGCCTTTTAAACTCAGAGTTGCTTTCTGCTTCCTTTGCCAGGCCACTTGCCTCTGGGCTCCTGGTAGTGCTTCTGAATCGATTTGTGACAAGTCCTCTTTCCTTTCTCTTATTAGTACAAATTCATCACTTCCCTCTGTGTCCCTCCCTGTCTCCCTCCCTTCCCCTTCGCCCTCTCCCACTTTGCGATCCTTCTTCCTGAGCAAACCTGTCAGCTGATCCTCACACTGGTCTTTAGATGCAGACCTTAAGTACTTTCCCGGGATCAGCAGTAGATCTGGGCAAAATGGGGACTGTTTGTGCCAGAGTGCCACCCAGTAGGGAGCCAGGAGGCTTTTGTTCCCTTCACCTGACCTTTTGTTTCCGGAGTGGCCAGAGCTTTCTCTCGCCTCCTGTGGACCCGGTCAGTGGCTGCCGAGGCAGCCCTGGCAGCATCCAGTGTTCTGAACTTCCCAGAAGACAAGACACACGCAACCTGAAGCGTTTGCTCATAGCCTCTTTGAACTTAGCTTGGCAGGCGATCAAAATGGAACAGAGCGGGTTTTAGGAACATGGGGCTCTCTTTCCAGTTTCAGGCGGTAGATTCCATTGGTCCAGCTCACCAGATCATGCGGCTCCTCTGTGAACGCAGGTTTCTGCCTTCAGCTGCTGTTCCCTCCTAGTCTTCCTCCCTGGAATTGGGGTTTTTGGTCTCTCTAGGTAGCCACTAGCTTCTGACTTTTAATTTCTTCAACTCCCTTTGCTTCCCACCCAGATGTGCAGGGCTATCCTGACTTCTTGCTTATTGGAACTCAGAGCCCTTTCATCTCCACTAATAGGTCCAGAGAGGCAGGCAGCCTTCATTGACTCATTGCTTAGAAATTAAACTATAGTCTCTCATATTGTTATTTCAATAAACCTGCACAGAGTACCTCTGGGTCAGACCCACTGCCAATCTCAGGGATTATGCACCCAGGATAAGAAAATGGCAAGCCTTGCCCTGAAGGACTAGAAGACTTGTGGGGGGGCCAGGCCTTTTACTCAACAATGTTACCATCTGCACATGAGGCTGCTGATGGTCTTTGTTGATCTAAAATCTTTCTGGGAGTTTGACTTTTTAGTTATTGATAGTGACATTTCAGAAGAATAATTTGTCCCTGAAGAATTTTTGTTCCCTCATTCTTTGGGGCTTACAGCCTATTTCGGAGGGAGTGTTTTGTGTCTGGTCATAAAGTCTGCACATTGAAATATCAGGTGCACTGATGTGGCTCCTCTAGTGAAGCTGCCTGTGCAGCAGACATAGCTTCTGGGAGTTCTGAGGGCAGATTCCTGCATTTGCTTCTCAGGATCCTCCCACATCCACAGTTACACTTCTTAAGAGTCTGTGGAAAACAGGTTAGTGTTTTTCACATATTGAAAGCCTGTGCAAAAGGCAAACAAAAATTTTTGTGGTGGCACAGAGGAATAATAAATGACAAATGAATCTGCCTCTGCTCCATGCCTGTGGGTCTGTTTCCCAGGAAAATCATTGCCCAACATTTTATTTGTATCAGTTCAGAAATATACCCTACATGCATACATACATATGCATTTTCATACATTGTATATATTTTTCTCTTTTTTCTTTTTAAACACAAACGGGAGCATGTGTATTCTGTGTAGCCTTCGGTGACTTGTTCTTTTTAACTTAACAGTATTTTGGAGACCATTCTGTATCAGGTACACACCTGCCTCATTCTCTTAACAGACGTGTAGTGCTCCACTGTATACTCTGATAGTTATTGTGATTTAACTCATTCATTGTGACTAGGAGTCTGTAATGTTCACCTTCTCATTCCCTCTAGCCTATCTTCAGTGCTAAGACTGGCCATGTAAATTTGCCTCAAAACATTGGCTGGGTAAGAGTTTTGTTTTAATGTTAGTGCAAAGTGCAAATGTGGCATAAAGGAACCATTTAAGTCAGATGGAGATTATTTATAGATATAGTGAGATTCAGTGAGGTTCTTAGATTTTATCAATAGCTTCTGGTGCAGGGACTTCATCCACGTTGATTCTGTCAGCTGTCTTCAGTAATAAATAATCTTCCAATGTCTGTTTACCTAACAACTCAACTCAGGTACATTAGCTGCAAGAAATGCCACTTTTCTAATACTGTAAACCCAGAATCTCAAACTGAAGCAGCGCAAGCAGACTTCTCACTTGAACAGGGGCAGCTGATTCATGGCCTTGTCCCAGGCCAGCAGGCTCAGACTGCTGGGCTTCCTTGAAGGCTGTTTCCCGAGGCTGCTGCTCTGTCGGATGTTATGGCCTATATGTGGTTCATTTTAGCACAGCTGAGAGGCTAGGCCTCTCACAGAGACTTGACTGAGCTCTAAGAGAAAACAAAAGGGGGATAAACATGTAGAGTATAAGAAATACAAACAGCCTGGCTTCTGGAGGTCAGGGTTCTCACTCTGTCTGTCCAGCTCTATATTGGAAACTAAGGAAAGATGTGTGACGCCATCTTCTAGCTTCAAGAAGCTGAAAGACAGCCTTGCCTGGGTGGCTTTACAGCTCTGATAGGCATGCATGAAGTACCATCCACCTCTTAATTCTTTCCTGGAACTTGTTAGAAATGCACATTTTTAGACCCCACACCAGATCTGAATCAAACTTTGCATGTGGGGTTCAACGACCATTTGAACAATTTAAACAAGATTCCCGGGTGACTTTGATGGTTGCTAAAGCTTGAGAACGACTGAGATAGAGAACATAGAAAGAATTAGAAGGAGAACAGTTTTGGTGGGGAAAGATGATGAATTTGGGCTTGAATGTGTTGAATTTAAGATGTCTGTAGGGAAGAGATTCCAAGGTTGTGGCATATTCCAAGAAGCTAAACTCACATTCTCCCAGGACCAAACTGGAATTACAATTAAAATAGAGAAAAAGCATCCTGAACAATCAATCGGAGTCTAGGTGGAGAAAACCCTTAGAACCAAGGATAGAAACTAAAGACCACATAGAGACAGGTAGGAAGGGCAGAGGTGTGAGAAGGCTGGCTGGGCTCCCACAGACAGCAGCTGAAGGTCTGGAGGGATATACCAGCTGTGGGAGGTTCCCACTGAGAACTCTGGGGTCTAAACTCTAAGCTGGGCTCCCCAGCCCAGAGCACCAGAACTGAGAAAGGTGCCCACATAACATATGGCTGTGAAAAGCAGCAGGGTTATTGTTTACCAGGGAAAGATGGCTGGAAATGCAGGCACCTCTTAAAGGGCCAACACACAAAATTGCATGTGCAGCCACTCACCTTGGGATCCGACAGATGGAGGACAGAGTGGGCTAGAGCTATGTGAGAAGAATTCAGGGTAGGGGGCTCAGGGGTTAGAGCTTGGAAGGCAGACACCCTGGTCTCCTGTGCTGAGTCATTTCCTCATACTGCAGAGGCCATCTTTCTCAAGCAGCTTTTAGCTGGGGGGTGAGGGGAAGCAATTGCCCCACCCTGTTGAAAAACCTCTTGCCCCACCCTCAGAGTCTACACCTTGCTGTGGTTCATAGCCTGAGGCTAATCAAGATTTAATAATAATCAGACTGCAGGCAGAGGCTGATCTCTGGAGGCTTTGAGTCTGCCTGATCTTCTTCTGGGCTTGGGGCTAGGAAAAGCAGACTCTGGTGCACATCTTGGTCCTTTACAAAGGCTTCTAGCCCCAGCAGAGGGAGCCACAAGCTGTGGATGGCTGATAGCTCCAAATGGTACTCAGGGCCAGTGAAAAACAATGTCTCACATGGTCCTGCACCAGAGACTGGCAGATCTACCAAATACATAGATACAAACCCAAACAGGCAGGCAAAATGAGGAGACAAAAATCAAGCTCCAAATGAAAGAACAAGAGAATTCTCCAGAAGAAGAGCTAAGTGAAATGTAGATAAGAAATTTATCAGATACAGAGTAAAGAATAATTATAAGGATGCTCAACAGCATGAGAACAGATATAGCACTAATAAAGAACACATTGGAAGGAATACACAGTAGATTAGGTGAGGCAGTGAATTAGAAGACAGGGTAGGAATAATCACTCAATCAGAGAACAAAAAAGAAAAAAAAGACAGGAGGACAGTTTAAGAGAGCTGTGGGGCAACATGAAACATTATAATATTTGCATTATAGGAGTACCAGAAAATTAAGAAAGTGAGCAAGGGATAGAGAACCTCTTTGAAGACATAATGACAGAAAACTTCCCTAACCTGGAAGGAAAAAAACAAACAATTCAGGAGATACAGAGAGTCCCAAGCAAAAAGAACCCAAACAGGTCCATGCCCAGACACATCATAATTAAAATGCTAAAAATTAAAGACACAGAGAGAATCATAAAGACAGCAACAGAAAACCAATTTGTTACCTACAAAGGAGCTCCCATAAGGCTGTTAGTTGATTTTCATCAGAAACTCTACAGGCCAGAAGGGAATGACATGAAGTATTCAAAGTAATGAAAAGCAAGGATCTGAAACAAAGACTACTCTATCCAGCAAGGCTATCATTCAGAATAGATGGTGAAATATATATTTCCCAGACCAAAAAAAAAAAAAAAAAAAAAGTTAAAGGAGTTTAACACCAAAAACCATCAGTGCAAGAAATGCTAAAGCGTCTACGGTAATAATAATAAGAAATATATATACATATATATATATATATATATATAGAGAGAGAGAGAGAGAGAGAGAGAGAGAGAGAGAGAGAGAGAAATCTAGGCAAATAATTAAAATGGAAGTAAGTACCTATCTATCTCTCTACACGAATAAAAGAGAAACATGCTAATTACCATCACTCTGCTACGCTACCAGCCAATCAGAGTGCATATGCAAATTAACCTGAAAACATGGCAGCAGCCCTGCCCCCCCGCCACTCCGGGCCTGTGGGGGTCGGAGAATTTGGGCGCCAGTGCCTGAGGCTGGCTGCAGCCAGGGAGTACAAGAAGCCACCTGCCCCCTGATCCCAGGCCGCAGCCAACAGCAGAAGCCTCACGTCCGCCTGCCCCATGTACTGGGGGAGACAGAGAAACCAGGCCCCAGCGCCTGAGGCTGGCTGCAGCCCGGGAAATGAAGAAGCCACCTGCCCCGATCCCAGGCCGCAGCAATCAGCAGAAGCCTCACGTCTGCCTGCCCCACGTCCTGGGGGAGACGGAGAAACCTGGCCCCAGTGCCTGAGGCTGGCTGTAGCCCGGGAAATGAAGAAGACACCTGCCTCATGATCCCAGGCCGCAGCCAGCCAGAGAAGTTGCCCACACTGCATCCCAGGGAAGACAGAGAAGCCGCCCACCTGCGGTCCAGGTGCCAGCACCTGCGGCTGGCTACAGCCTGGTAGATGGAGAAGCCGCCCACCCCGACAGTCCTGGGCACCAGTACCTGTAGCTGGCTATAGCCTGGTAGATGGAGAAGCCGCCCACCCCACAGTCCCGGGCACCAGTACCTGCGGCTGGCTGTGGCCCGGGAGATGGAGAAGCCACCCACCCCGCAGTCCTGGGCACCAGTACCTGCGGCTGGCTACAGCCTGGTAGATGGAGAAGCCACCCACCACACAGTCCCGGGCACCAGTACCTGTGGCTGGCTGTGGCCCGGGAGATGGAGAAGCCACCCACCCCGCGGTCCCGGGCCCCAGCACTTGTGGCTGCAGCCCAGGCAAAGCCACCTGCCCACCATCCCCTGTGGCTGCAGCCGGCCTGGGCGCCTATGGCTGACCAGAGGGAGGGAAGCCCAGATCCCGGGTGCCTGTGGTTGGCTGGAGGAGGGAACCCTGGGTCCCAGATGCAGGGCCGAGGCAGAGGTGGTTAGGGGCAATCAAGCCAGCAGGGGAGCAGTTAGGGACAATCAGGCAGGCAGGCGAGCGATTAGGAGCCAACAGTTCTGGATTGTGAGAAGGATGTCCGACTGCCAGTTATCCCCTGAGGGGTCCCAGATTGGAGAAGGTGCAGGCCGGGCTGAGGGACACCCTTCTCCCCTCACCCCACCGTGCACGAATTTCGTGCACCGGGCCACTAGTATATATATATATATATATATATATATATATATATATATATATATATATATATATATATATATATATATATAAAAAGGCTCATAAGCTAAGTGTCAGACTAGTCGCTATGACATGCACTGACCACCAGGGGGCAGATGTTCAACACATGAACTGCCGTGACACGCACTGTCCATTTACAGAGAAACGGCACTGCGGACCTGGTGCCCAAAAAGCAACACTCGGCTTCCCCCAAGTGGGACACAGGCTCTACCATCACCCTGGATCTTGAAAGCCCACCAAATTGCAGCCAATGCTGCTGAGACCCCATGGTGCAAAATGTGGCCCACAGCCCAGCCCAGCCCAGAAACGGTGGCTGTAGGCACCAGGTAATGATGTCGTTTAGCAACTCCCGCTTCCTCTCCTAGTGACTAGCCTCCTTGGAGTTGCTTCAGCCCAGGAACACTACTTGCTTTATAGCCAAGTGGAAACATTTCACACTTTAACCAAATGTCTGTGAAGTGTTTTCCTGTGCCTCATCTCATTTGATCCTCACAGAAGTTCTGGAGTAGGTAGATAGGAGACTCGGTGGAATCCTATTTTCATTAGTCGGAAAATGGAGATTTAGAAAGCTTAGAAACTGACCTGATTGAAAAGAAGTAAGAAATGGTGGACCTTGAAAATGACTTAAGGTTTTCTCATTGCGCAGAATATAGTCAAACACTGTGGCAGTTAAATATTTTACCCTTTGTTCTCCCTGCGTGATGTACAATAATAATCTGCTTTGTTGCTGACAATTACCTGAAAGAGAAGTTGGGGTGCTTCACTGGGGTGGAAAAAGTTTAGCTACATCAGAAAGCAGGCCTAATTAAGCAAGTTTATATACATAAAGTTCTCACTGGTGCCAATCGCACACGTGTGTTTCCATCTATCACTGTTGATTGTGAATTTGGTTGACACTTCTATTATAGAGAAAGGGCGAATAGCGATATTAAAATATTTCTTCTAATTAATTTCCTTTCACTGTGCACGAATTTGTGCACCAGGCCACTATTCAATAATAACCTTAAATGTAAATGGGTTAAGTGCTCCAATCAAAAGACATAGGGTAGCTGAATGTATACAAACATAACCCAAATATATGCTGTCTACAAGAGACCCAACCACACAGGATAAGAGTGAATGGATTGAAAAATATTTTCCATGTAAATGGAAATGAAAAAAACCTAGGGTGCTCAGCTGGTGAGACTTAGTGGTTGAGCATCACCCTATGTACTAGGACAGGGGTCCTCAAACTTTTTCAACAGGGGGCCAGTTCACTGTCCCTCAGACCATTGGAGGGCCAGACTAAAGTTTACAAAAAACTATGAACAAATTCCTATGCACACTGCACATATCTTATTTTGAAGTAAAAAAACAAAATGGCAAAAACACCCGCATGTGGCCCACAGGCCGTAGTTTGAGGATGCCTGTACTAGGAGGTCATGGTTCAATTCCTGGTCTGGGCATATGCCTGGGTTGCGGGCTCAATCTCCACTGTGGGGTGTGCAGGAGGCAGCCGATCATTGATTCTCTCTCATCATTGATGTTTCTAGCTCTCCCTTCCTCTCTGAAATCAATAAAAATATATTCTTAAAATCTAGATCCCCCACCTGGCCCCTCCCACTTGGCCCCCAGTCCCCCGTCTGCCAGCAGCCCCGCTCCCACTGCCAACTGCTCCCACACACTGATGGTGCTGGCCCTGCTTGCACCTGCTGACAGCATGGAGCAATTGGGGCTGGAGCCGTCAGCGGGTGCGAGCAGGGCTGGCACTGGCAGCAGGTGTGAGCACTGGGCAGGACCACAGCATGCAGGAGCAAAGAATTTTCAGTAACCACCAGAGGCTCACCCCAATGACAGCGACTGGTGCCCCACCTTGATCTGGCACCCCCGCTCACCTGCTCCACCATCCTGCGACGGCTGATGCCCTCCATGTTCAGCGCACACACCCTGGTGGTCAATGCACGTCATAGCGACTGGTTGTTCGGTTGTTCCACCATTCAGTTGATTTGCATATTAGCCTTTTATTATATAGAATAGTACTGAAAGTCTTAGCCACAGTGATCAGACAAGAAGAAGAGATAAAAGCCATCCAAATTGGAAAGGAGGAAGTAAAGCTGTCATTATCCACAGATGACATGATATTGTACATAGAAAATCTTAAAGACTCCACCAAAAAAACTAGATTTAATAAATGAATTTGGAAATTTAGCAGGATACAAAGTTAACACTCAGAAATCGATGGCACTTTTATGCAACAATAATGAATTCTCAGAAAGAGAAACCAATAAAACAATCCCATTTACCATTGCAACAAAAAAATTAAGATACTTAGGAATAAACTTAACCAAGGAGGTAAAAGACTTGTACTTAGAAAACTACAGGACATTTAAAAGAGAAGGAAGAAGATAAAAACAAGTGGAAGAATATACCGTGTTCATAGATTGGTAGAATTAACATCATTAAAATGTCCATACTGTCCAAAGTAACCTATAGATTCAATACAATCCATATTAAAATACCAAAGGCATATTTCACAAATCTAAAACAAATCCTCCAAAAATTAGTATGGAACCAAAAAGATCCCCGAATCACTGCAGCCATCTTGAGAAAGAAATACAAAGTTGGAGGGATCATAATACCAGACATCAAGTTAAATTACAAAGCCACTCTAATAAAAAACATTCTGGTACTGGCACAAGAACAGGCATATAGATCAATGGAACAGAACAGAGAACCTAGAAATTGATCCAAGCCATTACGCTCAATTAATATTTGACAAAGGAGGCAAGAGCATATGGGGTAGAGACAGTCTCTTTATAAATGGTGTTGGGAAAATTGGACAGATAGCTGCAAAAATATATAAACAAATAAAAGAAACTATACCACCAACTTGCACCATACGCAAGAATAAACACAAAATGGATGAGTCTTAAATGTAAGTTGTGAAACCATAAAAATTCTAGAAGAAACCACAGGCAGCAAAATCTCAGACATCTATTAGAGCAATATGTTTGTGGATACATCTAGGGCAAAGGAAACTAAGGAGAAAATAAACAAATGGAACTACATCAAAATCAAAAGCTTTGCACAGCAAAAGAAACCAACAACAAAACGAAAAGGGAGTGCACTGTACGGGAGAACATATTTTCCAATGATATATCTGCTAAGGGGTTAATTTTTAAAATATATAAAGAGCTCCTACAACTTAACAAAAAGAAGGCAAACAATATATTAAAAATGGGCAAAGGACTTAGACACTTCTTCAAAGTGGACAAACAGGTGGCCAAGAGACATAAGAAAAAATGCTTAAAGTCACTAATCATCTGAGAGATGCAAATCAAAATAACAATGAGGTATCATCTCACACCTGTCAGAATGCCTACCATCAACAAATCAACAAATGACAAGTGCTGACGAGGATGTGGAGAAAAGGGAAACCTAGTACACTGCTGGTGGGAATGCAGACTGGTGCAGCCACTATGGAAAACAGTATGGAGTTTCCTGAAAAAATTAAATATGGACCTGCCATTTGACTCAGTGATCCTACTTCTAGGAATTTATCCTAAGAAACCTGAAACACCAGTCAAAGAGAATATATTCATCCCTACGTTCATGGCAGCACAATTTACAATAGCTCAGATCTGGAAACAGCCCAAGTACACATCAGTAGATGAGTGGATAAAAAAGCTGTGGGACATTTACAGCTGTAAAAGAGAAGGATCTCTCACCCTTTGAGACAGCATGCAGGGGCCTGGAGAGTATTATGCTAAGTGAAATAAGCCAGTCAGAGAAAGGCAATTATCATATTATCTCACTCATCTTTGGGCTCTAAAAAACAAATAAACGGGTGAACAAATAGATTCAGATATGTAGAAGCATGGAACAGACTGTGGAATCCCAGAGGGAAGGAGATGGTGAGTGTTTAGATGGGAAGAGATTAACTAAAGTACTTGTATGCATATATACATTACCCATGTACGCAGACAATAGGGTGGTGAAGGCCTGGGGCAAGAGGCAGGTGTGGGTTAGAAAGGGTCAATGGTGAAGAAAATGGGATAAGATTTTTTTTAAAATATGTGTGTGGGAAGGTCTAGGTGAGGCTATCAACTTGTGGACCCAGGACCCACAGCATCAGCATCACCAGGAAGCTTGTTAGAAATGCAGAATCAGAGGCTCCCAGACCTTCTGAATCAGAAGCTGTAGTTTGACAAGATCCCCATGTGCTTTGCTTGCACATCACAGGTGTGAAGCAGGCCCTAGTCTAGAGGTTAGTCGGTTCTGTGTGGTTGACTTTGAGGACAGGTTGTTGTCATTTGTGGGTGATGGTTGTAGATGACACATTTTCAGGGTCCCTATGTAGTTAGGATACTGGATGTGGTGTCCTTGTATGAATCATCACAGTGACTGTTTACCATTAACATCACAAAGCTGCACAACATCACACATGAGCCCTGGATGGTAGCCAGCCTGTTGTGAGCGAAATATTTTGTGTGTTTATTACCCTTTCCAAAATGCTACTTGCAGCCATTATCTCAAGAAACAATTTCCCCAAACACCCATGGTAGGTCGCTGGAAGAACTGGGCCTGGTACCTGGTGTCAGAACCCTTACTGTTATGTCCTTGTCACTGAGCCATGCTATGGGGAATGGGGACTCTGCATTGACTTATGTTGTCAGGGCTGGAAATGTGAACAAGCAGAGAAAACATCACAGCAGATGCTGAGTAGATGTTCGTAGAAGATCCTCAATGAAGGTTTGTTAAAGGTTGTTGAAACAAATGATGGAAAACATGATAAAAACTGCTTTCAGATTTAAAAAATTCATTCTCAGTTTGATCTTTCTAAGTCAATAGGATGAAAATTATCCATGCTCTCATTAAAAAAAAAATAACAGCTTTATTGAGATAAATTAACATACCATAAAATTCACCATTTAAAGTGTATAATTCAGGCTTTTTGTATATTCACAAGGTTGTACAACCATCATCACTACCTAATTACAGAACATTTTCATCAACCCAAAAGGAAATCCTATATCCTTTAGCATCACTTCTTATTCTCCCCTCTCCCAGCCACTGGCAACCATTAATCTACTTTTTTTTTTGTCTCTACGGATTAGCCTGTTCTGGACAATTCATATAAATGGAATCATACAATGCATGCCTTTTTTTTGACTGGCTCCTTTCACATATAATGTGTTCAAGGATCATCTATATTATAGAAAATATCAATATTTCAATCCTTTTGTGGCTGTTAATAATCTAATTCTACAAATATACTATATGTTGTTTATCCATTCTCAGTTGTTAGGCATTTGAGTTAAGATTTTGTGTGGACATATGTTTTAATTTCTCTGATTATATACCCAAGATTGTAATTGTTGGGTCATATGGTAACTCTACATTTCATTTTTTGTGGAACTTCCAGATAGTTTTCCAAAGGACTGCACCATTTTACACACCAGAAATGCATGTTGGTTCCAGTTTTTCTACATCCTCTCCAACACTTGTTGTTATCTGTCCTTTTACTCTAGCCATCCTAGTGGATTTGCTCTCAGTTTATAGGTAAGAAACCTGAGGGTGCATTATTTGCCAGAGTTTGTAGAGCTATTAAGTGGCCAATCCAGATTTTTTTAAAAAAGCAAATACTTGTATCATCCATGTTCTTTGCTAGTCGTGCTTTAAATCTGTTGCTCTTACTAAGTTATTTACTCTTTACAACAACCTATATGGAGATGGCCTTGTCATCTTTATTTATAAATGCATACAGGGTCAGGACTGGGCCCAGGGTAAGGTCCTTAGGTCCCAAACTTAAGAAATCACTCTTAGGTTCAAATAGCACTCACCTGACCCTATGTGCTTCACTGGCCTCATCCTACTCTTGGCCCTGTTTGAAGAAACTGAGGCATTAGAAGACTGAGTAACTTTTCCAAAGGTTCAGTAATTAGTAAGTTAGAAGAATTGGGATATAAACCCAGGAACCCTGGCTTCAGGGTCCAAGTCAACAACTACTATACTACACCATCATGTATATCTTAGATCTCCAAACTGGGCTTTTTCTGTTTCTTTCTTATGGCTTCACTTTCTGAAATCAGAGCTGTGACAAGTGGGGAAAATTCTGGCGATGGGTTAGGGGGAGACCACGCAGAAGTATTCAACCTAGCCCCCAGGCATCTCCGAATGGACCCCTGGGTTAACCCTCTGCAGGGGGGGTTAACTGGCCACACAATTTGCCTTGGCCACATCTGTGCTTATTATCCCAACTCTACATAAATCTTCCTGGTTCATGTAGGCTGCTCTGCAAGTGGCCAGATGTACTTTGTGTTGGTGGGGAACAGGCCATTCTGAATGGTCAGGATGATTAGCTCTGATCAGCTATAGGGAAAACATACATAATCCTGGACAAGTGGGGATGAACCGCTGCCGAGTCAAGTATTCGGAAATCACATCTCTCATAATCACACCCTGATTGGCTGCTCATTCTCTTTAGTCTGGTTCTCAGAATTAGCTGGTCATTTATTTACAAACTAGAGGCCGGTGCACGAAATTCATGCACGGGGGATGGGGGATGGGGGATGGGGGAGGGTGTGTGTGTCCCTCAGCCCAGCCTGCACCCTCTCCAATCTGGGACCCCTTGAGGGATGTCCAACTGCCTGTTTAGGCCTGATCCCACTGACCACTCACCTGCCTGCCTGCCTGATTGCCCCTAACTGCTTCTGCCTGCCAGCCTGATCACCCCCTAACCACTCCCCTGCCAGCCTGATCGACTCCTAACTGCTCCCCTGCCGGCCCGATTGCCCCTAACTGCCCCCCCCCCGCCAGCCTGGTCACCCCTAACTGCCCTACCCTGCCAGCCTGGTCGCCCCTAACTGTCCTCCCCCGCAGGGCTGGTCCCCCCCAACTGCCCTCCCCTGGTGGCCCGGTGTTCCCTAACTGCCCTCCCCTGCCGGCCTGGTCCCCCCACAACTGCCCTCCCCTGCTGGCCTGGTCCTCCCCAACTGCCCTCCCCTGCAGGCCTGGTTGCCTCCAACTGCCCTCCCCTGCCAGCCCAGTCACCCCTAACTGCCCTCCCCTGCAAGCCTGATCCCTCCCAACTGCCCTCCCCTGCTGGCCTGATCGTCCACAACTGCCCTCCCTTGCTGGCCATCTTGTGGCGGCATCTTGTGTCCACATGGTGGTGGCCATCTTTGACCATATGGGGGTGGCCATCTTGTGTGTTGGAGTGACTGTCAATTTGCTTATTACTCTTTTATTAGATAAGATGATCATCTTTCTGATGGTGTTACTATTTGTGGGTTTTGAATGGTTCTCCTGCTTAGGCAGAGCTTCCCACAAAGCAGTGTGAAAAGAAAAATACACATTTGCACATGTACACATTACCCCCTCAGGAGTGATGGGCAGCCTTTGAAAAGATGCTTGTACAAGTCCTCAGCCAGCAGCAGGTTTTGTGGCTGCTCTGTTCCCAGGACAGAGGTCCAGTCAGTCTTGTTTCAGCAGCTCTCACTAGGTGAGCTGCCGCAGTGCAGTCTGGCCTAGGTCTTTTTACATATGTCACAAACTGAGAGGGTTTTTGTAAAAATTTATACTTATATTTATTCATTAAACATGATAAATTTTGCTGTTGAATTTTCACCTTTTGGTTTGGAATTTCAATTCTGTCCTATGACTTTGTTTCTCAAAGCAGTGGGTCTGTGGACCAACAGCACCAGCAGCACCTGGGAGCTTGTTGGAGATGGAGAACCAGAACCTGTCTCTTAACAAGATCCCTTGGTGCTTCCTGGGCACATCCATGTTTGAGAAGCTCTGCTCCATTTCTGTCACCTTCAGTCACCTTCAGCTGGGTGTTTTCACCCAGTATTTGAGGCTAGAATTCTTGGTAGGCTTTCAGGTCTTTAAAAAGAAGACACAGGCACACACAGAGAAATTCTTTCCTTTGTCTTTGCAAGATGTCATTCATTTTACCTGGCCTGCCACAAGAAAGAAAAAGGCAAATTACATTCAAGTTATGCATATTTTTAAGACTAACTTCTTTTTTTTTTAAATTTCTTTATTGATTAAGGTGTTATATATGTGTCCTTATCCCCCATTACCCTTCCATCCCCCCCACTCATGCCCTCACTCCCCTGTTTTCTGTGTCCATTGGTTAGGCTTATATGCATTCATACAAGTCCTTTGGTTGATCTCTCCCCCCTTCCCCCACCCTCCCCTACCTTCCATCTAAGGTTTGATGGTCTGATGGATGCTTCTCTGTCTCTGGATCTGTTTTTGTTCATCAGTTTATGTTGTTTGTTATATTCCATAAATGAGTGAGATCATGTGATATTTATCTTTCTCTGACTGGCTTATTTCGCTTAGCTTAATGCTCTCCAGTTCCATCCATGCTGTTGCAAATGGTAAGAACTCCTTCTTTTTTACTGCAGCATAGTATTCCATCCTGTAGATGTACCACAGTTTTTTAATCCACTCATCTGCTGATGGGCACTTAGGCTGTTTCCAAATCTTAGCTATGGTGAATTGTGCTGCTATGAACATAGGGGTGCATATATCCTTTCTGATTGGTGTTTCTAGCTTCTTGGGATATATTCCTAGAAGTGGGATTACTGGGTTAAATGGGAGTTCCATTTTTAGGTTTTTGAGGAAACTCCATACTGTTCTCCACAGTGGCTGTACCAGTCTGCATTCCCACCAACAGTGCACGAGGGTTCCTTTTTATCCGCATCCTCGCCAGCACTTGTCGTTTGTTGATTTGTTGATGATAGCCATTCTGACAGGTGTGAGATGGTACTGCATTGTCGTTTTGATTTGCGTCTCTTGGATGATTAGTGACGTTGAGCATGTTTCATATCTCTCTTGGCCTCCCTTCTGTCCTCTTTTTAAAAGTATCTATTTAGGTACATTGCCCATTTTTTGATTGGGTTGTTTATCTTCCTTTTATTAAGTTGTATGAGTTCTCTGTAAATGTTGGAGATTAAACCTTTATTGGTGATAACATTGGCAAATACGTTCTCCCATGCAGTGGGCTTTCTTGTTGTTTTGTTGATGGTTTCTTTTGCTGTGCAAAAGCTTTTTATTTTGATGTAGTCCCATTTGTTTATTTTCTCTTTAGTTTCCATTGCCCTAGGAGCAGTATCAGTGAAAAAATTGCTTTAGCATATGTCTGAGATTTTGCTGCCTGTGGATTCCTCTAACATTTTTATGGTTTCCCATCTTATGTTTAAGTCATTTATCCATTTTGAGTTTATTTTTGTGTATGGTGTAAGTTGGTGGTCTAGTTTCCTTTTTTTGCATATATCTGTCCAATTTTCCCAACACCATTTATTGAAGAGACTGTCTTGACTCCATTGTATGTTCATGCCTCCTTTGTCGAATATTAATTGAGCATAGTGGCTTAGTTCAATTTCTGGGTTCTCTATTCTATTCCATTGATCTATATGTTTGTTCTTGTGCCAGTACCAGGCTGTTTTGAGAACAGTGGCTTTGTAATACAGCTTGATATCTGGTATTGAGATACCACCTACTTTGTTCTTCTTTCTCAGGATTGCTGCAACTATTCGGGGTCTTTTTTTATTCCAGATGAATTTTTGGAAAGTTGGTTCTAGGTCTGTGAAATATGCCATTGGTATTTTAATGGGGAGTGCATTGAATCTATAGATTGCTTTGGGTAGTATGGACAATTTGATGATGTTGATTCTACCAGTCCATGAACACGGTATGTTCTTCCACCTGTTTATGTCTTCCTCTATCTCTCTTTTCAGTGTCCTGTAGTTTTCTGCATATAGGTATTTTACCTCCTTAGTTAAGTAGCTAAGAGAAACAGAAGCATGCAATATGTCAGAAATAGGAAGATTAACTTCTTAATTGCATCTCTTAAAGCAATATGCTGGATCTCCCATCATTAACAGAATCCCAAGTGTTGCCAAGATTAATTGAGAAATGCCTAAAGGCACAATAAGCACTGTTAGCATAGTTTAATTCAAAATCATATCAGCTAAGAATGAAGGTGCAATTAGTGATAAAGATGTTAATAACTGGTTGTGGTCTGTTACATTTTATATTCAGTGGTTATGTACAGTGAAGAAATTTCCTCAGGGCAGAAATTAATGGTTCATATTGATTGCTACTTTAATGTGCTTATTTTAATGGAGCCATCTTGTAGAAACCCTTGGGTATTTTTCCAATTTTATGTAAAAGTAGAATGATTATGGAAGTATATGACTTTAGAGTTGGAACAACCTTTGCAGTAATTTAATCCAGTTCAGTCATTTTACAAATAAGTAAGAGTTATATGACTTACCTGGTACTTAATTAAGTCCTTCCACAGAATATTGGAACCTTTGCTTCCCATGTCTCAGACTGGTGGCTGAAACCTTTTCCGATCCCTCCAGTCAAAAGTTCTTTCTCTTGCTCTGGCTGGTGTGGCTCAGTTGGTTGAGTGTAGTCCCATGCACCAAAAGTTTGTCATTTCAATTCCTGATCAGAGCACATGCCCAAGTTACAGGTCAGTCTCTGACATATGGGAGGAAACTTATAGATGTTTCGCTCTCTTCCTCTCTCTCTAAGATAAAAACAACAACAACATATTAACAGGAAAAAGTGCTTCCTCTTGCCTCACAGTTCCAAATGCACCATTTTTGCAGTGCCTCCAAAATTTTTATCTTGCTCTGCGTTATGTTCTAGTTGCTTTTAGTTGTAAGGTTGAGGTCTTGGGAACCATGCTTGATTCATTTTTGTATTTCATTACCATTCCTATATTATGCAAATAGCTCCTTTATAGTCACTTTACATGCATTGTTGTGCTGGACCTGGTTTTCCCCTCCTCACTAGAGCTGATTGTGTCTTCACAATGGCAGCTTGAATTTGGCCATGCTGGGAGTATTTACACTATGGAAGTGAAAAAATGCTACAAATCAGAGCTTTTATGCCCTGGAATGCCAGTTGTCAAACATTTCCCAGCATACCACTGTTTACATGATTTCCATAAGGCAGGGGTCCTCAAACTTTTTAAACAGGGGGCCAGTTCACTGTCCCTCATACCGTTGGAGGGCCAGACTATAGTTTAAAAAAAACTATGAACAAATTCCTATGCACACTGCACATATCTTATTTTGAAGTAAAAAAACAAAACGGCAAAAACACCCGCATGTGGCCCGCGGGCCGTAGTTTGAGGACGCCTGCCATAAGGTGTTACAAGGCAGCAGGTCTCAATAAATCCATACCAATGTGAAGATGACCATTGTTCAGCATGGGTTGCCTTGAGAGTGATAGGTAGCTAGTTGCTCGACCTCCTCTGATTTCTTAAGGGATTAAGTCTGACACAGTGCAAGTCAGGCCTAGGACTGTATTAGAATTTGTCTGCTTAGCTAAATACTACTTATCTAGAAATGCTATTTGGACATGAATGGTAATGGAAACAGGGTCTGAAATATCAGGCATAGTTGAGTGAGAAAAAACGCACAAACCACTATCAGAAAAAAATGAACAGGAAGTTACTATAGCTGAAATTACAATTATATCTTTATACTTCTCAAAAAACCTTCAGTGGCTCCTTACAACCTATAAAAATACCCAAACTCCCTGATGTAAGTCATGTACAGATCACAGCTCACTGTCCTAAACTCATTTTCAACTGCTTACATAACCCACCTTCATTCGGTCTTTCAGCCTCTGCAGAGCCTGTTCCAGCCTCTAGGACATTCCCTCCTCCTGGAATGCGCCCTCTGCCTTCCTGTCCCACCATGGGCTCTCTCCTAAGTCTGTTTCTACCCAGTCCCTCTACCATAGACCAGAGCTTCCGGGTGAACGTGACAATTCCCATGACTGTTCATCTCCTTTCTTGTGTGTCTCTGTAGGAGCAGGACCCGAGGTCCCATCGGCCCTGGCAAGTATGGCTATGGAAAGGCCCCATACATTTTACCACTACAGACGGACTCCACACACTCACCGCAGAGGCTTCGGAGGCAGAGGTCCTCATCCCGGCATCCCAGGTCCCTAGAGGCATCGGGTCCTAGCTATGGCTATAGCCCTCCAGGTGGCCGGGCCCCCCACCATGGACCTCTGTACCAGAGTGACAGTGGCCCTCATTCTGGACTGCAGGCCTCAGAGGCTTCCATCTACCAGCTGCCTTTGACCCATGACCGGGGCTTCCCTGTAGCTTCAAGTTCCTTGCACAGCCCAGAAACAAGCAGCAGCCATGGCATGGGGGCCCACAGCGCAGCCCTGAGTTTCGCCCAGACAGCTCGGTCTGCAGCAATCTCCTGCATTGGGGCCTATCGCCAATACAAGCTGTGCAACACCAACGTGAGTACACCGCCCCCTCTGCGCCTGGGATGGCTGCTGTGCTTACCTTCCTGTTGGGTGGCAGTGAAGATGTGGAAGGCAGCAAGACATGGTTTTCTAGGCCATGTTTTTGTAATTTATTTTTGGAGGGAGGAGTGCCGAAAGGAGGAAAAAAGAAATAAAAGGGAAAACATTGCTTTGGGAAGAAGAGAAATCCATTAAGTACTTACCTATTTCATGGATTAACTAAAACACCCTTATTTCTTAAGCTGTTGATGCCTTATTAGAAAGATAGTTGTGGCAGATCCTGATCCAAAATGTATATAATCATCATAACTAGTAACCGCCACTTACTTCCACTGGAAATGGCCAATTCTTCCCTGGGCTCTCCTCATAGTGGCTCCTATGGACCATGGGATTTGTGAACTTCCAGATGCTCTGTCCCAACAGAGCACTTTCAGAAACCCTGTGAAAGGCGCAGAGACCAGAGGAGGAGGAAGTGGTACCACGCCAAGTCCTCCTTTGTTCACAACCTTGTTCCCCTGTGTGCTAGGCCGTGGTTTTCAGTTTTTAAACCTTCCTTCCATCTCATTTGTCTCTGTTATTCTCCTCACAATAACTTCTTGAATCACTTATTGACAACCTATTGCTCCATATCAAACAACTTCCAGATTCTTAGTGGCTTTATGTCAATAATTTCTTTCTCAGGGATCTGTGGGTCAAGTGCAGTTTGGCTAATTTAGGGCAGCCAGCGGTGGCACCAAATAAGTGGGAGTTTAGGCATTTGACTAGCCTAGGTATCACCCAGTAAGTTTCCTTGGAGGCTCCCTGCTCTTCCAGGCGCGCACACACTTTAGATACGGATCTTGAGAAAGTCTGGTAGTGAGTCATTTGCTGAAGATTACACAACTAATGAATAGCAAAGGAAATTATAAATGGAAACTACATAATATGACCAAGTGTGTTTAAAAAATATCAGTTTAAAAACTATATATAAAAGAGAAAGGAATGGAAAATGTGTAAAGGTTAAATTTCCAAGTTGCTATATTTTTTATTAATAATTTAATCTGCTTTAATACTCTGTTACTGGGTAACAGGACAACTGTTATATATTAGCTTCAATTTCCTCATTAAAAATATATTTCCTGCCATGAAGTCCATAGAAATGACTTAATTTGGGATTTTAATTATTTCTTTGAATGCCTGGATTGCTTTTTAGCTTGTTCTTCAACTGACAGACTTCAGGAATTATTAATTTTTGTAAAGCAGTAATTTTTCTAAAGCCATTACTAATCAGTCAACCAGTAAGCCTTAATTGAGCATCATTGCTCGTCTTGTAACAAAGTTGTGAGGACCATAAAAAAAAAAAATACTAGTGCCTATTATTAGACATGGTCCCTGTTCATCCATTGCAATTCTTTTAAAATGAAATGAATTCATTTCCAATGGAGAACACATTCTCCCATTGACTAGTCTGTTTCTTAATTTTGAAGACCAAGTACTAGTAAATCAAAGATAAGGGAAAAGGGACAGGGTATTTGGCATATACAGTGAGTGGCCAGATTATTATGATCTCTGAATGCATAATAATCTGGCCACTCAGTATATATATTAATGGCCCGATGCACGAATGAAGATTAAGAATGGGCCTTTGTTCCCCTGGCTGCCGGCACTGCCTTCGCTCTGGCCGGAGCAGCCTTTCCACTCCAGCCCAGAGCCACCTTTCTGCTCTGGCCAGAGCCGCCTTTCTGCCTTCCCACGCTGCCCAGAGGCCCGGAGCAGCTGGGGTGGTGCAGAACGCCTGCATTGTTGCCATGGCAATGATGCAAGCATCCCACCCCATCCCCAGCTGCTTGGCGCCTGTGTATGCAAATTAACACGCCATCTATGTTGGGTTAATTTGCATACCCACTCCTGATTGGCTGTGGGCGTCACAGAAGTACACTGATTGGCTGTGGGCATCGCAGAAATACAGTCAATTAGCATGTTACTCTTTTATTAGGTATATATATATATATATATATATATATATATATATATATATATATATATATATATATATATATATGTATTAGAGGCCCATTGCACAAAGATTCGTGCAAGAATAGGCCTTCCTTCCCCTGGCTGCTGGCACTGGTTTTCCTCTGGCACCCGGGACCCAGGCCTTCGCTCCGGCTGGAGCCTTCAGTGTTCGCTGAAGCTCTCTCTGACCCCCACCTTCCCCCTCATAGCAGGCGTCCTGCCCCACCCGGCTGCTCCATGACTGTGTATGCAAATCAACCCGCCATTTTTGTTGGGTTAATTTGCATATTCACTCCTGAATGGCTTGTGGGCATTGCAGATGTATGGTCAATTTGCATATTTCTCTTTTATTGGTGTAGATATTAGAGGCCCGGTGCATGAATTCGTGCATGGGTGGGTCCGGGCAGCCTGGCCAGGGGGAGGGGACATGGGCGGTTGGCTGGCCTTCCTGCTGGTTGAACTCCTGGTCGAGGGGACAATTTGCATATTAGCCTTTTATTATATAGGATATACACTGAGTGGCCAGATTATTATGCGTTCAGAGATCATAATAATCTGGCCACTCAGTGTTTGTGGACCTGATATCTTGTAAGCATTGTTTTCATTTAACCTACATTTCTTTAAGTCCTGCACTTCTTGCCAGACCTATGCTGCCAATAGCAGGGCTGTCCAGCCCATGTATCAAACATGGTTTCTCTAGGTTCTGGGGTAGCTCCACTACTGAGGAGATTGAATTGCAATGAATCTTCAAAAATTCTTGTGAATTCATTATATTTTGGAAATAGGCAAAAAAATGTCTCAAACCCAGGACAAAGATATAGTAGACATAATAATAAAATATTGGCAAAGGATCATTCAAGTTTAATTGCCTTCTCTGCTGTAACATTTTGCACAGTGTCCTCCCCAGTGCACCCTATCACCCCAAGCCACATCCTATTTACTCTTATTGAGTAAGCATTCCTTAAAGGTTCTATTACTGTGTATCTTCTTTTTATAAGCCCATGTCTTCTTGTGATTTGGACCATACTTTATGAACACTTTCATTTTTAAAAATTATTTTTAAAATAATTTCTATTTCTCAATTACAGTTGATATACAATATTATATTAGTTTCAGGTGTAAACCCCAGTGATTAGACATTATATAACTTACTAAGTGATCATCCCAGTAAATCTCATACACATTTGACACCATACCTTGTTATTGGAATATTATTAACTGTATTCCTTATGCTATACTTTATATCACCATGACTATTTTGTAACAACCAATTTGTACTTAATACCTTCACATTTTTCACCCATCCTTCCAACCCCTCTCCCATTTGGCAACCATCAAAATGTTTTTTGTATCTATGAGTCTCTTTCTGTTATGCTTGTTCATTTTGTTTTTAGGTTCAATTATTTTTAAAAAAATATTTTATTGATTTTTTACAGAGAGGAAGGGAGAGGGATAGAGAGTTAGAAATATTGAAGAGAGAGAAACATCGATCAGCTGCCTCCTGCATGCCCCCCACTGGGGATGTGACTGCAACCAAGGTACATGCCCTTGACCGGAATCGAACCTGGGACCCTTCAGTCCGCAGGCCGACGCTCTATCCACTGAGCCAAACCAGCTAGGGCTAGGTTCAATTTATTTATTTATTTTTTAAATTAATTAATTTATTTTTATTTATTTATTTATTTTTTTAAAAATATATTTTATTGATTTTTCACAGAGAGAAAGGGAGAGGGATAGAGAGCTAGAAACATCGATGAGAGAGATACATCGACCAGCTGCCTCCTGCACACCCCCTACCGGGGATGTGCCCGCAACCAAAGTACATGCCCTTGACCGGAATCGAACCTGGGACCTTTCAGTCCGCAGACCGACGCTCTATCCACTGAGCCAAACTGGTTTCGGCTAGGTTCAATTATTAATAAACATGTATTTTTTTGCCATTTTATTGTTCATATTTTTTACCTTTTTTTCTTCTTCTTAAAGAAGACCCTTTAACATTTCGTTTAATACTGGCTTGGCGGTGATGAACTTCTTTATCTTTTTCTTGTCTAGGAAGCTCTTTATATGTCCTTTGATTCAAAACGATAGCTTTATGGGGTAGAGTAATTAATCGTGGTTGTATGTTCTTGCTTTTCATCACTTTGGATATTTCTTGCCACTCCCTTCTGGCCTGCATAGTTTCTGTTGAGAAATCAGCTGACAGTCTTATGGGAGCTCCCTTTTGGGTAGCTGATTGTTTTTCTCTTGCTGCTTTTCAGATTCTCTCTTTGTCTTTAACCTTTTACATTTTAATTATAATGTGTCTTGGTATGGACTTCTTTGGGTTCATCTTGTTTGATACTCCGTGCTTCCTGGACTTGTATGTCTATTTCCTTCACCAGGTGAGGGAAGTTTTCTGTCATTATTTTTTCAAGTAGGTTTTCAATTTTTTGCTCTCTCCCTTCTCCTTCTGGTGCCCCCATGATGTGAATGTTGGTAGCCTTAAAGTTGTCCCAGAGGCTCCTTACATCATTGTTTTGGCTTCCTTTATCTTTTGCTGTTCTGATTTGGTGTTGTTTGCTTCTTCTATTCCAGATCACTGATTTGATTCTCACCTTCATCTACTTTACTGTTGATTCCCTGTAAATTACTCTTCATTTCAGTTAGTGTATCCTTCATTTCTGAGTGGTCGTTTTAATGTTTTCTTTGTACTTTTTCATGTTGTTGAAGTTCTCATTACAGTTCCTTGAAGTACTCACTGAGTTACTTAAACATCATTATAACCATTGTTTTAAACTTGTATCTCATAGTTTGCTTGCCTCTATTTTATTTAGTTCTTTATCTGGAGATTTCTCCTGCTCTTTCATTTGGGACATATTTCTTTGTGTCTGCATGTTGGCTGCTCTCCTATGTTTGTTTCTATGTATTAGATAGAGCTGCTAATTCTCCAAGATTTGATAGAGTGATCTTGTATAGTAGGTGTCTTGTAGGGCTCAGTCATGCAGCTTCCCCAGTCACACAAACTTGGCACTCCAGTGTGCTCCTGTGTGGGCTGTGTGCATTGTCCTATTGTAGTTGAGCCTTGATTGCTGTTGAACCTCCCCCACCCCCTCCACCAAGGCCATTCGGCTGTGAGGACCAGCTGCAACTGCAGTGTAGGAGCTGCTGTGCAGGAGTCAATCCTATGGATCAGGACTTGCTTCAGTGTGGCTTTGTTACTCACCAAGTCTACCCTTTGAGTGTGCCACATGTGGAAGTGGTAGGGTTGAAATCTGATGTGGTCTGAAGCTATCCACCAGGTGCACTGGCTCTGGGGCATCCCAGGAGGTACAAGGTGCCTACTGCCTGTGCCCTGGCTGGGGCCACTCAGCACAAGCTACAGAATGATCTGCAAATGGCTGCTTCTTGTGCTGTACTTGGAGGTGCCCAGGAGAGGCTAAGCTGTGAACCAAGGCCTGCTGCTGCTAGTGCTGGGCCTGAGGCCACTTAGCAGGAGATATGGTATAGAAGAGGCCAGCTGTTGCTTATTTGAGAGATTTTAAGGAAGTCCAAAGTATGAGACAAGAGAGGCCATTTGTATGAAAAAGCCACTGGAAACAGCTTGGGTGGGCCTGCAAGTTGTGTGATGCTGGGGTCTCAGGGAATCACTAGAGCAGGACAAACAATGTGAGCCAGATTGATGAAGACTCAGTATGGCACCCACATGCAGGCTCTGTGGTTGGGGGTTGGTCTCAGAAAAGGAGCAATCACCGCTACCATCACTTTTGTCTGGCAGAAAGCTGCCCCAGCTCTCTCCCTGATGCCAGATAATTCATTTCCTCCACATATGTCCCTGGTACTTTTTTAAGCTGCTGTCCCATTGCTGGAGCTCAGAGCAAGTGAGTCTGAGTAAGTCAGTGTGTGGGCCCTTTAAGAGGAATGCCTGGGACTCCAGCAGTCCTCTGTTTCACTCAGCCACTGGTTTTCACAGCTAGAAGTTATAGGGACTCCTCTTCCTAGTAGTGGAACCCTGGGCTTGGTGGCCTGGTGTGTGGCTGGGACCCGTTGCTCCTCAGGGCGGACCTCCATAGCTAAGATATCCCTCCTGATTTTAAAATGCCACTTGTAAGTGTAGTACCAGACCTTTATGCCTCTTTGCCCCTCTTACCAGTCTTGATGTGGCTTCTTCCTTGTACCCCTAGTTGTAGGACTTCCGTTTTGCTAGATTTCAGGAGGTTCTAAATGATGGTTGTTCTGTAGTTTAGCTGCAATTTTGATGTAGTTGTGAGAGTTTTGAGTACTGCATTAATCTACATGACCATCTTGATTGGAAGTTTTATACCCTATGAACACTTTAAAACTCTCTGTGTTAGGGTTCCCCAAAACCACACCTAGGTTTGATGATTTGCCAGGAGGACTCACAGGACTCAGCATGTAGTCTATAGTCATATGCACAGCTATGATTTATTACAGCGAAAGGACATAGAGGAAAATCTACAGAGAGAATGGCAAATGGGGCCAAGTCCAGAGGAAATCAGGCATCACCTTCCAAGAGTCCTGTCCCAATGAAGTCGCACAGGACACGCTAAATTCCCCAGCATTGAGTTGTGACAACACATGTGGAGGGTTGTCTATCAGAGAAGCTCATCAGAGACTCCCTGCCCAAAGTTCTTATTGGGAGCTGGTCATAAAGGCAATCTCTGCCTGCCACATACAAAATTCCAGAGTCGAAAAGAAAAGCATATGTTTAGCATAAACTATGGTTTGGGTATAGTGAGTCATTCTTATCACTTAGGGAGTGGAGGAAACCCTTCTGACTTCCAAGTTTCCAGACGCCAGCCAAGGACCAACCTTGCAAGCAGGCCTTCTTAAGGAGAGCAGGCTCAGTCCTGCTGTGTTAAGTCTTACTTGCACACTCTCCATGTGGACCCCCGCGCTCCAGCATCTTTGCAACCAATGACATATCCTCTCCCATGTCCAACATGAAGAGATGACAGGAATCCCCAAATTATGCAAATCTTCCTATTCAAAGAGGGAAGTGGTGAAAGGGCAATATTGTGAAAAATCATACTAATCTAACAGAGAAGTGCAGGCTCTCCAGGTGAGGGAAGAGTTTTCTAGGAAGAGGGAGTGACAGGAATCTAGAGTCCCTTTATATTCCCATCATGGCTAAGGAGCAAGAGGGAGTGTGGGGGAAACCTCTCAGTGACTCAGAAGTTTGCCCAGTGAACGGTGTTCACCTGCAAGTGTGTCTTCAGCAGGGAAGGGCTAACACGCACAGCCCTGCATTTTCAGCTGTGGCGAAAAATAGCAAATACTCAAGGACTTGAGTAAGTAGTTGTTTCTTCTTCATGAAAACTCTTGGCCAAACTTGGGAACAAAAGAACTAGTGTGTTTAAAGGGGTGAAACTGGGGAATCAGAAAACCAAACTGCAGTTGTTCTAGTGCCTGAGGGGATACAATTAAAGTAAAATTATGTTTCTGGGTTTTGTATTATTATTTGCTAAATACATGAGCAGACCAAGACACTGCTGGAGGTGGTGTCTCTTGCTGCCTTCTCTGGAGCACTTCTTTCTCCTGGAGAGCGATTGGCGCTCCAGCTCCTGCATAAAGGAGGCTGTAAGTGCAAGGCAGGGATAAGAGTGTAAATTTTTAAGGTGCTTTGTTGCCAAAGGGGTTTAGGCAGAGTGCAATTTACATTATGAGAGGAAATAAGCAGGTTGGAGACAAGCTCACGATAAGAGAAAGTTAGAGGTCCTGTCCATCCAATAACTGGCCCACAGGTATTGCTAAAAGCAGGAATGTGATGAGTTCTGGTATAGGTGTCTCTCCAGTAGGGAGAGTAGAGGGACTGGATTCTGACACTGGATTTATTCATGTGGAGTTGTTTCTGCCTCGCAGTATGTGAAATCAAGGGAAGATGCTGGACAAATCTCCAGTGTAGTTAAGTATGCTCTGTTCAGGCAGATTCTAATTCTGCCCCATTTTTAGTCTGACATTGAATGGAAGAGCAGTTGATAACTTCCTGACTGCAGTTTTAAGGAGAAACTTAGCAGGTGGGCCAGGCAATAATTTAATGCAATTCTGTAAGGTGTAAAACTTGCCAGTTACTGTGGTCCAGTTATTGGATGGACAGGAAGGACCTCTAACTTTCTCTTATCGTGAGCTTGTCTCCAGCCTCCTTACCTGGGAAACCTGTGCTAGTGTCATTGCTTTCCAGAACATTCCGCTTTACATCTTGTACGCTGCTTGGAACTTTCCACAGGAAGTTTTCCAGTTGACTTCTTCATATTCTGTCAGTCGCCTTGCATATATACCTATGTGAACTATATATGAATATATAAATATTAAGTGTACTTATTAAATATATAAATATTAAATGGAAATATTCACAAATATTTCATATGTATGAACTATGTATGTATGAATCACACACACCTATATATGAATTGTTCACAATTGTCACTTTTCATGATTATAAAATGTACAAAGTGTAAGAAAACTCATACTAATGGAACAGTGGTTGCCCTGGCTGATGTGGCTCACTTGGCTGGAGCATCGTTCCATACACTAAAAGGTGGTGAGTTCAAATTCTGGTCAAGGCACATACCTAGGTTGTGGGTCCCTGGTTGGGGCACAAGCAGGAGACAACTGATTGATGTTTCTCTCTCTCTCTCTCTCTTTCTCTCTCTCTCACTCTCGCTCTCGCTCTCATTCTTGCTCTAAAATTAAAAAACAGATAACAGTGGTAGAGAGGTATATCCTAGTTCCTTTCCCAAGATATAATCACAGTTAGCCATGTTTAATGCTTAGTTTTTTATGGTCATTCTTTCCATAACTCTAAATAGCACACTAATACCTCTGCTTCTTGATATGTCAACTTCAGATTTTCTCTGTCAACTCCTCACTCCGTCAACTCCTCACTCACCCCTGTCCTCCCACTTTGCTGATCTCTGCTAGCCGCATTTCAATTTTCAGTTATATTTTTAATTATATATAGTATACTGACAATTTTTATTTCCTTAATTTATCAACATTGGGAAGGATCAGTTAACTCCTTGTTTTGCAAGATTAGAAATTTAGGGCCCAAATAATTCATTACATTTTTCTCATTGAATTACTTAGGGGTGTGCAAAAATAGGTTTGTAGTTATGAATGGCATTCTTTTGAGTTAGTAAAGCTATTGTAATAATCATAGCCTGTGTATCTTTTTCCGTACAAACAACTGTAAACCTACTTTTACCCACCAGTATTTTGGTTGATGTATTTTTCTCAACTTGACCTGTGAAATCCTTGCAGGAGACAGTTATGAGGGATTCTTCTCTGTATCCTTAATCCACAACATCTGGCATATGGCAGGAGCACAGTGAAGGAATTTCACATCCTGCCCTAACAGATAGCAGAGAGAAGGAAATCAGCCTTACTCATGGGATCCCTGAAGTAGCCACTAGGAAATGTATGCTCCTTGGGAAAGTAGGAGTTTTGAATGTTTTACAAAGTTTGCATCTTGCCATATACTTCCTGGTTAGTTAGAAAAAAAGATGTTCTCTTTTAGAACTTCTTACAGGCATAGAGATGTAAATATTCTAACGAGGGAGAAATAAGCAAGCACTTCTAGGATAGGCCTAGATTTTTATGGCCGAGTGTCCAGGGTTCTCCTGGGTGAATGGGTGGGCTTAGTGACATTAGCATCCGTTGGGTCCAAGCTCATCCGTGGAGACAAGCTCACGATAAGAGCGAGAGCGAGAGTGAGAGAGAGAGAAAGAGAGAGAGAGAGAGAAACAATTGAATGAGAGGGAAATACCTTTCTCTAGGACAGTGATTTTTTTCATCTCATGGTGCATATAAACTAATTACTAAAATTCTGGGGCATACCAAAAAATAGAGTTTTTGCTGATCTGACACAAAAAAAATAGGTATAATCTAGAATAATTTACACCGGACAGCTATTGTTGTGTTGGCTGTTGTCATTTTTTTTTTTTATTTGACAATCTAAGGAAAAAGAGGTCAGTGCCCCTGACCAAAGAGTCAGGAATTGCATGTTTTAAAAATTATTGTGGCACACCAGTGTGCCTGCTACAGCACACCAGTTGAAAATTGCTGCTCTAGGAGAACATTATGAACTTGAATGGGGAAAAGAAGTATTTGAAAACTAAGAAGACCTTAGTTTTTAAAATCCAAAGCCTTGACCCAACTCTTTTTGTTTTGTTTTTTAAATTTTTATTTAATTTATTGGGGTAACATTGGTTAATAAAATTATATGGTTTCATATATATATATATATATATATATATATATATATATATATATATATATATATATATATATATATATATATATATTAGCGGCCCAGTGCACTAATTTGTGCACATGTGGGGTCTCTCGGCCTGGCCAGTGATCGGGGCCGATTGGAGTCAGCTAGGGGGAGGGACCGCAGGAGGTTGGCCAGCCATGGGAGGTTGGCTGTGAGAGTGTACTGACCACCAGGGGGCAGCTCCTGCATTGAGCATCTGACCCCTGGTGGTCAGTCTGCATCATAGCGACCAGTCATAATGGTCGCTTAGGCTTTTATTTATGTAGCTATATTAGAGGCCTGGTGCACGAATTCGTGCACAGATGGGGTCCCTCCTCCTGGCCGGCTGGGTGATCAGTGTGCTACCACAGCCAGCCTTCCCCCAGCCAGCCCCAATCAGCCCCAGGGCCGATGGTCTAATTCCTCCTTTATAAATCAGCAGCACCAGATATACACATCCCCTTTAAGAATATTTGCATGTATTTCAAAACATCTGCAGATGGTTCTGATGGTCTATCAATTGCATTTGGAATAAAATAAGACTCTGGCTGCACATTGTTTTTTGTTTAAAAATGTTGCATTAAACTATACAACTGCCCAAACTCCTTTGCAGCTCGGTTTCTGGATATGAATTCATTTCTGCCGATTGGGTGCGCTTGCATAATATTTTGAAGGCAAAAGTGGGGCAGAGGCATCTTCCCACCATTTGCTGCTGGTGACCATGTTTGCAGAGATGTGGAGGTTTTCTGCAGCGGAATCCAGGCTGTGCACAGGCAGTTGTGGCAGAGGCAGTGCCCAGTGACCTGTTTTGTGGGAGCTGGAGGGCACTTGCGGAGGCAGCAGTTTCTGATCCTCGGGTCACAGCTGTGCCAGAGTGTCCCAGAATTCAGTTGTGGCTGAGGGGGCAGCTCCTCCCGCTGGGCAGGGAGTCTTTCCTTGGGGACCCAGCCTAATATCCACTTCTCCAGCTTTCTGATGATTTCCCAAGCACCAATTCCCTGTGCTAAATTCTTTCCTGCCTAAAACAGCAAAGATCTAAAAACATTTTGGATCCTCTACTTTCAACTGAAACAATGCTGCACAGGGTCAGGTCTGAGAAGGGGTGAGGTATTGTGGAAGGCTCCCTTCTTTGGGTCCCAGCTTCCTCTTCTGTAAAACGGAGACCAAAGATTATTATCTGTTCATAGTTATTGAATATCGTGGTAGGTGTGTTTCCCGAAGATGGCCACAGCATTTCCCATCCCTCCTGTGGCCTTGCCACTTTCTGCCACATCCTCTCTCTGGAAGCGGGCTGACCTCTGATGCATGGATAACCAGTACACTGGTCACCTGCAGAATTCCAAGGCCAAGGCCGAAAAGGCATGGGTCTACAGCCCCGCCCGCTTCGCCAGGGTTTCCAGCTCCAGCCCCATCCACCCCGCATGAGTTCTGAGATCCTGTTGGGTCGGTGGGCATGGCCAATGAGGGCACACATGCATTTGAGTCCCGCCCATGCCGCTCGGGGCTCCGGCTCACCCCGGGCCTCACCCTCCCAGTTTGCTTCCCCTTTGGTTGGTTACGTAACCCCAGCGCCTCACAGTGCACCATGCCACACATGCTGGTGCTACTGGGCCCACATGGGCAGAGTAAGCACCCAGGTCGGGCCTCGCGCCTCCTGGTTCCTGGGCACTGCCACCCCCTGTGCCCTGCCACCCCTGTTCCTGCTGCTGCTCCAACCAGGGCCAGATGCCCAGCTGCAATGCATGGCCCGTGGGGACTGTGGTGGCCACCAGGTAAGCCTCCCCACCCCATCTCCGACTCAGGTGCCCTGATCTGGTTGGCTGCCACAGTGTGCATCATAGACACTGGTCGTCCTGGTCGTTCTGCCATAATGGTCACTGGGCTTTTATTATATATACTAGTGGCCTGGTGCACAAAATTCATGCATGGGGGGGTGTTCCTCAGCCCGGCCTGCACCCTCTCCAATCTGGGACCCCTCGAAGGATGTCCTACTGCCGGTTTACAGGTTTTGGGCCTAAACTGGCAGTCAGACATCCCTCTCGCAATCCGGAACTGCTCACCTGCCTGCCTGCTTGCCTGATTGCCCCTAACCACTCTGCCTGCGGGCCTGCTTGCCCCCAAATGCCTCCCCACCAGCCTGATCACCCCCAACTGCCCCACATGCCAGTGTGCTTGCCCCCAACTGCCCCCCCTGCTGGTCTGCTCACTCCCACCTTCCCTCCCCACTGGCCTGCTTGCCCCCAACTGCCCCTCTGCTGTCCTGCTCACTCCAAACTGCCCCCCCCACGCCATCCTGATCACCTCCACTGACCCCCACTGATGTCCAGCTTGCCCCCAACTGGCCCCCCTGCTGGTATGCTTACCCCCAACGGGCCCCTCCCCCACCAGCCTGATCACCCCCAACTGCCCCCCGTGCCAGTGTGCTCTCCCCAAACTGCCTCCCCTGCCAGCCTGCTCACCCCCAACTGCCCCCCCTGCTGGCCTGCTCGCCCCCATCTTCCCTCCCCACTGGCCTGCTCGCCCCCAACTGCTCCCCTGCTGTCCTGATCACCTCCAACTGACCCCCACTGATGGCCTGCTCGCCCCCAACTGGACCCCCTGCTGGTATGCTTACCCCCAACAGCCCCGCCCCCCACCAGCCTGATCACCCACAACTGCCATCCCCTCTTGGCCTCTAACCACCTCTACCTCGGCCCTGCCACCGTGGCTTTGTCCAAAAGAATATCTGGAAAGTCTCCTGGAAGGTCTCCCAGTCTAATTAGAATATTACCCTTTTATTAGTATAGATAGAGGCCTGGTGCTTGGGTAGGGGCCGGCTGGTTTGCCCTGAAGGGTGTCCCGGATCAGGGTGGGGGTTCCCTTGGGGCGTGGGGCGGCCTGGACGAGGGGCCTGTGGTGGTTTGCAGGCCAGCCACGCCCCCATGGGGTGAGGGTCCCCACTGGTGGGGCATGGCCAGCCTGGGTGAGGGGCTGAGGGCTGTTTTCAAGCTGGCCACACCCCCTTCAGGGTGGGGGTCCCCGCTGGTGTGCCTGGCCAGCCTGGGTGAGGGGCTGATGGCTGTTTGCAGGCTGACCATGCCCCCCAGCGGGGACTCTTACTCCATGGGGGGGTGGCCAGCCTGGGTGAGGGGCTGAGGGCCGTTTTCAGGCTGGCCACACCCCCTTCAGGGTGGGGGTCCCCACTGGGGTGCCTGGCCAGCCTGGGTGAGGGGCTGATGGCTCTTTGCAGGCTGGCTATGCCCCCCAGTGACCCAAGCTCCCAGCCCCTCCTTTTTTTCTTTTTCTTTTTCTTTTTTTTTTTTTTTAGTGCCTCCTTGAGCGGAGGCCATGGCTGGCTGGAAGCAGGTATCTGGGGTTTATTTATCTTCTATAATTGAAACTTCGTAGCCTTGAGTGGCCAGGGCCGGCCAAGGCAGGTGGGAAGCTTGGCTTCCTCCATCACTGGGGGCAACCCAAGCCTCCTGCTCGCTCTAGCTCCATGGCTGCCTGCTATCTTTGTTGGGTTAATTTGCATACTAGCCCTGATTGGCTGGTGGGCATAACAGAGGTACGGTCAATTTGCATGTTTCTCTCTTATATATTTAAATTGTTGATAGTATTACAGATGTCTCCTATTTTATCCTCTTTTATTCTCCTTCACCCAGCCCCTACCCACCCCCTCAGTGTCCATGGTTTATGCATATAAGTTGGTTTATCTCTTCTCATCCTCCTACCCCCACATCGAAGTATGTCAGTCTGTTCCATGCCTCCATGCTTCAGGTCTTATTTTGTTGGTCAATTCATTTTGTTTGATTCCACAAATAAGTGAGATCATGTGGTATTTGTCTTTCTAAGACTGGCTTATTTCACTTAGATAATAATCTCCAGGTCCATTCATGCTGTCCCAAATAGTAAGAGATGATCTTTTTTACAACTGTGTAGTATTCCATTGTGTAAATGTCCCACAACTTTTTTAACCATTTATCTGTTGATGGGCACTTGGACTGCTTCCAAATCTTAGCTGTCCTATATAATAAAAGCCTAATATGCAAATAGACTGAATAGCGGAACGACCGGTGGAACAACTGGTCGCTATAACGCACACTGACCACCAGGGAGCAAATGCTCATGCAGGAGCTGCTCCCAGCCCGCAGGCTCTAGGCCAGCCAAGGCGGGTGCCAGCGGTGGCCCCCCGATTAGTCCACTGGTTGCCCCACAGATTGGCCCTGATCACCAGCTAGGCCTAGGGACCCCACCCATGCATGATTTCGTGCATCGGGCCTCTAGTTATAAATAACACTGCTATGAACATAAGGATGTATATATTCTTTTTTTATTGGTGTTTTGGAGTTTTAGGATGTATTCCCAGATGTGGGATTACTGGTTCAAATGGCAGTTCCATTTTTAATTTTTTGGTAGCCATTCTGACAGGTGGGAGGTGATATCTCATTGTCATTTTAATTTGCATTTCTGTGATGCTTAGTGACTTTAAGCATTTTTTCATATGTCTCTTGGCCATTTGTATACCCTCTTTGGAGACATGTCTATTCAGGTCTTCTGCCCATTTTTAAAAATCTTTATTGTTAAAATTTTTACATAAGTCCTCCTTTTCCCCTCATTAACCTCTTCCAGCCAGCTCCCATCCACCCCCAGTCCCTCACCACCCCATTGTCTGTGTCCACAGGTTATGCATATAAGTTCATTGGTTGGTCTCTTTCCACTCACCCTCCTCTGCTTTCCCTCTGAGGTTCAACTGTCTGTTCATGCATCTATGTCTCTAGGTCTATATTTGATCATCAGTTTATTTAGTGCATTAGATTCCACATATGAGTGAGATCATGTGATACTTATCTTACTCTGACTGGCTTATTTTGCTCAGCATAATATTCTCCAGGTCCATACATGCTGTTGCAAATGGTAACAGTTCTTTCTTTTTAATTGCTGCTTAGTATTTCATTGTGTAAATGTACCATAATTTTTTTATCCACTCATCTACTGATGGGCACTTGGACTGTTTCCAAGTCTTAGCTATTGTAAATTGCGCTACTATGAACATAAAGGTGTATATATTCTTTCTGATGAATGTTTCAGGTTTCTTACAATATATTCCTGGAAATGGGATCACTGGGTCAAATGGGAATTCCATTTTTAATTTTTTGAGGAAATTCCATACTGTTTTCCACAGTAGTTGCACCATTTTGCATTCCCACCAGCAGTATACTAGGGTTCCCTTTTTTCCACACCCTCACCAATACTTGTAGTTTGTTGATTTGTTGATTATAGCCATTCTGGCAGGTGTGAGGTGATATCTCATTGTTGTTTGATTTGCATTTCTCTGATGACTAGTGACTTTGAGCATTTTTTCATATGTCTCTTTGGAAAAGTGTCTTTTTAGGGCCTTTGCCTATTTTTTAATTGGATTGTTTGTCTTTTGTTGAGTTGAATGAGTACTTTATATATTTTGGATATTAACTTCTTATCAGATGTATCATTGGCAAATATGTTCTTGCATTTTCATTTTGATGGTGGCTTTTTGTGCTGTGCAAAAACTTTTCATTTTGGTGTGGTCCCTTTTGTTTCCCTTGCCCTAGGAGATGTATTGGTGAACATATTGCTATGTGAGATGTCTGAGATTTTACTCTATTTTTCTTCTAGGATTTTTATGGTTTCATGGCTTACATTTATGTCTTTTATCCATTCTGAGTTTATTCTTGTGTATGGTGTAAGTTGGTGGTCTACTTTCATCTTTTTGCATGTGTCTATCTAGTTTTCTTAATACCATTTGTTGAAGAGACTGTCTTTACTCCATGGTATGTTCTTGCATCCTTTGTTAAATATTAATTGACCATAATGGTGTGGGTCAATTTCTGGGGTCTCTGTTCTGTTCTATTGATCTATATCCCTGTTCTTGTGCAAGTACCAGACTGTTTTGATTATAATGCCTTCATAGTGTAGTTTGATATCCAGTATTGTGATCACTCCAACTTTATTCTTCTTTCTCAAGATTGCTGCAGAGTCTTTTATGGTTCCATATAAATTTTTGGAGTATTTGTTCAAGATCTGTGAAACATGCCATTGGTATTTTAATAGATATTGTGTTAAATCTATAGATTGCTTTGGGTAGCATGGACACTTTAGTAATGTTAATTCTTCCAATCCATGAACATGGTATGTGATCCCATTTGTTTGTATCTTCTTCTATTTCTTTTCTCAATGTCCTATAGTTTTCCAAGTACAGATCTTTTACCTCCTTGGTTAAGTTTATTCTTAGGTATCTTATTTTTTGTTGTTGCAATGGTAAATAGGATTATTTTTTTAGTTTTTCTTTTTGAGAGTTTATTATTGGTATATAAAAATGCCATTGATTTCTGGATGTTGATTTTGTATCCTGCTACTTTGCTGAATTCATTTATTAAGTTTAGTAGTTTCCTGGTGGAGTCTTTAGGCTTTTCCTATGTACAATATCATGTCATCTACGAATAATGACAATTTTACTTTCTCCTTTAAAATTGGATGCCTTTTATCTCTTCTTCTTGTCTGATCACTGTGGCTAGGACTTCCGGTACTATCCTATATGATAAAAGCCTAATATGCTAAGTATCCAGTTGTCCATTCAACCAATCAAAGCATAATCCTATCTAATAAAACAGTAATATGCAAATTGACCGTACCTTCGCTGTGCCCACAGCCAATCAGAGCGAACAAGATGGCAGTTAATTTGCATATGCTGAGGAAGGGAGGAGTGAAGAAAGCAGAAAGATGGCAGCTGCACGGGTGGGTGGTGGCGGAGCTGTGGAGCACGCGGCCATGGTGGCCTCTGAGGCAGTGGCGGGCAGTGTGAGCGGCGGCGGGCAGTGTGAGCGGCGGCGGCGGCAGCGGCAGCGGTGGGCGGGGCGCGCAGTGGAGACGGCAGGCGGGGCATGGCGGGCGGTGTGCGAGGCCGTGGTGGCCTTGGAGGCGGTGGTGGCTGCGGGCGGGGCATGGCGAGGCGGGTGGCGCATGGTGGGGCGCGCAGCAGCATCGCGCGGGGCTGAGGAGGCGGCAGCAGCGTGCGCAGCGGGTCAGGGTGATCAGAGGCGGCGGCAGTGCACGGCCACAGAGGCAGCTGCGTCAGCGGGCACAGAGGGTCCGGAGTGCGGGGCGAGGTGGGCTGGGTTGGGTGGGTAGGACAGGCGGGAGGCGCCCCGCCCGTTCAGCCCGTCCTGCCCCACCCGCCGCAGCGGGAGAAGTGGGGGGGGCAGGAGGGAAGCCCGCCGCCAGAAGTCTTGCAGGAAAAATTCCTGCAACGGGTCCCTAGTATGTTAATGATATGCTAAGGCCGTTCAACCGCTTGCTATGATGTGCACTGACCACCAGGGGGCAGACAGTCTACTGGTTGACCAGTTGCTATGATGTGCACTGACCACCAGGGGGGCAGACGCTCCAACTGGTAGATTATCCTGCTGTTGGGGTCCGGCCGATCGGGACTGAGCGAGATGGGCCGGACAAGCCCTGGAGCCCTCCCACGGTCCCTCCCTGGCAAGCCTATCTCCCACATCCCTCCCCAGCCCCAATCGTGCACCTGTGGGGTCCCATGGTCTGGCCTGTACCCTCTTGCAATCTGGGACAGCTTGGGGGATGTTGGAGAGCCAGTTTCGGCCTGATCCTGCAGGCCAGGCCGAGGGAACCCGCTGGTGCACGGATTTGTGCACTAGGCCTCTAGTGTTGAATAAGAGTGGTGAAAGCGGACATTCTTGCCTTGATCCTGTTCTTAAGGGAAACACTTAGTTTTTGCCCATTGAGAATGATGTTGCCTGTAGGTTTGTCATATATAGCCTTTATTATGTTGAGGTATGATCTCTCTCTTCCTACTTTGCTGAGAGTTTTTATAAAAAATGTTGCTGGATTTTGTTGAATGCTTTTTCTGCTTCTATTGATATGATCATGTAATTTTTATTTTGTTTATGTGCTGTATCACATTTATTGATTTGTGAATATTGTAGCAGCCTTGTATCCCCAGAATAAACCCACTTGGTTATGGTGTGTGATCTTTTTAATATATGCTGGATCCCATTTGCTAATATTTTGCTGAGAATTTTAGCATCTGTGTTCATCAGGGATATTGGCCTGTAATTTTCTTTCTTTGTAGTGTCTTTGTCTAGTTTTGGAATTAGGATAATTATGGCTTCATAAAAATGAATTCTCTTTCCATGAGAGGTGTATTGGCAGTGGTGGGGTGCAGAAGAGTTTTTGCAAAGTTGAGTTTGTTCCAAATAGCTTGAGAAAGCAGATAATATATTTGTTGAAAAATGTACTGGATTATTTGTAGGAAATTTTGGTCTATGGTTACATTATTCTATAGCTGGAAAACAAAGGAGAGGATATTTGCTCCAAACATCCACCTTTCAGGAACTTAGAGCTTCTGGAACTGGTGGTTTCATCTGTGATGTCTATTTAGATTCCAATTCAGCTAACATTTATTGAGCATTGCTATGAGCTAGAAACTTTAACGTATTCCTAATTTAATTCTCACAAAACCCCTGGGAGGTGGGAGTGATAGAATAATTTAGGTTTAGAGAAGCAAAGTGCTTTGCCCAAGGTCAAAGCCACTTTCTTATAGTAGTGTGGGGATAGTTTTTAGATTTTTTTTTTTTTTTTTTAGATTTCTTCATTGTGGTGATGTTAGATACATCATATGATGCTATGATAGCTGGTCTTTTGATTGAATCCAGAGCAATGCAAAGGATTAAAAAAGTGCGTATTTTACTCAGGCACACTTCAAGTTCATGTTCCCTGGTGTCACTTTCATTGCAGGTGATGCTTTTTAGTCTCCTGGGGAACTGAAATTAATTAATTACCAAAAATTAACTATGTGATCACCAACAGTGGCCTCTTGAAGAGTGAAATTGGGTAGAATCCATTGTTATCCCTGATTAACCAGGGTCACTGGAAACAGCCCCAGTTTCCATAACACTCTTAGCAACCCCAGAAAGTTGTCTAGATGGAACTTTGGACAGGGCCTGAGAGTTTTATATTAAAGTGCATCTTTCTTCCTCTTTCTATACGAGGCCAGTGGATATATCCCTCCTTCTTTGGGCAGAAGAGACTCATTTGAAGGAGCTTATTTCCCAGGGGGCATCACTTGGCTCTGAAGCTCCAGTCTTTTCTGGCCCCACCCTGAGTGAGCCTGATCTCTATCAACATGACTTTTTCCCTGTTACAGTTTTCTGGCCTGAAAATTCCAAGAATCTGTGTCCATAGAAGGGATCTGCTGTCTGCAGAAAATCTGCCCAAAGCTAGCTCACAGTGTAAAACAAACAGTTACGGATAAGGTGAGGGTGACTCAGTCTATGGTATCAGGAAATGACCCACTTAAACCATAACTAATGTGAAATGAAATGCTAATTTTAGAGAGTCTGTAAACTGAGAGGAGATCATGTAATGATAATAGTATAACAAGTAAAAACAAATCTAAACTACAAAAGAGACCTGAAACAATTTCTCCAGCCTAGCTTGGTTTTCATCCTCAGCCCACAGCTTCCAGCTCCTGACACCAGGACCACTTCACCATACCTCAGAGGCTGAATCTGACCTTGGTCTCTAGGATTTATCCTGACAGCATTCAAGGCCCTCTTGTCTGAGAATTCTTTGCTTATTAACTCTGCTGTCCACACAGTCTCAAGGGCCATCATGGCATAGTGGTTACTAGCATGTGTTCTAGACACAAAGTGCCTGGGTTCAGATACTGACTCCACCACTTATTAGCCCTATACATGATCTTGGGCAGCTCATTTAACTTTTTGTTGTCTTTGTTTCCTTATCTGTAAAATGAGTATAATAAGTGTCAAGAGGATTAATTGAACTAATGTACATAAATCACATGGTGGAGTGTCTGGCATTTAGTAAGTACTCAATAAAAGTTACCTGTTCTTAATATCATCATCACCACCAACCCAGGCTTCTGCTTCCTCATCTGCACCATAATTCTGTCTCAGTAACTCACTTCCACATCTGGGCCCTGTGAGCCAGATCCCTCTCCTTCCCAGGAAGTAATGCCCTACTTCTAACTGGCAGCTTGCCTGGCATCATGTGGGTCCCTGCTCAGGATCACCAGGGTACCTTGTTACTTCCTACTGTACCTCCCCATGCTAACTGCTAGTTGGATAGTCAACCTCTGGGCTTGGCTGCTTCCTGACAATTGTAGGTGACCTCCTATTGTGGAACGGATGCCACCTAAGTTCTCCTGCCTCAGATCGTGCTCAAATATAAAGTACTTGTTGATAACCAGAGAAAGGGGATCCTGAATGACCCATCTTTCACCTGTAACTGGTTGGCTTGGCAGATGCATATGGATGTAATCAGCACCAGGCAGTAGTGGGACATTGAAACACACCATGAGGTTATAAACTAGAAGCACATGTGAAGTGGCTAAAGGCCAGATGTGTTTGGGAGAGCTCAACTCTGATATATTTTTATTACGTAAGTATTACATATTTACTGCAGAAAAGTTAGTATAAATAAACCAAAAGTTAATTGTGAAGAGAAAATGTCTATAACCCACCTTCTGGAGATAACACTTTAAACTTCTCTCTCTCTCTCTCTTTACACACACACACACACACACACACACACACACACACACACACCACATAATCATTTTAGCACTTTTTTCACTTAGTGGGTTGTAGGTAAAATAGACATTTATATGATCAAATTCTGAGCAATTCACAATGATTCTGATGGTGCATGGGTTCAGAGAAAGGGATTAAGCAGACTGGCCAAGTTTTTGTGGTCTGCAGCTTCCAATTCTGGTAACTGCCAGCGGGTTAATTAAACAGGTTGCTTTACATAGGCGTGGTTATTTGGGAAAAGGACATTTAGCCTACTTGCTCTGGTCTGGTGTCCTTAGAAAATCTTCCACCCAGCAGCTGATCTCTATTTTTTTATAGCCAGAGTGGGTGACAGTGCTCTGGACTCTGTCTCTTATCACTGTGGGGCTTTTGGCAAAGTATGCCACTTCTCCAGACCTCAGTTTCCTCAAAGGGGTTGGAATTGATTCTCACAGCTCTACCACTTTGTGATTGCATATTAAGGAATTTGGAGTGAGATTTAGGTTTGGGTGTGGCTGTGCAGTCTGGTGTCAGGCGTGACTGCACCAGAGTCACCTGAGAGCAAATCCAGCATCTATTCCTAGGCCCTTTTCCCCACCTTCCCATGGTGTGAGGCTTGAGAATCTGTATTTTTAGCAAAAGCCCTGTGATTGCTTCTGGTTGCAAGGATGATGCCTTCTCCCAAGCTGCCCAACTTGATCACATCCTAGTTGAATTCTGATTCTGGCCAAAGGGTTGTAAAAGGCATCAACACCAAATCCTTCCTGGAGACACCTGGCGTTCGACTTTTGGGCCTCCAGTAGCATGGCTTCCAGAGCGCTTCTGGCCTGTCAGCTTCTTACTGATGTCAGAGCTCATTTTTCCCACCAGTCTCCATCATGTTCTACTTTGCATGGCTTCTTGCTCCACGTGGTTTGGCTCAGGCTGCTGCAGGGTTGTACCAGCAGCCTCCCTGACTGCCCTTTATTGAGCAGGAGATGCTCTCCTCCCACCTGGTTTCATTCCTCTTCCTGTTCTCTCATCTTCCAGGAAACATGGTGTTTCTGATATATACAGTTTATCCCAAAGACTTCTTATATACAGGGTTTTAATATTTAAGGGGCCAGATTCCTTTCTTCTCCTCCCTGATTATTAAAACACACACACTCCACACTTAAACAGAGTGTAGCTAGGTTTAAAAGTGCTTGATCAGCCCTGGCTGGTTTGGCTCAGTGGATAGAGTGTCAGCCAGGAGACTGCAGGCCCCGGATTTGATTCTAGTCAAGGGCACATGTCCAGATTGTGGGTTTGGTCCCCAGTAGGGGGCGTGTAGGAGGCAGCTGATCAATGATTCTCTCTCATCATTGATGTTTCTATCTCTCTCTCCCTCTCCCTTCCTCTCTGAAATCTATCTATCTATCTATCTATCTATTTTTTTAAAGCACTTGATCATACTTTATCCATGATTTGGATGGGAGATTCTGATCTTACTATCTTACTTCACATTTATTTTATGTCACTCTTTGCTCTTTTGTAGTATTTACAAATAAGAAAGAAGCCATAGGAAGCTGGATATCTTTTTTGACTAGTTGAGAGTATCAGAATCACCTGGATAATTAGATAAATACAAATTTCTGGATCTCATCCCAGACTTACTGAAAAATAAGCCTTGGGAGAGGGATGTAGGAATTTGAATTTCCTGGGAGATCTCTGGGTGATGCTTTTGTATGCTAAAGGCTGCGAGGCCCTTCATTAGGTGGTGGAGAGAATTTAGACCAGATTGTAGACAAGGTGGGGAGGACACTGAGATGCAGCCTGGTGGGGACCAGACTGCTTGGAGTTAAATCCAGCCTTTGTCCTCGCTGGCTGTGTGGCTCCTCCATGTTCAGTTTGCTCATCTGTGAGAAGTCTGCAAACTCTCCTATCTACCTCATTGGTTGTTGTGAGGATTAAATGAGTCAACATGTGTAACATGTTTAAAGCAGTGCCTGCACATGGTAAGGGCTCTCTCTATACATGTTTTCTGGGAATATTATGCCGTACACATGAATGGCATGACCAAAGACAGAAATGGATGACCTCTTAGAGGGAAGTGAGCAGACCAACTTGTCAGGAGCAGAAGGTTTAGGTTAGTGGTTTTCAGATTCTAAAACTTAACTGGGGAGCTTGCTAAAAATTTAGTGTCCTTAAAACGATTCTGATTTAGTGAACTTGGAGTGAAGCCTTGGAATCTGTATTTAAAAATTTTGATGTAGGTAAAATCAGCAAATTTTCAGAAGTCCTGGTTTTGGTATTTAAAGTTGGAGCAGTCTCCTGGGGTTTGACTGGGGCTACAGAAAGGTATATGTGGACATTAATTGCATATTTACTACTTGCTTTATTAGGTGTGTCCAGAAAGCAGTAGGAGTATTCGGGAGGTACAGTGTGCATCCTACAACAACAAGCCATTCATGGGCCGCTTTTATGAATGGGAACCATTTGCAGAAGGTAAGAATAGACCCAGCCCTGTCTGTAGGAATTATTTTTGTCTGCTTTTTTAACCCTGTTGCCTTCAGGTTGATGCTGGAGGAATTGGTCATCCTGACCAGAGTGGCAATAGAGGAGGAAATATGACCCCTGGGCAGAGGGGAGCCTGCAGAGGTCTTCACCAAAGGTAGTCTAGCTCAGGTGACCCCTGGACCATCAGTCAGATGGGTGAGGCATTTATAGAACAAGCAGAATCTGAGGGGCAGGGTGAGTGTGTCAGGACAGGACTTGAGGGGTATGGGTTGGAGCAAGAGGTTCAAACTGAGGTTGTGAGGAGTGAGCGGGATGGAGTGCCCCTTTTCCTTGATTTCTGCTGCCAGGGCTGGTGTGATGGCTTAAGAAAACTGCAGGAATGCAGGGTTAACATTTGTTTGACTTTCCTGGTTGGGGGAGAGGAGCCTCACATGCTGTTTCCAAAGATGAAATGTGATAGGCAGGCATTGTCCATAGACCAAGGTTCCTGCTGTTTCAAACTGACAGAAGATCCGATTTTGGTAGAGCTTGTCAGTGCTGCTCTGGGTCCCGGAACCATTTATCTTTGTTGAAATCCAGATGTTAGCATGGGTTTTGGATTGAGAAGTGTTAAATTCTGAGCTGTTTCTTTCCATCACAAAGAAAGCAGGCTCCAAAGTTGTGCTGGACTTTAAGCGTGAATCTTAGGGAAATTTGTTTTTAGCCCTTGATTTAACTTTTCATTTTAGGAAGTTCATATATATATATATATATATATATATATATATATATATATATGAAATTTGTGCACGGGTGGGAGGGGGGGCCCTTAGCCCAGCCTGCAGCCTGCACCCTCTCCAATCTGGGACCCCTCAAAAGATGTCTGACTGCCTGTTTAGGTCCTATCCTGGTGGGATCAGGCCTAAATGGCAGTGCTGGCTCCCAACCGCTTGCCTACCTGCCTGCCTGATTGCCCCTAACCGCTTTAGCCTGCCAGCCTGATCACCCCTAACCACTCCCCTGCCAGTCTGATTGATGCCTAAATGTTCCCCTGCCGGCCTGATTGCCCCTAACTGCCCTCCCCTGCCAGCCTGGTCCCCCACAACTGCCCTCCCCAGCAGGACTGGTACCCCCCAACTGCCCTCCCCTGCAGACCTGGTCCCCCCCAATTTCTCTCCCCTGCAGGCCTGGTCACCCCCAACTGCCCTCCCCTGCCGGCCTGGTCACCCCCAACTGCCCTCCCCTGCTGGCCCAGTCTACCCTAACTGCCTTCTCCGGTAGGCCTGGTCCCCCGAACTGCCCTCCCCTGCAGGCCTGGTTGTCCCCAACTGCCCTCCCCTGCCAGCCATCTTGTGGTGGCCATCTTGTGTTCACATGGGGGCAGCCATCTTTGACCACATGGGGCAGCCATCTTGTGTGTTGGAGTGATGGTCAATTTGCATATTACTCTTTTATTAGATAGGAGATATATATATATATATATATATATATGCACACACACAAACACACATACTCACACACACACATACACACACACACACACACACACACACACACTGAGTGGGCAGATTATTTTGATCTCTGAACGCATAATAATCTGGCCACTCAGTGTATATACTATATAATAAAAGGCTAATATGCAAATTGTCCCCTCAACCAGGAGTTCAGCCAGCAGGCAGGCTGGCCAAACACCCATGTCCCCTCCCCCTGGCCAGGCTGGCCGGACCCCAGCCATGCATGAATTCATGCACTGGGCCTCTAATATATACATATATATATATATATATATATATATATATACACACACACACACACACACACACACACACACACACACACACACATACTGAGTGGCCAGATTATTATGCATTCAGAGATCATAATAATCTGTCCACTCAGTGTATATTAGCATAATAATAAGCTCCTATATACCCATCACTTAATTTCAACAGTTATTGCTCATGCCAGTCATATAGTATTATTCATTGGTAGATGTATTAATTAGAACTCTTGATTGTGTCAGAAATCCATTCCAAATGGATTTAAATAAGAAAGGTATTTTGTTGGTCATGCTATTGGGAAATCCAAGAAGTGGACTGCGTTTGGCACATAGATGCATTCCAGGAATTGAATAACATAGGGCCCTTCCTTTCCGGTCTTTCTCCATCTCGTGGTTCTGTTTACTTCTCTGGTGGGTGGGCAGGCTTACATGGCAATCAGTGGGAGAAGCTCTTTTTCATTTAGTGTTATGGGTTCATTTGTGTCCCCCCTAGAGTATATGGAAGTCCTGTACCTGGTACCTGTGACTGTGATCTCTTTCGGAAATAGGGTCTGTAGATGTAATTAAGATGTAAGTATAAAGGAGGACATACTGAAGTAGTGTGGGCCTTTAATCCAGTATGATGGGCACCGTTGTAAAAAGACAAGAGAATAGAGAGACACACAGAAAGGAGAACACTTGTGAAGTCGCAGGCACAGAGACAGAGGGGAGATGTGACCATGTGATGACCCAAGCAGAAGTTAGAGTGATATGGCTACAAGCCAGGGACTGCTGGCACCATCAGAAACCAGGAGGAGTCATGGAAAGATTCTTCCCCACATGGCCCTGCCACCACCTTGCTTTAGGATTTCTAACCTACAGAACTGTGAAAGAATAAATTCCTGTAGTTGTAAACCACCCGGTTTGTGGTAATATGGTATGGCAGCTTAGAAATCTAAGATGCCCAGAGATGGTTTCAATCCCAGCAAAAACACACTGTGATCTTGTTTGGCTCATATTCCCATCGCTGGACTTGAGTTCAGACATGGGAGTACTTGGACTAGCTCAGGTGATGTGACAGCCCTGTGGTTGGGGACCCATATCACCTAAAATGGAGCCCTGGGGAAGTAGGGATTGGGACAGATTGAAAAACAGAATCTTCTATGAAAATCATTATATACTTCTTGACCACTGAAATTTTGAAGGAGCCAATTAGAATCCTTATGATTCACAAAGTAAAGAAAAATGCAGAATAGCAGCAGATTAGAGAAATCAGCTGTCTTCTACAAAATGTGTTACTTTACCTAGAGAATTCAGCATTCTTTAAAAATATTCACTGAGCTTTAACGTTTCACATGCCTAGTAGAGGAGGGGCCCGTGGCCACTGAAGTTGCATCAACTGTGGCTTTGTTTAAATGGTTACTTTTGCTGCTAAGATTGTTTTCTTGATTTTGTCATTCTTCCTCTGAAATGACTCCCAGGCTGACCCGTGGGAGGAAGATACTGTTAATGTTTCTGCAGGGTGTTCATACTTTATGGCTGGATTTTGCATGGGCTCTTGGTTTTATTTGGATGTCTACTGCTATTCGCATGTAGGGAAACAGCTGCACCCATTTGGTCCAAGGCCGCATGGAATAGTAAAAGCAGAGTCCACTTTCTGATAAACACATTAATTTCACCACATTCTTTTTCTTAGGCCTTTAATCACATTTCCTGGAAATGGTCATCTATCCTCAGATAAGGCCTCTAGGAATTTTTCTCACAGCCCCAGAACTCTATTGTGAAGATGACAGAGTAGAATTCAAGGGCTGAAGCATCCCTATTTGCCTAGAACAGTGATGACTAAGCCTGTCACCCCACTCCCCTTTCACTCTCAAAACCACTTTGGACAATAAATTTATATGCTCAACTTAGCTAGAATGGGACACTTTAATAGGAAGACTATTTAGGTGCTGCAGTTGGGTGAAATTGTGCCTGTTTCCATGCCTAGAGCATGGGTTTGGGCAGCACTAGAGTCCAGAGTTTGCTGAGTTACTGTGGGCTGTACAGCAGCAGGTCTTAACCCATAAACCAGAGTTTGGGTAGCTTAAGTGCACCAAGGAGCCATGAGACTGAACTGAACAGAGTGGAAATCTAAAAGTCAGAGGTGAGGCTAGGTCAGAAATTGGAAGTTGCCAGCTGGTTGCATGAATAGGGCCATTGTATCTGTCAGGAGTAACAAGCTTATGCTGCAGTAACAAAGAACCCCCAAATCCTATTGATTCCACAAACAAAAGTTTGTCTCTTGCTCTGCTCCATATGTATGTGGGATCCAGGCTGGTAGAAGCTGCATCTTAACTTATGCTTCCACTGAGGCAGGGAAAGGGCAAGTGCATCAGGCACGAGTTCTTAAAGCTTCTGCTTTCATTTCATTGGCCAAAGCAAGGTGCATGTCACACTTAACTTCAAGTGTAGCAGGGAGGTACCATCCCACATATTCTCGAAGGAGGATAAATGGAATATCTATGAGCAACCCTAACGACTAGCACAGTCAGGACGCTTTGATAGAACTTCCTGCATGCCTACTCTTTAAGTCCAGGTGACTTTTATTAGGCTGCTTGCAAAAATAGTAGATTTTGCTGCAGAGGATATTGAAGGTGCCACAGTCTCTCTGAGCCACAGGGCTCCGAGCCACTTAGATCAAGTTCTTCTCTTGATTAAAGCTCTGAGGTGCAGAGATGGAATGTGGTCCAGGTGCCCAGGTGAGCTGCAGATTCCTCTACCAGTCCAGCAGTCTGCCCTGGCATGGACATCATGCTGGGTATGGGGCAAGGATGCCGAAAAAACAACAAACATGGAAATTATTATCAAAAGTGTGGTGCATGATGGAGGAAGGCTTAGGTTCAAGTGCTGGTGAACCTGGGATGAGGAGGTTCATGTTTTTTTGTTGTTGTTGTTAATCCTCTCCTGAGGATATTTTTCCCATTGGTTTTTAGAGAGAGTAGAAGGGAGGCAGTGTGGGGGGGGGGGAGAGAGAGAGAGAGAGATTAATGAAAAACACCAATGTGAAAGAGACACATCGTTTGGTTGACTCCTGCACGTGCCCAACTGGGGCCAGGGATTGAACCTGCAACTCAGGTATGTGCTCCTGACTGGGAATCTAACCCGTGATCCTTTGGTGCATGGGCTGATGCTCTAACCATGGAGCCCACTGGCCAGGGCAAGGGTGTTCATGTTTTAATGAAGCAGATTCATTCCTAGGTATTTGGAACTCTCTCCCCCCAGTACACCCCTCCTGCATGGACCGTTCAGAGTGTACTGGGCAGCCTTAGGGAAACAAGAGAAGTATTAGTATTTCAATAACACCCTCACGATTCTTTCTTAAGGTCTCTTATACATCCCTAGGAATATTTGGCAAGACTAGGCTACATTTACTTAGCATTTGAGTGTATCAATGAGGAGCAAAATCCTGAGGCAACCTCTTTGAGAAAACGAAGTGGTGATTTTGGTGTTAAACGTGTTGAATTTGAATGAACGGTAACAAGATGCTCAGCAGGAAGTTGGAGATGGAAACTGAAGTTTAAGGGATATACTTTAGAGTTGTAGACCTATACTTGAAGTCATTGACCTTGATGTCATCATTAAAGCCACCATGAAGGGTAAGTCCTCAAAGAATCATGAGGTCAGAGGGTCAAGGAAGGAGCTTTGGAGTATTCCACATTAAAGAAGAGCGGAAAGGGGCTCAGCCATTGAGTAAGCTGGAGAAGAGAGGGCGTCAAGGCATTGTACTGCCTCATAGCATTTCCTGTATTAATAAAGTACTGTGGTTTACAAAGTTCTCTTATTATATATACCACAATGAGGTCAAAGTGAGATCAGAGAAATTGTTTGTATTTGTTGAGTGCTTGCTACACACCAGACACAACTGCAAATGCTAATCATTTAATCTTCACAACAGCCCTGTGCGGTGGGTACTGTTATCAGCCTAATTTTACAGAGGGAACAGAGCAACAGCATAGTTAAATAACTTTCCCAAGGTCACCCAGGTGGTCAGTGAAAGAGCCAAATTCAAATCCCAGAGTTTGGCTGCTGAATCTCTACTCTCACGCAATGTGTATGGTAGCCGGGATTTGTATAGTGTGAGCATTTAAGACGAGTCTTTATGTACCTGTTTTCATTGTAAAAACTACCTGAGTAATTAAATTTTAGCTTTTCTTAGTAGAGGGAGGGGGACCACAGTCAATACAGCTGAGCAGAGGTCAAAGGGAGAATGAGAACTGAGAAAATAAGACTAGAGTGGGCTGTTGGGAACATTACTGATGAGAACATAAAGAGGGTAATCAGTGAGTATAGCTAGCTTTCTTTTTAAAAACTGCCACGAAGAAGGCTTATTGAGAGTTTTTGCTAGGTTAAGGGGAAAGAGAAAGATTTGCTTAGAATGGTAGAGAAATGAGGATGTCTATAGATTGAGAGAATGAAGTTTGTAGAGAGAAATACAGGATTAATAGAATGATATCTCTGAGCCAACTGTATCCTAGAAGAAAGATGGAAAATAGTTTTGCCCCTCTAGGAGCAAGTATATTATTGCTTCTCTGCAAGCTACTATAGAAAGACCCTTCACCATTTAACAAGTATTCAAAAGAAATGTAAGCAATAGTATGTCCATAAAGATGATTTAAGATTAGTCACAACAGATTTTTCTTTTTTTAAATAATAGCCCCAATCTGGAAACAACCCAAATATCTATCAAGAGGAGACCGAATAAACAAACTGGTACATTCATACAGTGGAGTATTACTCAGCAATAAAAAAGAGCACTCTACTGATAAACAACCTGGATGTATCTCAAAAGCATTATATTGAGCAAAATAAGCCAGATAGAAGAGTACATACTGTCTGATTCCATTTATATGATGTTCTAAAACAGGGAAAATTAAGCTATGCCAATGGAAATCAGAACAATGTTTGTCTTTGGGAATGGGGAAAGATTAGTTAGAAAGGGGCATGATGGAATTTTCTGGAGTGATGATAATGTTCTGTATGTGATTGATGTGGTTGTTATACAGATGTATACAATTGTCAAAGCCTATCAAACTGTAACTTGTGATGTATGCATTTTATTTTATATAAATTATACTTTAAAAAGGCCATTAATCTCTTTTTCTTTCTCTGCCTCTCCAGTTCCTAAAAGTGACATTTAGAACCAGTGTAAATTTACCATGTGGAACCAATAATATACTTTCTCCCAAAGGAAGAAAAATACCTATTTTTTTCTATCTTTTCTTTTAGGATAGAGTAAGTTCAGAGACACCAAACTAAGGCTTGCCTTCCCACACACCTTTTTCTCCCCTATGTTATTTTAAACAAGGGGCCCAGTGCAAGAAATTAGTGCACGGGTAGGATCCCTAGGTGTGCACGGAATAGGTGCATGGGTAGGGTCCCTAGGCCTGGCCAGTGATCAGGGCTGATCTGGGCCTTCAGGTTGCCGCCCGGGGCCTCCCATCCCTGGCTGCCGGCTGCTGGCTGGGGCCTTCCTTCATTCCACACCGCCCCCTGGTGGTCAGCGCATGTCATTGCAAGTGATCAAACTCCCAGTCTCCCAAACTCCCGAGGGGACACTTTGCATATTAGCCTTTTATATATAGAGAACAGAGGCCCAGTGCACGACATTTGTGCATGGGAGCGGGGGGTCCCTCAGCCCGGCCTGCACCCTCTCCAATCCAGGACCCCTTGGGGGATGTCTGACTGCCAGTTTAGGCCCAATAACCGGCAGTCAGACATCCCTCTTGCAGTCTGGGACCACTGGCTCCTAACTGCTCACCTGCCTGCCTGCCTGATCACCCCTAACTGCCTCTGCCTGCCTGTCTGATGCCCCTAACTGCTCTCCCCTGCCTGCCTGATCACCCCTAACTGCTTCTGCCTTGGCCCCCACCACTGTGGCTTTGTCCGAAAGGACATCAGGAAGATGTCCGGTCTGTCTGGTTTAATTAGCATATTATCCTTTTATTAGTATAGATACTCTTTATTAGTAACCATAGAGAAACAAGAGAATTTTATAGAAAATGGACTCATATGCATGATGTCATTTTTTAGAATCTTTAAGGATCATAGGGCTTTGTTGGGCTTAGAAATTGTCAGAGAGGTTCAGAATCTGAGGAAGCAAGCTGGACATTTGTAATAGTAGCATTCCTTTTGTTTGTTTGTTTGCAATCAGTAGACACCAATTTTGGCTAAGTCAAACATAAAAGGATTTTATTGGGAGGATATCCAGTAGCTCAGAGAATCAACAGGAAGTGTGCAGAACTAGGTGTGGTGAAGGACAGCAACTGAGGAAGCTTTGGGGTCCAGGTGGACGGAACTGATGGTCTGACTTGCATGCTACTGATGTAGGGGATAATTTCCAATGGGGTTCTCCATCCAAGATTCAAAGCCCTGGAAATACTGTAAGAGCTTGATTGGTTTGGCCTGTGTCACATGCCTGCTCCTTGGCTGAGGGAGGCAGGTTGGGGGTCCTGATTGACATTTCCACCAAGATACTAGCAGAGGGGGAGAATTAATTCTCAGAAAGGAAATCCAGATGCTGAACCAAAAGAAGTGAGAGTGGATCCTGGATGGCCCAACAGACAGAAACTGGTGAATGACAAGTCAGGTAGCCCTCCTGGCTTGTTAGCTGTCATTTCATCAGGAGAGTCACAAGGCTTCTTAACACCTTTGAGGGATTATTGGAATTGAAATATAACACATAAGTATCACTCATTCTTCTAGTTGTGTTTACATTTCTGAAGATTTCTACAGTTGGGCCTCCTTATAGACATAAGGCACGTGACTGTGTGGGTCCCCTTTGCTTCCAAGCATTACACTGGTATAATTCAGGTTGGTCAGTGTGCATTGACACAGGGGCTTGGAGAGAAGCTGAGGTTCTGTGGTGTCAGGAGGTGAAGTTAAGGGGGTTGCTGATGATTCTGTTGCATCCCCCTGATTTCCATAATCCTGGTGCCTAGTCTAGCTCTCCTGCTCCCTGCTCGGATTATGTATGTAAAGTACGCATATTTTCATGTACTTTGTGTTTCTCTTTCTCTCTGAAGAGTAAGCAGAATGGAGAATGGAGCCAATGTTATTATATTTCTCTCTCTGTCTTTTCACTGGGGAATTTAGGATTTGGAAAAGTAATGATTTTTTTGGAGGAAAAAATTGCCCCTGCTCTAGGGTATTCCGGGAGGTGTAAGTGATTAGTGTAAAAGCAATTTCTTTCTTGACACTTGAACCAGGGTCATTCTAGGTCATTAGTAAGAAAACCCTCAGTATATATTTCAACATCTAATAAGCAGATTAGTCTAAATGTGAATAATTTAAAATATTTGAAACCAAGCATAGAGCTTAAACCCATTGCAAAATATGAAATAATGAGACCCAATTCTGTAGTTTCTCTCTTCCAAGAAGCTCAGCCTTCTACAAAGACTGCCTCAGTCCTCCTAGTATGCCTGGTCAGGATGGGCAAGGTCAAATGTCCTGCAGTGTTCCACAGATGCTGGGACTAAGGCTTGACTGTTCTGACCGAGGTCACAGAATAAAATAGAAGACTCAGATTAAATGGGAAGTTACAGGATCACAGCCTGATGAGCTGAGAACAGTCCTTTGCCTTAGGGGCTACAGAAGAATTTCTCCCTCTGTGTAACCATGACCGATGTTGTTTCCTTTCAAAACAAACAGATGCATTTTACATCAAGACTATTAAGACTTTTCCAGGCTGTCTGGGGACTCTGTCTTAGTCCCTGCAGCACAGTTCTGTCACCCTCTGAGCAGAGTGGTCTCTTATTGTGGGGATGTTACTGTGGGAGTGGTCGGGACATTGTGTTGCACCTTGCATAGACATCCAGAAATTAGTATTGCGCCAACACAAAGAAGTTTTTATAGTCAGAGAGTTTAGAGCTAGAAAGTAATCAACACATACACAATTTATATTTAAACTAGAGGCCCAGTGCATGAAAATGTGTGTGCACTCGGGGGGTCCTGAATCTGGCCTCCCTCTGCAGGAGGCGACCAGCAGGCCAATCAGGGGATGGTGCTGCCTGCTCACCGGACCCACCCGCCACTGACCTGCCAATTTGCATATTATGCTTTTATTATGATGCAGGAAATTTCCTGATGCAGTAAATTTGTGCAAGAGTAGGCCTTCTTTCCCCTGGCTGCCGGCACTGGCTTCCCTCTGGCACCCGGAACCTGGGCTTCCCTCTGGCACCTGGGACCCAGGCTTCCCTTGCAGCCCTGGTTTCATCTGGAAGGTTGTCTGGAAGGACGTCTGGTCTAATTAGCATATTATGCTTTTATTATTATAGATTGTAAATTCAGCCCATCTCTTACATATATATCAAAGAAATTCTCCCCCAACTATAGAGTCCCTCCCCCAAAACTATTAAACAGCAACTGTGCTTTTAGTCTCTTTTCTTAGACATCCCATTGAGAACATTCTGGGGATCAGTGGGACTTGTTTGCAAAGGATTGAAGGAAAACTGTGTTGTGTATCGGTGGACGGAAAAAAGGGAGAGAGTGTGCTTCAGCAGTCTTCCTTTACCCCTCCAGGCTGCTTTCCCTGCCTCCTCATCCTGCCTAAACTCTGCCCCACACATTCTTATAATGCCACTTCTGGTTCCTCTACAAGGGTTATTTAGTTGCTGGTTACCCCTTGGAGCCAACTGAACCTGAAATGTCCAGGTTCCCTTTCAGATAGTTGAAAGCAGTCATCCTTTCACTAGGTTCTGGTTTCACTGGCCTGCTGAATATTTCCATTTCCTTCAATGGGTTCCCTATGCATTGGAGCATGCTATTTGTTTATCCTGCTGATGACAGAGGTGCCAATTAACCCTTTTAGTTGCTTGAAATTTGGGATGAGCCCCTTTTCTTATTGAACAGAAATGAGACTCTTAAATAATTCCCAAAGCTTGCCAAGATTGCATTAGGCTTGCTACAAATGTTTGTATAAAACGTCTGATTTTAGAATGCAGTGATCAGGGAGATTGTGCACATAAATATGAGGAGCACGTGTCATTGTGCATTATGTCTAAAATTTGTGCCATTTAAAATGTAAGTTAAAGCCAAACAATACCTGACTGTCATTTGTAAGAGAACACATTAGAATGACTGAAATGGTCATTCTCACAGTGATCCTTTAAATCAGGGGTGAGGAACATCTGGCCTGAGGGCCGTATAAGGCCCAAGAAACCATTTGGTCTGGCCCTGCCAAGGTAATAGGAGTGAGTTAATTAAATGTTTGACCAAATATAACAGGCTAATTTTTAAGTTGATAATTTTGTATGAACCACTAATCCTATATAATAAAAGCCTAATATGATAAGTGTCCAGTCGTCTGGTCATCCATTCAACCAATCAAAGCATAATATGCTAATGATATGCTAAAGCTGCTCAACTGCTTGCTGTGACATGCACTGACCATCAGGGGGCAGACAGTCGACCGGTCAACCAGTCTCTATGACTTGCACTGATCACCAGGAGGCAGACGCTCTGACTGGTAGGTTAGCTTGCTGCTGGGGTCCGGCCGATTGGGACTGAGTGAGACGGGCCAGACATGCCTTGGAGCCCTCCCATGGTCCCTCCCTGGCTGGCCAATCTCCCACGTCCCTCCCTGGCCCCAATCATGCACCAGTGGGGTCCCTAGGCCTGGCCGGCGCCCTCTCGCAATCCGGGCTGAGGGACCCCACCCCCACCCCCACCCCCCGCCGAGTGCACGAATTTCGTTCACTGGTCCTCTAGTAATGTTATAAATATCCAAATGGCCCCTGCCTTAAATTAAGGATTCTTTTTAGGGTTGCAGTGTATCTAGAGATGTAGGAACTGAATCAAGGATAGATTCTAAAAATTGGGTTGTCTGATATCTATGTATTAAATAGGTTTATTCCATTTTGGAATGGTATTTCCTTCTGCATCTGATGCAGTATCTACTGCAGCAAAACAAAAATGAGGTAGCAGCAGTAATTTGTCTCCAGTCATCCTGCTTCCAAACCCAGCTGTCATTATATCCTAACTTCACACATCATTATGGCACCTCTTCCCTAGGCTTCACTAACAACTAGTTAATACTTGGTACCTCAGTTTACATTGGGATATATTTTTCTTTAAGATTACTAATCATATATATATTACCCTGAGGTAAGAGCCTCTCATTCATAACCCTTCCTGTCCACATAGGAGAAATTTCTGGATTTTTGCTTTTTCCTCTCTTTCCTGTTCTGTGGCTGTCATTGCTCCATTCTCGCCCTCTGATGATATCCAGGGATCTTTGGGCAGCCCACTAAAGGAAGCACACCTCTCCACCCGTTTTGTGCTGGGACTAAGATGGCACAAGTTCTATAGCTCCCTTGAGCAAAGCCAAGGTGGTCATCACTACTGCATTGTATCAGATTCCTGTTCAGCTAACCCTTCTGTCGGTAGTGCTTAGTTTTTCATGTGTAGTTTATCATTCTCTCTTTTTGGGTTGCCCAATGACACACACACACACACACACACACACACACACACACACCCTCCATCACCATCACAACCATCACCAATAATACCCACCAACATTCTCTGTGAGGAAACCAACATATAACTTTGTTGACAAACATCTGTTTGGATATGTTTAAATGATTCAGAAGTGAAATAGGGAAAGGCTGGTTTGGCGGTGATGAACTCCTTTAGCTTTTTCCATTTGAATTTCTAGTTTTGAACTTAAGACTGCTAAAAGCAGATGGAGGTTTTGTAAATGTAAGTGATTAAGTTTTAGAGCTGGTCAACAGAATTTACCACTTAAGATTGCTATTTAGTAATTGCTAATAAGAACAATTTAGGAAAATAAAGTTCTACATTATATTTGCTTTCCTCTTAATTTGTATGCAAATGGTATTTCTTTATGGAGGGTAGTTACTGACTGGGGTGGGGTGTCCAGCCATTGGGAGAGACTGGAATATGGCAGGCTATCAGAGAAGAGAGCCAGGCATTGCAGGTCTCAGAAACTCTAAACAGACAAGCCTTGTCATGAGTTTAGTGAGGCCAGAATCAACAGCAGAATAGTGCAAGAGACTGGCAGGGCACCCATAGATTTCACATGGTTATTGAATTAATTTTTGCTTTAGAATTTTACCTTGATCCAAAATTGATTGGGCTGCATCGAGGGAGAGTAATTGGAAGTTTGGGTTAGTCCCTGGAAGCAGCTGTCATAGAAAGTCATGCTCCAGTGACCAATCATGATTTAAATTGAATAGCCCATTAAACATAGGTTTAAACAGGGCAGTAGGCTTTTGGTTTGGTGGAAGCCATGCAGGAACTATGATGAGATGTCTCTGCTGTGGTCATCGGCCTGCCTGTCACTTAGGGAAGGGAGAAAGCGGCAGGGAGGCCTCATTCCTTCCAGTCTGTTCATGTAACCTCTTGATGCCATTAGAAAGGAAAGATATCAGTTGCATCCAACCCAAATTTCGTTTGTACTCAAGGTTACATAACTGCTCATCATTTAATACTTTGGTCCTTGTCCAGTGGCAGGTAGATATTGGCGGCTTCCTGTGCTTCATAGACCCCATCAGTCAGTCGGTATCTTTGTCCTGCACCCAGTTGCCATGTTTGTCTGAGCCAGCTTTGGAGGTTGTATAAATAGCTTTCCCAACCTGCTCTCCCATCTTTGGTGATAAATTGCACCTTCAAAAACTCCTTTGTCAATTTTCTTAGGATGCAAAGGCATGAAACTTGACTCACTGAGATTTACAGTGGTCATGGGTCTCCTTCCGTGTATGTTCTCATAGTATCTCCAGGTGGGGATCATGGAGGGGCGTCTGGGGTATCCACTCGCAGCTGGCTTCCTGGACGTCTGGGCCTCTGCCTTCAGAATCAGTATTGTCGTGCCCCATGGAGTCTGGTGAGGGCTGCATAAGGGCTGCCAGATGAAACTGCCTCCAGCCTAGACAAGCGAATTGTGAGGTGCACTTTATCACCTTAAAAAAAAAAAGATTGCTATAGTATCTGGCATTGATTCATGCAGCCACCTTTTATTCTGTGTGAGAGATAGCCTTAGGGTAGCAGGAAAGACAGTGGACAGAGAACACAACCTCAGGGGAACCAGCCCCAGCTTCCTTGGACCGCATTAAGAAATCACTTCCTCTCTTTGTGAGGGTCCAGTGAGATGATGTATCTAAAGCATGTGCATAAATGTTGTAAGCTCCTCTATGGATGCCTCTATATGCCTGGCATCCTCTCAGCAGAGGCAGGAAGGGTGAGTAGTATACAGAAATGCAGATGCCGGGAAAGGCATTTCAGGTAAAGGGAACAGCACAGGCAAAGGTGCAAGGATGGAAAATACAGAATGTATTAGGAGCAACGGAGAGTGTGCTTTGGCTGGAACTGAGGTGTATAAAGGGAAGAAGTGTAGGAGACGGTTGGGCGAGGAGTATGGGGCCAGATAATGGAGGGCCTCAAACAGGAGGCTAAGGAAATTGGACTTCATTTGATAGGCAGTGAAGAGCTATTGGGATTTGTAAGCAAGGGAGTGACAGGATCAGAGCTGAAATTCAGGAAAATTAATCTGGCAGCAAAATGCTGCAAAACCTCTTTGGAACAAGAAGGGATATAAATAAATAAATTTGAAAGTTGGCAGTAGCATTTTAGAATATGTTCTGAAATGTATAAGGTATATATTTTGAAATGATATCTTTTTTGTTCCCCCCTGCCCCACAGCAGCCAAATTCCTTTTTCATTCTAACTTCTTTCTTTCTTTTCTGCATTCTCTCCTCCCTCTCTCCACTGTCCCTCCCTCTCTCTCTCTCCCTCCCTCCCTCCCTTCCTCCCTCCCTCGCCCTCCCTCCCTCCCTCCAGGCTCTCTCTCAGCCATTCACACTTTCCCATCTGTCATGGTTAGTGGAGCTTGAGGGGTCCAGGCCCAGCCATAGGTTGAGTGCTCCAGCATAGTGCTTTAAGATTTAGCTGCTGGGGTTCTGTGACCATTGTGCCAGCTATGACTTGGTTCCATTACTGAAGGCAACGAAATCATCCACCTTTAATTTTCACATCCCCCAACCATACCAAGTACAGTATAGGTATTTTGAATGAGTAGGCAAATTCCTGTGATTTCATGTGGCTAATATTTCTATAATCAGATTTTCTGGACTCATTGCCAAAACGCTCAATTGACTTCTGTAACTCTTGGGTTCATAAGAACAATGGCATTTTAATGGATTCTGTAGATATGGCCTATGTCCCTGCTAAAGCAAACTTAGTAAATGTGTTCAGTCCCTAGGATTTAACTTGTAGGCTTGTGACTCCTTTTCTTGAGGGCCTGTGGCACAAAGTTTTACTGAAATATGAATCTGAAAAGTGTGCTTTGTAAGGTATGTGTATGGAAAATGGTCATGTAGCTTTAGTGCTACTTATCTGTGCATTCACAATAATGTTCATTAATTAATTAGAAATCTTGTTTCTGTGAAAAATGGTGATCAAGTGAGGGATAAGCCTATAGTGACATATGAAAACATGGTTAAGTTGTGTATAGTGTAAGGCTAAGAACAGGAAACTCATGGGACCTTCCATGGAAATGTGATTTGAGAGAAAGCTGGGAGCCTCATTAAACGTTTTTGTATTTGTAAATCTGGGAACTCAAGAAGGTTCTGAATGTATGCCTGAGGAATGGCAAAAGTCTCCTGTAAATGCAATTATTGAACGGCTATTCAGATTGCAAAATGATTTTCCAGTTGATTAAATACTGCATGTTTACCCTAGAGAAGTCCTTTAGAAAATATAGTTAGTATTTGATTTATAGAAATTCAGTATCCAGCTATTTATGGATACCTGTATCATGTTAAGTGGAATCCCCTTTTCATGGCCTTAGGACATTTTAAGATAGCCATTTTTTCATTTGAAGAATCAGTTTGCATGTACAAAAGGTTCTTGTTCAGTAATTATAGATTTGGTTTCTTAACAGGAGGGATTTGCATTATAGATTATTCTAATTTTCAAAGCTGTTTGGTAACAAAAGTTGTTATTTGTTATACTCAATCATCACCATGTTCTCTGCCTTTTGGCTTAGGCCCATGGAGAATAGCCTTTAAAACCCTGACTCTGATATTTACCTGCTCTGGAACCAGTGGCCTCAGATTATTCATCAATAAAATGGGCATAATAATAATTTTCCCCTCAAAGGTCTTTGGAGAAGGTTAAATGAAATACGTCATGCACCTTGCACCTAGTAGGTGCTCGATAAATGTTAGCTCTTAGATTATTACTATTACTATTTTTCCAGTCCCAAAGATGAGATCAATTAACTCAAGCTGAGCAGTATTTTATTTTCTATTGAGTGGTTTTTATTCTGTTTTTAATTTTTATTTTTCAATTACAGTGTAAATTCAATACCATTAGTTTCAGATGTATATCACAGTGGTTAGATATTTAAAGTACAAAGTGACTTCCCCAAAATGTCTAGTACCCACCTGACACCATATATAGTTATAAAATATTATTGACTCTATTCCCTATGCTGAACTTCACATCCTCATGACTATTTTGTAATTGCCATTTGTACTTCTTAATCCCATCTGGCAACCATTAGTTCGTTCTCTGTATCTATGAGTTTGCTTCTGTTTTGTTTGTTTGTTTATTTGGTTTTATAGATCTCACGTATAAGTGAAATCATATAATATTTGTCTTTCTCTGTCTGACTTATTTTACTTAGTAATACCCTCTAGGTCCATTCATGTTGTTGCAAATGATAAGATTTCATTCTTTTTTTTTTATGCCCAAGTAATTAATATTCCATGCAGCCACTATGGAAAACATTATTGGAGGATCCTCAAAAAATCAAAAATAGAACTATCATTTGACCCAGCAATCCTACTTCTGGGTATTTATCTGAAGACTTGAGGTCCTGTGCATGAATTTGTGCACCAGTGGGGTCCCCCAGCCTGGCCTGCAGGACCAGGCCGAAACCAGCTCTCCGATATCCCCTGAAGGGTCTCAGATTGTGAGAGGGTGCAGATCAGGCGCAATCAGGGCCAGGAAGGATGTAGGAGGTTGGCCAGCCAGAGGGCTCCAGGGTGTGTCTCGCCCGTCTAGCTCAGTCCCCATCGGCTGGACCCCAGCAGCAAGCTAACCTACTGGTCAGAGCGTCTTCCCCCTGGTGGTCAGTGCATGTCATAGCAACTGGTTTACCGGGTTGACTGCCCCCTGGTGGTCAGTGCACATCATAGCGACTGATTGACTTTCTGCCCCCTGGTGGTCAGTGCCTGTCATAATGAGTGGTTGAGCAGCCTTAGCATATCATTAGCATATTACACTTTGATTGGTTGAATGGACGACAGGACACTTAGCATATTAGGCTTTTATTATATAGGATTTATAAAACACAAATTAGAAAACATACATGCACCCCTATGATCATTGCAGCATTATTTTCAATAACCAAGGTATATAAGCAACCTAAGTGTCCATAGATAGATGATTGGATAAAGATGGGGTACATATATAAAATGGAATATTGCCTGGTCATCATTCAGTATCTAAACTGTTGAACATTTCCCAAAATGGAGAAATTTTTGGCATCTAATTTTTAAAATGTTTTTTATTGATTTTAGACAGAGAGGGAGAGAGATAGAAACATTGATGAGAAAGAAACATCAACATCATTTGGCTGCCTCCTGCACACCCTGCCAGGGTGTTATCCTGCATCTAGAAAGGTTCAGGAATCTGGAGAAGGGCTGCAAGTAAATTAATAAAGAGACTAGACATGAAATATAAATTTGGAAGGCATTTTGGGGGAGCCAGAGGAAGCTTAGTTCTGGTGACTAAGTTCTCCGAATCTCCGCACACAGGGCTTTTTATTCACACATCTTGCCCTCTAGCAAAGCAGATATACATATCAAAGGTAAAGTTTGGTAAACAATAAAAAGATTATCAGGTTGGGGGAACTGATAAACTTCTCAAATTTATTATGCTAACTACTGGAATTTGCTTCCAGCAACGCCCCCTACTTGGAATAGAACCTAAAACCCAGGCACATGCCCTGACTGAGAATCAAACCAGTGACCTGCTGGTGCATGGGTCAATGCTCAAATACTGAGCTACACCAGCCAGGTCTTGGTATCTAATTTAAAACTACTGGTGCCTAGCAGTATCAGGAGACCGTACCTTATCTGGTGCTTGAAGTAAAGTGTTTTATAGGTTACTGATTTATGATATACCTTTCCAGCTGTACCATAGCATAAGAAAGAAGTAAAAGATGGGGGAAGGAGGCAGAAGATGGGGAGAAGGAGAAGATAGAACAGTGTGTTATCTTTATGTAAATGTTATGTTGATTCTGGTTTTTGTCACAGTCTTATTTCTAACAATAGCCACTTGCTTGTGCAGTAGTGCCTTTGTTCAAACATATCAAATTTAAGCTCTGCTCCTTGACTTTGAAGGTCTATGTAGTTTAACACCCACAACTTACCCACACTTGCTTTCCCACCATTCCACTTTGCACACTTTTCACTCTAATCAGGCACATCACCATGAATGTTCTCATGTAGTGACTTTGTCTGGGGTTACTGCTGGCTCTCTTTCATTTGTCCAGATCCCATCTACTTTTCAGGACCCATTCAAAGCTTATCAGATTCATGAAGGTTGCCCTGACTGCCTTAGTTTCCACTGGTTTCTTCCTAATTCAACTTATGCATCCTTTAGAGCACTGTTATAATTAACTAGAGGCCCGGTGCATTAACTAGAATTCATGCATGGGTGGGGTCCCTCGGCGTGGCCTGTGGGGAGTGGGCCAGAACTGGCAGTCCAATGCCACCTGCTGCTTCTGCCTGCCACTCCTGCTCATCCCAGTCCCGCTGCACCTGCCACGGGCTCTCGCCCAGTCAGTCCTGATCGTGCTGTGCAGCAGCGGCACTTGCCAGCTGTGAGCACTGCATCTGGCGCCCGTCCCAAGGCGGGTAGTGGGGGGGCCGGGATGTGATCCGCCCTCTGGGTGGACGGTGGGATGCCCCTGCTGGCCCTGGATCCAGATCCATCCCGCTGAGGTTAGCACCAGTTGTTGGGAGCCACCTGGCAGCCGCTTTTATATCGTTTCTTCCTTGTGGAGCATCCAGGGAAGGGAAGTGGCCATGGTGCCCAAGGCCGACTTCTAGGAGGCGGGTGGTGCTTTTGGGATCATGCCAGTGGTGCTGGTCTGTCAGTGCCTGGCCCGTTCTCCAGAGTTGGACCTGCAGGACTACTAAGTGGCTGCTGCCGGGCTGGTGGGCCGCCGGGATGGGTCGGTCAGCTGAGCGGCACTCCTGCTGTGGAAGCACACTGACCACCAGGGGGCAGCTCCTGTGTTAAGTGTCTGCCCCCTGGTGGTCAGTGTGTGTCATAGCAACCGGTTGACCAGTTGTTTGGTCGTGTGGTCATTTGGTCACTCAGGCTTTTATATATATAGATGGAAATCACAGTAATAATTACAAATATGTACATAAAATTTTCTACCCCCAGAGCATTTTCACTTATATTATTTCTTTGACCTTCCTAATATCCCTGTGAGGTAGGCAGGTCAGATATTTTCAACCCCACTGCCCATGGTTGCTTAGTCACCAAGCTCATACAGCCAGTGAGAGCAAGAATTTGAATTCACCAAGTCTAATGACCCTATTTCCAAAGTATGATTTTACATCACTGTTGTTTCTTGTATGCTAATATCACCTCCTTAGTCTGTAAAATTCTTGAAGTTTAGAGGAAATGTCCTTAACTCCTTAATCTCTCAATTGCATTTGGCCCTGTATCCCACTCACTAAATATTTGTTGCCTAATAGTAGTAATGTTCAGTAAATGCTTATGTAGCAGTCATTGTGCTGAGCTTCTTTATAGGAAGTATCTCCCTTAACCCTCAGATTCCTCTATAATATAGGTGCCAGAGAGGTTTAGCAACTCATTAAGACCAGATTGACCAAATAGCTAATAAAACACTCTAGCTTATAATACAGGTTGCCATTAACATGGGAGGGTTTGCTTTTTTAAATTAAAAATGGACATAAGACCTGAATAGACACATCTTTGAAGAGGACATACAGATGGCCAGTAGACATATGAAAAGATTGTCAACAACATTAATCATCAGAGAAATGCAAATTAAAACCACAATAAGATATCACCTCACCCTAACTGGTTTGGCTCAGTGGATAGAGTATCGGCCTGCGGACTGAGAGGTCCCAGGTTCGATTCCGGTCAAGGGCATGTACCTTGGTTGCGGGCACATCCCCAGTAGGAGGTGTGCAGGAGGCAGCTGATCGATGTTTCTCTCTCATCGATGTTTCTAACTCTCTATCCCTCTCCCTTCCTCTCTGTAAAAAAAATCAATAAAATATATTTAAAAAAAAAAGATATCACCTCACACCTATCAGAATGGCTATCATCAATAAATAAACAAGTGTTGGCAAGGATGCAGAGAAAAGGGAACCTAGTGCACTATTGGTGGGAATGCAGATTGATGCAGCCACTATGGAAAACTGTGAAGTTACCTGAAAATATTAAATATGAATCTGCCTTATGACATAGCAATTCCACTTCTGGGAATATATCCCAAGAAACCTGAAACTGATTCAAAAGAATATATGCACTGCTTTGTTCTTGACAGCATTACTTACAATAGCCAAAATTCGGAAGCAGTCCAAGTTCTCATCAGAGATGAGTAGATAAAAAAGCGGTGGTACAATTACACAATGGAATGCTACTCAGCCATAAAAAAGAAGGAAATTTTACCATTTGTGAAAACATGAATGTGTCAGTGGTGGCCAAGGGGGTCTGTGGCCAGAGATAACCTCTGGCCAGAGACAGTACTCTGTGTCCCAGTTCTTGTCTTGCTTGCGGGAATGAATCCAAACAAGAGACAACAAATAGCAGCAAAAGCAGGTGAGGATTTATTTGTAGGAAAGAAATACACTCAGATAGGACCTGAGTAGGCAACTCAGCCGGCTGAATCCAAACCAAGTGCCCCACTTGGGTGGGGAGATTTTTATATCCCTAGACTGGAGTGCCACTCAGTAAGTCTGACCCCCCCCACCCCTTATTTACCAAAAAAATGTACCTTAAGCTCCAAGGCTCCTTCACCTAGGTGTTAGGACATCGGTTAGACCACACCCTGGCGGGCTCTGAATCTTTCCTGCTCACATAGGGGCTGCCACCTCCATTGTCTGTTTTCAGTTTGTCACGTCTCACATGTACTCCCTCCAAGCCCCAGCTGCCTCTCCCAGCTCATGTCTTTCTAATTGCCTACACTAGCAAATGGACCTAGAGGGTACTGTGCTAAGTGAAATAAGCCAGTCAGAGAAAAACAAATACCATGTGATTTCACTTATATGTGGAATCTAATGAACAAAATAAACAAACAAAATAGAAACAGATTTATAGATACAGAGAACAGACTGACAGCTGTCAGAGAAGAGAGGTCTGAAGGGCTGGGGGTAAAGGTGAAGGGATTAAGAAAAAACAAAACTCATGGACACAGACAACAGATGACCAGAGGGAAGGTGAGGTGGGGGCAGATGGAAGAAAGTAAACTAGGGATAAGTGGTGACAGAGGAGACAAGACTTTGGATGGTGAGCGCATAATGCAATGTGCAGATGATGTATTGTAGAATTGTACACTTGAAACCTATATAATTTTATTGAACAATGTAACCCCGGTACATTTAATTAAAAATCAAAAGTACATCAAAATCAAAATAAAAAGATTAAACAAATTCAGACTTCTCTATAGCTTAAAATTCAGAGGTGGCATCAATGATGGGCTAAAATGCTGCCTGGGGTAGGGTGAGGGTGGGGATCTGCTCTCTTGAAAGCATAGTGCCCAAAAATGGTGAGTGGAGAACTTGGGTGAAAAGATTTTGGATCCTGTCTTAGAGAAGATCAGCTCAGTGAGCTCTTACAAGGTTTTAGTTGAAATGAATTACATCAGTACCATACTATTCTACTTAAACCAGAAGTCCAATGCTGCTGATGCATTTTCTCACAAGGACACTTAATCCCAGAGCAGATGAAGGAGAACCCTGGGTATGTGCCCCCAAGTAACACAAAGAAAGGCTAGAAACGGCTATACATGTTTATATTTTTTTTGTCTTTTTGTTTTGTTTTTTTGTTCAAAGTATTACAAATAGTAGTACATATGTCTCCTTTTTTTTCCCTATTGACCTTCCCTGGCCTCCCCTATCCCCCAGCACATGCCCTCACCTGACCCTCCCAGTGTCTTGTGTCCATTGGTTATGCTTATATGCATGCATACAAGTTCTTCAGTTGATCTCTTCCCACCCCCACCCGCAACACTCTCCAGCCTTCCCGCTGTAATTTGACAGCCTGTTCAATGCTTTACTGTCTCTGTATCTTTTTGTTCATCAGGTTATAATGTTCTTTATTATCCGTAAGTGAGTGAGATCATGTGGTATTTTTCTTTCATTGCCTGGCTTATTTCACTTAGCCTAATGCTCTCCAGTTCCATCCATGCTGCTGCAAATGGTAAGAATTCCTTCATTTTTATAGCAGCATAGTATTCCATTGTGTAGATATACCATAGTTTTCTAATCCACTCATCTGCTGATGGGCATTTAGGCTGTTTCCAAATCTTAGCTATTGTAAATTGTGCTTCTATGAACATAGGGGTGTATATATACTTTCTGGTTGGTGTTTCTAGCTTCTTGGGATATATTCCTAGAAGTGGTATTACTGGGTCAAATGGCAGTTCCATTTTTAAATTTTTGAGGAAACTCCATACTGTTCTCCACAGTGGCTGCACCAGTCTGCATTCCCACCAGCAGTGAAGAAGGGTTCCTTTTTCTCTGCATCCTCGCCAACACTTGTCATTTGTTGATTTGTTGATGATAGCCATTCTGACAGGTGTGAGGTTGTTCCTCGTTGTTGTTTTGACTTGCATCTCTCGGATGATTAGTGACTTTGAGCATGTTTTCATGTGTCTCTTGGCTTTTTGAATGTCCTTTTTCTAAAAGTGTCTATTTAGGTACTTTGCCCATTTTTTGATTGGGTTGTTTATCTTCCATTTGTTAAGCTGTATGAGTTCCCTGTAAATTTTGGAGATTAAACCCTTATTGGAGATAACATTGGCGAATACGTTCTCCCATTCAGTGGGCTTTCTTGTTGTTTTGTTGATGGTTTCTCTTGCTGTGCAGAAGCTTTTTATTTTGATGTAGTCCCATTTGTTTATTTTCTCCTTAGTCTCTCTTGCCCTAGGATCTGTGTCTGTAAAGATATCACTATGACATATGTCTGCAATTTTGCTGCCTATGGAGTCTTATAGGATTTTTATGGTTTCCCGTCTTACGTTCAAGTCCTTTAGCCATTTTGAGTTTGTTTTTGTGTATGGCATAAGTTGGTGAACTAGTTTCATTTTTTTGCATGTATCTGATCAAATTTCCCAGCACCATTTATTAAAGAGGCTGTTTTGACTCAATTGTATGCTCTTGCCTCCTTTGTTAAATATTTATTGAGTATAATGGCTTGGGTCAATTTCTGGGTCCTCTATTCTGTTCCATTGGTCTGTATGTTCTTGTGCCAGTACCAGGCAGTTTTGAGAACCATGGCTTGGTAATATAGTTTGATGTCTGGTATTGTGATCCCTCCAACTTTGTTCTTCTTTCTTAGGATAGCTGTGGCTATTCGGGGTCTTTTTTTGTTACAGATGAATTTTTGGAGAGTTTGTTCTAGATCGTTGAAATATGCCATTGGTATTTTAATAGGTATTGCATTGAATCTATAGATTGCTTTAGGTAGTATGGACATTTTAATGATGTTGATTCTACCAATCCATTAACATGGTATGTTCTTCCATTTGTTTATGTCTTCCTCTATCTCTTTTTTCAATGTCCTGTAGTTTTCTGAGTACAGGTCTTTTACATCCTTGGATAAGTTTATTCCTAAGTACCTTAATTTTTTTGGTGCAATGGTAAATGGGATTGTTTTCTTCATTTCAATTACTCTTCAATTATTTCACTTCTTTCATTTCTGTGAGTTCATTATTGGTGTATAGAAAGGCCATAGATTTCTGGGCATTAATTTTGTATCCTGCTACATTGCCAAATTCATTTATTAGGTCTAGTAGTTTTTTGATGGAGTCTTTGGGGTTTTCTATGTATAGTATCATGTCATCTGTGAATAAGAACAGTTTTACTTCTTCTTTTCCAATTTGGATGCCTTTTATTTCTTCTTCGTGTCTGATTGCTATGGCTAGTATTTCTAATACTATGTCAAACAGGAGTGGTGAAAGTAGGCATCCTTGTCTTGTTCCTGTTCTTAGGGGAAATGAGTTTAGTTTTTGCCCATTGAGTATGATGTTGGCTGTAGTTTTGTCATATAGGGCTTTTATTATGTTGAGGTGTGATTCCTCTATTCCCACATTGCTGAGAGTTTTTATCAAGAAAGGGTATTGGATTTTGTCAAATGCTTCTTCTGCATCAATTGATATAATTATGTTATTTTTGTCTCTCAGTTTATGTGATGTATCACATTTATTGATTTGCAGATATTGTACCATCCTTGCATCCCCGGTATAAGTCCTACTTGGTCATGGTGTATGTATGATCTTTCTAATGTATTGCTGAATCCGATTTGCTAGAATTTTGTTGAGGATTTTAGCATCTATGTTCATCAAGGATATTGGCCTGTAGTTCTTCTTTTTTTGTGGTGTCTTTATCTGGTTTTGTGATTAGGGTAATGCTGGCTTCATAGAAAGAGCTTGGAAGTGTGCCTTCCTCTTGAATTTTATGGAATAGTCTGCGGAAGATAGGTTTTAGTTCTTCTTTGATGATTGGTAGAACTCCCCTGTAAAGCCATCTGGACCAGAGCTTTTGTTTGCTGGAAGATTTTTGATAGCTGTTTCAATTTCTTCAGTAGTTATCGGCCTATTCAGGTTTTTTCATTCTTCTTGGTTGAGTTTTGAGACCTTGCATTTTTCTAGTAATATGTCCCTTTCATTTAGGTTTTCCATTTTGTTGGAAAAGAGTTGTTCATAGTATTTTTTCATAATCTTTTGTATTTCTGTGGGATCGGTTGTTATTTCACCTCTTTCATTTCTGATTTTGTTTATTTGGGTCCTCTCTCTTTGCTTCTTGGTGAGCCTGGCTAGATGTTCATCAATCTTGTTTATCCTTTCAAAGAACCAGCTCTTGGTTTTGTTGATTTTACGTATTGTTTTTTTGGTTTCTATTTCATTTATCTCCACTCTGATCTTTATTATTTCCTTCCTTCTGCTTATGCTGGGCTTTTCTTGTTGCTCTCTTTCTAACTCTTTGAGTTGTAGGGTTATGTAATTTATTACAATTGTTTCTTGTTTTTTGTTTTGTTTTGTTTTGTTTTTGTTGTTGTTGTTGTTTTGCTATAGGCTTGTAGAGCTATGAACTTCCCTCTCAAGACTGCTTTCATTGTGTCCCATAGATTTTGGATTGTTGTGTTTTCATTGTCGTTTGTTACCATGATGCTTTTTATTTCTTCTTTGATCTCTCTGGTAAGCCAGTCATTGTTTAATAGCATGCTATTTAGTCTCCAGGTGTGTGATTTTTTTTTTATTGTAGTTGATTTCTAGTTTTCTGCCATTGTGATCTGAGAAGATACTTGATATGATTTCTATCTTCTTGAATTTGAAGAGACTTTGCCTGTGACCCAGTATATGGATGATCTTTGAAAATGTCCCGTGTGCACTTTAGAAGAATGTACATTCTGTGGCTTTGGAGTGAAATGTTCTGAAGATGTCAATTAATTCCATCTGGTCTAGCGAGTCATTTAGGATTGATATTTCTTTGCTGATTTTTGTTTAGAGGGTTTTTCCAGTGGTGATAGCAGGATATTAAAGTCCCCTACTATGACTGTATTGCTGTCAATCTCTCCCTTGATAGCCTCCAGAATTTTTTTTTTAGTATTTGGGTGCTCCTGTATTGGGTGCGTATATGTTTACCAGTGTTATTTCTTCTTGTTGGATTTCTCCCTTTAGTATTGTGAAGTGGCCTTTCTTATCTCTTGTTATGTCCTTCACTTTGAGATCTAATTTGTCAGATATAAGTATTGCTACCCCAGCTTTTTTTTCATTTCCATTCGCCTGAAAAACTTTTTTCTATCCCTTCACCATCAGTCTGTGTGACTTCTTTTTTCTGAGGTGGGTGTCCTGTAGACAGTAGATATATGGTTCATGTTTTCCTATCCACTCAGCTACTCTAGGTATTTTAATTGGGGCATTTAATCCATTTACATTTAATGTTATTATTGATAAGTACTTGTTTGTCGCCATTTTTTTTCTTTATGCCTATGTTCCTTCTTTGCTTCCTATTTCTTTTTTTTTACAGCAGACCCTTTAGCATTTCTTCCATTTCTGGTTTGGTGGTAATAAACTCCCTTAGTCCTTTTTTGTCTGTGAAGCTCCTGATTTCCCCCTCAATTTTGATTGATAGCCTTGCTGGGTACAGTATTCTTGGATTCAGACCCTTCCTTTGTATGACTTTGTATATTTCATTCCATTCCCTTCTAGCCTGATGAGTTTCTGTTGAGAAATCAGTTGCTAGTCTGATGGGGGTTCCTTTGTATGTAACTTTCTGTCTCTCTCTGGCCACTTTTGAGATTCTTACTTTGTTGTTGGTGTTTGCCAATTTAATTATAATGTGCCTTGGCATCAGTCCTTTAGGGTTCATTTTTTTTCGGACTCTGTGAGTTTCTTGGATTTGTGTGAGTTTTTTCATCCCTATATCAGGGAAGTTTTCTGTCATTATTTCTTCAAACAGGTTTTCTATTCCTTGCTCAGTTTCTTCTCTTTCTGGCACCCCTATTATGCAGATGTTGTTTCATTTCATGTTGTCCCAAAGTTCCCTTAGGCCTGTGGTCGGCAAACTGCAGTTCACAAGCCACATGCGGCTCTTTGGCCCCTTGAGTGTGGCTCTTGCACAAAATACCACGGCCTGGGTGAGTCTATTTTGAAGAAGTGGCGTTAGAAGAAGTTTAAGTTTAAAAAATTTGGCTCTCAAAAGAAATTTCAATCATTGTACTGTTGATATTTGGCTCTGTTGACTAATGAGTTTGCCGACCACTGCCTTCGGCTCTCCTCCTGTTTTTTAAGTATTTTTTTTCACTAGATGCTGCTCTGCTTGGGTATTTTTTTCTACCTTGTCTTCTAGTTCACTGATGCAGTCCTCTGCTTCTTCTAGTCTACTGTTGATGCTTTCTATTGAATTCTTTATAGCAGCGATGTCATTTTTCATTTCTTCTTGGTTCTTGATTTCCTCTTGGTTCTTACACATATTGTTGAATTTGTCTTCCATTCTTTTCAGCAACCTTTCGACCATTTCTCTGAATTTTTTTCTCTGACATATTGCTTGCCTCCATTTTGTTTACTTCCTTTTCTGGTGATGCCTCCTTTTCTTTCATATGAGATCTGTTTCTTTGTCTCCCCATGATCTCTCTTCTCTGGTTATCTGGTTTTGTAGTTCTCTCTCTCTTGCGTTGATTTAAAGGCACAAAATACAACACAACAAGGTACAACACACAAGGCACTGGACACCAATATATTCATGATACTAATAACCCCAAATAAAAGTGGCCACCAGAGAAAAGAGAATTAGGGGATAAGACAAATAAGGAGTGCAAAAATGATATTGAGAAAGGAAAAAAGTAAGAGAGAAAAGAAAGAGAATAAAAAAGAGTTGGGGGGACTATTTATATGTGGAGAAAACTCCAATAGAACAACCACTAATCCCAAAAAATGCAAACAACAAACAACCAGAGATGAATGCAAACTACAAACAACAACTAATAACAAGTGAGGAGAGGAAAAATAGAAGCAAAAAACAAGCAAAAACAAAAACAAAAAAGAGTAACAATCTCTCCAATAAGCACAACAATAACCAATCTAATCAACAAACAAGGTAACAGCAACAATAGGACAGAGAGAAAGCAAGACAAAACAAAACAAAATAAAACAAAAAACCTAGAACAAAAAAAAAACAAAACAGAACTAAAAAAACAATAGCAACAACAACAAAAAACAGACAAATAAAAAAAGGGCAGAGAGAAAAAAAATTTGGGTTGTGAAGAAAGAGAAGAGAGAGGTGTGTATGGACTTAGAGCAGGGGATCAGGGATTAGATATATAAATAGGGTGAATTTTTAACAGGGCGTAAAAATAAGGAATAGGGAAAGTCTAAAGCAGGAATAGGGTAAGAGAAACAGGAAAACAAAAGTGGAAATGTGAGGAAGAGAATGTTGGCATAAAGGTAAAGTTGAGATAGAATAAAATGATGCTAAAGGAAAATTGAAAACAAAATGTAGTACACTAATCCCAAAATAAAATAAAGAGAAAATAAAATGACACTTATTTTTAAATAAAGGTAAAATAGTAGTAGTAATAATACTGATTAAAAATAAAAATGTAATAATTAAAGAGGTAAAATCAAGTGAGGAAAAAAGATAAAAAATTTAGTTTCTTACGTAAAAGATGAAAAAATAAAAATGTGCAGTAGTGAAGGTCATTCACTTCCTCTACTGTTGTTTGGTACACCTGTTTCCTGTCCAGTAGTCAGGACAGTGTTGAAGTTCCCTTCGTTCCACTGCTCCTCTGTGTTGTAAGTCACAGTCCTGATTTTCCAGCAGGCAGTATTTCTTTGTTTCTCAGACTCCTTTATTTGTGTTTACACAAGAGTCAATTTGTGATTCACCCCCTCGGTGGCAGTGTTTCTGGATTGACCTCCGGGACTATAGGTCCTCTCTAGCCAGTATTTAGATTTTGTTTTCCTTGTAGCACTTAACACTGTTTTGGGAGTATGGACTGCCCCAGAGCTGGTTCTCTGATCATTTCTCCCAGCTCTGATCCCCAGCTTCCACAAAAACAACTTTCCCCTGTAGTCTCTGAGAGTGTCCCCAATTGGGTGATCCTATTTACTGGGCTTAGTAATCAAAAGCAAGGATTTTAAGAGATAAAAAGAGGCAGAGTAAGTGCTCGAACTCCAGACTTTTACCCTCTGGCACTGTGCGCAACTCTTTGAAAGTCTCTGCGCCTGTGTCTCCCCCCTCCCCTACCCCCACCCCTGGCACTAAGCAGCCAGCACACTGTTAAAATTTTAGCCTGCCTTTTTGCGCCCAGTCCAGCTATGGGTTGCTTTTTAGAGTTCCCTTCTGTTAGCAGCCCTGTAGATCCCCTTCCACATTTGCGGATCACACTAGCCCCAAAGGCCGTGGATTTTGTGGGGCGCAGACTTCCCCGAAACCTCTAGCTCCTGTTGTGCGTGTTTCTCTCTCCTGACTGTATCGCAGACCTCACCTTTTCCTAGGCAAAATCTGACCTTTCCAGGAGAAGGTGCAGGGCTCATCCGAGTCTGCATATTCACGCTGCTTGAGGTCCGGTGTTCCTGGGTTTGCAGCTGTTCCCTTGGTGTTGTTGTTGTAGATTTCCAGGATGTATAGGCTTCCAATAACAGCCACTCTCCCCTTTAAGAAGGCGTGGTCTCCGCGTCAGAGCCAGTTGCTCCGGGAGGGATTTCAGCAGCAGTGGAGGCTGCCCAGTCAGGGGAACCTGGTCTGGCAATCCCCAACAGTCCCTTGGAGTATAGCTGTCCCTCAACTCACAAATATACACTCCCCATGTGACCACGCACTCTCCTTTTGTTCTCTCACTCACACACTGTCTTGCAGTCTGCCTTCCCGTCAGCAGCCATCTTCCTTGGTTTTGGTCCACATGTTTATCTTAATAGGAAAATTTTTCTGTATTACTTAACATTGAGAGAAAAAGTAAGATATGGTTGTTTGAATATTTTAAAAATTGGGTTGATAGAGTGCTAATGCTGCATAAATGGGCTCTGGGTCCAGAGAGTGTCTCCCTCTTTCTTGGTGTTACAATATTTTGAGAACGTAAACTCATACCATACAAGTGGTGCCATGTCGCATGTCCAGGCTCCTAGTGACAGAAATTTCAATAAGCATTTGCTATTGGTGAGAGACCAAGTTACTCCCAACATACAGGGTACCCGAAGTGTTTCTAATTTCAGTAACAACAACAACAAAATGAACAAAATAAACAAGACTGACAACTGTCTGTATAACTCAAACATTTGTATTGCAATAGTCAGCTCTGCCTTTCGGTGTTAAGGTAAGAGATTTTAGCCATGAAAAAAAAGTTTCCTAAATAAGTCAACTTGGGAATATCAAAATAATTTAGTGTATTCAGGTTTTCCCCTTTATTTTGAGAACATTTGTTCCTCCATTGAGAAGAACAACAATTCGTAGTAGATTTAAGAACGCTAGACATGATCTGGTTCCCCTCCCTCAATAGTCAGTATTTAATTAGCTAATAGAACAAGCTGTTGGGTGGACTTTATTTTTTTTTTTAAATAATTCTTTATTGCTGAAAGCATTACATATGTCCCCCTTTTTCCCTCATTGACCCCCTCCAGCCCACCCTGCCCACCCCTTCCCACCCCAGGCCTTCAGCATTGGGTGGACTGTTGTTGTTTTTTAATATATTTGATTGATTTCAGAGAGGAAAGGAGAGGGAGAGAGATTGAAACGTCAATGATGAGAGAGAATCATTGATTGACTGCCTTCTGCACACCCCCAACTGGGGACCAAGCCCACAACCCGGGCATGTGCCCTTGACCAGAATCAAACCCAGGACTCTTCAGTCCACAGGCCCACGCTCTATCCACTGAGCCAAACCAACCAGGGCTGGGTGGACTTTTATTACATTGTGTTGAAAAGTCCGGGATTCAGCTACTGTCTGCATTTCCTTGGCATTTTGGCTGCATTCACCAGCCTCCATCCAGGCTGCCATTTTTCATTTTAGCATAGTATCTACATTTTCACAGATCTTATTAGGAATGGAATAATCATACCTTACTAAAAATTACTTCATAAGATATTTTACTACTAAGTATTTTTCACATTAACAAGCCTTTATGGCAATATTATAAACAGAACAAGCTATGACTGTTAAATAGACAAATTTTTAATTAATACCAAACTTCTCAACTAGCTGGGAATTCCCTTAGTTGCATCTTCACTTGTATCTGTTAAATAGTCTAAAATGTGTTGTTTGGTAGTATTATTGAGTTTTACCTTGGTGACTTCTTTTTGGTCCAAATCAGAAAAACTCATGTTTTACCTATCAGGGCTTCACTAAATGTTCTCTTGACTGAGTTTCACCTCCTAAGTTGCTTCTAAAACTGACCAACTCAGTGCTTCACAAATTGTGTTTTCCAATGGGTTGTTCCAAATTTTAACTTTTTCTTGAACTGAAAATATCCTAGTGAGTTTTTAAATCCATAGTTTCTTAATAAATATCATTGCAAGAAATTTTTTCATGTAGATAATACTAATTTTTTTCTACCGTAATAAAAATAGTTAGGTTTAGGCCTATTTGTATCACTACAGTGGTAACTCTTTATTTGACATGTAGGTAGATTTTTTTTTTTTAATTTGACATATACATATAAATACTTTCTATGCATTTTAGATTGATTGTGACCTGTTTTCTATATGTTGGGTTTGGGAGCATCCTATTTTTATTATTGTTGTTTTCCTATTATTATTATTTGTTGTCAATTTTATAGTGAGGAGATTTCAAAACTTATGCTGCTTTCAGATTATCTATCACATTTTTTTCTTAAAAGTTTATACTTCAAATTTCCAACTTTTGACAAATGATCACCATTCCTAGGGGTGTGCAGACAACTGTTTGAGAAGCCTGATATTTGGGTTAAAGTCATGGTCATAAATAAATTAACCTTTTGCACTCGGATGTCGAGATTAAAATTACTCTTTGAATGTATCAATAATATGAAATATAAAAAAATCCAAATAAATAAGTTTGTATGAAAAGAAACTCCAGTTTTTTATTCTACTGCCGCGCTTTGTAAAATCTGGGGTATTTAAAAAATTAAATCCTGAGTAGAATAAAGGAATGGAGAAAAAAGCAAGCAAGTGCAAAGGGTTAATAGTAAAAGCTGTCACTGTCTGGAAAATATACTAGAGAAAATGAAATATGTATGAAGCAAGGAAAAGTCCAGGAGTTGCCTTTCGGGCGGTTGAATACAGCAGTGTCACGTGCTTGTACTTATATAAGGAAATGCAGGAAGGTTCATCATCTTATGGAATACTAGAGGCCTGGTGCACAAAATTCATGCATGGGGGGGCGTTTCCTCAGCCCGGCCTGTGCCCTCAGGTGATGTCCAACTGCGGGATCGGGCCTAAACCAGCAGTCGGACATCCCTCTCGCAATCTGGGATGCTGCATGAACCAGTGACCATACTTTTCATACAAGTGAAAGGCATCTTGCTGTTGTATGGACAGCTACATTTTTTTTTGCCCTGATTATAAAAAGTAGTCCATAACATGATCCTTCTGAGGCAGTAGTACCATTTTCCCCATCTAATGGGTGGAAAAACTGAAGTAGAGAGAAGTTAAATAATTGGCTTTGTCACGCAGTTATAAGTGTCAGAATCAGGGCTGACCACAAAATGTGCAAGCCAGAGTCCATGCATGTTATTGCTGCATCATCCTGTTTTTTCAGCGTTAGAGTAGCCTTGCCAGGTTTTAATTTTTAAATCTAAGAGACTGTTCCCAATGTATAGGGTAGTGTCCCTAGGCCTGGCCAGTGATCAGGGCCGATCTGTGGGGCGACCGGCAGGCGGGGCGATCAGGGCCGTCCCCAGCCTCCCCCCCTTGTGCTGGTACCCACCTTGGCAGGCGGCCTGGTGTCGCCGGCTGGCCAGCCCTGCCCCCTGACCACTGCCGCTGCCACCGGTCGCCTGCCTCTGTGGGGTGGGGGGAGTGGCGGGGACAGATGCTCAACGCAGGAGCTGCCCCCAACCATTGAGTGTCTGCCCCCCAGTGATCAGTGTGCATCATAGTGACTGGTCATTCTGCCACTTGGTCGATTTGCATATTAGGGTTTTATTATAAAAAGGATTGTGTTAATGTTTAATATTTAGAGAATATTTGGTGAAGCCAAAGAAAAACTGAAAATAATAAGATTATTCCACAGTGTTTTTATATAAAGCTACAGATCAAGATTTTCACCCATTGTGCTAGCTGTAATAAGTGTTATGGATAATATCCTTACATTTTTCTTGAATATGCATATGAGGATATTTTTAAATTTAGATGTTTTATATCCAGAGCAGTTCCAGACATTACCTGACTCAGAAAACAGGCCGATGATTATCTGTTTTAAGAACAAAGGATCATAGAGTGTCGAGTTCTGAACTGCCTGGCACAGCCCTAGCCTAATGCTTTCCAGCCTTTGTTTGGGTCTCATCCTTGATCACAGAACACGTCTCTAGCTTCTGCTGATGGGAGAATGACTGGGATTCATTTTCCTATTTTTTTAGCTGGTTGAATCCTCCCTGCTGAGTAATCATGTTATTAGTATGTTAGGGTGGTGTGAGTTGTAGGTGATGGTGCCAGGGTCTGCCCCTCAGGGCTTCCCAGTGGCAGCGCTGGGACAGCATGTCCTCTGCTCCTGGCTAAGTAGCTTCTGAGCTGGCGCTCCTGGAGATCTGTGGCCGCTTCATCTCCTTTAAATGTATGTTCTGCTTACAGCCGGGGTGGGTGCTCTGTGTGCAATAGAGCACTTACAAATCCATGAATGATGCTTCCATTGGAAATTGTATGTCATTTGGCTTGTTTTCCCTTTTGTCTTCTTAGTATCTCTTTGGGATTTCCATGACTATAGCTGGGTGGCTTTAAAAAATTATCTTGTTTACAATGACGTCCCACACTTGCAAAAATTTTTTCTTCTAAGAATTTAATTCCAAGAAAATTGAGTGCATGGTAATTAGATTTATTTCAGGCTTTGATTACTAACAAGAGCAGAAATACATTGTTCATAGTGCTTAATTTAAAAACTGTGACTGCCTGGAAAATATACCAGAGAAAATTATAATATGCATATCTATTTTGGTCACAGCGGATAAATTAGTACCTTTGTGTTTTGTTTATAACCCATAACAAACTTGACTGCATAAAAAATTTTGGTTACAAATAAGTAACCTTGTCATCACGTGTTAAAGGTGGCAGGGAGGTTTGCCTTTACTGCCGACTGCAATCAAGTTATTTTTAACATGTATAATCACACCCTAACTGATCTGTCTTGAAAATCTGTTTTCTTTTTTTAAATTAAATTTTATTTATAAACACATGAATATAATTTAAAAATCGAACAGTCTTAAAAGACTTATAATGAAAAACAGTATTCCACCCCAAAACTCTCCCCTCCCCAGAGGCAGCTATCTTCAATGCCATGAACTGTTTCTTTTGGCATTTACCATCATATTTCTAGACCATGTGAATCCATTTTGGATAGTCCTCCTTCTTGTAAGGTCACTGTATTTAGTAATCTTACACCAGCCACTCCAGCCTCAATTCCCTCCCTCCCCTTCCCCATGCAGTTACAACTGAACCTTTAAATAGTCATTGTTTACATGATTATTACTATGGAAATACTGTTGACTACACTTCTTCATATGTTACCACATTTCTTTCTAAATAGTTTGATATATCTTATTAGTCAGGATTCTCCAGAGCAACAGAACCAATAGGATGGGGATATATAGTTTATTGTAAGGAATTGGCTCACACAATTGTGGAGGCTGGCAAGACCCAAGATCTGCAGTTTGTTTGCGAGCTGGAGATTCAAGGGAGTCGGTGCTATAGTTCCATTCCGAAAGCCAGCAGGCCGGAGACACAAGGAGAGCTGACATTTTCGTTTGACTCCAAAGGAAGGAAAAAAACTGATGTCCCAGCTCGAGCCACTGAGACAGGAGAAATTCAGTCTTTTTGTTCTGGTCAGGCCTTCAACTGATTGGATGGGGCCCATGCTCGTTAGGGAAGGCAGTGTGCTTTACTCCGTTACTAAATCAGATGTTAATCCCGCCCAGAGACATGCATAGACACTTGCAGAATGATGTTTGACCAGATATCTGGGCACCCAGTGACCCAGTCAAGTTGACACAAAATTGTCACAGCACCTTAAAAAAAAAAGAAAAAGAAAGAAAGAGATGAAGCACCTGGGTTCTTTCTTTCCTTTTTAAAATATGTTTTATTGCAAGGGAGGGAGGGAGGAAGGGAGAGAGAGAGACTGATGTGAGAGGGCTTTGCCTTCCCCACAGACCCCAATCCGGGATCAAATTGAAACCTGGATACGTGCCCTGACCAGGAATTGAACTGACACCTTTTAGTTTGTGGGACGCTTCAACCAACTGAGCCACACTGGCCAGAGTTGTCACAGTACCCTTTTGGCAGCTAGCAATTTTTCCAAGTGCTCAAATACATAAAATAGCTGCCATTTACATTTTGCTTCCTCTTGGACACCTTCCCCTTTACCCTCCTGCTCCAGTCTGGACTGGTTCTGTTCTAGGCTGGGGCATAGTTGGCATCCTGTATTACGATGGCCCTGTCAACCCCATCCCATCTCTTCTGCTTTGTGGTTTATTCTCTTGCTTGACTAAAGCATCTCCTCCAGCAGCTACCTAAGGAAGGGCAGAGAAGGTATTTTATCTTTAGCTTTTGCATATCTAAAAAAAGGTGCTTTTTCCACCCCACAACTGGCTTACAATTAAACTAGTTTTAGAAATTAAGATTGGAGCTCATTTTTCTCTGGGAATTCTGAAGGTCTTCCTGTTGTCTTGCAGCATTCTGTACCAGGACCCTTCTGAAGCTCCTTGCTTTGTGTGAAACGTGAATTTTGCCTCTGGAAGCTTTTCTTCTCGTAGTCCCTGGTATTCCCATGCTTAAGCAGTGCGATACCTTGGGGAGGGCTCTTTTCTGTCTACTGTATCATGTGCATACCTTACAATGCAGCCTTTCAAGCTAGAAACGTGTTTGTGGGTCACTTCTTTTAATAGTTCTTTGATAGGTTTCCTCTTCGTATTTTCCCCACTCTGTATTTCTGGAGCTCTTTTTTGGATAGTGTCTCCAATTTTCTTATATTTTCTTTCCTATTTTCCATTGTTTTGTTTTTTGGTTCTACTTTCTAGGGAGTTTGCTTAGAGCCTAGAGTCTCTGTTAAGCTTTAAATTTTTATGCACATGTACTTTCCAAGAGCTCTTTCGTATTTTCTGATTATTTCTTTAACATAGCATCCTGTTCTTGTTTCATGAATGCAATATCTTAATTATTCATTCTCTAAGAATATAATAGGATTTTAAAATTTATTTTTATTTTCCCTGCATGTACTCACACCTCCCAAGTTATTTTTCTGTCTGTCTGGACTCTGCCTGTCATGTCAGGGGCTTTCCTGAATGTCGGTCCACCTTCAGTAAGTATTTTGGGAGTAAGGCACTAAAAGTCAGCTGGCTGCTGAGCTTTCCTTGGGGAGAACAGATTTTGAGCTGGCCTTACACACAGTGTCGATATTTGGATGTATTTCCTCTGAGATTGTTCATTTTCTCCAGAGGAAAAGTCCCGCAGTAACCTGCCTGGAGAGGTGAGCGTGTGGCTGGTGTTCTAGAGGCCCTGTCCCCTCCCCTCTGACCTCCACCTTGTCTACTTCTTGAGTCTGTTGCCTCTCCTCAATTTCTCCTAAGAATAAACCTCTTGTGTGCTTGGAGATGGGTATGTGGGATGCACTTTGGTTTGGCTGCATAAAGTGGGCTCAGTGACTCTGCTTTCCATCATGATTCCCATCCCCATCCTTCATGGAACTTGTGCTTCCAAGGGCTGAGCTGCGGGTGGTCCTGCAGTTAGCTTTGGTCTCAGCAGCATCCTTTACTGAGTTTGCAGCTTATTCTCTATTACAGTTTTTTCCTCCACTTTTCTCCAAGTCTGTTGACACCTTTATTTGCTGATGTCTCCTTTCGGTTGCCTTTATCCTTGTGCGTTAAATTATTTTTAATTGTTTTACCAACATTTTGGCAGGGTTTGGGGAGGGAGAGGAGGTAAAGGCAGATAGTCACCCCTGTATATTTAACTGGAAGTGAAAATCTAGGCTTTCCCTTCAGGCCTGAGAGAGGAATGTACCCCACACTCCCTCCACCCCTGCCTGGGGGCTGCCTGGGGGCTGCCTGGGGGCTGCCTGCCTGGGGGCTGCCTGGGGGCTGCCTGCCTGGGGGCTCCCTGGGGGCTGCCTGGGGGCAGCCTGCCTGGGGGCTGCCTGCCTGGGGGCTGCCTGCCTGGGGGCTGCCTGCCTGGGGGCTGCCTGGGGGCTGCCTGGGGCTGCCTGGGGGCTGCCTGGGGGCTGCCTGCCTGGGAGCTGCCTGCCTGGGGCTGCCTGGGGGCTGCCGGGGGCTGCCTGGGGGCTGCCTGCCTGGGGGCTGCCTGCCTGGGGGCTGCCTGGGGGCTGCCTGGGAGCTGCCTGGGGGCTGCCTGCCTGGGGGCTGCCGGGGGCTGCCTGGGGGCTGCCTGCCTGGGGGCTGCCTGGGGGCTGCCTGGGGGCTGCCTGGGGGCTGCTGGATCCACATGACTCCTGGGCGGGTCTTTGAAGCTCAGGCGCTAAGTATTTGTCGTTCCCGCTTTAGATAGTAGTCCTCCTACTCATTGCTTTCCTTCATATTTTAGATGGTAGTCCTCCCACTCATTGCTTTCCTTCATATTTTAGATGGTAGTCCTCCCACTCATTGCTTTCCTTCATATTTTAGATGGTAGTCCTCCCACTCATTGCTTTCCTTCATATTTTAGATGGTAGTCCTCCCACTCATTGCTTTCCTTCATATTTTAGATGGTAGTCCTCCCACTCATTGCTTTCCTTCATATTTTAGATGGTAGTCCTCCCACTCATTGCTTTCCTTCATATTTTAGATGGTAGTCCTCCCACTCATTGCTTTCCTTCATATTTTAGATGGTAGTCCTCCCACTCATTGCTTTCCTTCATATTTTAGATGGTAGTCCTCCCACTCATTGCTTTCCTTCATATTTTAGATGGTAGTCCTCCCACTCATTGCTTTCCTTCATATTTTAGATGGTAGTCCTCCCACTCATTGCTTTCCTTCATATTTTAGATGGTAGTCCTCCCACTCATTGCTTTCCTTCATATTTTAGATGGTAGTCCTCCCACTCATTGCTTTCCTTCATATTTTAGATGGTAGTCCTCCCACTCATTGCTTTCCTTCATATTTTAGATGGTAGTCCTCCCACTCACTCATTGCTTTCCTTCATATTTTAGATGGTAGTCCTCCCACTCATTGCTTTCCTTCATATTTTAGATGGTAGTCCTCCCACTCATTGCTTTCCTTCATATTTTAGATGGTAGTCCTCCCACTCATTGCTTTCCTTCATATTTTAGATGGTAGTCCTCCCACTCATTGCTTTCCTTCATATTTTAGATGGTAGTCCTCCTACTCATTGCTTTCCTTCATATTTTAGATGGTAGTCCTCCTACTCATTGCTTTCCTTCATATTTTAGATGGTAGTCCTCCCACTCATTGCTTTCCTTCATATTTTAGATGGTAGTCCTCCCACTCATTGCTTTCCTTCATATTTTAGATGGTAGGCCTCCCACTCATTGCTTTCCTTCATATTTTAGATGGTAGGCCTCCCACTCATTGCTTTCCTTCATATTTTAGATGGTAGGCCTCCCACTCATTGCTTTCCTTCATATTTTAGATGGTAGTCCTCCCACTCATTGCTTTCCTTCATATTTTAGATGGTAGTCCTCCCACTCATTGCTGTCCTTCATATTTTAGATGGTAGTCCTCCTACTCATTGCTGTCCTTCATATTTTAGATGGTAGTCCTCCTACTCATTGCTGTCCTTCATATTTTAGATGGTAGTCCTCCTACTCATTGCTGTCCTTCATATTTTAGATGGTAGTCCTCCTACTCATTGCTTTCCTTCATATTTTAGATGGTAGTCCTCCTACTCATTGCTTTCCTTCATATTTTAGATGGTAGTCCTCCTACTCATTGCTGTCCTTCATATTTTAGATGGTAGTCCTCCTACTCATTGCTGTCCTTCATATTTTAGATGGTAGTCCTCCTACTCATTGCTGTCCTTCATATTTTAGATGGTAGTCCTCCCACTCATTGCTTTCCTTCATATTTTAGATGGTAGTCCTCCCACTCATTGCTTTCCTTCATATTTTAGATGGTAGTCCTCCCACTCATTGCTTTCCTTCATATTTTAGATGGTAGTCCTCCCACTCATTGCTTTCCTTCATATTTTAGATGGTAGTCCTCCCACTCATTGCTTTCCTTCATATTTTAGATGGTAGTCCTCCCACTCATTGCTTTCCTTCATATTTTAGATGGTAGTCCTCCTACTCATTGCTTTCCTTCATATTTTAGATGGTAGTCCTCCTACTCATTGCTTTCCTTCATATTTTAGATGGTAGTCCTCCTACTCATTGCTGTCCTTCATATTTTAGATGGTAGTCCTCCTACTCATTGCTGTCCTTCATATTTTAGATGGTAGTCCTCCTACTCATTGCTGTCCTTCATATTTTAGATGGTAGTCCTCCTACTCATTGCTGTCCTTCATATTTTAGATGGTAGTCCTCCTACTCATTGCTTTCCTTCATATTTTAGATGGTAGTCCTCCCACTCATTGCTTTCCTTCATATTTTAGATGGTAGTCCTCCCACTCATTGCTTTCCTTCATATTTTAGATGGTAGTCCTCCCACTCATTGCTTTCCTTCATATTTTAGATGGTAGTCCTCCCACTCATTGCTTTCCTTCATATTTTAGATGGTAGTCCTCCCACTCATTGCTTTCCTTCATATTTTAGATGGTAGTCCTCCTACTCATTGCTTTCCTTCATATTTTAGATGGTAGTCCTCCTACTCATTGCTTTCCTTCATATTTTAGATAGTAGTCCTCCTACTCATTGCTTTCCTTCATATTTTTCCTTCCCTAGTCGGCCCCCATAATAGCTCCTGTAGTCATTCTCTGCTACTGCTGCTTAAAATTATATTTTCAACAAGTCTTTAATACCTCTCTGAATCAAATGATCTCAAGTTAAGCTTTCTTCCTTCCAGTCTATGTCTGCTCAGTTGTCATAAGCTGTGAGCTTCTCTTTCTGTTGTCTTCTTGTCTGTCCCAAGTGACTTTTACAAAGAATGTCTGTTCGTCACTGTCCAGTTCAGTTACCAGGAGCTAATAGTCAATGACACAAACAGGTTCCTCCAAGAAGTCAAATAAAGCAAACAGAACATGGCTGAAGCAAGCAGAACTGGACAGGGACCTACTCACCTGTGCCTCCTACCACGCTGACATTGCCTGAACACACGGGCTGAGAGCTCAGCCCCACTTCAGTGGGTTCAGTTCAGGAGATACCAGTGCTTACATCTGTCCTTCTAAGAAAAGCATCTTGGCCTAAATGTTCCCCATCCTGACACAGGCTGCATGTCCCTCTGTAAGTGCTGACGCTTCCTTGACCATCTTGGGAACTCACTATTCTTGGTCTACAATGTCTGTCTTCACATCAGGGCTCTATGATTAGGACATAATGTAAACGCCTGGCCCAAAACCTATGGCCTGAGTTTATCCAAGGCCCAAATAATTACCAAACATTCCTCTTAGATAGAAGACAGATTTCTTTTCCATGGAAACGATTTCTGCTGAGATATATTACAGAATATTTTACATTCTCTTGGTCTTGTAATAACACCACACCCAATGCAGTATTAGATGCATCGGTGACCACTCAGAAGGTTGTTATTTTTAACATACTGTTCTCAGTCAGGGGCTGTCATATCTGTAAAGAAATACAATCATATTTCCCCTTTTCCAGAGTTTTATGACAACTGGGAAGTTAGATGAAGCTGTGACTGGGACCTAGATTGAGGTGGGCTGGCGGTGCTTGCATCAGAAAACCTTTGAAAGACCTGTGAGTACCCTAAAAGTGAAAGGGATGCTCCGGTTGTGGCATTTAGATAAGCAGACTGGGCTGGACATCTGTGGTTTCAGTTAGACAGGAAGGAAGTCATGTGGAATCATCTCTTGCCTCTATTACTCAATGTCTTCCTTACCCATGTCATGGTGACCATGGGAGCATGATGTTATCAGCTCCATTTACAGATGGATGAACAAGATGAGACCCAGGGAGGTAGAATGACCTGCTCAGGGTCACCATTAACTCTCAGGGTCAGGACTTTAACTCAGGCCTTTTGACTCCAAGTCTGTGGTCCTTCCACTGTCCTCCAGCTGCTTCCTGAGCCCCTTTCCTGGATCAGTCAAGCAAAACAAGCCGGCTTCCTGCTATTTGAGGGGAAAGGGTTTAATGCAGACTGACTCATTGAGGTTGGCTGTTCCTGTGGTTCATTTTATCAGGTCATGCCCGGCCCTCTGTTTCCTTTTGCAGAGACACAGATCAGAGGCATCTGGCTCTGTATAAACTCACTGTGTGACCCTGGGAGAATCATCTCCCTCTGAGTTTCAGTTTTCTCATTGTCAGATAAGTATATTGAAATTCAGTGGTTTCCAAATCTGCTGGTGCATCAAAATCACCCAGGGAGCTGAGGCATATTTTACATATGAAATTGACTGATATCAAGTGTGCAATTCAGTGATTTTATTACATTTACCAACTTGTGCAGTCATCATCATATATCAGTTTTATAACTGATTTTCATCATGGCAATAACATTCCGCATGCCCACGCTAATACCCATTCTCACCCACTGCCCCAAGCCCTCAGTAATCTGTGTGCTTTCTTTCTCTATAGACTTATGTTTTCTGCCCATTTCATATAAATAGAATCAAACAATATGTGGTCTCTTGCATCTGTCTTCTTTTACTTAATGGAATGTTTTTGAGGTTCATTAATGTAGGATGTATCAGCGGATTGTTCCTTTTTATTGCTCAATAGTATTCCATTTTAGTCTACCCATTTATCTGTTCATGGACATTTGGTTCAGTTTATGGACTTAGCAGACAATGAATAATGCTGCTAAGAAGGTTCATGTACAAGTTTTTGTGGGATGTATGTATTCATTTTTCTTGGGTAGGTACCTAGGATTGGGATTGCTGGGTCATATGGTAATTCTGTATTTAACTTTTTAGGAAACTGCCAAACTCTTTTCCAAAGTCAATGCTCCAATTTACATTCCCACCAACAACATACAAGGGCTCCCCGGGGAGCCTTTTAAACATTCTCATTTCTGGGCTTTACTCCCCAGAGGTCTGGAGTGAGGCCCAGGAATTTGCATTTAACAAGCTTCCAAGGTGATTTAGTTACATCTGGTCGGTGGTACGTGTTTCGACTCACTAAGACCAGGTGACCTCTGAAGCCTCGCTGAGGCCAGTTGTCTCTATTAGTTTGTGCCTCTTGGGCAAGTTGCATTTTCCTGCCAAGTCTTTCTGTTTGTCAGAGAAGCAGTTATGCTGAGCGAGATGGAGGGGAATGGCCAAGCAGCATGTATAAATCTGTGCAACACCTGTCCTGCATTATCCTCCGCACAGGCCAAGGCTTCATAGACATAAAATTTTATCACAGGTTTTTATGTGTTATCATGCTGTAAAAGTGCCATAAACTCAAAGGCCCAGTTTTCAGTGCATATGAAAACTGCATCCTATTCCTTTAAGTCATAATCTTGGTTGCTGTCATTTTAGTAACATTTTGAGAAGTCTTATTCCAACCTTGCCATTTATTAGCTGTGACTACTTACTGAAATGGCTCTGAGCCTCTGTTCCTTATCTCAAAATGGCATTAATACGATTGACATCATAGAATTTCTGTAAGGATTAAATGAGATAATATGTGAAAAGTAACTAAAATAGGCTTTAGTGCTCTCTCTCTCTCTTCCCGTGCTCTCTTCCATTTTTATAAATATTTGCAAGCGCTTCTTGGCCATTTGTATATCTTCCATTATTTCTTTAACTGTATTTTATTGTAGTAAGAATATTTAATATGAGCTCTACCCTGTTAAAAAATTTTTCAGTATAGTTAATTACAGAGACAATGTTGTGTTATCGGTGCAAGTGGGGTTTCCCTTTCCCCATTGAGTGCTGGGAGTGGGGATCCTTACGATAGCTTGAGAAAAATAATTTTCTAAGACTTGTGTGGGAGGATGGGTGATTTTTATTTGCAGGGAATTGCATTCCGGGTTTCCAAATTCCCATTTCCCTTAATCTAGTCCTAGCAGAAGTGCAGCTGGGGATTCAGTAGAGCTAGAAGTAAAGCCAGTGTCCATAGTTTCCATTCCATGTTGGAACGGGGTCCAGTACAGCATCGGGCTAGCAGCATTATTCCATGTGTGTGGCGAATGCAGGGGAGCCAAGAGAGTGCCCCCTGCAACAAGAGGCCCAAGTGAACCAAGAGGGCCAGGAGACAGGAGAACACATTCTTTTGTTTAGGGGATTAAATATTTCACATCTACTTTGGCCAATGACTTGCTCCCAGGTGTGACTGACAGATAACTACCTTCCCTATGTCACCCAGACATTACTGGGCATGTGTCTATTCTCCCCCCTGTAAAGTCTTTTCCCCCAGCGATCTGCAGGGAATAGATCTGCTCTCTAGGGAGTGTTAAACTGCAGCTTCCTGGCAAAGCTGCACAAATGACTATGCCTTATAATGCCGGGCCTTCCCTTTGCTCCTTTCCTTTTATTAATAACTAGGTTAATTTTAATGGTATCAGTTGTACAGCAGATCTCTAGAACTTACTCATTTTGTAAAATTGAGAATTTCTGTCCATTGATTGGCAACTCTTTATTTCCTCCTTCTCCCAGCCTCTGGAAACCACTACTCTACTTTCTGATTCTATGTGTTTGACTATTTTGATATATCATATGCATAAACATGCAGCATTTGTCCTTCTATGACTGATTTCTTTCATTTAGCACAGTGTCCTCAAAGTTCATACATGTTATTACATATTATAGGATTTCCATCATTTTTTTAAGGCTGAGTAATATATATATATACTAGAGGCCCAGTGCCCGAAATTCATGCACTCAGGGAGGTCCCTCAGCCAAGCCTGTGCCCTCTCGCAGTCCAGGAGCCTTCAGGGGATGTCCGATGGCCAGCTTAGGCCCGCTCCCCACCACCGCTGCACTCACCAGCCATGAGCCCAGCTTCTGGCTGAGCGGCACTCCCCCTGTGGGAGCGCACTAACCACCAGGGGGCAGCTCCTACATTGAGCATCTGCCCCCTGGTGGTCAGTGTGCATCATAGCAACCGGTCATTCTGCCATTTGGTTGATTTGCATATTAGACTTCTATTATATAGGAATATACTAGTACATACACATATATACACACACATTTTCTTTATGCATTTATCCATCAATGGACATTTAGGTTATGTGTACATTTTGGCTTATGTGAATAGTGCTGCAAGAACAGGGGAGTGCTAATATCTCTTCAAGATCTTGAGTTCAGTTCTTTTGGATAAATACCCAGAAGTAGGATTGCTGGATCATGTGGTAGTTTTATTTTTAGTTTTTTGAGGAATCTTCATACTATTTTCCATACCGACTGCACCATTTTGCTTTCCCTTCAATAGCATATCAGGATTCCAATTTCTCCATATCCTCACCAACACTTGTCTTTTTAATTTTTTAATAACCAACCTAACAGATGTGAGGTAATACCTCATTGTGGTTTTGATTTGCATTTTCCTGATGTTAGTGATGTTGAACATACTTTTTTATGCCTGTTGGCTGTTTGTATGTCTTCTTTGGAGAAGTGTCTAGTCAAGTCTTTAACCCATTTAAAAATCTGGTTAATAGGGTTTTTATGTTTGTTTGTTTGTTTTTGCTATTGAGTTGTAAGAGTTCCTTATAATTTAGGAAACTAACCCCTTATCTGATATGTGCTTCGCAAATATTTTCTCCCAAGGTTAAATTGACTTTTCACTCCGATGATTATTTCTTTTGCTGCGCAAAAGTTTTTTAGTTTGATTTAATCTCACTTGTCTATTTTTGCTTTTGTTGCCTGTGTTTTTGGTGTCATGACCATGAAAACATTGCTAAAACCAATGTCATAAAGCTTTTCCCCTAAGTTTTCTTCTAGGGGTTTTACAATTACAGGTTCTAATTCATTTCAAATTACTAGTAACTTCTGTGTGTGGTCCAATTTTGGCATGTGGATATTCAGTTTTCCCAACACTACTTGTTGAAGAGACTGTCCTTTCCCCTTGTATTATTGGCATCTTTGTTGAAGATAAGTTGATTGTATATGTATGGTTTGATTTCTGGGTTCTTTATTTTGTTCCATTGGTCTATGTGTCTATCTTTATGCCACTAACTTACTATTTTAATTATTGTAGCTTTGTATTATATTTTGAAATCAGGACGTGTGATGCCTCAAACTTTGTTATTTCTCAAGATTGTTTTGGCTATTTGAGGTTTTCTGTAGTTCCATAGGAGTTTTAGTACTGTTGTTTCTTTCCTTTTTTTAATCAGTAGAACTATTTTATTTCTTTTTATTTTATTTGAATTTATTGGGGTGACATTGGCTAATAAAATTATATATGTTTCAGGTGTATAGTTAGTACTGTTTTTTCTCAATTTCTATAAAAAATTTTAATAGAGATTTTAATAGAAATCTGTAGATTTCTTTAGGTGTATTGCCATTTTAACAATCTTAAGACTTTCTATCCATGAACATGGGATGGCATTCATTTGTGTCTTTTTTAATTTCTTTCATCAGTGTTCTATAGTTTTCACTTTACAAATCTTTCACCTTTTTACAATTAACTATAAATATAAAGATTTATTGCTAGACTCTCAGTTCTATACTATTGTTTATATGTCTAGCCTTGTGATAATACCATGTTGTCTTTGTTACTATAACTTTGCAGCAAGTTTTAAAATTTTGGAAGTTTGAGCCCTCCAATTTGTTGTTCTTTCCCAAGGCACTTCCATTATTAAAAGGCCATCCCACTCTTCTGCAGGACCAACTTACAAACATTTACTTTTCTGCTGGACCAGGGTTTCAGCTATGTCTATTATAAAATCAGCTACAAATGTATGATCTCACTTTTTTTTTTTCACCTGATGAGGTTTCATTTCTTCTCCTCTGGGTTCCTCTAGATCAGTGGTTCTCAACCTTTCTAATGCCGCAACCCTTTAATACAGTTCCTCATGTTGTGGTGACCCCCAACCATAAAATTATTTTCATTGCTACTTCATAACTGTGATTTTGCTACTGTTAATGAATTGTAATGTAAATATCTGTGTTTTCCGATGGTCTTAGGCTCTACAGCAGCGGTTCTCAACCTGTGGTCACCACAACATGAGGAACTGTATTAAAGGGTCGCGGCATTAGAAAGGTTGAGAACCACTGTTCTAGAGCCATGTAAACTGGGACGGACGGTGGGGGGTGGTAGACGGACATCACACAGATATTTACATTACGATTCATTAACAGTAGCAGAATTACAGTTATGAAGTAGCAACGAAAATAATTTTATGGTTGGGGGTCACCACAACATGAGGAACTGTATTAAAGGGTCGAGGCATTAGGAAGGTTGAGAACCACTGCTCTAGATAGTCCCTTCTTCCATGTGACCGACTCCACATCTCTCCTCAATCTGCAGATTTATGGCTAGTTAATTTATCTTTAATCCCCTGGTTCAATGCTGACATTTTGTTTTGATCCTCTCCATTGCTGAATAAGCAGAATCTTTGTTGTTGGGCCAGGGATGCCCTTGGCTGCAGGCTTCAGCTCTCCCCTTATAGCTGTCCCGCCTCCTTAGGGACCCTTAGCTCAGGAGACCTTTCAGGGTGTCTGATGCCCACCTCGGCACCTTCCACCTTGCCCACCGACCTCTGACTCATCTTAATGAGCTTCTTTAATTTTATTATATCGGGCATTGTTGTTTTTACTATCATTGCGCTTGTACCCTCCAATTTTATCAACATGTATATTGTCTCTCCCAGAGAGATTAGGTGACTTGCCCCAGTTAGGAAGATTTGAAACCTGGGATAGAACCCTGTCTCCTGATGTAAAGTCCAGTGGCACATTGCCTTCTTCCTAGATAGTTCTGTTTCTATCTGTCTCTCAAGAAGAGCATAGTCATTGAATTCAGACAAATGTAGATTTGATTCAGGCTCAGGCCCTTGCTAATTGTGGCAACCTGGACACATTTCTTAAACCCTGTGAGCCCTAGATTTTTATCTGTGAAATGAAGATGGTTATGCGGACTTTGCAGGATTAATATTCAGATCCAATGAAACAAGGAATGAAAAGTACCTATTACAATACCTGGCACCAGTGCTGGATTGTTGCAAAGCCTCCAATCTCCTTTACAATAATGCCTCCCATTGTGTGGAATTTGCAAGTTTCTTCTCAGATGACTTTAAACCTGGGGACTGCCTGGTTTGGTGCTGGGCATCACCCCTTCCCTTGAATCTGCCTGGTCCTCTCAGGTTCTGCCCTGGCCTTTTGTGTGTCTGCTCTGAGCTCTGCTCCATCATGCTCAGCTCGACAGTGGGGACAAGAAACACAGAGCAGAATGATAATTAAAAAAGGAGGAATGGGGTAGAGTGACTTTTATGGGACTGTTTAAAACTATTTTACCATATTTTGAGGTATTTAATACTTAGGTTATCTTGTAGCTTTATTTTCAAACTAGAGGACTGATGCACGAAAATTCGTGCAAAAGTAGGCCTTCCTACCCCCAGCTGCCAGCACAGACTTCCCTCCGGCACCCAGGACCCAGGCTTCCCTCCTTTGGCCACTGGCAGGCACCCGGGACCCCAGCTGGCTTCCCCCCAGGCTGCCTGCAGGCACCCGGGACCCCTGCTGCCTTCCCTCTGGCCCCAGCTTCGTCAGGAAGGACGTCTGGAATGATGTCTGATCTAATTAGCATATTACCCTTTTATTATTATAGATGGTTGGCCTTTTGATAGAGGCAAACTAAGGATTATGGGTGCTTTGACATTCTTCATCTATTTATTCCATACTTTTTAGAGTAGGACCATTGTGGGCAGCAGCTCCTTTATCACTCTGGGCATTTCAGCTCTGGCCTCAAATTTGCATGCCCAACTGAGCATGCAAGTGAGAGCTACTGTCACTTAGGCCTACCTGTTATGTTGTCAGGACCATCACAGGCCCCCTCATCAGAAGACTTCCAACCATTCACAGAGCCCTCTTCGAGAGGAGTTCTGGCAAATAATTGTTATATTTAACTAGTTCTCTCTAGTTAATTGTTATATTTTGGCATCTTGGCATCCTCCTGGCTGCCCTGGCCCTTAATCTGGCCCTGAAAGAGACCCTGACCTTTTAGAAAGCAGGTTGCGAAAGCCTTAAACTAACAGATGGTAACTCTCATACCTCTTGGGGATAAAGGATGGAATTTTCATATATGTGCCTTTTGATTGTTTTAGAAAATCCGTTTGGAATAGATTCTTACATTGGAGCAGTCTGGAACAAACGGAAAAGTTATCATCCCTATTGTATAACAAGGGCCAAGTTTTCATAAAAAGAAAAGTTTTCTATGTATAGATGTGTTCCCTCTAAATATTTAGCAGAACTGAGCTTTTTCTTAAATATTAATTTTATCTACTCTGTCTTTAAGGATACAACACTCCTATGTGTTTTAGGTTTTTTTCAAGTACTAACCAAGTTAACAAAAAAACATAAGCAGTACCTTTGTTGGGAATCAGAGAATATCTCTCCAAGATGAGGACCTTTGTGTAGAAGGGGCTTTCAGAGCTACACCAGGACGGCTGGAACTTGGGGTGCTTTGATTCATGTTGAGTATTAGGGATTGGCTTGGTTATTATTTCTGGACCAGATGCTGTATTCATAGAAGTTTCTCGTCACTTTTCCCACTGAATCTCTCAGTGCCTGTTCAAAGCAGAAATCAGCTTTTTAAAGCCCTAATACTTACCAATCCCCAAACAATTATCCATGAAGATACTAGTATAAGAGTGAGAAGTACCAGTAAAAATCTAGAGAGTATGATGTGTTCTTTTTGATTGCTCTGTCTGCTTTAAACGCTTCATGTAATGTCTGGCAGTCGAACAGTACATGAAAAGTCGCGTAAGTTCCAAATTAAGAAATTACAAGCCAGATATAAAATAAATGGATTGTGCTGGCAAATTCTAAGTGAGCATCAAAGTGCCTTGTAAATATCTTTTTCCTGAAAATATTTTTTTCTGAAATCCCGGCCAGGGGAATCTTTTGCTCTGACATTTTACCATTGTCCAAAACAATATTTGTTTGAATAAGTCCCTTTTAGGAAATAAGAATTTGCTAAGGGAGAAGGTAAGTAAGATCTAGACAGAGACTGTTTTATTTAATACTAGAGGCCTGGTGCATGAAAATTTGTGCACTCGCCGGGGGTGGGGGTTCCTTCAGCCTGGCCTGCACCCCCTCACAATCTGGGACTCCTCAGGTAGGGTCCCTAGGCCTGGCCTGAGATCAGGGCCTATCAGGGCTTTCCTTCCCCTGGCTGCAAGCAGCTGGCCTCACCCCTGCCACTGCCACTTCTTGCCATCTCTGCAGCACTGCCCCCCCTCCCCTGCCACCAGTCATCTCCCTCTTCAGGCGACAGGCTTGGCTGGCCTGGGCCTCCCTCTGCGGGATGATCGCTGGCCGGCCGCACACCTGCCACAGCGTCGCTGGCTGGTGGCCTGGGCCTCCTTTCTTTCTTTCTTTCTTTCTTTCTTTCTTTCTTTCTTTCTTTCTTTCTTTCTTTCTTTCTTTCTTTCTTTCTTTCTTTCTTTCTTTCTTTCTTTCTTTCTTTCTTCCTTCCTTCTTCCTTCCTTCCTTCCTTCCTTCCTTCCTTCCTTCCTTCCTTCCTTCCTTCCTTTCATTCTTTAAATAAGAGTAATGTTTACTGAGCGATACAGAACTGAGTACTATGGAGGGTTTACCAGGATGGAAATGCACTGCATCCCGTCCCTGCAGGCAGGCCCTAACCATTCTGCCTGCCTGCCTGATCGCCCCTAACACCCAGAGACTACAGTACTTAGAAGTTACATGCAATGGCCGTAACTGCTGAATATCTGTTCGTAACAAACAAACCATGGCATATTTATATTGTATCACATTGAGTGATTATAGAAATAAATTTATGTATTGCTTGTATAAAATCTTTATTTATTTTTTTGGTAAAAAATATTTTTTAAAAAAGAAAGTATAAAAAACATGTGCAGTTGAAAGCCCTGCCAGGACAGCCAGTCTGTAAACATTCAGTGAGTATGTGCTTTGGAAGGGCGCCCGTGCCTCGTGCCCACAGCAACTCCAGCAGGGCCGGCGAGGGTGCGCCCCAGCTGCCGCTCCAGGCAGGACTGAGCTGGACCATGGTGGGTGGGTACAGCAGGGCCTGGCACTGTGCCCTTCTCCAGCCTTGCATCAGGATCAGGGTCAGGGTCAAGACTGGGGGCAGGCAGATTGCAGTTTCACTCTGAGTTCCGTACTCAGCCTAATTTTGGTTGCAACTCATGGTTTTTCCGAGGCCGGAGAAGTGCCCACAGCTGCCTGGTTGGGTGTCTCTCTGGCCCAGAGCCTCTGTCCGGCCTCCTGCAAGCCTGGCCCCAGGCAGAACAGGCCCCACTCAGGACTACTTTGGTCTCAGCGCTTGGTCCTGGGTTTCATCAGCCTGGGTTTCTTCCCCTGGTGTGGCTGATCTGAGTTTCACAAAAAAAGCCTGGCCGATGCTGGCTGTGCTGAGCCTCACTGAAGAGTTTTTCATGCAGCAAGGAAGATCCCTCTGGGACCCTCCTCCTCCCCCCTCTCCATTTCCTTCTCCTCCTCTTCCTCCTCCCAGCCCATGGCCAATTCTTCTCAGGTGCTCCAGTAGTGGGTTTCCTTCTGAGTTGGGGTTCTTAACGCTGTCAGTCCTGACAATGCAGGTGAGGCAATGCCGGTTGAGCCTCAGGATGAGCTGCTGCCACTCCTGCTTCAACTCCTCCATCTGGGATTTCAGCTCCGCATTCATGAGCTCCAGCCACTCAGATTCCTGCTGCAGACACTCCATCCGCTCCTTCTTCTTGTTCCAGCATGGGGCTGCCACCACTTTGTTTTTTCCCGGTGCCTTTTCCTCTGCTCCTCTTCCTCATCTAGCTCACTTTTCACAGGTTTTGCCCTCTTGCCAGGTTCACCTCCAGGAAGTGCAAAGGGGTGATCATGGCCCAATGTTGTGGATGTCAGCGTATTTCAGCTCCTCTGCAGTCAGGGCTGAGCTGGGTACTCTGGTCAGAGGGCTGAGCCCTGGCAGAGAGCCTGCAGTCATGGAAGGGTCTGGGATCTGCCCAGGCATCATGGCAGGAGGAGTGGCAGTCCAGCCCTGCAGAAACCACAGGGGGAGGCTGCGATCCTGGGGCCTGGGCCAGGCTGCAGGTGCCATGACCGCTCAGGAGCCGCCGTGGCGCCAGCCCCGCCCTTGCAGCGTCCACCGCCGCCAGCACCTCCCGCCGCAGCTGCTGAGCGTCCCTCCCGCAGGCTGTGACCTGGGTCTCCCTCTTTGAGGAGATTGATTGCAGGGCTCTGCCTGCCAGCCTCATCACCCCTAACCTCTGGCCTGCCTACCTGATCACCCCTAACTGATCGTCTGCCTACCTGATCACCCCCAACCACTCGTCTGCCTGCCTGATCGCCCCTAACCATTTGCTGAGGTCAGGACCATCCCAGCGAGGGGCCATCTGCCTACCTGATCACCCCTAACCACTCGCTTGCCTACCTGATTGACTCTAACCACTTGCCTGCCTACCTGATCACTCCTAACCACTTTGTCTGCCTGCCTGATCACCCCTAACCACTCTGCCTGACTGCCTGATCACCCCTAACCTCTTGCTCGGGGGCAGGGCCAGCCCGGCGAGGGGCTGAGGTGGTTCTGGTCTCTGGTCATTCTGGTCGTTCTGGTCACTGGGCTTTTATTATATAGGATAATCTGTGCCTTTGCTGCAGGACTAAGGAAACTTCTCTGCTCTAAGGTCATTTTCCCCTAATTACCTACTAATTTTCTTTCATTAAAGGTTAGGGGTTTTATTATTGTGGTTTGTATATTTTTAAACAAAAGTAAGGACCAATGGCAAGAGAAGAAATCAGCTCTGATGCTATCAGTCAGAAATGACTGCCATTATTATTTGGTTTTATATGGTATTTAATTTCCAATAAAAACTAAGATAATCCTATATAATAAAAGGCTAATATGCAAATAGGCAGAACAACTGGAACAACCAGTTGCTATGACGTGCGCTGACAACCAGGGGGTGTGTGTGCAACATGGCGGGCATCGGCCCTGGCGAGATGGTGGAGCAGGTGAGCGTGTACACCAGACCAAGGTGGGGCACCAGTTGCTGTCATCGGGGTGAGCCTCTGGTGGTTACTGAAAATTCTTTGCTCCTATGCGCCACGGTCTCGCCAGGCACTTGCACCGACTCCTGGCGCTGGCCTGGCTCGCACCCACAGCCAGCACTGGTCCTAATCGCTTGGCGCCATCATTGGCTGCCAGTCCTGATCACCCCTGAGGGCTTCTCCACCTCACTCTGCTTCTGAGGGGTGATTGGGGCAGCAGCTGCCACTTGCACTCGCTGATGGTGCCGGCCCCAATTGCTCCGGGCCTTCAGTGGGTGCGAGTGGGGCCGGTGCTGTCAGCGTGTGGGAGCGGCAATGGTGGGAGCAGAGCAGGGCTGCCGGCAATAGGGGACACGGGGCTGCAGCGGGAGGGGCCAGGTGAGGGTGAGGAGGATGGGCTGAGACCCACCCCTGTGCCTACCGCAGCCTTGCGGCTTACAGTTCCTTTCAAGGTGCGCGAATTCGTGCACTGGGCCCCTAGTCCTATCTAATAAAAGAGTAATATGGAAATTGATCGTACCTCCGCTACAACCACAAGCCACGCCCACCAGCCAATCAGGAGCGAGTATGCAAATTAACCCAACCACGATGGCTGCAGCCATGGAGCGAGCAGGAGGCTTGGGTTTCCCCGGCAATGGAGGAAGCCAAGCTTCCTGCACACCCTGGCCGGCCCAGGCCTCCGCTCAAGACTACAAAGTTTCAATTATAAAAGATAAATAAATCCCAGATACCAGGGCCTCTGCTTGGGTCGCCAGGGGGGTGTGGCCGGCCTGCAAACCACCACAGGCCCCTCGCTCAGGCCGCCCCACGCCCCAAGGGAACCCCCACCCTGATTCAGGGCACCCTTCAGGGAAAACCAGCTGGCCCCTACACATGCACCAGGCCTCTATCCTATCAAATAAAAGAGTAATATGCAAATTGACCATCACTCCAACACACAAGATGGCTGCCCCCATGTGGTCAAAGATCCTGCCCTCATGTGGACACAAGATGGCCTCCACAAGATGGCCAGCAGGGGAGGGCAGTTGGGAGGGACCAGGCCTGCAAGGGAGGGCAGTTGGGGGCAATAAAGCCTGCAGGAAAGGGCAGTTAGGGGTGACCAGGCTTGCAGAGGAGGGAAGTTGGGAGTGACTGGGCCTGCAGGGAAGGGCAGTTGGGGGAGACCCAGGCCTGCAGGGGAGAGCAGTTGAGGGGTACCAGGTCTTCAGTGGGGGGCAGTTAGGGGTGACCAGGCCTGCAGGGGAGGGCAGTTAAGGGCAATCAGGCTGGCAGGAGAGCAGTTAGGCATCAATCAGGCTGGCAGGAGAGCAGTTAGGCATCAATCAGGCTGGCAGGGGAGTGGTTAGGGGGTGATCAGGCTGGAAGGCAGAAGTGGTTAGGGGCAATCAGGAAGGCAGGCAGGCGAGCAGTTGGGAGCCAGCAGTCCTGGATTGTGAGAGGGATGTCTGTCTGCCCGTTTAGGCCCAATCCTACCGGGATCAGGCCTAAACGGGCAGTCGGACATCCCTTGAGGGGTCCCAGATTGGAGAGGGTGCAGGCTGGGCTGAGGGACACACCCCCATGCACGAATTTTGTGCACCGGGCCTCTAGTCTATATATATAATGTTGCTTAGTCTGTCTTTCTGAACTTAAAAAAATATATTGCAAACAGCTTTCAGGTGAACAGAGAGTGACTTAGATCATGATTTTTAGTGTTCCAAGTATCTCATTTAGTGGATTAATCATAATATATTTTATTAACCACCTACTGATGGCTCTCATGGTTGTTTATAGGATGTTACTATGTAAACCAATGCTTCAGTAAACATCTCTGAACATATTCCTTTGTGTATTGGAGCATGGAGACTCATCTCCTCTTTGATGTTCTAAAAAGTGGCATCTCTTCATTTCTTTTTCAGCACCTTTCCAGGTCTTCTGATCCCTTATATTCCTACTTTTATAAATTGTTTATTAATGTTTTCTGCGAATTACAACTTCTCTTTAGATTTCAATTTACTTATCCTCATATATTGGGAAAAAACAAAGCCTGGCTCACCTGGATCTGAACTCTACACTGGAGGTTCCTAATCATGATGAAAATGGGAATCAGTTGGATCTGTAAAACCTTCTGGAGCCGGGCGTGGGGTGGGCCCACTGCTCTAGTGTTGGTCAGTCATCATTTAGACGATGCTCATGTTTTAGTAATCAATAATGTCATAAAACATCTCCGAGAGAGCTCTTTTGAGCATCCTATAGGATATAATACACTTTTCTTTTTAAATTTCTAGATTTATATTTTATAAGATATATTTTTAAGCTCTCTTTGTATCCTAATGCTAATATGATTCTAGTATAGTTCCTTTAGTAACATGTGTTACTACTGGGAAGGCCTATTTCCCCTTTATTACTCTGCCTTGTCCAAGGTTCTCCTTGGTGTTCTGGGCTGTCCCTTTTCAGATGAACATTGGAGTGATTCTTGTGCTTTCTTTTGAGAAGTAATTTAATATCTCTTTTATAGTGATTTTCTCTGGGCTACTTGGAGACCTTCTATAGTAATTTGAGATTCAAATTATAATTCAGAGTTTCTAATTTGAGGGTATGCTTCAATTTAGTTGAAATTATATTCCACCCAATATCTGCAAGGTAAATATTCTCTCCTCTACCCAGTGGAACTTGTGAGGAGGGGAGGAAACATCACTCAGTCTTTGAAGTACATGACATTAGAAGAATGGGGTGCCTTTGATCCCTCCTGCATGGGGGGCTTGTTGAGGTCTGACCTCTGCTGCCTGATGCCCACACTTGCCTGCCTCAGCAGCTCCAGGACACTCTGATTTTATGATCAGACAAGAACTGGAAGGTTTTTCCAAGGGAGCAAAGTTAGGGTTGCTTTATTTTAGGACATATTTCCAGAGACTGAGGTTTAGAGTAGTGGGTGGAGTCTCCTTTCTCTAGTAGGATTTTTAGTCCTTATATGTGGGATTTCATGGGCCTGGGGCTACCCAGAGATTTTTCTACCCCAGGCTGGAGAATGGGTGGAGGGTAGGAGTAGGCAGAGCAGAGGTGAGATACAAAGGGAGAAGCCAAAATTTGAGTGAGCCCAAGAAGGAAAGCCAGTGGGTCACCAGCACCAAAGGGGCAGAAGCAAGCACTGACGCCAGAACACACAGCGGGAAAGGCCAGAGTCATGGAGGTGAGATGAGCAGTGCCAACAGAGCCCACCCCACAGAGAGATCTGGGCAGCCGCTCATAGCAGGCCCATCTCTGGCATGTGCACACATCTGCAAAGGGCCCTTCTCACATCCAGTATCCAAGGGGGATGGTTTGGGGTGTCCATAGGCAGTGAGCTAACGCAGTAGATGATGAAGAGTTGGGGCTGCTGTCTAACCAACACACTCCTACCTATGGGCAATCCCCTCTTTGGGCCGGCAGGAAGTCGGCTTGGCTGTAGAAAGTGGTGCATATGTTGTGTCAGTCACTTCCCTCAGCTACTAGAGATTATGATCACTTTCCTCTTCTCCCAGCACCATGCCCTGCACAAGCTGCTGTGCTTTCTGGCTCCTCATTCAGCCCTCTTCCATTACCCCTCTGCATTGTGTAAGGGTTCAGGAGGCCACCCTTTCCTGGGAGCCCTTTTTTGATCCTTAGGAATGGCAGCTGCGTTTGGAGAGCCCTCCAAGCAACTCTAGGTCTGCTGACCTGACGTAAGGTCTGCATCTCTGAGTCGTGTACCTCTAACAACTCTGCACCGTTTGGATTCTGAGACTCCCTCCCCCAGGAGGAGACTCTGATTTGCCACTTCTTAGAGAAACATTGGAATCCATATTTATTAAAGCTCCCCAAGTGGTTCTGTTCATCAACACATCTAGGTATCACTGGCTCCAGGCACCCGTATCCCTGTGTCAGCGGGACAGCAGCTGAACCTCCAGGCAGGGCCCACGTAGACTCAGATTAGGGAGCTGTGGGGCAGGAAGTAAGCGGCCAGTGTGGGCTAAGGGTTTACAGACCCCTGGCAGGCACTGTTGTCTGCTTGGGCTAAAGAGGGAATGGGGAGGCACAGGATAAATGACCTATAAAGTGAAGAATAATGTGATATGTGCTGGCCTATAAATGTGGAACTCATACAAGCCAATTAGTTCTGTGGAAAAAACTAGGTGAGGTTTCTGCTTTATTTTGATTTTGTGGGAAGAACCGTTGTGGGCCTGATAGAAATTGGTATTGGGCCTTAAATGTGTCACCTCTTCCAGAATCTTCCCTTTCAGGCTTTTCTGTATTACTATTGACACTTCTTCCCTAGAGTATTGCAGTTAGTGCAGTTCATCTGGTGACACTTGCTCATAACGGGTTGCTGGTGCCTGGGGTCTCCAGGGAGAATACTGTGCTGGTGTTTTCGGTTACTTCCAGCCTGACATTGTGACAGTGATGTGGCTTCCAGAATGTTTAACTGAAGATCACCATAGGCAACTATAGGTGCTTGAATGCTCACTGGGTGTTATGCCTGCTGACCCTCCCAGCTACTCCTCACAGTAGAAACCTTGGGCTGCACTTTGATTTCCCTTTTCCTAGGTGACCCTGGTTGTGACCTTCAAGATTAGATGATAAAAGTTGAGAAGGGCATGTCCCCAAGGAATGCATGAGTACCATGGGCTGAAGAGCAGAGCTGGCTCAAGCTGCCGTTGCTTTTATTCCATCTGTGTTGGGATGCCTCTCCCAGAAGGGGAATTTGCTTTGAAAGTCAAACTAAAAGGACTGTATCATGTGAAAGTCAGGACCTTTTTTCAGTCTTTGTGAAACACCATAAAAGCCTGCCTCTGGCTGTGACCGGCGGGCCTTTGGTCCAAACTGTCTGTCCTTACCATGTGAGCAGTGAAGGGGAAAGAGGGAGCCTGGTGCTCCTTTCAGAAATCGGATGGTGCCTTGACAATCGTGAGCTTGGATCCTAAACCCTCCTGGAAGAAGATCAAGGGAAACATCATTTATTCCGAAGTTTGCCATATAGAGAATAGCATTTCTGTTCCATTGTATTTCAATGTCACTTATTTCCAGTGTAGTTATAATATACAGTATTATCCTGTATATTTAAAAATGCCTTTGGCAGCAAGTTTTGCAGTCTTATCACTAAAATTTCGGCCCTAATTATCTTTCCTCTCTTGTTTCTCGCCCAATTGGAGGATTATATCAGTATTTCCCTTTGGGATATGCAAGCGCATTACCTAAGAACCTTGAAATTATTTTCCAGGCCCTCAGGGGTTGCTAATTTGGACGATGCCTAAAGCAGTTTCCAATGTTCTCCAACCTTGTCTGTGGTAAATATATTCCATGTAAGAGATCCATGGTAAAAGAAGTAACTAAAAGGCTTATTTGCTCCATCTCAGCTAATTAATCTCCCTAATAGACTTGTAGATTTATGCAAAAAGAGTGGTAGACTATAAAAGATCATTAATCATCCTGGCATCATGACTCATGTTGTTATGAAGTAAATATACTTACTAAATGGATCCAGGTGCTATCAAATATATGCATCCAATAAAGATGATTTCTCTCCTTGGCCCAGGCAAATAGCACACAAGGCTTGTTTATAACACCTCTCTTCCATCAATGGCCAGTGGCCCTACACATATTCTTTTAATCTCTTTCCCCAACCACTCTGTTGCTGGTGAAAGGTGGGCAAGTGTTTTCTGATAAGGATTTTGGAGGAAACCCTGAGGAGGGAGGAGACTTTGCCCCACGACCAACTGACAGATGATAGAGAAATGAAAATTACATGGCCAATCATCTGCCAACTTGGGACAAAACATTTTTCTCTCTTAATCTTCTTGCCTAATGCATCAAAGTACTAATTTCACCCTGAGACATTTCACCCCGAAGACATCTCTGAGTCTCAGAGGAGCCCCTGTAATCCACTATGTAAAGCTAGAATGACAGAAAGATGGAGACATTCAATTACCATGAAACACAAGGTTCTCGACATGGGTGAGCCATCTTCCCAAGACCACCAGCAGGAGGAGTTCGCTGCAGTGCTGGGAAGCAGATGGGGCCCCTGAGAGAGAGGATGGAGCTCAGAGTGAGTTGAGGGCAGTGGTGAAAATGGGTTTGGAGCCAGACACAGGTTCCAGTCTTGTAAACCTCAAAGTTACTCTGCCTCTCTGAGTTATGAGTTGTTAGGAGTATTGATGATGTTATTATAAGCTGCCCAGTACTTCAAAAAGACACTTAAGAGGTGGTAGCTTTTATTGTGTTTATTAACAAGATTGTCACAGATGGAGAATGAGGTTGTCCAGGAAAAGTAGCAAGTAAAGAAAAGGCTATTTACTCTAAGAGCAGAATGAAGCTTACATGTGCTACTAACTGTGGGGCCTGTCCTGCTGGGAAAGGCTTCTCATCACATCCAGTTTCAAGTCTGTCCTTCTGGAGTTCCCCACTCACTGTCACACAAGCACCCCAGGTTCTCTTGGTCCTGAAGTAGGACAAGCCACCACCACCACCACCACTGCCACCTTGGCCAACATGCACATCTTTCTGTTACCACTAGAGGAAGTGTGAAGATGCCTACTCTGCCCCGAAAATGTGTATAAGAGCTGGAAGGCTTAAAGATAAGGGGGAGAGGGGTATATATTTATTGGTGCTTTCTCTAGGCCAGCACCTTGCTAGATTAGTCAAAGATTTTATCTCATTTTTACCCTTATAACAACCTTGAGAAGTATGATCATCCAAGGAAACTGAGGAGATACCCAGTTTATCTTAAAGTCCATGCTCATTCCAGTGCACCTTCATGCTGCTCTAAGAGCTTTCTTAAGATATTAAGGCAAACAATGCAGCACATAAAAAAGGTTTGCAGGAAAAAGAATTTTGAAAAACACACGCTTCTGATTTGCTGACTGTGGGTTTATATTTCAGTAGATGCACAATATGCTTTAATCTGTGACCGAGAGAGTAGTCGATTTCTGAAATCCTGCTTGAACAGGAATTCTGTGGGCAAAAGTAGTTGGGAGTGCCACATGTTGTACTCCTGCTTGACAACTCACAGTGCACATTAATTAGCATGGTAAATGCTCTGAGAAAGTCCTGCAATTAAAAACAAAAACTATTTAAAATTGCTTAACCCAGTGTCTTGCAAGCATACTGCAGATCTCTGCAGGGTATATGAAACACGTGCTAATACTCTGTTGCATTACTTCACAGTTCATTCTTTAGAAATATCAGTCTGAAGTACAAGCTTAAATTTCTTAGATTTCTAACTTGGCATTATTTTCAAGCCCGGAAGGATCAGGCACCACCCCAGACGTTTGCCCTTTATGCTCTCTTGGCTCCTGCTCTATGGCCATCCCTCAGAACCATTTCCCTTCAAGGCTTTGGGACAACTTGCTGCCTTTGTTTCTTGGGGCTTCTCTTGGATTTTGATCTGTGAGTATTGATCTTCTTGCCTGGGACCCCTTCTCACTGGCGTGTGGTTAAGGCTGGCTGAGTAAATGTGCTCGGGCCTCTCTCAGAGCCTGGGGAGCCATCGTGCCCTAGTTATAACCGTGGCTGTGAGGCATCTGCTCAGTTTCCATCTTTCCCAAATATGACTTGGTATTAGACTCATTTTCTAAATCTGTGGGATTTACTAGTATATGCGCATTAAATACACTGGATATGCCAGCACACTGAACCTTTAAGACTAAGTGTGTCAGTGGTCCCCAAGACTACCCTCAGGCTTGAGGATTTGGAATCACAGGACTCCAGAAAGCTGTTATACTCAGTATTAAAATTAGCAAAAGGAAAGGGTGCATGGGGTGAAGTTCAGGAGAAACCAGGAACAGGAGTCCAGGTAGGCATTCCCAGTAGAGTTGTGCAGGGATTCACTTAATGATCTCAGCAATAATGTCACAACTCCTGTGAAGTGCTGCTGACCAGGGAAGCACACCTGACCCCAGGTGTCCAGGGTTTTTATTGGGGTCCGTCATGTAGGCATATAGCACCTGCATGATTAACCTCAGCTACTCAGACTCCAGCACCTTCCCACTCCCCCACTTACAGACAGAAACAGGTGTTCACCATAAATCACCTTTTGAGGATAAACGTATGTGGTCACACTGGTATAGCATGTCTAAGGCCTCAGGTGTACATCAGCACTCTTATCAGGACAATATTCTTAGTGCTGAAAGTTTTTCTCCCAATAGTCTGGCCAAGGGCCTGTCTGTAAGACAAGCCTTTCTTTATAATGTACAGGGTTTGGACATCATAGACATATTGAGTTAGCACTTTTTTAACCATTTCCACCTACTACAGTTTAAATTCTTAAAGTTGCTACTTTTTTTAGAATTACTGAATTTAAGTAAAAAACATTGATATTGTTTTCCTGACTGAGTGCTTATTGAAATACTAGAGGCCCGGTGCACGAAATTCATGCACGGGAAGGGAGGGGCTGTCCTTCAGCCCAGCCAGCACCCTCTTTAATCTGGGACCCCTCGAGGGATGTCTGACTGCCCACTGGGATCGGGCCTAAACGGGCAGTCAGACATCCCTCTCACAATCCAGGACTGCTGGCTCCCAACTGCTTGCCTGCCTGCCTTCCTGATTGCCCCTAACCACTTCTGCCTGCCAGCCTGATCACCTCCTAACCACTCCCCTGCCAGTCTGATTGATGCCTAACTGCTCCCCTGCCAGCCTGTTTGCCCCTAACTGCCCTCCCCTGCGGGCCTGGTCCCCCCCAACTGCCCTTTCCTGCAGGCTTGGTCACCCCTAACTGCCCTCCCCTGCAGGCTTGATCGCCCCCAACTGCCCTCCCTTGCAGGCCTGGTCCCTCCCAACTGCCCTCCCCTGCTGGCCATCTTGTGGTGGCCATCTTGTGTCCACATGGGGGCAGGATCTTTGACCACATGGGGGCAGCCATCTTGGAGTGATGGTCAATTTGCATATTACGCTTTTATTTGTTGGAGTGATGGTCAATTTGCATATTACTCTTTTATTTGATAGGATAGAGGCCTGGTGCACGGGTGGGGGCCAGCTGGTTTGCCCTGAAGGGTGTCCTGGATCAGGGTGGGGGTTCCCTTGGGGCGTGGGGCGGCCTGAGCAAGGGGCCTGTGGTGGTTTTCAGGCCAGCCACGCCCCCCAGGGACCCAAGCGGAGGCCCTGGTAACTGGGATTTATTTATCTTCTACAATTGAAACTTTGTAGCCTAGAGTGGAGCCAAGCCTTCTGCTCACTCCGTGGTGGCAGCCATTTCTGTTGGGATTTATTTATCTTCTATAATTGAAACTTTGTAGCCTTAAGCAGAGGCCTGGGCCATCCATGGTGTGTGGAAAGCTTGGCTTCCTCTATCGCTGGGGGCAACCCTAGCCTCCTGCTCTTTCCAGCTCTGTGGCGGCAGCCATTTCTGTTGGGATTTATTTATCTTGTATAATTGAAACTTTGTAGCATTGAGTGGAGGCCTGGGCTTGCAAAGGCAGGTGGAAAGCTTGGCTTCCTCCATTGCCGGGGAAACCCAAACCTCCCTCCTGCTCTCTCTGTGGCCGCAGCCATCTTGGTTGGGTTAATTTGCATACTCTCTCCTGATTGGCTGGTGGGCGTGGCTAGTGGGTATGGCAGAGGTACAGTCAATTTGCATAATACCCTTTATTAGATAGGATGGCAGAGACCATTTTTTACCTTGGTATGAAAGGTCAAGATAGCCCTGTCTCTTTCCTTTTTTTAATTTTATTTGTTTTTCACTGAAATAAAATTCACCATTTTAACCAGTTTATAGTGTACAATAATAGTATTAGTTTTTAGTATTCACAATGTTTTGTAATCACTGCCACTACCTAATTCCAGAACATTTCCATCAGCCCCCCAAAAAACTCCTTCTTTCATTTACCCCTCCTTGCAACCCGGAACCTACCTTCTTTCCCTGTAGATTTACCTATTCTGGACATCTATACTAATAAAAGGATAATATGCTAATTAGACTGGGAGACCTTCCGGATGTCCTTCTGGACAAAGCCATGGTGGCGGGGCCAAGGCAGAGGCGGTTAGGGGCAATCAGGCCAGAAGGAGAGGGCAGTTGGGGATGAGAAGGCTGGCACGCAGAGTGGTTAGGGGTGATCAGGCAGGCAGGCAGGTGAGCGGTTAGGAGCCAGCAGTCCCAGATTGTGAAAGGGATGTCTGACATCCTCCGAGGGGTCCCAGATTGGACAGGGTGCAGGCCTGGCTGAGGGACACCCCCCTCTCCGTGCACGAATTTTGTGCACCAGGCCACTAGTCTATATATATAAAAGCCTAAGTGACTGTCCGACTGTTTGACCGTCCGACCAGTAGCTATGACATGCAGTGACCACCAGGGGGCAGACGCTCAATGCAGGAGCTGTCTCGCTGCAGTCACTTGGCAGCTGCAGTTCTCAGGTGATGCACCCAGAACTAGAGAGGAGGGAGCCTGATTCTGGGGTGCATCACCCGAGAACCACCCTCTTGCAATCCGGGACCCCTCAGGGGATGTTGGAGAGCTGGTTTCGGCCCGATCCCCACAGGCCAGGCCGAGGGACCCCACCGGTGCATGAATCCGTGCACCCGGCCTCTAGCTGTATATAAATGGAATCATATATGGTCCTTGTGACTGGCTTCTTTCACTTAGCATAATATTTTCAAGTTTCATTCATGTTCGTGCATGGATCAGCTCTTCATTTCTTTCTTGCTTTTTTTTTTACCAAATAAGATGCCATTGTATGGATACATTACATTTGCATATCCATTCCTCTGTTGATGGACACTTGGAGATTCTACTTTTTAACTATTCTGAACAATACTGCTATGAACGTTCATGTATAAGTTTTTATGTGAACATATATTTTCAATTCTTTTTGGTAAATACCTAGAAGTGGAATTGCTGAGTCATATTACTCTATTAGTACCTTTCTAAGGAACTTCCAAACTGTATTCCGCAGCACTTGCGCCATTTTACATCCCACTAGCCATGTATAAGGATTCCGATTTCTCCACATCCTTGCCAATACCTGTTACTGTTCCTCTTTTTCATTTCAGCCATCCTATTGGGGGTGAAGTGGTATCTCATTGTGATTTTATTTCTCTTTTCCTTAACAGGTAATGGTGTTGAGCATCTTTTCATGTGCTTACTGACTATTTATATGTCTTCTTCGGAGAAATGTCTATTCAAATCTTTTGCCCATTTAAAAATTTTTGTTGTTTGTCTTTTTATTTCTGGATTGTAAGAGTTCTTTTTATATTCTAGAAACTTAGCAGTTATATGCTTTCCAAATATTTTCTCCCATTTTGTGGGTTGACTTTTCACTTCCTTTATGGTATCTTTTGAAGCATGGAAGTTTTTATTTTGGTAAGTCCAACTTATCTTTTTTATTTTATTTTACTTCATGTGCATTTGGTGTCATATTTAAGAAACTATTGCCTAATACAATGTTATGAAGATTTACACCTATGTTTCCTTCTAAGACTTTCATTTTAGATTTTACATTTAGGTCTTTGTTCCAATTTGAGTTGATATTTGTAAATGGTGGAAGGAAGGGGTTGAATTTCTTGTTTTTTTGGCATGTGGACAGCCAGTTGTCCCTGTACTGTTAATTAAAGAGACTTTTTCTCCATTGAATGATCTTGTCACCTTTGTTGAAAATCAGTTGACCATAGGTATCCTGGTTTGTTTCTCATTTCTCTCTTAACAAAAAGATGAGGTTTAAGGATTAATGGTGATGTGCAGGGCCCATTACACTGACAATACAGGCACCTAGACCAGCCCCAGTGCTGCTCTCTGCTGCTTTGCTCTCAGTCATATTGCATGTATGCTCACTGGACACCCAGCCATTGATAGCTCCCTAGCTCTGCAGCTTGTCTTCACCCTGAAAATATTTACTATTCATACAATTCCTAAAATACAATTGTTATCAGCTTTGGGGGCGAACGTTAGCTGGTAGACCATAGAAAGATACCAGTTGAATAACAGTAATTTAGGGCAACAGTTTTTAAACAGTGATCCTTGGAGCCCTGCCCCTTTAACCCTAATAGTTCTGCTCTTTGAGTTCCACTTGACTATCTAGGAACCCAGACCTTAGGACTCTCTTTTACCACGGCATTGGGAGGCATTCTTTAGAAACAAGTTATCATTAAGGTAAAAGGACACCTAGAAGGTTGTGGAATGCTCTCCACCACAATGAGCCAACTCTACCTTGCCTATTCTATCATCTTAGATTAGTGAAGTGTTAAGTGGTAGACACCCAAAATAAAGTGATAAAATGACTTAAACAAGATAGAAGTTGATTTCTCCCTTACCTTAAAAGTTAAGTGGAAGATTATCCAATGTTGGGATGATGGTTCTGCTCCACAAATCCTTAGGACTTTCCATCTCATCACTCCTCCATTTCTTGGGTTTGGTCCTGTGGAGAAAAAAGTCGCCTCCCTCCTCTGTATCCTTTTACTTTCACATGACTACCACACACACAACACTTCTGACATCAGATATGAGGGGTTTCCCCCAACAAGCAATTCTCTGAAACACCAATTGGGTATCTTACATTTTAATTCAATTCTGACACTGTCTACCTGGAGACAGTTTCAGGTAGGCAGTGTCAGACAGTGTCAGATGCCACAGATTTTTTTTTTTTAAGGACTGTCTCATGAGACTGCCCCCACTCCACCTCAGACACCAATCACAAGTCCAGGTCACCTGGGCTTCTGACTGATCAGCTTTAAATCAGATGTCCCCATGATCCCCTTCTTGGGTTCAATTAATTTGCTAGGGTGAGTCACAGAACTCAGAAAAACAGTTTACTTACTGTTTACCAGCTTATTAAGGGATATAACAAAGGAAATAGCTGAGAAGTCTGCGAGGTCCCAAGCACAGGAGCTTCTGTTTTTGTGGAGTTGGGATGTGTCACCCGCTAGGTAGGTGGTTATGTTCACCAACCTGGAAGCTCTCTATACCCTCTACTATTGGGATTTTATGGAGGCTTCTTCACATACACATGAATCATTAACACCATTTCCAGCCCCTCTCTCTTCTCTAGAAAATGGAAGTTGGAGCTGAAAATTCCAAGGTTCTAATCATGGCTTGGTGTTTCTGGTGACCAGTTCCATCTGGGACCCCATGCAGAATTGCCTCATTAAAACAAAAGATGCTCCCCACACCCAGGAAATTCCAAGGGATTCAGGAACCCTGTGTCAGGAACCAGAGTCAAAGACCAAATTTTAGAACAAATGACGCTCCTAGTTTCTCATCACTTAGGAAATTACAAGGATCTTAGGAGCTCTGTGCTGGGAACTGGGTTCAAAGATTAAATAACAAAACAAAATACTTAAGAAGCGCTTTGTCAGAAACCTGGGGCAGAGACCAATATATATATGTTTCTTATTATTTTGCGTGTCCTAATTTTTAGATCTCAAGAGGCAGAGTTCCATCCATCATATTTCAATTCCAAGTCACAGGATATTGAAGAAGAAGGAAGGGTGATGAACAAAGGGCATAGACCTGCTTTTTTCAAAGTAGGTTTCCAGGAAATTGTCATATACTATTTCACTTACATTCCATTGGCCAGAAATGTACTTGTGGCCACATCTAGCTTCAAGAAGGCCCAGAAATGTCATCTTGGGAGGGGGCAGCCATACACTCAGCTAAAAATGCTATTATGGAAGATCTTGGGTTTTGGGAGACATCACACATTCTCTTGCACACCCATCAGTTGAGCAGTTCCTGGAATCCAGTATCTTCCAGGAAACTGTTTAAACCAATTATTAAAGTACTGTACTCTTCTTAGTATGATCCAGGGATTTTCCGATTTGCTTTCTAACTGGCCACTTAGCATTGCTTTCTACCACCACACATCCTTGTTCTAGACTTATAAAGATGAATCTCACATCATATGTTGATGCCATGTTTCTCTTTTATACATGCTTGTAATATAATAAAATCTGTTTCCTTCTCAGTAAATGGCACCACTGTTCATCCAGTTGCTCAAGCCAGACACTTTGGAGTCATCCTTAAGTCTTTCTCTCATTGCTCCTGTTCAGTCCATCAGCAAGTCCTGTCTTCTCTACCTCCCACACATATTCTGTATCAGGCCTCTTCTCTCCATTCCCATGCTACCACCTTGTGCACACCACCATTAACTCCTGTCTGGGCTACTGCAAATACTTTCCCAAGTAGCCTCCTTCCTTTCACTTCCGCCATCCCCTCCCCACAGTCCATTACCCTACTTCAAACCCTCCAATGTCTTCTTGTGTTTCTCTTTCCACTCCAGCCACACTGACTTTCTCTCTACACTCTCCTGGCAGGGCCTTTGCACTTGCTGTTCATGTTTCTTGGAATGGTCTGACCTCCAGATCTTCCTGTGGTTCCCTTCCTTATTATCAGGAGAGAGGTCTTCCCTGTGATACTCCACCACTCTCTTTCGTAGTACCCTTCTTCTCTTCTTCATAGCATGTATTACTATCTCAGATTTATGGAGTCAGTTGACTTATTTCCTGGAATGAAATCTCGGTGACAGCAGTGACTTCCTCTATCTTATTCACTGCCATGTCTCTACTTGATAGGACAATGCCTGACACAAAATGGGGATCAATAAATATTCATTGGAATGAATGAGTAGATGTATGATAAAAGTATTTTTAATATATGGCTAATTTCAAATTTTTAAAAATACTGCCTTGACGAGAGGAGAGAGTTTGCCTTCTGGAGTGTCTTAGGAGGATCATGCCATTTTGTACTTTTCCTGTCCTGGAGCAGCTGACCTCCTGGCAATGGTTTGTGGTCTACACAGTTTCCCTTCATCAAAGTAAACTAGCACCAACTCCAGCTCTGTGTGGTTTACGCCATTACTGGTATCATATTTCTACGTGACTGTTTCCGTAACTGAATTGTCTCTACTAGAACAGATAATCAGAAAAAGCACAGCACAGTCGTCTTCTAACAAAAGCAAATTAAAGCCAACATTTAACTGAGCTGTAATGAGCTAATTCAGATGACTAGGCATATGGAGGCTTTTACTGAGCGATTCTGCTGTCTGGAGGGCTTTGAATACAAATTCCTCGAAAGTTCTATGCTTGTTTGCAGTCTTTAGAGAATATTGACCCTAATAATGCTTTCGGGTGAATAGAAAGGATAATTTTAGTCATGTGATAGTAGCTCATTTTAAAGGTTTGGTAACAGTTACAGTTTATTGAGAAAGGGATTAAATTGTGCCTTGATTTTTTTCCCTTTTGTTTGATTTAGGCTGGAATTGCTTATATTATCTCAAAACTTAGGCTTGGTAATATTGATTTTGATCAGTTACTATAATAAAATATTCTATTTTCATTTTTTTTAAAGAACAAAGTGTGTGCTCACTCTCAGCTTCAGATAAAACCATGCCTACATATATAGTAATAGGTGTAATCTTATTATTTATCCCACAAGGTTGTGACCAAGCATCACCACCACTGGTTGCAGCATGCACTGTGCAGGTTTAGTCATTTTGAGTGGTAAATATACCTCCCCTGGAAGGCTCAACATTTGTATAGTAGCCTCAGATGAATACAACAGTTACTTTAATTTTTTTCTATAATCAAACACAACTTATGAACTCTTATTTTCAAATATGACAGAATATAAACTTCTGTTTTCAAGTGCAGTACGTATACTCTCACTCTCTCATCCAAATTAACACAGTCTTTTGGGTACAATTACTCCAAAGACTCAGGGTCAAACTCAGTCAATTCAAGGTCCAAGGCTAGTCTCTGCTTGGGGTTCTCTGTCCCTCAGGGTGACTTCTGGAATCAGTGGCATCTTGGTGGGAGTGGCCTCATGGCGATGGCGGTGGGAGCACTGAATAGTATACACACTGCACTCTGGGTGCTGTTGGCATCCTTTATGGTGCTCTTATTCTCCCAACTTGGCCTTGGGCTGTTGGCCTTCATCCCTTCTCATTCCTGCCTTCCCAGCTGGGTCTTACTGTGCAGCAGATGATGGTCCCTGGCTTCCAGTCACAACGTAACACACTCTGTGTTTTTCTTGTCCTCACACCGAATTCTGACAGTCCTTGGGACCCTTTAGCACTCCCATTACCTTGTCAGGCCACACACGGCTTTCATACTGTGGGACCAGGGAAATATTTCCAAAGCCTACACACCACCCTGCCTTTTTCACCCACTGTGGCTGCCTCTGGTTGATGTGTGGCACCCAGGGGGTGGTTCTTCCCAGATCCAAGTGAGAGACCACAGTTCCTCTGTGGTCAGTCTTCCAAGCTCTGCCCCCTGGGAACCCACAAATACATTTTTATTTTCTTTTTAACAAGCCTGATTGTTAACAAAGCCTGACTAGGAACCTCTCTTCTAGACAAACTTCTAGACCAAGGATTTAGAAAATGCTATTTTATGACTTTTTAAGAAGTATACATAATAATAATAATCCTCTCTAATAAAATGGTAATATGCAAATTAACCATCACTCCGCTACACAAGCCACACCCACCAGCCAATCAGGGCGAGTATGCAAATTAACCCAAATCAAGATGGCTACAGCCACAGAGAGCAAGGTTTCCCAGGTAACAGAGCAAGCCAAGCTTTCCATAGCCATTGCAGGCCTAAGCCTCCACTCAAACTACAAAGTTTCAATTATAGAAGGTAAACAAATTCAAACAAATGGCGGCAGAACGGAGCTTGAGAGAGCAAGCCAGGGTTGCCGGCGGCAACAGGGGAAGCAAAGCTTTCCACACACCCTGGCGGGGTTCACCCGCTTAAGGCTACAAAGTTTCAATTGTAGAAGGTGAATTAACTGCCACAGAAATGGCTGCCGCCCGGGAGGGAATAGAAGGCTTGGCTCCTGTCCAGGCTACAAAGTTTCAATTGTAGAAGGAAAATAAATTCCAGATACCAGGGCCTCCGCTTGGGTCGCCAGGGGGTGTGGCCGGCCTGCAAACCACCACAGGCCCCTCGCTCAGACTGCCCCACGCCCCAAGGGAACCCCCACCCTGATCCCGGACACCCTTCAGGGCAAACCAGCTGGCCCCCACCCATGCACCAGGCCTCTATCCTATCTAATTAAAGAGTAATATGCATATTGACCATCACTCCAACACACAACATGGCTGCCCCCATGTGGTCAAAGATCCTGCCCCCATGTGGACACAAGATGGCCACCACAAGATGGCCAGCAGGAGAGGGCAGTTGGGAGGAACCCGGCCTCCAAGGGAGGGCAGTTGAGAAGGACCAGGCCTGCAAGGGAGGGCAGTTGGAGGTGATCAACGCTGCAGGAGAGGGCAGTTAGGGGTGACCAGGCCGGCAGAGGAGGGAAGTTGGGGGCAAACAGGCTGGCAGCGGAGCGGTTAGGGGGTGATTAGGCTGGCAGACAGAAGCGGTTAGGGGCAATCAGGAAGGCAGGCAGGCAAGCAGTTTGGAGTCAGCAGTCCTGGATTGTGAGAGGGATGTCCGACTGCCCGTTTAGGCCTGATCCCCCAGGATCGGGCCTAAACGGGCAGTCGGACATCCCTCCAGGAGTCCCAGATTGGAGAGGGTACAGGCTGGGCTGAGAGACAACCCCCCTCTGTGCACGAATTTCGTGCACCGGGCTTCTAGTAATAATAATAATAATAATAATAATAATAATAATAATAATAATAATTGCTATTTTAATCTTGAAGAATGAGCAATGTCTTCTTTGTTCAAGACTGTATCTGCTGTCAGTGAAGGAGGGGATGTGTATGCTTTAGACTCAAGAGCCTTGGGAAATAGGAATATGAGCAATAAAAATGTATCAGATTATATTTCAACACTATTGTCCTTGTGTTCTACACCCACACAGATATTGTCCTCCTGTGTTCTCAGTAGTAGAATCCACTAACCTTATCCTCAAAAGTGAACTGAGAGGTGAATTTCAAACTAGAAATCAAGGTGAATATGGAGTGCAAGAGAAATTATCCAGGAAAGCTTAGCAAGACTTTCACTCATTGGTTGCATGCAAAGTAAGAAGTTAGGGCAGCTTCAAAGTTTCAAAACAGGGTTCCGACAATGGAGGTCCCACCAGGGTCATCTTAGTGTCTCCCCTTGAGTTGGAAGCATTGCTTATGTGTTTATTTGTCTTAAAAACATGGCTTCAGTTTTATGTGTACTTAATTGGAAATAAAGTTGGAACATTAAGGGGAAACTGTTTGGAGATGTGGGAATAGAGAGTGGGATAGAGGCCAGGGATGGCAACAGAGATAAACTTCTGCTTCAGAGGAATCTGATGGGTGTGATTTCCATCATAGCCAAGAGCCTCTCTTGGAAGCTGATTCCCACACATGCTGAATTGTAGACCTGAGGATTTTAGAAATGTACTGGTAAGCTTTAGCAATTGATTATTTTTTTTCTCTTTATCAGAGGATGATTTTTGCCTAGAAAGGAAAACTGTTGGTTTTCCCCAGACAGTTTTATTCCCATATCCAAACCAGTCCCAACTTGAAAATGGCCCATGAGTCTACAGAAAGAGAGTAACATGAAATCCGCATACAAGTTACATTTTCATCATCATAATTCTTTTAACACTACTTTTATCATGAGGTCTTGGGAGAGGTCTTTGGTTATAAAATACATTTGATAACACTTATACATGTGGCTCTAGTAAAAGAAATCCAGCCTCTGCACAAGTGACAGATGCTGAAAATTGTGGGATATGTTCAGAACAACTTTTTTGAAAATTTTATTTGTAAGTTTCATCTCCAAGTTGGATGCCTGGGAGCTTTCACAGCACCGCCTTGATATTCCATAGGAAATGGAAGCCACCGCATCCTTATGAAAAAAATCTAGAGCAGGAATCATGACACCCATCCAATATCTTGTAGGCTTTGAAGATGGCACCGTAGTTTGTGTGACCACATTGTAGCTTTTGTTATCTCTGAATAAGCTTTCCAAAAAGGATTTTATTGAAATAAGTGATTACATATTTATATGATTGGTGCATATTTATTTGCATCAAAGCTTACTGAGCATCTTGCACCACATCTTCACTTTGTTTTTTGAACAATTACTGTTTAAAGATTCTTTTTTTGTTAATAGCCCTAGAGTTTGTAGTACAGCTTTTTAATAGATTTTAAGAGCAAAGGATCAGATGCATAAGAAGGAGTGATATATTGAGAGGCTTCTGAAAAATTCTGGGCTGAATTACCTTTATTTTATAGTATCAGAGTAAAGAATAAACAGAAATGAGACCATGAGAAAGCCTTTGTTTAACACTTTGGCTAACAGAAATTGCCTGTGTCAGTACTGTATCTTCCTACTTTAACTCCAGCAATAGTGATCCTATGAATTTGTGGAGGGCAAAATAAGAGGTGCTGATTAATACTTGTGCCAAATAATTTGTTCCACCTCTTGTTTGGTTTGCTGAGTCCAGTTCTGCTACATTTGCACATGTAACCTAGAAATGTCTAGGTGGGGTCTCATATGCTTTGCTGGCCTATATGTAATGGTCATTCTTACTCCCTTCTGAGACCAGCTTCTGTGTGGACCACACTCTTTTTCTCTAGTTGCCTTAATTTCATAGTATGTTGAAATTAAACAGCAAGGCCGGAATAGGAGATTGAGTAGCCACTCTGGCAGCACCCTCAAAGAGGGGATAATTGTCTGAACACAACATTACAGAGTCTGATTCTCCCCTGCACAGTCAGACATTAGATGTTAGTGATTTGAATCACATGAGCTCTACATTATGAAGAAGAGCAAATGCGGCTGGCTGCTAGGTGAATTAGAGACCCCAATCTTCTCCCTTGAGCAAGACATATAGGAGAAACCCACTAGTGTCCTGAATGAAGAGAAATTATCACATCCTACCTAATAAAATAGTAATATGCAAATAGACCGCACCTTCGCTACGTCCAAGCCATGCCCACCAGCCAAAGCCACGCCCACCAGCCAATCAGGGTGAGTATGCAAATTACCCAACAAAGATGGAGGTTAATTTGCATACGCTGAGGGAGGGAGGAGTGAAGACTGAAGACAACTTAGAAGGAAGAGGGAGGAAAAGTGGAAAGCAAGGTGGCTGCTAGAGGGAAAGCACGGGTGGGGCGGGGCGAGGCGGGGTGGGCGGCAGCGGTGGTGGCGCGCAGCCGCAGCAGCAGCTTGCAGGAATCTTCCTGCAAATGGGCTCCTAGTATGATATAATGAACTTGAGCTGTTTAGCTGGACAAAGGTGACTTAAACATAGGTTGTAACTCAGCCCTCTAAACTTATAGTGTGTGATTGTGTGTAATCTTACTAAGTCCACAGAACCTGTTTGCTCATTTGTAAAATAGGGTAGTGATCATTCATTCTACTGAAATTGCAGTAAGGATTACATGACATGATGTGTAAGTACCAAGCACCTTGGTAGTGGTAGTTGTTGGTATTACAAGAATTTTTATTTTAAAAAGTCACTTGATCATTGAATTTGAGCAGAGGGAATCTCAATGGGCTTAATGTCTTGGAGAGTCTGATGATTCTTTTTTCACAATTGGAAAGCATGTGTCCAAAAACCAGAAATGCATCTGATTTGTCCAGGACAATCTCTCCCTGGGACACAGTTGGAGATAGTCATGCTCCAAGGACTTCCCTCTGGAGACCCCGGCAGACACCTCCCTTCTAGTGATGCAGTCCTTCTTCACCTCTGTGAAATGCTCTCCACAGGCCACCTTAAAACAACTCTAACCAAGTCTTTCTTGCCCATTTTGACAAACTTTATGTTTTTTAGGGTGACCTATGATTAATGTGGGTCTTACTCATTTTTTGTATCTTGTACTTATTTATTCTCAGAGAGGACTTTACTTATAACAATAGTAATTGTAATATCTACCATTTGTTGAGCAATTAGTATGTGTCTGCACTATGCAAAGTGCTTGATGTGCATTGTCTCACTTAATTCTCATAACAAACCTTTGAAGTAGGTGTTGGTTCTCAGAGTGAATAGAGGTAGTTTTGTTTTATAGCTGAAATGACAGCTGGTGAGTGGCTGGTGTTATCCCACAGCAGCATTACCCCCAACTTTGGGGGACACACTTGTCTTTGCCTTGTAATTTGGTAGCTATAGGTAAAAGGCTTACCCAATAGCAGTTATCTGGGCCTTTTAATTCTTTTATATTATGGTTATTTAAATTAGAAAATTTCAAATGTAGAGGAAAATATAGAGAATGATAAAATATGGTGTACTCACTAGTAATATTTAAGGCATGTTACCATCTTGCCATAATTGATACAAAACTTTAAAGCTACAGAAATAACACCTGCCTCATCATTTCTTCTCATTATTTAATCTCCTCAGCAGAAACTAGTATCCTGAAAGCTGTGGCTCTATGTATTTTATGGTTTATGACTTATGTAGGTACCTAAACAAAATATTGTAGTATTTTTTTCAATGTGTTTTTAAAATGGTATCATCTTGTATGTTACCTTTTTCAACTTTTAGTTGAAATTTATTTTTGTTGATATCTACAAATCTAATTTATTCCTGCTGCATAATATTCCAGTGTATAAGCACTTCACAATTTATCTACTTCCACACTGATGGACATTTACCTGTGTTTAGCTACCAGTATTAGCCCTTGTAGATAGTGCCTTCTTATATGCCTGAATGACATAAACGCACTATAATTTTTTGTCAGTTTTATGTATTGCAAATACCTTCTCCTAATCAGGGATCAGCAAACTGTTTCTGCAAACAGCCAGATAGTAAATACTTTAGGCATTGTTGTTCATAGAGTCTCTTTGCAACTATTTAATTCTGTCATTATAGTGTGAAAGCAACCATGAACAATACATACCCAAATAGGTATGACTGTATTCCAGTAAAACTTTATTTCCAAAAATAAACAAAAACAAAAAAACAGGCAGAGGGCCAGGTTATGGCCCTTCTGCCATAGCTTGCTGACCCCAATTCTAGACTATTGCTTATCTTTTTGTTCATGGAGCCTTTTTTTATTTTTATTTTTATTTTTTATTTATTTATTTTTAATTTCTTTATTGATTAAGGTGTCACATATTTGTCCTCATTCCCCCATTCCCATCCCACACCCCTCCCCACCGATGCCCCAACCCCCTGTTGAAATTAACCATTGGTTAGGCTCATATGCATGCACACAAGTCCTTTGGTTGATGTCTCCCCCCTCCCCCACCCTCCCCTATCCTCCCTCTGAGGCCCGATAGTCCGATCGATGCCTCCTTGTTTCTGGATCTGTTCTTGTTCATCAGTCTATGTTGTTCATCATTTCCCCTATATGAGCGAGATCATGTGTCACTAGAGATATACTTATAAGAACTGAATGTGAGATGAGCAATAATAGTTATGCTGACAGGCAAATGAATCAGTCTGTAGTGAGTTTTTTTCTGGACCAACATTTCTTTTGAGACCCAATATCAATGTCCACCAGTTCCTTATGTGTACATGTCGGCACTGACCCCTCAGCTCTGGATGGTGGACAAATGGTGGTAATGCAGGTCCGATACCCTCTGGTTTGGTCTCAGCCGGACCCAGGGGCATGGCTTCACCCGGACTCAGGGGCACATGGCCTCACCCGGACCCAGGGGGCACGTGGCCTCACCTGGACCCAGGTGCGTGTGGCCTCACCCAGACCCGGGACCCAGCCTCACCCAGATCCAGGGACACACGGCCTCACCCGGACCCGGGATGATCCAGCTTCACCCGGACCCAGGGGCGCGTGGCCTCACCCCGACCCAGGGGCGCGTGGCCTCACCCGGACCCAGGGGCGCGTGGCCTCACCCGGACCCAGGGGCGCGTGGCCTCTCCCGGACCCAGGGGCATGTGGCCTCTCCCAGACCCAGGGGCGCATGGCCTCTCCCAGACCCAGGGGCGCGTGGCCTCACCCGGACCCGGGACCCAGCCTCACCCGGATCCAGGGGCACACGGCCTCACCCGGACCCGGGATCCAGCTTCACCCGGACCCAGGGGCGCATGGCCTCACCCGGACCCAGGGGCGCGTGGCCTCTCCCATACCCAGGGTCGTGAGGCCTCACCTAGACCCAGGGGCGTGTGACCACACCCGAGCCCAGGGGCATGCAGCCTCGCCCGGACCCGGGACCCAGCCTCTCCCGGACCCAGGGGCGTATGGCCTCACCCGGACCTGGGATCCAGCTTCACCCGGACCCAGGGGCGCATGGCCTCACCTGGACCCAGGGGCGTGTGGCCTCACCCGGACCCAGGGGCGCGTGGCCTCTCCCAGACCCAGGGGCGCGTGGCCTCACCCGGACCCAGGTGTGCGAGGCTTCACCCAGACCTTGGACCCAGCCTCTCCCGGATCCAGGGGCACACGGCCTCACCCGGGCCCGGGATACAGCTTCACCAGGACCTAGGGGCACATGGCCTCACCTGGACCGAGGGGCGCATGGCCTCTCCCAGACCCAGGGTCACGTGGCCTCACCTGGGTCCAGGGGCGCATGGCCCCACCCGGACCCAGGATCCAGCCTCACCTGGACCTAGGGGTGCATAGCCTCACCCGGACCCAGGGTGGCGGCCCCACCCGGACCTGGGACCCAGCCTCACCCGGACCCAGGGGGGTGCGGCCTTATCCGGATCCAGGGGCATGTGGCCTCGCCCGGACCCGGGACCCAGCCCCACCCCGACCCAGTTCCCAGCCTCACCCAGACCCAGGGGCGCGCGGCCTCACCCGGACCCGGGACCCAGCGGGGTTTCGTCTTCTTGATCCCAATTCCTGTTGGTCAATTCCCTCTCAGCAATTCCTTCGGCCATTTTCTCAGAGCTCCAGGGCGGCTGCCTCAGAACTCGTTGGGCTGCGGGCTTGGCGAAGCTCCGGTGTGCCTGGTGCGTGGTGGCGGGCTGGTCCGGGGTCGCTGCATCGGCCCTTGGGTCTGCAGCGGTGGCCAGTCGCCGAGCGTGCGCACCTGGCCGCCTCCGGGGCGTTGAGATTCTTGAAGGACTCGGAGGTCAGCAGGCGCGGAGTCTCCCACCCCATGTCTCTCAGGGGCTCGTCTGTCCATGCTCGGCAGCGAGTGGAGCCATCCCCTCAGCCGGAGACCGCCGGGGGAACTGCGCCGAGCACGTTCCAGGCTGCCATTGTGTCGCCTGAGCCGTAGTTCTTAAAGTGTGATCTTTGGGTCACTGGCATCAGCATCATCCCGCGTACCCCTCTCTTTTATTCTAGTTGTAGAGCATCTGCTCAGCCAGCCCTCCAGTGGTTCTGGATGGTTTCTGCTCTGCTCTCCCGTCGTAGTCTCAAAATTGTTGTGGTAGGCAACAATCAGGCCATGGAGCCTTTTATTATTCTTAATTTTTATTGGAGTATAATCAGTTTTTCCCAATCTCTTCCTTTTTCGTTTGTGCTTTGTGTACTTTTCAAGATATTTCCCCTACTGTTTGTATGGAATACTTTGTCTATTTACAACTATATATGCTTTAAATTTTGCTTTTTGCATTTAAATCCACCTGGAATTTATTTTTGTGCAGTGTGAACTATGAATTTAATTTTAAATTTTCTCTTATGGCTCAGTTGTCCTAGCCATTTATTGAATAGTACATTTTTCCTCTACTGTTTTGTCAAACCGCCTCTATCATATACACATTTATTTAAAAATAACCCTTGTTAGACTCTGCAGGAACAACACTAAGGTGCTACCTACTAGTTGCTATGTATGTGAAGAATTAAACCAAATTTTGGACCTTCCAGTGGGGCAACATTTTAAATATTCCTGGGAGAAATGCCTCCTTAGGATCCCTGACAGAAAAACAAGATATAACTAATCACTTAATCTTCTGACTGAGTATTGGTCAGGGTAGATTCACTGCTATAGCAAGCAACCCCCAAATATCAGTAGCTTAACATTATCAGGATGTATTTCTCACATCACAGAGCAGTGTGAGTAGGTGGTGGGTAGGTGGGAGTACTCTGCTCCACAGAGTCATTAGGGACTTTAGCTCTTTCCTCTGTGGATCCACTATCTCCTAGGGCCTTGTGGACCTCCAGTGGGTCCTCTGTCATAAGGCTGTGTATGAGGGGAGAGAGAAATCATGTGGGGTGTTGTGGGGGTTTAATCTGCCAGGTCTTGAGATAGTGTACATCACTTCTATCCACATTCCATTGGCCAGAACTCGGTCAAGTCACATAGCTGCACCTGACTACAAGAGATTCTGGGAAATGTGGTCTAGCTCTGTGTTCAGGAAGAAGAAATGGGTGAGGTGACCAACAGGTAAACATAGGGGTTCCTTAGTTCAGATCCAGAAATGCTTCATCATGAGAGCAGGACCAAGTTTCCTGCACTCCTGCTGTCTCTAGCGCCTAGCACAGTGCCTAGCCATGGTGAGGGTTCAATACAAATTAGAAAGTGGATGTGAAAAGAAGAAGGAGGAAAGGAAGAGAGAGATAGAGGCAAAGATGAAAGGGCAGAAGTGGGGAGGGAGAGGACTAACAAGAGAGTGAATGAATGAATGAATGAATGGGCAAGGACAATGCGTTACTGAGGTAATTGTCCCAGACTTTTGTGGATTCTGTGGTTGAAACACAGTCCACTTTTATTGAGGCAAGTGATACAGAACTGTCCTCTGTAGGGGTCTGGATATCATTTGGCTTTTAAATTTAGTACACCCCAATTACCCCATTGCTGGGAGGCATGGAACCCATCTTGTTTTATAGGCTTGGCTCCTAATGGCTGAAGGGCTGACTAGAACTGAACCTAGAGGTGAACCTCTTTAGTTCCGAGAGCTGAGCAGAGTGGAGCACTCTGGGCGGGGGGGGGGGGGGGTATTGTGGGCCCACAATGAGCAGCAGCAACTGCCTGGAAGGTTTATGATCCAAGCACCTCAGTGGAGTTCTAAGAAGACATTGTAATGGATATTAGGGCCCAAACATAGCGACTCTCAGATAAGACCTCTTTTCTGCCTGTTTTGGGAGAGCCCATGTTGGGAAAATACCCAAAATATTGTACTTTGTAGTTATCGGTGGGACCTAATAAAGCATTGCCAGTCCTGACATTTATATTTTTATGCAACACAAAATGAGCCATGGGAACTGGCTTGCAGGTCCCTCAGAAAGTGTTGGCAGAACCCAGAGTTTTAAAAAGATTGGGTGGGATGTAAATGTTTAGACAGATTAGATTGCCTAAGTGTTTGCTTTGTGTAAGAATAGTCTGAATAAACTGCTAAGGAGTAATTTTCAGAGTTGCCTGTTGTGTCTAAAATAGTTGATATGAAAGTGGCTGACTCTCTGTTTCTGTTACCTCTGAAACAGATTTGTGATTGAGAAACCTGGAAGTGAGGATTAGCCATGAAAGAGAAAAGGGCATTTGTTCCCTGTGAACCCATTGCTATACACATAGGATGGAATTTGGTGACGGTGGTAAAATGTGCCCCTTGGGAAATTGGTTTTTCCTTAAGATTCCAAAGGGCCAGCTGGATAGTTGAAGATTGGGGATGGTCTGGTTTCAAATTCTGGATCTAGCACTTAGTATAGACATTTGACAAATTACAGCTTTATTTTCCTCATCTGTAAACATGGGGGAAATCCTAGTACTTAACTTCATTGGGTTGTTATGGTGTTAAATTAGATAAGCCACCTGAAGTGTTTGATTTGCAAAATGCCTGGTATTTGGCCAGTGCTCAGTAGATGTTAGTAGTTCTTTTGGTGCTCACTGTTGTTATTATCAACAATAGAGAAAGCAGTGGATCTTGTAACATATATCCGGGAGTATGGTACTTTTTGCCCAACACTCATCTGCCAGTGGAATGAATATAGGGGGTGTGGAGGAAGGAAGGATTCAGGGAGCATGGAGTTACATGTCCCTAATTTTCCTGGGCCAACTTGGGGGTAGGTCAGATTTTAGGTCTTTCCCAAGAGGCATACCATAAGCCAGAGAGAAAGCATTGAGAGATACAGGACTCAGGCAACTGAGTCTCCTAGTCAACGTACAACAGGACAGAATCAGTGTGGATGGCCACCAGGATGAAGGCTGAAGTCAGTGGTGGGAGACAGAAGGGAGTCAGGAAGCGGTGGTAGGGAGGTGTGAGGTGTGGTGTGGAACAGGGCTGGTTCAGTGCCCTCTCCTCCTGAGCCTTTGTTCCTCAGTCACATTGAGAATTGGAGTCCTGAAGGGAAGGAGTCACTCCCTGCCCTTGGGTCACAAAGGCCCCTGGAGTAAGTAATCCTAATGGGAAAGACACTCAGGGTTTGGCCACAGAGTCATTGATGGTGCAAGAGTAGTTAAGATAATCTGAACCAACACAAACAGAGTCAAGGGCCAGTAACAGAGTCTGGAGCTCAGGCCATCAGCAGTCAGGACCCTGAGAGAGGGCAGAACCACACTGGATTATTTTTCTTGGGTGGAGGTCACCAGGGTCAAGATACTCAGGCTAGCAGGGACAATGACTCTAAGACTTGGGATGGAAGGAAGACAGACCCCCAAGTCAACTGGACAAGCATCAGATGATGTCAAGTGTGAACCTGAGAAGCAGGCAGACAAAGGAATCAGAGTGCAGCAGGTGGAGAGAGTGCTGAGCTGGGACCTGGAACCGAGGTACCTGGGGGATTATCCAAGCTGGGTTTGAGACCTCCAGCAAGCTGCTTTTTTTCTGAGTCTTAATTCCTCATCTGCAAAATGAGGATGGCCATGCATTGGGTCATGATGTGGGTTACTGGCAGAACCCGATTCGAGCCACGTGTCTCTAACTGAGTGAAACAATTATCACTTGAGTCCAATATGGCTGCGTGCAAAATACCTTCTCTTAATTGACCACATTTAATGGCATTTGGTCCAGGTCTGTTTCCAGCATGCCATAGTGATAACTGCTCACCTTAGGACACTCTTGATATGTCTGATCGTGGAAACAAGGAACACTAAAATATTGACATGAAGTAAAAATTCCATAATCTCTAAAATGTCCCAAAGTCCTACTTAAAATTTCCAGGAACTGCTCTTTTACATTAATGCCAAGGAAAAACCACTTAAAGCAGTCAAGAGAACAGAACACTATTTCTTACTCAATATTTTCTTAGTCCTGGTTCCAGAGTGCCCTGCTGGTGGTAGTGCCCTGTGAGAAATCAGTTAGGGTGGCTCTGAATGTGAGTTTTGCTAGGCTGTTAACAAAAGCTTATTTGACCAATGAGTTACACATTCTTTATTATAGGAATTCTCTCAGAGATTTTACTCTACCAATGTTAATTATAGATTTTCAAGGGGAAGGTATAGTAACCAGACTTTACCACAGAACCTTCTTAAATTGTGGCGGTGTTTTCACAGAGATCTCTTGGCACAGACATTCTTGAGAAAGTTCATTGGGAAATGCTGCCTCAGAGTTTGCTGGGAACTCCTAGTTCGCCTGGACTTGGCCTTTAGTCATCTTCTCACCAGGGTGAATGAACTGCATGAGGGTCATTCTGCTGTCATTCATAATAACCACATTGCAGCCTAGTGTGACAATTCCATATGCCTTACATTTGGTATAAGATTTGAGTTCATAAAAGACTTTGTATACAATTGACCCTGAACAACATGGTTTGAAATATGCTGGTTCACTTATACAAGGTTTTTTTGTTTGTTTGTTTAATAAATAGTGTAAATGTATATTCTCTTCCTTATGGTTTGTTTTTTTAAAAATATGTTTTTATTGATTTCAGAGAGAAAGGAAGAGGGAGAGATAGATAAGAACATCAATGATGAGAGAGAATCATTGATCAGCTGCCTCCTGCACGCCACCTAATGGGGATCAAGCCCACAACCCAGGCATGTGCCCTGACCAGGAATCAAACTTCCACCTCCTGGTTCATAGGTCAGTGCTCAACCACTGAGCCATGCTGGCTGGGTTTAATAACATTTCCTTTTCTCTAGCTCACTTTATTAAAAGAATCTTATATAATAAAAGCCTAGCGACCAAAACAGTAGAACAAACAGAGACCAGAACACCACAGCCCCTCACCCCAGCTGGCCCCACCCCCCAGGGAGTGGTTAGGGTCAATCAGGCAGGCAGGCAAGTGGTTAGGAGCCAGCAGTTCTGGATTATGAGAGGGATATCCGACTGCCAGTTTAGGCCTGATCCACAGGGATCCCTGCGGGATTGGGCCTACACTGGCAGTTGGACATCCCCTGAAAGTTCCTGGATTGCAAGAGGGTGCAGGCTGGGCTGAGGCACCCCCCTATGCATGAATTTCATGCACTGGGTCTCTAGTATAGTATATTCTTATAGTATAAAACACACAAAATGTGTTAATTGACTGTTTACTTTATTAATAAGGTTTCCAGTCAACAGTGGACTATTCGTAGTTAAGTTTTGGGGGAGTCAACAGTTATACATGGATTTTCCACTGCGCAGGGTCAGCTGTATTGGGAAGGTACTGACAGCCAGCAGTTAACCCAGATTGAGACAACCACAGCATTATTTGCTGAGCATTTCTGTATTGCAGCAACTTTCCTTCTCCCAGGCTCTTTCTTTCCTCTTTCCATGGTGACACCATCCCCTAGCAAAGGGGACTCACCTTAGGTCACAAATTATCCCCCCTCGCATAGGTGCCTGATATCACTGATGTTTAAAATTGGTCATCTCACATCCCTGGCCTTGTAATATAGTGCAGTTCATCATGGATTGAAAAAGAGACAGACAACACATAAAAGGGAAGATCTGAATAGGCCAGGGAAATGCGCTCCTGGACTGTTATTGACACTCCCTGACCTACCTTTTTTACATCAGCTTCTCAGAACCCGAGACTCACTGCTGCTGGGAACTGTCCCTGGAGTTTAGATGGAACCAAGAAGTCTAATTACATAGTAATGTATCATACATGAGAAAGTCTTCCTGTTTCAGTTCTCTTTCAACTCCACACTACATCCTTTTTTAGTAATATCAAGAAAAACGTCTCAATTGGGTGCTAGTTATGTCTTTAACTGTTCTCAAACTGAGCTCCCCTCAATAGTACCTCACTACAATGTAATAACATTGTGTGTTTTTTTCATTTGTATTTATTTTACTGTGACCCTTTATTGATGGAAAGGGATATGGGTTTTCTATTTCCTTAGCAAGATAATATTTCCTTTGAAAATAAAATTTTTAACAATGTAAACACATAGAAGTCCATGTGATGGCAAAACTGTGAAGATTGGAACTGCTATTATAACAGTCGCCATATCACCTTCTGAAGTTGACCCAAAATATATGATGACTCATTTTACAGATGAGAAAACTGAGACTTGAGAGGTGAGATAGCTATTATCTGACTGAAATAGCCAGAACAGAGACCAAGTTCTTCTGAATTTCATTATCCTCCTCATTAAATCTGTTGTATCAATCCTTGGAACTAAAACAAAAGGTTAAAATTGTCTTTTAAAACAGTTTTTCCTCTCCCCACAACATTGTGAAATTATGTTCCAAGAATAGGTTAGAACTAAATAAGGTATTAAAATATTAAAAGCAGTTATGAATATAAAAGCACTAAAATAAATGTAATTGCATTCTTAAAAGGTTATAACATAGAAGATAGTTTTTTAATTTAAAATATTTAATCAAAAAACAGCTGAAACAACTTAAGACCTGTTAAAACAGCAAAGTTAAAAAGATTCTTAAAATATTATAGTTAATTTAATAGGGACCAAAAAAAATTACTTAATACCCTAAAAAGCAGATTAAAACAAATAAAAGCCAGAATCAACAATTGAAAATGTTAATGACAATAAAAGTACATTAGAACTTAAGGGAAAATTTAGAACTGAGTAAAATTATAACCTAAGTTTCTTTTTTGGGTTTTAATATGGGCCAAATTGAGTTAAAATCATGCTTGCAGTACATTTAAATGCACCTAAAAATGGTTTTTAAAAATCCATTGCAAGTCATACAGTGTGTGGAATTCCGACTAGGAGGGATGGGTGCCGTGTGAGGGAGTTGGAGGGAACATCCCCTAGGCATCCTGAGTTGAGGGCACTGACTCATTTGCTAAGGTGGAGAGACAGGTGTTGAGAATGTGTGGGCGAGCTGGACAGACTTAGCCTGTGCTGGAGGATATTTGGTATCAGAACAATCCAGAGAAAAAGGGTCAGAAAGACAATGAGGACATTTAATCTAAGGAACAGTGCTGGGGGTCTTGATCCAGCATCTAGAAGGGTTCAGGAATCTGGAGAATGCGCTGTGTGTAAATGATTAAAGAGTCCAGAGACAAAACATAGTTTTGGAAGGCATTATGGGGAGCCAGAGAAGACTTAGCTAAAGGAACTAAGTTCTCTCTTGTCTCAGGACCCCTTGCTTTTTATTAACACAAATTGTCCTAAGGCAAGGTAGATATACACATCAAAGGCCAGGGTTTAGTATACAGAACCCATTGTCAGATTGGATCAGGCAATGATTGCCCACAGCTGTTCAGGTGTTTGGCCAGTAGGAGGCAATAACATGTAAATTAAGATGCCCTTAGCTGTCTGGCAGCAAACAATCCTTTATGCATCCTTTTCAGGTTTGGGGAAATGCCCTCAGCCATTTCCAGATGATTCAGTCCTGCTGACATGCTGGAATTGGCTTCCATCATCTCACCCTTTTGGACTTTATAAATTTAACAAGAATGTATGTTTTAAGATTTTTAAATTCAGTGGAAAGGATGGAGTTCTATCAAGTCCCTTTAAATTACTGTCAGGCATTAAAGGAATCAGTCTGTAGTCAGTTTCTTTCTGGGCCAACAGTTCTTTGAGTCCCAATTTCAATGTCCAGCAGTTCCTTATGTGTACATGACAGCAATGATATGCTAGTTCTGGATGGTGGAGAAACGGTGGCAATGCAGGTCCGACCCTCTCTGGTTTGGTCCTGGGCAACCTGCAGTGACGCACAGCTGCTGACTGCTAGTATGGCAAGGCGTCTTCAACATCTTCCATCTCTGGACTGTTTCTCCTCTTGTTTGGAGGCCACTGCTATTCTGTGGCTGGAGCAATCTGGTCAGTTCCTCTCTGGGATTCTTGTTGCAGGAATCCACAGAGCTTGGGGGAGTTTTCTGGAAATATACAAACATATTCTCGACCAAAGGTTAATAAAGGAATCTTTTCTATAAATTAGACTTGGGATCCTTTTATTTTTGCCCAAATGATTTTCCTTTGGCTTATTTTGACACCATGTGTGTTTCCATGGGTGTCTTGCTATCAGAATTACAAATGAAAATTAATTTTCAAAGTAAAAAATTTAAAGTAATTAAGGCTTGATGTAATTTTCTTCCAGGGAATTATTCCACTACCCCCCCTTTTTTATTTAAATATTAGGAGGCTTTTGGAAACTTTACAATGCAGTCTTGATAACTTTTAATTTTAATTTTCTGCACAGAAATATGACTGCTCTGGATTCATTACATGTTAAGCAGCTTTTACTATGAGTTAAACAATCAGTAAAAAATTAGTTAGTGCTTCTGGAACACTTTCCTGTCCAGTACAATTAAGTTTTCTTGAATATTCACTTATTTCAATTAGCCAATTTAAATCAATCTGAAATAAGTTCTATTCTTTAACTTTACTTGTCCTTGGCCATGGACAATAAATGATACTAATTGAATTTCTGCTATTAGTCTTTAAGTATGTTTATATAAACTTTGATTAGGGAGTCAAAAATACAAATTACTTACTTTTCAAGGCCTAATACACTGGCTTTTAATTACAGTTTCTCAGACATTTGAAGGAAATCTTTTTTTATTGCCTTCCAGAGTAATTTTTAGACCACATTCAGAGAGTTTCTTTTAAAAGTTTTTGTCTTTCTTTTTTTACACCAAGCAACAATGTAACAAACATAGTTGCTTTTTGGATGCTTACCAATACTGCCAGGTCATGTAGTCACATTAAACGACTCCCCTTATAATCATGGTGACTACTATTAATGATTAGATTTAGTAATTTGACAACAATCTTTAATTTACTTTGTAAATATTAGTGGAAGAGATTTTAAAATTTTTAAATTTCTCCTTTTTATTAAGCTTAGAATTATATTTTTAAAGAGTATCCCCTTTGGCTTATTTGTATATAGAGAGGGATCATGGGAGGCCTCAGTAATTTTCTTAGAAGACTTTACTAGGATCCAATTGCTTATAAAAATATTGGCTTCTCATATAACCTAATTTATATGAGACCTTGATTATATTTTAAAAAGCTAATTATTAAGTAATTAAGTAGGCATCTTTATTAAAAAAGTAAAGCAAGCAAATTTAGTAAACTTATACATCTGATTCACAAGGCACAAACACTGCCCCACCTCCAGCCTATTTAAAATGCAGGCTGCTAGGGCTTTTTGTCTTTTAAAATTCCATTGTTGAAGAAATTTGGCTGTATTTAAGAAATATTTTGCTACTTTATTTTGCCCTCCTTAGAGGCCAAAACCTTCATAACGTTTAAAATATATGTATATAAGTAAAATATAGTTATTAATTTTTATTTGATAAAGCTTTCCATGTGATTTTAAGTACATTAGATTGGCTTAATTAAAAAATATTTTCTTTAAGAAGAGAGACTAACTTCTTGAAAACATTTCAGGGCCCATGAAATGCTCCAAAATTATCCCTCGGTTATAGACTTGAAATTTAACTTGAGAAGACTATATATATATATATATATATATATATATATATATATATATATACACACACACACACACACATATATATATATATGTACATATACTTATATACATATATATGTATATATATGTATATATACATATATATGTATATATACATATATACGTATATATATGTGTATATATATGTATATACATGTGTATATATATATATGACTTAAAGATTATATACTTTTTATAATAATTTAAAAGGTATCAATTAAATTTAAACTGGTTTTTGTATTAAAAATTTGGTTGAGATCACATAATTAATTCTCTTTTTTTAATTAGACCAATAAGCAATATATTTTGAAATCCTAATTATTTCAGAGAAAATACAAAAATTATTTTCTCATAAATAAATTTTTATATTTTAGGTATTTAGTTATCACAACTATATAATTTCTCCCAATTTAAATTGAACCTTAAGAGCTGGCAAGTCAAACATTTAGCATTTCTCAGATTAATAATACCTTTACATTAAGAATAAATTTCAAAAATATTAGACATAATCAATTAATAGATTTAATTCTGTCCTCTAGATTTTTCATGAGGCAAATTCAGATTACTATTTTAGCATTTTGTCATTTCAAAGTACCTAGATATTTAATAAGTTTTTAATCACTTGATTTAGTAAACTTTAAAGTTTTAAGTTGCCAGGGGCTCTGGAAAACCATGTTTGAGGCTGGCAAAGCAGGTTTGGCCTAGCTTGGTCTATTTAGATGTAAGTTGGCCACATTCTTTCCTTAGAGATTGCTGCAGGCAGGAAACTTTGATTTCAAAAGAGCAACTTTTTTTTTCTTTTCTTTAAGAGGTCGCCACCAAGGGAAAAAGCTTTGTCCTTGGCTGGTGAAACAGGTTTTTTGCCACAGGAAGCCAGCCTTCTTAAATAACAAAGAGCATAGCCAGTCTTCACCTGGTTACTTAGATTTTTATAATTAATACTAGAGGCCCGGTACATGAAATTCGTGCATGGGGGTGTGTGTTCCTCAGCCCAGCCTGCACCCTCTCCAATCTGGGACCCCTCGAGGGGTGTCCGACTGCCTGTTTAGGCCTGATCCTACTGGGACCGGGCCTAAACGGGCAGTCAGACATCCCTCTCACAATTCAGGACTGCTGGCTCCCAACTGCTCGCCTGCCTGCCTTCCTGATTGCCCCTAACCACTTCTGTCTGCCAGCCTGATCACCCCCTAACCACTCCCTTGCCAGCCTGATTGATGCCTAACTGCTCCCCTACCAGCCTGATTGCCCCTAACTTCCCTCCCCTGCAGGCCTGGTCCCCCCCAACTGCTCTTCCCTGCAGGCCTGGGTCGCCCCCAACTGCCCTTCCCTGCAGGCCCGGTCACCCCCAACTTCCCTCCTCTGCCAGCCTGGTCACCCCTAACTGCCCTCCCCTGCAGGCTTGATCGCCCCCAACTCCCCTCCCTTGCAGGCCTGGTCTCTCCCAACTGCCCTGCCCTGCTGGCCTGATCACCCACAACTGCCCTCCCTTGCAGGCCTGGTCCCTCCCAACTGCCCTCCCCTGCTGGCCATCTTGTGGCGGCAATCTTGTGTCCACATGGGGGCAGCCATCTTGTGTGTTGGAGTGATGGTCAATTTGCATATTACTCTCTTATTAGATAGGATAGAGGCCTGGTGCATGGGTGGGGGTCAGCTGGTTCGCCCTGAAGGGTGTCCTGGATCAGGGTGGGGGTTGCCTTGGGGCCTGGGCGAGGGGCCTGTAGTGGTTTGCAGGCCAGCCATGCTCCCCAGCGACCCAAGCGGAGGCCCTGGTGTCTGGGATTTATTTATCTTCTATAATTGAAACTTTGTTGCCTTGAGTGGAGCCAAGACTCCTGCTTGCTCTGTGGCCACAGCCATTTCTGTTGGAATTTATGTATCTTCTATAATTGAAACTTTGTAGCCTTGAGTGGAGGCCTTGGCCAGCCAGGGTGTTCGGAAAGCTTGGCTTCCTCCATTGCCGGGGAAACCTTAGCCTCCTGTTCACTCCCTGGCCACAGCCATCTTGGTTGGGTTAATTTGCATACTCACTCCTGAGTGACTGGTGGGCGTGGCTTATGGGTGTAGCTGAGTGGTGGTTAATTTGCATATTGCTCTTTTATTAGATAGGATATTATTTATCTATGTTTCAACAATTTTTTGAGATTTAATTCTAATTATAATTATCCAAGGCATTTACTTTGGTAAATTCTATAACAGAGATAATTTACTGATTTTCTTGGCAGCTTTAAGGTTAACTTTAGAATGTGGACCATGATTATTTAAATAAACTACCTTTTATTATGGAAATACAAATCTTGTTGCTAGAACCTAGCCTATATTTTTTCCTGGGTCAAATCCGCCATCTTTTTGAGGAAAAAAACAGTCTTGGGTTTTATTCTGTAGCATTCCTAAAGAGATTAAGTTTAGCTCAAAACTATCTAATATCTGAAATCGGACGGTTGCACACATTTGTTTTTAAGTCAGCTTTTCTCTTTACACATGCACAGAAATCCTAGACACATTTCTAAATTTTGTAAAACTTTTAATGGCGAGGAGACTTTTCCTAGCACACTTGGGAGGGGGACAGGATCACCACATGTCTTCCTTCCCCCACATCCTGCTTGCTTTGGGGGAAATTTTAGCAACAGATTTGGCTGTATTTCTTTTCCCAATTAAAGACATGCTTAATAGAAAAAAACAGATTTTGAATTTTTTCCTATTTCACTTTCCAAAGTAATGAGACTTTCAGAGCTTGGTACAAGCTTTACACATAGTTCAATCTTACCACCATACCAGTGTTGTTTTATCTGTTCAGGTGAATTCTTCTCCTCCAGATGTCCATATTTCGGGTGCCAATTAATGCAAGTGTTCTTAATCCAGCATCTAGAAGGGTTCAGGAATCTGGAGAATGCGCTGTGTGTAAATGATTAGAGTCCAGAGACAAAACATAGTTTTGGAAGACATTATGGGGAGCCAGAGAAGACTTAGCTAAAGGAACTAAGTTCTCTCTTGTCTCAGGACCCCTTGCTTTTTATTAACACAAATTGTCCTAAGGCAAGGTAGATATACACATCAAAGGCCAGGGTTTAGTATACAGAACCCATTGTTAGATTGGAAGAATTGCCTACAGCTTTTCAGGTGTTTGGCCAGTAGGAGGCAATAACATGTAGATAAGATGCCCTTAGCTGTCTGGCAGCAAGCAGTCCTTTATGCATCCTTTTCAGGTTTGGGGAAATGCCCTCAGCCATTTCCAGATGATTCAGCCCTGCTGACATGCTGGAACTGGCCTCCAGCAGAACAGCAGAGGAGAATAAGGGTTAAGTTTGTTGTATCGATGTGCTGTCCTCCTGTTGTAAATATTGCTGTCCTGTCTGTTTTGCATGGTACTGGGTAAGTAGAAGTCTAAAAACACAAATACATTAGTTGTCTATTGTATGTAATAAAGTATCCCAAAACGTGGTGGCTTAAAAGCAGCAATAATTGAGCTCTCCTTCTCGAGGCATGCAGGCGCCTTTGTTCCCTTCTCCTCCTCCAGGTGCCTTACCTTTGCCTGTCTCCCTTTTCTGCCTCTGTAGCTTGTTTCCTGAGCCTACGCAGCCCAGCTGGCTCGGCTCACTTCTACTACCTCTGTAACTTTCTAAATAAACTTTCTCTTATAATTTTATCTCACAAAATGTCTGTGGGTCAGGAGTTGAGAAGTGGCTGGTCAGCAAATGTGTACCTCCCGTGAGGACGCAGGTGCCGTCCGGGGCTGCAGTCATCTGAAGGCTTCACTGGGCTGGAGCATTTCAAAGTGGCTCACTTGCTGGGCAGGCACGTGGGTGCTGGCAGGCGCAGGCCTCAGTTGCTCTCCACATGGGCCTCTTCACTGGGCTGCTGAGTATCCTGTGCACATGGATGGCTTTCCTCAAAGCAGCCAATCAAAGAGGTGAGGGAGAAGGTGCAGCCTCCTGGGTGACCTAGTCTCAGGAGTCATGAACTGCTACCTCTGCCATTCCCTATTGGTGACGCAGACTAGTTCTGAGTCAGTCTGTGGGAACACTACATAGAGGTGTGACTACTAGAAGGCACTGATCATTGGGTCCCTTTTGGAGGCTGACTACCACAACAACAAAGGATGAAATATTGTGAGGAGAGCAGAGAAACCCATGTTTGCCTATGGCCAGCCTTACAGGAGGAGGGCTAAGAGACCAACAGATGGTAACAGCTTAGAAAAGGAGAAGGATGAGGCCAGTTGGAAAGATGGGATTGTTTAGACATCCAGTGAGGAATTAAGAGGAGCGTGGCAGAAATGGGGCAGTTAGAAAGCTCCTTCAGTTCCCTCAGGCTCCCTGAAAACTGATTGCAGAGCTTCAGGCTGGTTTGGGTTCCGAGAAGGTCACCTGGAGCTGCGAGTTTTGGGTGCCCTCGCAGATCCTCACAGTGAAGTAGATTAGTGTCCTCATGTTGGCAAGAGAACAGCCAGCTGATAGGAAGAAAGATAAAGGATGAAGCAACAAAAATCAAGGGCTGCCTATATGGCTTTGTTGTTCCCTTTGGTTTAGTCCTAAGCTTTAGGACAAGATTAACACAGTAACAATGATAATAAAAAAAATAATAAGCATGATAATAATAATGGTGTTAGAAACACACAGCCCTTTTGCACATAAGGAATATATTATACAGACTTTAGAAAATGTAGATACTCAAGAAGAAAATAAAAATAATCTGTAACCCCACTACTCAAAGAATACTACTAAAATTATAGTCTGTTTTTTCCAGTGATAGTAAATATATCCGTGTGTGTGTGTGTGTGTGTGTGTGTGTGTGTGTGTGTGTGAAAGAGAGAAAGAGAGAGAGAGAGAGAGAGAGAGAGAGAGAGAGAGAGAGAGAGAGAGAGAGGTGTGTCATGTGACTGTAATTGCTTCTCTTAGGCAGCACTTGTCTTTACCAGCGATCCCTGCCGAGAGTGATTCTGCTCTACAGTCTTTCTCACCTTCTTCCCAATACTGCTCCTCTAGGGATCCTTTTAACACCACCATGACATTTTAATACCACAGATATACTGGATATCTGGTTATACATTGTGGTCCTTTGGAGGTCTGAAAATAATTGTAATATCTAAGTTTGTGTGTTTTTTTTTTACCTCCCAAGAACAAATGTTTGCCCCCCTTTGACACTGCATGCACTATAGCAACATTTTATAGAGGTCTTATGGGATCTCAGTATATGAGTGTATAACAATTTGTATAACCCATCCACCCCCCATTACTGAAAATGTGGATTAGTTCAGGTTTTACTTGTTATAGGCAATATTGCAGCCAACTCCTCACACATGTCCAGGCATTGTTTCTCTCATGTGCAGGAAGCAGACTGTTACCTACAACCTCCAGTGTGATCTCCTTTCCCTTTGGTTCAACACCATGACTTTTCTCTTCATTTCTCAGTTCATCTGTTTCTGAGTACCTACCTGGTGCCACCCAGTCCTGAGTCTAGCACTGGTACTACAGAGATGACTGAGAAAGGAAGGAGGCAAATGAGGATGAAAAGGAGGCAGGGAACTTGAATACCCAAAGGGGTCTTCAAAATGGGCTAAGGGGGTTCAAAACTGGGATAGGCCACAGCCCAATCCTCCCTGGAACTTTAGTCAGGGCACATGATCACATGATTTATGATTGTTGCAAACCTCCATTTCCACATCTGTGCAATTGGCTAGCAATACTGACTGCACAGGGATTTTTTTCAAACTTTTTGTTGTTGGAGTTTAGCTTAGATCAGAGAGCATCAGAAGCAGTGCTAAATTAGGGCTCATTGACTTCTGAGTATGACATTAATTAAATAAAAAAAACCTCCAGGAACTCTGGATGGTTTGTGCAGGGGAACACTGTGGGTTTATAGTGACATCAAATTGAGAAATACAGATTTTTACTGGGAACTATTTTTCCTCTCACCCCTGAGTAATTCTAATGATATGCATGTAAAATACATTATGGCAAATTCCATAACAATTTCCGCCTCGGTTATAAATGTTGCATTCTAGTAGAGCAGGAACATCTGCTTAATGATTTCATGTAACTGCTCTGCAAAGCTGCCAGGGGGAGAATTTAGTCAGTTGGGTATAGCATCAAGCGGATGGCGTGGGAGAAAAAGAGTTTGAACCCATATTCAACCACTAACATAGGTCAAGTGATTTAACTTCTCATAGCCTTGGTTTCCTCATTTCCAAAGTAGAGAAAATAATGATATACTAGTAGACCATACCAGGTTGTTTTGAGGATTCAGAAGTAAATGCGTGTTGAGGGCTTAATGTTAATACCTGGTCCAAAGCCAATACCCCGTGCAGAGCAAACACTCAGTAAATTGTAGGAGATGATGATAGTGGTGATTGTGATGATGATGGTGGTGGTGGTGGTTGTGTTATGATGATAGCGATGTTGGTGATAATGATGGTGCTGGTGGTTGTGATGATGATGGAAAAGTGGAAAAAATATTGCTAGTATCAATCAGGAGCATTATTTTCTGGTTGTATTGCAGCTATAGCTGAGACTCAGTGGCAGGGAAAGAGAGTGAAGAGTAATTTCTTTTTGAACAGCCTGAAACACATTCAGGAAAGAGGTAGAGTAGAAAGAAGAGAGGTGTGGTAGGTCGACAGACCTAGAGCACCATTTTGTCTCTGATCCTCATCAGCTCTGTGATACTGAGTTTTGATGATCCTCGATTGTCCGCATGTGAAATGGGAGCAGGACCTTCCCCTGATGTTGTAGTGATGATCAAAGGAAATAATGTGCAAGTTGCTGTGGTGGGCAGGCCCAATAAATGTTACTTGTGTTCTTGAAAAGGATGTTTGATAAACAACTTGAGCACTCTAATAGCCCATCCTCTACATTCCATTAATTCCTTGTAATTGCTTATGGTGGTCTCTTTTTCCTCCTGTGAAATGCATAAATTTCCATGCTTGAGATGGGGCTCATACTGTCCCGGCATCCACCATTGCTTTCAAACAGCATCTGCATGTCTAAACCCTAGCCTTCTTCCACTTGGTTTTGGTCACTCCCTCAGGAAGCACTTCCGGACTGGCCTTCCCACCTCGAGCTCCCTTTCTCAGGACTTGCTGAATCACTAATGCTTTACTATGCTAAATGTATATACTTTACCAGTATTTACATGTGAATGTTTGTGTTTATTTTGTCTCCCTAACAAATTGAAGCTCTTTGAAGTGAAGAATTCTATTATATTTATTTTTTAAATTTGCTTTTTTTTACCCCGGTTCCCTCTCCTCCACACACAAAAACAAATTCTTCTTTTTAAAATTTATTATTTATTGATTTTAGAGAGAGATGAAGGGAGACAGAGAAAGAGGGAGAAACATTGATTTGTTGTTCCACTTATTTATGCATTCATTGGCTGATTCTTTTATGTGCCCTGACCAGGGATTGAACCTGCAACCTGGTGTATTGGGACGACGCTCTAACCAACTGAGCTACCCGGCCAGGGCCCAAACCAAATTCTTTACTGTATCCTGTCTAATAAAAGAGTAATATGCAAATTGACTATCACTCCAAGACACAAGATGGCCGCCCCCATGTGGTCAAAGTGGCCACCCCCATGTGGACACAAGATGGCCACCACAAGATGGCTGGCAGGGGAGGGCAATTGTGGGCAGTTGGGGGTGACCAGGCCGGCAAAGGAGGGCAGTTGGGGGAGACCAGGCCAGCAAGGGAGCACAGTTGCGGGGGACCCAGGCCTACAGGGGAGGGCAGTTGGGGGGACCAGGCCTGCAGGGGTGGGCAGTTGTGGGCAATCAGGCAAGCAGGGAGGGCAGTTAGGGGTGACTGGGCTGGCAGAGGAGGGAAGTTGGGGGAGACCATGTCAGCAGGGAAGGGCAGTTGGGGGGGAACAGGACTGCAGGGGCGGGCACTTGGGGGGTCCAGGTCTGCAGGGGAGAGCAGTTGAGGGGGACCAGGCCTACAGGGGAGGGCAGTTGGGGGGGACCCAGGCCTGCAGGGGAGGGCAGTTGGGGGCAACCAGGCCTGCAGGGGACGGCAGTTAGGGGCATTCGGGCAAGCCGGGGAGCAGTTAGGCATTGATCAGGCTGGCAGTGGAGTGGTTAGGGGGTGATCAGAAGGGCAGGCAGAAGCGGTTAGGGGCAATCAGGCAGAGGCAGGCGAGCAGTTGGGAGCCAGCAGTCCTGGATTGTGAGAGGGATGTCCAACTACCCGGGATCGGGCCTAAACGGGCAGTTGGACATCCTTTGAGGGGTCCCAGATTGGAGATGGTGCAGGCTGGGCTGAGGGACACCCCACTCCCCCAGGCACAAATTTCGTGCACCGGGCCTCTAGTATAATATATAATAGTATGTAGTATATAATTCAATAAGTAAAGATGTATTTGGATATCATTTTTATAAATCATGCTTTTTCTCTTGCTTCTTTTTCTTTACTTCCCTCCCCATATCATCATATGCCTTCAAATATACACAAATACAGCCTTTTGTATTTATATATTTAGTGACCCACTTGTGCAAATAAATGTGTTACAATGTGGAGCCCAGGACACCAAATACCATTTGAGCCTCTGAATATATTAATAATATTCTGACAGAATGGAGATTTCTCAATATAAATAAACTAGAGGCCTGGTGCACGAAATTCGTGCACCGAGGGAGGGTGTTTCTGGGGGTGTGGGGGGTCCCTCAGCCCAGCCTACACCCTCTCCAATTGGACATCCCTCTCACAATCCAGGACTGCTGGCCCCCAACTGCTCACCTGCCTGCCTGCCTGATTGCCCCTAACCACTTCTGCCTGCCAGCTTGATCACCCCCTAACCACTCCCCTGCCAGCCTGATCGATACCTAACTACTCCCCTGTCGGCCCAGTTGCCCTTAACTGCACTCCCCTGCTGGCCCAGTCACCCCTAACTGTCCTCCCTTGCCAGCCTGGGTGCCCCCAACTGCCCTCCCATGTAGGCCTGGTCACCCCCAACTGCCCTCCCCTGCTGGCCTGGTCGCCCCAACTGCCCTCTCCTGCTGGCCTGATCGCCCACAACTACCTTCCCCTGCTGGCCATCTTGTGGTGGCCATCTTGTGTACACATGGGGGCAGCCATCTTTGACCACATGGGGGCAGCCATCTTGTGTGTTGGAGTGATGGTCAATTTGCATATTACCTATTTATTATATAGGATGGACTGTAGCGACCACACTTTATCTTTCCCCGCATAGTTACTAAGGGGATGGGACAAAAAGTAAAGCCTCTCCCTTAACAGCTTTGCTGAGGGGCTGTGTGTGCTCCTTTCCTGAACCATGAGGTGATCGGACTCTAACAATACTAAAAACTCCGTGTTGCATTCTGCTGTGACTCTTTGTGTTGCCTGCGAGGAGCAGGCTGCCACTCTTCTCTCAGTTTTTTTTCTCTTTAATTCAATCTTCAGTTGTACAGACTAGCCCTCGACTGAATGATAGTGACCATTTGGATGTTTCAGTCTGCATCTTATTGTACAACCATGCAAAAACCTTTCCTGTAATTCTCCTGGGAGACAGTTGCACAACCATGGGAGCAAGGAGAGCAAAGGGTACTCTTACTCTGTGTTACCTGTGGCTTTGCTTTCCCCTTCAGACCAACGGCCAGACCAGGCCTGTCATTCTCTTCCTTGTGTTTACTCGTTTGTGCCTTATACCACCAGTCTGCCACTGAATAACTATTTGTGATTCATCCACTATGTGCCAGGTGCCGTTCCAGGCCTGGAGGTGAAGCTATGAGTAAACTGTCACTGCCCTGCTCTCCAGGAGCCCACATGCCAGAGGAGAGAGCAGAGGATAGACCCCACTGGCATTTTTTTATTGGAACTTTTTTCAACTCTGAACCTTGGAAAAAGTCCAGTTTCCATGGGTTTATTGAAATGCTGAACCAGACAGTTGCCACTGCTTCCTGGAGAGCAGGATTTAACAAGCTTCAGCTCCTGACACAGAGCATTTGACATCATCTATACTAATAAAAGGTTAATATGCTAATTAGACTGGGAGACCTTCCGGAGACCTTCTCGACGTCCTTCCGGACAAAGCCATGGTGGCGGGGCCAAGGCAGAGGTGATTAGGGGTGATCAGGCCAGGAGGGGAGGGCAGTTGGGGGCAATCAGGCTGGCAAGGGGGAGGCAGTTGGGGGCAAGAAGGCCAGCGGAGGGGGGGCAGCTGGGGGCAAGCAGACCGGCAGGCAGGGTGGTTAGGGGCAATCAGGCAAGCAGGCAGGTGAACAGTTAGGAGCCAGTGATCCCGGATTGTGAGAGGGATGTCCTGACTGCCGGTTTAAGCTCTATCCCACATAGGGATAGGGCCTAAACTGGCAGTCGGACATCCCCCGAGGGGTCCCAGATTGGAGAGGGTGCAGGCCGGGCTGAGGGACCCCCCCCCCCCACATGCAACAGACCACTAGTCCTATATAATAAAAGCCTAATATGCAAATCGACCGAACAGTGGGTGGAATGACCAGTGGAACGACCAGTTGCTATGATATGCACTGACCACCAGGGGGCAGCAGATGCTCAGTGCAGGAGCTGCCCCCAGCCTGTAGGCCCCAGGCCAGCCAATTGCCCCGCCAGTCGCCCTGCAGAGGGAGGCAACAGGTGGAGGTGGTGGGGGGCAGGGTTGGCGAGCGGGCAGCGCCAGGTCAGCCAAGGCAGGTGCCAGTGGGGTTCCACCCCCATCACCCCTCTGGTAGCCCCACAGATTGACCCAGATCACCAGCCAGGCCTAGGGACCCTATCCATGTATGAATTTTGTGCATCGGTCCTCTAGTGATTTACAAAATAAAAAGTTATGGGCCTCTGCAGACATCACATCTGATTTGTTTGCTGTGTTCCCTAGAGACAGTGTTGCGTTGTGGAAAGAAAGCAAGACGAAACTCGGAGGTTCCACTCACTTAACGCTCACTGGACCTCGGTTTCCTCATCTATAAAACGAGGAGGTTGGATAATACCCATGATTCCCTCCAGCTCTTCAGCCCATGACTCCTGTCCTATAAGATGAGGATTCTTTCCCTGAAGAGCTGTTTGCCTTATGTGAGCAGAAAGGCAGTGCCAGGGCATCTGAGAAAAACCAAGTCTCAGTTAGGATGTGTCGCCATGAAAACACTGGCTGCAACTTTGCTGGTGCTGTGGCCCAGAGTTAAATTTAGATAAGAATCAGTTAGTAGCTAAAAATATCACCAGCTTCCCTGACAGGTTGTATCCGTCATCACGGGAGAAAACACAAGGAACTGGCTGCCGGGCGACAGCGGGGACAGGCCGAGTGTCAGCTCAGGCCTCCGCTGGAAACGCGCTGGCTTGAACAGCCAGTGCCTTTTCCTGGGAAGGCTGAGGCAGACCTGGGAGGCTTTGGCCAGAAGCAAGTTCAAGTTGGAGAGAAGCGTGGCTGGGCCTGTGGGTGACCCCCACTGCCCATAACTTCTAGAAGGATCTTTTAGGAAATGCTGTTCAGAATGGAACCTGGAAACTTCCTTTGCTGCCTCCTTAACAACTTCCCTTACAAGTATTCTTCAGCAAAAAGACATATTAGCTGAGTGGAAAGGTGAAGGTTGAGTCGATGTCACCTCCGGTAAGCTGCCATGTGGGCTGGGAAACGTGGGCCTGAGTTAGAGCCGCAGCTCTGCACAGATGACGGTGTGGCCCTGCTTTTCTGAGCCTCGCGTTGTGAAACTGAGGTAATGCACTTCCCTGACAAGGCCGTGTTAGTGATTACGTGAGATGATATGTGCAAAATTTGGTGCTCAGCATGTTGTAAATGCTCGTCAATGTTCAGCATCATTGCTAGTATTACTCTGCCCTCCTGGGCTATCTGAGCAGTGGCTGCAGTGCCCCCTGGGTGTACTCATGAGAAGGACTCATAGTGAGTGGAGTCATAAAGACTCGGTTTCAGCCCCCCCCCCCCCCCACACACACACACACACTAGCTATATGACAAAATTTATCTCTCTGAATCCTAGCTCTCACTCAGAAATGGGTATGACAACCCCTATGGAAGATTATTGTAAGAATTACATAAGGTCATGTAATTAGAACACCAGGCACACAATAGGTATTCAGTGAAAACAGGGAATGATGCATGTTGTGATCAATAAAGGAAGTTCTAAAGTTAGACTGACTTACTAAAATCCAGGCTTGATCCGTTATTAGTTGGGAGGCCTTAGGAAAGTGGTTTCACCATTCTGAACTTCAGTTTCTTCTTCTGGAAAATGGAAATAATAATAGTATCAGCTGACTAGAGTTACAGTGAGGATCACATGATAACACGTGACTCAGTTAGCCCAGTGCCTGGCACCCAGTAAAGCCCTCGGGGACTGTAGCTTTCCTTCCTGCCTGCTCAGTTCTCCTGGGACCCAGCTGCTGAGAGCAGCCCTGCACTGAGTTTCTTCTGACCTAAAATACTGTTTTATAAACCCACTCACTTTTCCTCCCTTTCTCTCCCTGTCTCTGCTGCGGCTGTCACAGGTCCATTGCTCTTTTGGCTGCCAAGAGTCAGAGAGAGGCTAATTTGGTGAGTAACTTAAAAGAAACAGAAAGCAGAGATCTGAATGCAGACACTAACTTGCCTGTTTCCTGGCATCACTGGGCCCTCACCTTGGCCAGTGGGAAGGCAGGTCCTATTCATTTGCTCTCCCACCTGTGCCTCTCCTAGAGCACAGTTGTACAGACTAGCCCTCGGCTGAGAATTGAGCTCATTTCTCCACTTAGGCCTTTGGCCAGCAAAGCTGTTTGTCTCCCCCTCCAGTTTTCTGCTACAGTCATTTAGACAGAGTTGATTGGTTTTTCTGAGGTGGTGCTTGGGCATCTTCCCCAGGACACCAGGTTGGGATTACATGCGCGAGTTGTTTGGCCTGTGAGGGTGATGGAGCTCCTCCTGGCTTTGGGGAAGCAGCTCTGAATCTCCAACTGGGACAGGCCAAGAAAATCTAGATGTGGACACATGCACACTTGGTTTCATCTGAAGAGAGGCAGGTCTCCGGCAGCCAGCTCCCTGGGAAGAAATGTGGCTTTGCCTCTGAACTCCACATTTGGGGAGCTGCTGCACTATCAGCCTCAGCTGGCTCCCACGCAGAGCTGATTAGCTTTATGAAATGATTGTCTGCAAACACACTTACTCAATGCAAAACCCTGCTGTGGTTCCACATGCACCGCGGGCGGGGTGAACTGCAGACACTTGCTCTGGAGGGGATTGCTCTGATGTGCCTGCCTCCTGAGCACACCGGGCAGGCAGGTGGGCCGGCAGGTGGAAGGAATCCCAGATTAGATGATGAAAATGTATGCTTTGGTCTTGGCCCTCCACTAATCAGTTGTGGGACCTGGGAAGGGTGTACAGCTTCACAGAAAGCACCTCGGCCCATCTCTGGGGCTCTTTGTGCAGGGTGGGCAGCAGCTCTAGCATTTGGGTTCACAAATAGCTGATATCAAATCTCAACTCTTTTCTAATGAGCAACTATGTGACATTAGTTATTTATCCCTTGATCTTGGCCCTCCCTCTGTAATACAGAGATAATAAGATTCTGTTTGTCAGGTTCTTGCAAGAGGAAGACACCAAGTTGGGATTACATGTGCAAGGATATTATTAGGGGAAGTGGGTAGCCAAGGAGAATGGTCAGACAGCAATGCATATCTGTCCTCCATTGAAGGAGGAAGGGAGGAAAATTGGGGGAAGAGTCCCAGATTTCCAAGGAGGGTTCAGCAAGGCCATATGGGGGAGCCCTGGAGTCAAAGTAGGCTTCAGAGGAGTATCCTGAGAGCAGACTTACCTCATATCCTTGCTGGCTTCAGTCATTGCCCTGGGAAGCTCAACTCAGTGCCAGTGCTGCAGCAGAGATGGATTTCAGAGCCCAGCAGCTAAGGCCCTGGTCAGTTACATTGCCTGTAGTGGGAGGTCTGTAAAGGACAACATTATCATGTGTGCCACAAATACCTACACTGCAAGGTGTCTGTGAGGATAAGAGATCAATGATGTAGAGATCTTATTTTAAGGATGTGTGCGTGTGCATGGGTATATATATATGTATGGAAATTCTTGGCTTTAGAATGTAGAGGGAAGAACACCAGGCTTGGAATCAGGGGGTTTGAGGGGAAGAAAAGCCTTAATTACTGCCTTAATCTAATTCTCCCCACAAATCCAGGGAAACTGGGCACCTGAAGTCTCAAAGTTAGAATGCACTCTTAGATTTCAATCTCAGTTCAAGTTTTGTGATGTTAACATGTTATGATCCAGTGGTTGCCACAAGGTTAAAGTAATTATCGTTATCCCTGATGGCAACTGTCTGTCTTGTTTTGTTCATGCTGTGTAATCAGCACTAGAATGGTTTGTGGTACATGAAAGACACTTAGTAAATATTGGAGTGATGAATCTATTGATTGCATACCGTTAGCTTGGTGTCCAGTGTAGCTCATCCAGGTTCCATGAGTACTCCCCCTGCCACCCAGGCCTCTCTCACAGTGGTGCTCCTGTGGGAGCCGGATGCTTGGTTGAGAAGGACATCCTCCCTCTTTGCTGGCCACAAGGTCGTGGTGGAGAGAGCCACTCTACATTGTGCTTTCTGCCTGAAGAAGCAGGGTGTAATGCAAGCTTTTGCCACTCAACCCAAGGAGAGCATGAATGTCCTTCCTCAGGAATCTCCAGACTGAGAGGGCACAGGGAGGAATGTACTGAGGCTCAGTTTCAGGTTAGGCATAATCTATGGGGTGGGCCCCAGCCAACCCAAAGACCACTGGTTACTGTCCTTGTGAAAGGACCATTAATGTGTCATGGAAATGGAGAACTGGCCGTCAAGACTCCCAACAGCTGCCTATTTTGGTTTGCCATTTCTGGTGTGTGGGCCTCTCAGACTTGAGCTTTCTCACCCTCCACAGCTCTAATTAGTGTGAGCCTTTGTTTTTCCTTGGCCAGGAGCCTTGTCATTCTGGCATCTACAATGTTGGACAGGAAAAATATGGATTTGAGTGGCTGGCAACTGGTACAGTGCAGAAGGGCAGTGCTATTAGGAGACATTCCCATGGCATCTATGTGGGCGTTTTTATTTTCCCAAGAATCAGTCAGAACAAGGGGACTAGAGCCTGTGGCTCTCTTTAAGAACACATATTACATCTGGTTCACATCTTATTCCGTGCTATTTTTATCTCCATAGAGGTAACATTTTGCACCAAACACCTGGATTTTAAGGTGGTAGCAAGCCCTTCTTTCTTGCAGGCTTAATAGATGCTTGTTGGGAAGTGTGGACTAATGCTCTGGCTTCTGCCTGCCTCCTCTCTCCCACATTTGGTTCTTTTTCTTGCCTGTCTCTTTTGTGACAAATATGTGCAACTCAGAGAATGAGTAAGACGCAACCTCTGCCCTCAAGAAACTCACAACCTCCCAGCCTATTTTAGTTGCAGTTTAGTTGATGAAAATATTTAAAGAGAGACCGTTTTTAAGATTTAGAATTCACATTATGAAGGACAGTGTGATAAGATACATCCAGCAAACAGGAAGCCAGAGCAGTATATCAACAAACAGAACAGTCATAAACTGAGAACTTAGTTAGCTCTTTTCCACAAAGTAGTCCAAAGCATGTTCACATGGATCATCTTTCTTTATGACATACAAGTGAAAAACAGGGAAAAATATCTTTCTTGCAAACAGGGAAACAAGAGTTACAGGACTTTTTCAGAATCCTAGCTTTGAAACCAACACGTGATTTATCCACAACCTTCCTTTGGGAGGTATGTGCCTTTCTAAGTAAACAGGTCCTAGACGGTTTGGGGATTATATATGTGAACCATCTGGCACATTTCCTGGGTGTTTACTAAATATCCAATAGAATTAGTAGCTCTCATTTTGATTATTATTTTCACCATCATTCTTGTTGTTTGTCAACCCCTAGCTCTGGGACAGCTGGTGCAAGGCTTTCTCTCAGGATCTATGGAGAACCCCTGAGGATGGACATTGGCCAAGTCGATGGCCAACTGCTGGCCCATCAGAGCAAGTGACACAGCAGGCTAGGTCTGACCCAAGCCCCAGAGATGAAACACAATAGCTTCCCTGTCTCCAGATTTCTAAAATTAAGCCCTTGGCATCATCTTGATTTGTTGCTGAATAGATTTGTGGCTCTCACAACTCTCAGAAATTGGCAGATATGGTAGATGGTATAAGGAAGACGTATATCTTCATGGAAGCTGTGCTGTTCTTCTGGGCCAAGGCGAAATTATGTTACAAATCCATTTCTTTTTGAAGCTGCACATTCAGAACTAGAATGTGGCTAAGTGACAGACTGGAACAGATGGGCCAGGGCTGCGCTGGATGTTAGAAAGCCCTCCTTCTTGAGCAGAATTAATGTGCTCGAGTCCTGGGAGGGTGAGAGCACTCTTGGCATGCAGCTGTCCTGTGTGACTTGCTGCACTCATCTGTGAAACATGTTGAATCTGAGAAATGAGTCTTGGATCCTGGGTCATGTTAGCGTCAGAGTCATCTTTTATTAATTAAATGAGACAATAAAAGTGAGGTGCATAGAGTAGGGCCTGGCACACAGCTCACGTTCGGTACATGCAGGCACTTATCGACACCAGCATGTTCTTTTACTTGATGGCTCTTTGCTAAAATCAATGTTTTGGGGTTCAGAGATGGTACTTCAATGAAACAGAACCTCCTATTCTGTTTAGAACTTGAAAAACGTACCCCTCTCCCTCAGCTCCATGAGGATTTTTGTATGATCCTCATCCCTTAGAACCTAGACTCCCAGGATGGTGAATAGATTTAATCTGGAGCTATGTATCTGGCTAGACCTTTTTTTAGAATAATGCTATAATTTATTTCAGGATTAGAGGACAAGGGTATGGTGATTGCTTAATGATGTCTATGATGGGTTTGGGAGAGGGGTGGGAAGGCATGTATGCCATGCTTTTACCATCTCTAATTAAATAAACAAGGGAACTTCAAGCTTGACCTCCTCCATGAAGATGAGCGTGTGGCTCATTTCTGAGGCCATTGCCATTCTGGCAAGCAGCTAGACCTGAACAGCTGTTTATCTTCCTGGTCATGTTCCTGGTTTCTGGCTGTTTGCTTTTAACAAGAGTTCAGTGATCGCGGGCTTCTCCACATCTGCAGGGAGTTTCCTGCGGAATTAGGGTGTGTAAAATAAGCCACAGAATAAAAGCCCTAAGCAGGTGCTGGCGATTGTTTCCCACTTGAGATCATTCTTCTTCTAGAAGGGCATGGGGTTGGGTTGCAGGGGAACGATGTGGAAGACCAAACCTCAGGAGTGGACTGCAACAAAGCACAATCAGTAAAAAATTAAAATAAGTCTCCGATTGGGGAGAAATCACCTCAACGGATGGCCTTTCAGTTATAACCCGTTAGGGAAATAATGTGATGGCTGCCATGCCCCAACATGTGTGAAACACACACATGTATACACTCTCTCTCTCCTACAAATGCTTATGTTTCTAGGACTTATTTACTCAATTAAGTGATTTAGGGCAATTGGTTTTCAACTTTTAATAATAACACATTTTTCAGCTTTGGTCTGAGAGGTGATGGTCTAATGAGCTACATGGAAAGAAGTGGTATTTAATACATATATTGATGTCCTTTATTACAAGTTTGTAATATTTTGTTAAATCTGAAATTCAGTTTCCATTTAAACATAAATTCAAATTCAAGTTACTGAAATATTAGAATTTCTAATTAGCAATGTTTGAAGCAAAGAACCATATATTTTGTCATGTTTACACTTAACGAAAAAAGTAAAGTGGTCATTTGAATGTGATTGTTTTTCTTAAAGTATTTGGAACAGTGGTGTTACCACCTGTTATTAAATATTCCAGATTTAAGTGTGTCTGTTTGTTGTGAAGAACCACATATACAAAGAAACAGTAGCTTTCTATAAAATGTGCTTTCAAGAAGTTCAGTTTAACAATTTATCATTTCTGTTCCCCAAAATACTTTGTTTATTCATAACTTACTCCCTTTTATTTGTTAATTCAGATAGAGTATCTGAAGCAACAGATTTGACACCAATCTAATTTTTCTGTAGGAAGCAAAATTCTAAGAATGACATACAAACCTGCCAAACCTGTCAAAATGAGCAAGGCTTTCATCAGGGGAAATGCTATTTATTAAGGCCACATTTGAGCATATGCCTTGGGAAGCAAAGGCCCTTACCTTATTTGCATGTATTCTATTAGCCTGGGCACCTTTTGTCATCTGTGTGGCCCTTCCAGACCTTGAGAAAAATCAGTGTGTGTGTGTGTGTGTGTGTGTGTGTGTGTGTGTGTGTGTGTGTGTTTTGTACTTGCCTGTTTGGTGGGGAGGGAGAAGAGGGGAGGAAGGAGAGGGGCCATGTGTGTATAAACTAAACCCACCCTGGTCCAAGGCTAGGCAGAGGACGTCTATGGATGTACAGTAGATGTGGCTTGACTAGGTACAACACTAAATTGCTTCTGTAGTTCAACCCCTAAGAACTGCTTCAAAAACTGAGTGGCCATTTCCAACCCCAAGAGATAACTGTGGGAGGTGGTAGTGGCTGAGCAGCCAAGCCAGAGGTAGAATGGATGGTGGATCCAGCATGGAGGCCCAGAGAACCTGGTGGCTGCATTATGTACCAGGTAAGCCTGTGTAGAACCAGACCTTATAGCTGTTGATGTACTAAAAGTGAGGAATAGATGGAGAAGGGTAGCTGGGAGGAAACCTGGCCCTACAGGGCTTGGCTTTGTTTATTTAGTGTGTGTTGCCCCAGGAGAAAAACCACAAATACTTGCCTTGTGAGATAACCCTACAAGAAACAACTAGTTAATGTGTAAAATTTGTTCTAAATTGGAACTGGATAAACTGGTCTGGCCTGATAAATAGCTAAAAGGTTTCCCAGCTCTGGATGGGGTGAGAAAGCCCTTGTACATTCTGCCCTGGCAGGTCATATACTCAGCAAGTCTTTATTCAGCTCTGAAGGACCTCAGGAACTCAGCACTGGGCAAGAGAGGCCCCAGCCAGGTGGGAAGATAAAGCTTTGCGGGTGCACATGAGGGGCCTAGTGGAGGGCTGAGACACCTGCAGACACAACTCCTGAATGCAGCGTGATGTAGGGAGAATGACCCATTTGAAGGTCAACCTGAGTTCTAATCTGGATTCTCATTCACTAATTGACTGTGGTCAAGTTTCTAAGCCTTTTCTCAATCTCAGCTCCCTCCCTGTGACATACTAGTTCATTGATGGTGCTGATGACCTCCTTGAAGGATTATGAGGATTGACAGAACTATGTGTGTAAAGCACCCAGCAGTACCTGGCAAAGGCTGGTGTTCATTATTTCCCTCCCCTGTGCTACTGCCCCCCCCCCCCAAAAAACAAAACAAAACAAAACACACACAAAACAAAATACAGAACACAACTCCATCACCTTATTTCCCTAAGAACTGTTTTCAAAGTATGTGTGTTTCTTTTAACATTGAATAATAAGAAGTTTGAGCTTTGAATCCTAGAGTTTTCACTCATTAGATGGATGACTTTGAGCCAATCCTGCAATGTTGGAATGCTGTGAAATGTCAGGAATCCTGATGTGATGGCCCAGGCCCCTCCTTTCTGAGCTCTCTGCAGGAGCACAGGAGAATCCAAAAGCAGAGTGTGCTTACATGTTGCATGATCCATTTTCTTTGGACCTGAGCCTAAACCAGCCTTTATATCAGGGAGTTTCGTGTTGTCCTAGTTTGTATTCATTCGTGGAACCTAGAATCAGGCCGTGAGGTAATGCCAAGAGTATGTGGACTGTTATAAGTTAATATGCTGATCTGCTTTGCAGTGAGGTTCTTTCAGCTCTGATTTCTCCTTTTATGGTGTCTTTAGAGAAAAGCAGGGAGGTTGGAGGTCGTTGACTGAGCAATTAGAAACATAGGCATTCAGCACATCAGGTTGGAGTTTAGCCCTTTGTTTTTGAGAAGTTCTTTGTTTGGGTTTGGTTAATCTGTGACTGAAAATGGAGATGATTTGAAAGAAGAGGCACCCATCACCAACCTCTTGCAGTAACAGACACTTGGTGAGATGTAGGGAAGGGGAACTGAGACAAAATAGGAAAGACCCTACAACTCAAACCACCAGAGTGGGCCTGGCAAAGATTGAAGTGTCCAGTGTGGTGTGGCCAGAAACAAGGACAGAGTCCGGCCATTGTCTGGAAACCAGAGTCAGAGTTCTGGGGCTGTCAGTGAAAGGCTGTCTGTCCTAGGAGTCACCTTTGTTCCTGTGGGGAAGGAACTACAAGAGCCTGTGTGACTGTGTTTATAGGATGAAACCTAAGCTCCTTGCAGGGAGGTCACACTGTGTCTTGTTCTAGCTGCTGGCCATCTCTGTGGGTCACCTCTTCTCAGGTCATCTTGCTTTGACCTCTTCTCAGATCTTTCGTCAGCCTTGTTTTCAGGCTTCGAGATACTACTCCCTCTGTGTACTGTGCTCTTCTCTTCCCAGAATTTTAGCATTCTTGATATGTTTTGTCTCCATTAAGTTTGTACTATGTTGCTACTTGCTTTTTTTTTTTTTTTTTTTGCCTCTGTCTACCCAAACTATTGCTTCTGCCTGGGGCTCCCCTTTATTTATTTATTTTTAACCCAGAAAAACTCCCATTCACTCTTTAAAAGCCATATTGAGTTTCATTACTCTTAGGAAATCCACCCTGACCCTCTCAGGTTACCTCTGAACTTTGCACACATTATAATAAATTCTCACCATGCACTATTTTATATTTGTTTGCATGCCTTGTCCTTATCTAAACATGTAACCTCATAAAAAATGACAGTCACATCTTATTTGTTACTAGAGGCCAGGTGCATGAAATTTGTGCACGGGGGAGGGGGTGTATGTGTCCCTTAGCCGAGCCTGCACCCTCTCCAATCTGGGACCCTTCGAGGAATGTCCGACTGCCCATTTAGGCCCAATCCCTCTCACAATCCAGGACTGCTGGCTCCCAACCACTCGCCTGGCAGATTGCCCCTAACCACTTCTGCCTACCAGCCTGATCACCCCCTAACCACTCCACTGCCAGCCTGATCGATGCCTAACTGCTCCCCTGCCGGCCTGAATGCTAGCCTGGTCACCCCTAACTGCCCTCCCCTGCTGGACTGGTCGCTGCTAACTGCCCTCCCTTGCCAGCCTGGTTGCCCCTAATTGCCCTCCCCTGCAGGCTTGGTACCCCCTAACTGCCCTCTCCTGCTGGCCTGATTCCCTTCAACTGCCCTCTCCTGCTGGACTGGTCACTGCTAACTGCCCTCCCTTGCCAGCCTGGTTGCCCCTAATTGCCCTCCCCTGCAAGCTTGGTACCCCCTAACTGCCCTCTCCTGCTGGCCTGATTCCCCCCAACTGCCCTCTCCTGCTGGCCTGATTCCCCCCAACTGCCCTCCCCTGCAGGCCTGGTCCCCCCTAATGGCCCCCCCCTGGCCCTCCCCTTCAGTCCTGGTCCCCCCCAACTGTCCTCCCCTGCAGGCCTGGTCCCCCCTGACTGCCCTCCCCTGCTGGACTGATCGCCCACAACTGCTCTCCCTTGCAGGCCTGGTCACCCCTAACTGCCCTCCCCTGCTGGCCATCTTTTGGCAGCCATCTTTGACCACACGGGGCGGCCATCTTGTGTGTTGGAGTGACAGTCAATTTGCATGTTACCCTTTTTATTAGATGGGATGGAGTAGGCAAAGGGTGTAGTGTTAAGAGATGGATTGCCTAAGTTAAAACTGCAGTGCTACTATTTGCAAGCTTTGTGACTGGAGGCCAGTCTTTCACTCAGGAGTTCTTAACCTCCCTCTACCTCAGTTTCTTAATGTATAATATGGGAATAGTTAAAGGATTCACTTCCTATGGATGCTGTGAGGATCAAATTGGAACTATGTGTAGAGCACATAATTGCTCAATAAGTCTTAACTATTATTGATGTTGACCTGAATTTCCAGGCTCCATTGCAGCCTTGGAGCTTAGCATGTAATCAACAGATGTATGCTGATTTGCTCTGTGTTGTCTCTGTATCCAGGCTGTGCACTTGTTGAGGAAGAACAGCATGACCTGCCTGTGCTGCACACGTTGGGTTCAGCACCTTGGTAGGATGGGTCTTGATTCTCCATTTCAGTGATGAAAAACCTGAGGCTCAGAGAGGTTAAGGTGACTTGTCGAAGGTCACTTTGAAGTCCAAATGTGAAAGAAGTCCTGGACCTCTGAGTGTGAGGTTAACCCAAAGAGTCTAAAATGTCACCCACTCTGTAGTTTAGAGTTCTGGTCTCTCAACCAAAATCCTCAAGGGGGTGAAATAGAGGAACCATGAAGTGTGGCCTGGGTCCACAGTTCAATGGAAGCTGGATGGGCTTTGGCCATAAAGGCCTCCCACTTCCGAAGCTTCTTTTGTAGGAGAGATGGTTGATGTTTGGGCCATAATGAGCCTCTTCCATGAGCTTTCCCCCAGGGTTCACTTTTGAAAAAGGAAGGGGAGGGCCTACAGTGGGCCCTACAATTCCTAAGATGAGTATGCAGATAATGGACTCAGCATTTCTTCTGAGCATGGATCATTTATTCCCTCTCTCCCATTTCATTTTTCTTTTTTCTTTTATTGTCTTCCCTTCCTTTCATTCTTTTCTCCTCCTTCTCTCCTTTCTTTCTTTCAGTTTATTTCTACTACGGGACTGTTTAATATTTATTTTAGAACACTGACCTTAATGTTTTTTCTAAAAGTAGCATATGTCTGTTAACGTAAAAAAACACATTGAAACCTGTAAAGAATTTTTGTGAGTTTATTTGAGCCAAACTGTCGACATATGCCAGGAAACAAAACCTCAGCGAGTTGAGATAATACTCCAGAGAATGGCGGGTTATATTTGTATTTATACATTGCAATCAAAGGAGGGACATAGGTGGGTTACATGAAATTCATTGGTGATGGATTAAGAAGGTGGGATAAAGCAAAGCGGTGGGAAACCCCTGGGATTGGATAAAAAGTAAAATGATGGACACATACTTAGGTGGGTACAGGAACAATTAACATGATGATGAAGGAATTTGAGGCATCTGTCCTGGCTCCCACCACATCTGGTTGTGCCCCAGGGGCTCCAGAAAAAGGGAAGTTACAAGTTACCCAGACATCTAACAGATATGCTATCTTAGAGGCAAAAAGGCAAATGGCTCAGTAAAGATCTAAGTTGATCTTTGTCAGGGAAAATATCAGCCTAGGACATGACTGCCGACCATAACCTGTTTGTAGTTAAATATTTAATTTTCAGACCATCTTTTGTGGTTATTTTAGGTCTCTAAGTTTGCAAGACTGCCAACGCAGGCCTTCCTTGAGCTTGTCAGGTTAGCATCTGGCTCCTTTCGTCCACATGTCCAATGTAAAGAATTCAAACAATCCAGATGAGAGTCAAGAATAAAGTAAAAAATTACCCCAAATCCCACCACTGAGAATTAACTCTTGTTAACAGTAATTCCAGACATCTCTAATGCATGTATATGTATAACCCACAAAGAGAGATAGAGAGGGGGGGGGGGATAGGTGAGTGGGTTGATTGATGGACATCTTGATAGAGAAAGCAATACATCAATTGATTGACTGAAGTTCTTTTTTATTTTTTATTTTAATTAATTGATTGATTTATTTTACTTTCTTTTCTTTTTTTAAAAAAGTCTTTATTGTTGAGAGTATTACAGTTGTCCTCCCATTGCCCTCCTCCAGGTTCCCACCACACCCCAGGCCTTCACTACCTTATTGTCTGTGTCCATGAGTAAGGCATATATGCATATAAGTTATTTGGTTAATCTTGTTCCGCTCCACCCAATTAAGTTATTTGGTTAATCTTATCCTGCCCCTCTCCCCACCTTCACTCTGAAATTCGTCAGTCTGTTCCATGTTTCCATGCCTCTGGTTTTATTTAATCATCAATTTGTTTTGTTCATTAGATTCCTTATTGGTTTATTTTGATTTTTAGATTCAATTGTTGATAGATATGTATTTATTGCCATTTTATTGTTCACATTTTCTTCTTCTTCTTCTTCATCATCATCATCATCACGAAGATCCTTCAACATTTCATATAATACTGGTTTGGTGGTGATGAACTCCTTTAGCTTTTTCTTATCTGTGAAGCTCTTTATCTGACCTTCAATTCTGAATGATAGCTTTGCTGGGTAGAGTAATCTTGGTTGTAGGTCCTTGTTTTCATCACTTTGAATATTTCTTGCCACTCCCGTCTGCCTGCATAGTTTCTGTTGAGAAATCAGCTGACAGTTGTATGGGTACTCCCTTGTAGGTAACTAGCTGCTTTCCTCTTGCTGCTTTTAAGGTTCTCTCTTTGTCTTTAACCTTTGGCATTTTAATTGTGATGTATCTTGGTATGGACCTCTTTGGATTCATCTTGTTTGAATTCTCTGTACTTCCTAGACCTGTATGTCTATTTCTTTCACCAGGTAGGGGAAGTTTTCTGTCATTATTTCTTCAAATATGTTCTCAATTTCCTGCTCCCTCTCTTCTCCTTCCAGCAACCTCATGATGCAATTGTTGGTATGTTTGAAGTTGTCCCAGAGGCTCCTTACACTATTTTTATTTTTTGTGGATTCTTTTTTCTTTTTGCTATTCTGATTGGGTGTTTTTTTGCTTCCTCATATTCCAAATTGCTGATTTGATTCTTGGTGTCCTTTGCTCTACTGTTCCTCTCCTGTAAATTATTCTTCATTTCACCTAGTGTATCCTTCATATCTGACTGGTCCTTTTTCATGTCTTTGATGTTCTCATTAATTTCCGTGAAATTCTCACTAAGTTCCTTGACATTCTCACTAAGTTCCTTAAAGCTTTCATTAAGTTCCTTGAGCATTCTTATAAGCATTGTAGCCATTGTTTTGAACTCTGTATCCAGTAGTTTGCATGCTTCCATTTCATTTAGTTCTTTTTCTGGAGATTCTTCTGTTCTTTCATTTGTGACGTTTCTTTGTCTCAGCATTTTGGCTGCTTCCCTGTGTTTGTTTCTTTGTACTGGGTAGAGCTGCTATGTCTCCTGGAATTGGTAGAGTGGCCTTGTTTAGTAGGTGTCCTGAAGGCCCAGTAGCTCAGTCTCCCCATTCAGCTGAGCTGGGTACACTAGGTGTGCTCCTGTGTGGGCTGTGTGCACTGTCTTGTTGTAGTTGAGACTTGATTGCTGTTGGTGACACTGGGAGGAATTCACCCCCATGCCAATGGGCTGTGAGGACCACTTGTGACTACAGTGGAAGAGCTGCTGTGCAGAAGACATCCCTATGGAGCAGGATATGCTTTAATAGGGCTTTGATGTTCACCGAGTCTGTCCCTTGGGTATGTTGCTTGTGGATATGGTAGGGTTATTATCTGCTATTGTCTGAAGCTGTCCACTGAGTGCACTGGCTCTGGGGCCTACTGGGAGGTACAAAGTTAGCCACTGCCTATGCCCTGCCTGGGGTCCCCAGCAGGAGCTACAGAGCGATCTGCAGATAGCTGCTAATTGTGTTGGGCTTAGAGGTGCCTAGGAGAAACCAAGCTGTGAACCTTGGCAAGCTGCTGCTAGTGCTAGGCCTGGGGCCACTTATTAAGAGCTATGGGCACACTGAGTCCAGCTACTGCTTGTTTGAGAGATTTTAGGGAAGTCTGATGCCTGAGCCAGGACAGGCCATTCATATGGAAAAGACACTGCAAACAGCTTTGATAGCACTGTAAATAGGTGGAACGGGATCTCAGGGAATTACCAGGATGGGGAACAATGCGGGCCAGATTGATGGAGACTCAGATATGGTACCTGCCAGTCAGCTCTGTAGAGGAGTGGGGGAAGAGTCTCAGCACTTTGGTCTGGGAAAAAGCTGATTTCTAGTTCTTGCCCTGATGCCAGACAATTTAGTTCCTCCCCCTATGTCCCTGGGATCCTTTCAAGCTGCTGCCCCAGTGCTGGAGCTCAGAGGGAATGCATCCGAGTAAGTCCATGTGTGGGCCCTTTAAGAGGAACTGCCCTGGGACTCCCAACAGCCTCTGTGTCACTCAGCCACAATCTCTGCTGGCTTTTACAGCCAGAAGTTACAGGGACTTTTCTTCCAAGCTCTGGAACCCTGGGCTGGGGATCTGGTGTGGTGCTGGGACCCCTCACTCCTCAGCCAAGATATCCCTCCTGATTAGAAACACACCACACATGGGTGTTGGACCAGCTTATTCAACACCTTAACTTAATTTCAACTGCAGCAACCCTTTTCCCAAATAAGGTTACATTCAGTTCCCAGGGTCAGGATTTGGACATATTTTGGGAAGAGAGGGAAGCATGCAATCCTCTATGCCCACCTTATGGAGAAGCATTTGCAGCCTCTCCAAAGACATGTGAGTTGCTTTACCAGGCACACATGCAGGGTGCTAGCTGTTGATTGCTTAAAAAACCTTACCTCCTTTATCCTTCGTGTCTTGCTTTGACACCCAACACTATGCTATAAGCTTATCTTTAGTTGTTTCTTGCCAGACATGACAATTTTGGGGGGAAAAACAGTAAATTGGGGGCATTATTTTTATGTTCAGAAAAAGCCATGGAAATACCATGTTTATGGTGAGCATTCAAAAAGATTTCTTGTGTTCACCTCTGTGGGATCTGTGTTCATCTGTTACAATATCTACTCAGCAAATGTGGCCTTGGCTCATCAGAATCTTCAGGGCTATGAAAGGATTTGAAATCGGTGTGGTATATGCTCAGCCGGTGTGGCTCAGTGGTTGAGCACTGACCCAGGAGAGGTCACCAGTTCCATTCCTGGTCAGGGCACATGCCCCAGTTGTGGGCTCGATCCCTAGGAGGGAGCATGCAGGAGGCAACTGATTGATATTTCTCTCTCATCAATGTTTCTATCTTCCTAGCCCTCTTACTTCCTTTCTCTCTAAAAATCAATAAAAACATATTTTTTTAAAAAATGGTGTGGTATGAAAGTCTATTTCTCAGGCCCAGCTGACATGGGAAATGCTCTTTAGGTGTGATGTCAGGAAAGTGAGCCAAGAATTCTGAGTATGTACGTAATTGTGAGGGAGAAGTGTGGGAATAGAGGTGCAGGTTACATTAGGCAAGATTTTCAAGGCAGAAGTCATGAGACTTAAACTAAAAACAAACAAACTGTTTTCGGGTTTCTTCATCTTTGTCCTTGATCCTTTCTTAGCCTAGCCAGGGTCTATGACATCAGCTGTTATTATTTATCTGATGTCTAGTTTCTGTAAGATACACTTTTTTTCTGTATGTCTAAATATAGTCATTCAAACCTTCCTCCTTACTTGATTATATTTTTTGTGTCCCATCAGTGACCTTTTCCTAAATGTGATCTTGCTGGTCTTACTAGGCAGGCACAGGGCCTGGTTTCTGATCCATGAGTTGTGTATCCCTGTATGTCCAGGTGGCCAATTGTCACATGTGCCACATTAAGTTTAAATTAGTTAAAATGAAATACAATTTAAAATTTACCTTCTCAGTTATGCTAACTATATGTTAAGTGCTAAATAGCCACATGTGGTAGCAGCTACCATATTGAACAGTGTAGGTATAGAACATTTCCCTTACTTCAGTAAGTTCTTTTGGACAGCTCTGGTATACGCTGCATAAATCCTCTCTTTTTCCTCCTAATTTAATCTTGATTCTTCCCAGACTGCCCTTCATTCCTACTTTACCTTAGTTGATTAGCTGGAACCCTTCAGGCCAACTAGTCTGTCGCCACACCCCCATGGTAGCAACTTCACTAATCTCCCTCCTGACCGCTCATTCACTATACCTGTGGTCCATCCCCAGACCATCAGGATACATGGCTGCAAAGGGAACAGAATATTTGAAACTGAGGCTATCTTGGAAACTCTGGGACTTAGGGTTGTAGCAGTTATAAAATGAGAACAACCAAACTCCTACTTGTGTGTGCTTTTGAAAAGCTTGCTTTTCAGGTCATTCCTGGAAACCTCAATTCCAAGTTATTTTTTCAATTCCTCAGTACCCAGCCCTTGGTATGGGGCTTCCTCCTTCAGATCAGTGCTTCTCAAACTTTAATAAACAGCAGAACCAAATGGGAATGTTATAAAAATGCAGACATTCTGATTTACTAGGTCTGAGTGGGCCTGAGACTCTGCATTTTTATTGTTGACAGTATTACAGATGTCTCCCACTGCCCCCCTTTACCCTTACACCCAGCACTACCAACCCCTTCCCCCCAGGTCTTCACCACGCTATTGCCTGTGTCCATGGGCTACGCATGTAAGTATGTAAGTTCTTTGGTTTATCTCTCCTAGTCCCCTCACCCCTACATCAAGGTTTGTCAGTCTGTTCCATGCCTCCCTGCTTTAAGTTTTATTTTGTTGGTCAGTTCGTTTTGTTCATTAGATTCCACAAATAAGTGAGAACATATGATATTTGTCTTTCTAAGATTGGCTTATTTCACTTAACATAATAGTCTCCAGGTCCATCCATGCTGTCCTAAAGGATAAGAGATTATCGCTTTTACAACTGCATAGTATTCCATTGTGTAAATGTCCCACAGCTTTTTTAATCCATTCTTCTACTAATAGGCACTTGGGCTGTTTCCAAATCTTAGCTATTGTAAACAATGCTGCTACAAATGTAGAGATGCATATATTCTTTCTGATTGGTGTTTCAGGTTTCTTAGGGTATATTCCCAGATGTGGGATCACTGGGTCAAATGGCAGTTTCATTTTTAATTTTTAAAAGAAACTCAATACTTGATAAGATGCTCAAACCTCTGAGGGAAGGTAGGGGAGGGTGGTGGTAGAGGGGAGAGATCAACCAAGAGACTTGTATGCATGCATATAAGCATAACCAATGGACACAGACACCAGGGGTGTGAGGGCAGGATTGGGGGTGGGTGGGGGGCTAAGGGAGGATAACCACACATTTGTAATACCTTAATAATAATAAAAATTTTCACTAGGAAAAAAATAATAAACTCCATACTGTTTTCCATAATGGCTGCACCAGTCTGCATTCCCACCAGCGGTGAACTAGTATTCCCTTTTCTCTACATCCTCACCAGCACTTGTTGTTTGTTGATTTACTGATGATGGCCATTCTGACAAGTGTGAGGTGATATCTCATTGTCATTTTGATTTGCATCTCTCTGATGATTAGTGACTTGGAGCATATTTTCATATGTTTCTTGCCCATTTGTATGGCCTCTTTGGAGAAGTGTCTATTCAGGTCCTCTGCCCATTTTTTAATTGGATTGTTTGCCTTCCTTTTGTTGATCTGTAGTACTTTATATATTTGGGAGATTTACTCTTTATCAGATGTATCATTGGCAAATATGTTCTCCCCTATAGTGGGTTCCCTTTTTCATTTTGATGGTGGTTTCTTTTGCTGGGCAGAAACTTTTCATTTTGATGTAGTCCCATTTGTTTATTTTTTCCTTTGTTTCTCTTGCCCTAGGAGATGTATTGGCAAAAATTCTGATACGTGAGTTGTCTGAGATTTTATTGCCTATGTTTTCTTCTATGATTTTTATGGTTTCATAGATTTCGTTTAAGTCTTTTATCCACCTTGAGTTTATTCTTGTATATGGTGTAAGTTGGTCTAGTTTTATCTTTTTGCATGTGTCTATCCAGTTTTCACAACATCATTTATTGAAGAGATTATCTCCTTGCCTCCTTTGTCAAATATTTATTGACCATAATGGTCTCTGTTCTATTCCTTTGCCCTATATGGCTATTCCTGTGCCAGTACCAGGTTGTTTGGTTTATAGTGGCTTTGTAGTATAGTTTTATACTCAATATGGTGATCCCTCCAACTTTGTTCTTCTTTCTCAGGATTGTTGCAGCTATTCTGGGTCTTTTATGGTTCCATAGAAATTTTTGGAGTATTTGTTCTAGTTCGGTGACATATGCCATTGGTTTGTTAATAAGAATTGCATTGAATCTATAAATTGCTTTGGGTAGTATGGACATTTTAATGATGTTAATTCTCCACATCCATGAACATGGTATACTCTTTCATTTTTGTGTATCTTCTATTTTTTTTCAATGTCCTATAGTTTTTCAAGTACTTTTACTTCCTTGCTTAAGTTTATTCCTAAGTATCTTATTTGTTGTTGTTGTTGTTGTTGCAATGGTAAATAGGATTGTTTTTTAGTTTCAATTTCTGAGAGTTTATTAGTGGTATATAAAAATGCCATAGATTTCTGGATGTTGATTTTGTATCCTGCTACCTTGCTGAATTCATTTATTGCTGGAAACCAAGATCAACAGTAATTAATATAAATGTGAGAAGTCTACCAGAAGGCTGCTTTTGGACTCTTTTGATATTCACAGGGTGAACATTTGCATTTTATTACCTACTGCTGACTCAATGGCCTGAAGCAAACTCCCCACAAACCTGATAATCTTACTGTTTACTAAACATTACCATTGATATGTCTGTTTGCATTCCTAAAAGGGAATTGTGTATTCTAGTAAATAAAAGCAGCTGGGAACAGATACTCAGTGGAACTTGACTACTACAGTTAAGCTTTCCCTGGCTTCCCCCCATAAATCCAAATTAATATTTCTTGTCTTGTGTGTCAGTTTGCACGTCAGCTCTTTCTCCAAGCCTTTGAACTCGAAAGCCATGCTGGCTGTGGCTTTTCACAATTTATTAAGTCTAATATAAGGTGACCAGACGTCCCGCTTTTGGCGGGACAGTCCCGATTTTTAACAATTTGTCCCGCGTCCCGCGGCGTTTTAAAAAAATCCCGATTTTTTGAAAGAATGCATGACAAGCTAGGGAACGGCGGGAGAACGGGAAGGGAATATACAGTTTTCAGCGGCCATGTGGCTATTTAGCCAGGATATGAGTTTTATATTATTTTTGTTAATTTTATAATGTTAAACTTTAATAATAACAAATAATTGTTGAGAACTGATTATCGAGAACTGCTTATCAAAGTTCGCATTGTTGATCAGTTGTTAGAATTCGACCACCATTGTTTGGACTTAATGAACAATGGCATTTTTGGGGATTGGCAACGACGAAAACATTTTGTAACTGTCTCTCAGACGATACACATCGTACTGCGTGCTAGTAAGCTAGTTAAACAAGTGATGTCATTACAAATCAGCTATTCAGATAATTTAGGTAAGTAATTTATTTACTTATTTCATAAATACATAAATTTTCTTGAATTTAGCAGACAGTACTCGTATTATTTATATTTTATAGTGGCGGCAAAAAGTCTAGCGCCGACCTTGAAAGTGACACTTACGACTTACGTTACGGCAAATTCAGAGGAAAAATAATACAAGTTAGTATTGTTATTATTTAGAAAGAAATATAGGATTAAAATAATTTTTAAAATATAGTTACTTTATAACAATCAAATTAACTTAATTTATAAACTAACAATAAAATATGTTCATGTAATTATGTACCTACTTACTGTGTTTTTAAGCAATATTTATATAATAATTTATAATATAATTTTAAATTATTTTTTTTAGATTTTTAACATAATGAGTAAGAAAAGAGGATGCAAAGTCAACGATGATCTAAGAAGTGAATTTCCTTTTATTAAAAAAACCAAAAGCGGTTACATGGTAAAATGTGAGAAATGTAATGGTGAATTTTCTATTTCGCACGGCGGGAAGAATTATATTTCAAAGCACTTGGAGACACAGAAACATAAAAGACATTTAAATACTGCTGCATCTTCCTCCAAAATACAGGAATTTTTTCGGAAAACAATTTATGGAGACGAAGAAAAGAAATTAGCATTAGCAGAAGGACTTACGTTTTTTCATGCTATTAATCACAATCATTCCTTCAGATCTATGGACTGTACATCACAAGTTGTCAAAAACTTATTCAACAAAAAATTTGCCTGTGCTAGAACAAAATCCGAGGCAATTGTGTGTAATGTGCTTTCCCCATATGCATTTTCAGAATTAAACAAAAATCTAGAAAAAATTAATTTTATATCCATATATTCTGACGCATCTAATCATAAGGATATAAAGTTATTTCCAACCATTATTAGATTTTTTGATTCGGAAACTGGAATAAAAATTAGAATTTTAGATTTCGTTTCTTTGCCCGGCGAAACTTCTGAAATAATTTTCAGTTCCATTATTAATATTTTGGAAAAAAACAATTTAAACATAAAATGATTGCATATTGTGCAGACAGCACGAACGCAAATTTTGGAGGAAAAGCGAGAAGAGGTTCAAATAATATTTTTTATAAATTAAACAAAAACCTTAATCAAAACATTATTGGTGTTGGTTGTGCAGCACATAACGCCATTCAAACAGCTGCTGACCTGTTGCCCGTAGATGTGAAAAATATTGTTATTAAAATATAGTCTTATTTCTATATATACACTGTGCGCGTTGAAATGCTTAAAGAATTTTGTGAAACTGTGGAAGTCGAATATCAGAAAATACTTGGGTACAGTAAAACTCACTGGTTAGCTCTTTTGCCAGCTGTCGAAAGAATTTTGAAAATATACGATCCTTTGAAATCCTACTTTCTATCACAGGATAAATGTCCTAGAATTTTAGAAGAGTTTTTTGAAAAAGAATCTTCAAAAATTTGGCTAAAGTTTGTACACAATCAAGCAGCTCTTTTTCAAAATGCTATAAAACTTATTGAAGGTGACAAAATTTCGGTAATCGAAGTAGCAAATGAAGTTAATAATTTAAAATTTCAGTGTCAAGAGCGGTTAGAAAATAATTTTCTTCCGTTAACTATCCGTAATAGTATAAGCCAGCTAGAAGAACAAGGTGCAATAAATCGTGCAGATATCATGAATCACGTCAAAAAGTTCTATAGTAACTGCATAGATTATTTAGAAGAGTGGACGGTACATTACAATGATATTGAACATTTTCATTGGGTTACATTAAAACAAGAACTTAATTGGAATGATATGCAAAAATCATTTGATCAAAATTTCCCATATAGTAATATTTCCAAAAATGATCTTTTTAATGAGGTATCATTATTAAAAAAATATATTGATAAGGAAAAGGTTAAATCTTGGGCATCAGCAAAAATCACAATAGAGAACAAATGGTTAGAAATATTTCATCATTTTGAAACAAACCATGTTCCATACAATAATGCACTAAAAATTGTGGAATACGCGCTGTCCTTACCAGGAACTAATGCTGCGACTGAACACTTTTTTTCTGCGGTAAATAAAGTGTGGACATCAGAAAAATCACAATTAAGTGTTGAGACTTTGAAAGCCATTTTATGTGTGAAATATAATTTAACAAATTCTTGTGAAAATTTTCACGACCTTTTAAACAACGACAGCAATCTACTAAAAAAAAATTCACTCAAATGAGAAATAAGCCAAAGAATAAAATACTATACATAATTTTTTTATTATATTAGTAAATTGTACTTATGTTGAAATTTAAAAAAATATATTACAATACTACTTTTGCGTTCTATGAAAATTTCTGTTGCTCCATATAGACCAAATTTTTAATCAAGAACCCCCTCCCCCCGTCAATGGTGTCCCGCTTTACCAATGTTAAAATCCGGTCACCTTAGTCTAATAGTTTCCTGGTGGAGTCTTTAGGGCTTTCTATGTACAATATGTCACCTGTGAATAATGACAGTTTTTATTTCCTCCTTTCCAATTTGGATGCCTTTTATATCTTCTTCTTGTGTGATCACTGTGACTAGGACTTCCAGTACTATGTTGAATAAGAGTGGTCAAAACAGACATCCTTGTCTTGTTCCTGTTCTTAAGGGAAACGCTTTTAGTTTTGCCCATTGAGAATGATGTTGACTGTAAGTTTGTAATATATGGCCTTTATTATATTGAGGTATGATCCCTCTATTACCACTTTCCTGAAGGTTTTTATAAAAAACTAGAGTCCTGGTGCATGCAATTTGTGCACTCAGTGGTGGTATCCCTCAGCCCGGCCTGTGCCCTCTCACAGTCCAGGAGCCCTCGGGGGATGTCCAACAGATGGCTTAGGCTTGAGCCCAGCTTTTGGCTGAGCTGCGCACCCTGTGAGAGCACACTGACCACCAGGGGGCAGCTCCTGTGTTGAGCATCTGTGCCCTGGAGGTCAGTGCGCATCATAGCAACCTGTTGTTCCACTGTTCGGTCGATTTGCATATTAGCCTTTTATTATATAGGATGGGTGTTGGATTTTGTTTAATGCTTTTTCTGCATGTATTGATATGATTATGTGATTTTTACCTTTCAATTTTTTTATGTGATGTGTCATATTTATTGATTTGAGAATATTGTACCAGCCATGCATTCCTGGAATAAATCTCACTTGGTCATGGTATATGATCTTTTTAATATATTGTTAGATCTGATTAGCTAATATTTTGCTGAGGATTTTAGCATCTGTGTTCATCAGGGATATTGACCTGTAATTTTCTTTCTTTGTAGTGTCTTTATCCAGTTTTGAAATTAGGATAATGCTGGCTTCATAAAAAGATCTTGGAAGTGTTCCTTTCTCTTGAATTTTTTTGGAATAGTTTGAGGAGGATAAGTGTTAGTTCTCCTTTGAATGTTTGGTAAAATTCTCCTACAAATCCATCCTGTCCAGGACTTTTGTTTGCTGGGAGGTTTTTTTTTTGTTTGTTTGTTTGTTTTTTAATTACTGCTTTAATTTCATAAGTTGTTATTGGCCTATTCAGGTTTTCTCATTCTTCCTGACTGAATTTTGGAAGTTTGTATATTTGTCCAATTTATTGGCATATAGTTTCTCATAGTATTTTCTTACAATCCTTTTTATTTCTGTGGTATATCGCCTCTTTCATTTCTGATTTTATTTATTTGGGTTTTCTCTCTTTGTTTCTTGATGAGTCTAGCTAAAGGTTCATCAATCATTTTTATCTTTTTGAAGAGCCAGCTCTTGGATTCAGTGATCTTTTTGTACTCTTTTTTTTTTTTTTTTAATCTCTATGTCATTTATTTCCATTCTGATCTTTGCTAGTTTCTTCCTTCTACTTCTTCTGGCCTTTACTTGCTGTTCTCTTTCCAGTTCTGTTAGTTGTAGGGTTAGATAGTTTATTAGTCCTTTTTCTTATTTCTTGAGGTAGGCCTCAAATGCTATGAACATCCCTCTCAGGACTGCTTTTGCTGTGTCCCATAGGTTTTGGATGGTTGTGTGTTCATTTTAATTTGTTTCCAAGAAGTTTTAAATTTCTTGTTGGATCTCTTTGGTAGTCCACTCATTGTTTAATAACATGCTATTTAACCTCCATGTATTTGAGTGTTTTTGAGTTTTTTATTTATTTTTTATTTTAGTTGATTTCCAACTTCATGCTATTGTGATCAAAAAAGATGCTTGGTATGATATGAACCTTCCTGAATTTGTATAGACTTGTTTTGTGTCCTAACTTGTGGTCTCTCATTTAGAATATTCCATGTGTGTTTGAGAAGAATTTATATTCTGCAGCTTAGGGGTGAAATAGTCTGTAAATACTAGTTAGATCCATCATATCTAGTTTGTCATTTAAGGCCTCTGTTTCCTTGTTGATTTTTTTGTCTGGAACATCTGTCCAGTGATGTTAGTGGGGTGTTAAAGTCCCCTAACAAGACTTTATTTCTGTTGATCTCTCAAAGTCCATCAAGAGTTTTTTGTTTTGTTTTGCTTTTATGTATTTGGGTGCTCCTATTTTGGGTGTATATGTGTTTACAAGTGTTATATTTTCTTGTTGAATCATTCCCTTTAGTATCATGTAGTGGCCTTCATTGTCTTTTGTTATGTCCTTTGTTTTGAAGTCTATTTTGTAAGATGAGTTGTTGTAGTTCCTACTGAATTCCTTGTAATTACACTAAGTTCCTACCCCAGCTTTTTTTCCCTTTCCATTTGCATGGAATATTTCCACCCCCATCAGTCTGAGGTGGGTCTTGTAGACAGCATATATATGGGTCATTTTTTATTATCCATTCAGTCACACTATGTCTTTTGACTGGAGCTTTTATTCCATTTCCATTCAAGGTTATTATTCGTAGGTATTTATTTATTTCCATTTATTTTCTTTATCCAGGTGGTGGCAAGGCTGGGTGCCTCACCACTGATGCTCCCAACAGCCTCCTCCTGAGGAGGACCTTGTAAAACCTTCACAATGGAGTGGTCTTCAAGCTGGAGCCGTGCCCAGGGAGTGGCTGTAGTGGTAGCAGTGGCTCTCGAACCACCCCAAATTCTAGCGTGCAATCTGACTGACACACACGCATGTACACACACACACACACACACACACACACATGCACATCTGCACACTGGTCCTCTCCCTCCCTCCCTCACTCACACTCTCACCCTCACTTCAGGTCTGCCAGCCTCCACGTTGGAGTCCAAGGCTCTGCATTTTAATGGCCCAGATGGATGCTGATGTTGCTAGTCTGGATGTCTGAGATGCTGAATCTCAGAAGTGTCACTTCTTTTCTATATTTTTCCTTTATTTTCTCTCAGGACACCAGCTTACCAAAACTTGATATCTAGATAAGTGTTGTCTTTCAACAGAGGTGCCTTAAAAGTCTGTACTCTGATGATGCCACCACTCCAGAAAACAGCCTAGAGTTTAGTTCTTTCTTGTGTGCAAAATCAGGTAGTGCTTAGAAGATGTAGTCTCTCTATTTTATAGTCACACCTAATCATAATGGCTGTTTTAAGCCTTTAATGACAATTTACACCTCCCAGAACAACCTTTGCTCTAGATTTGGTTCCCAAGGATGAACGCTGTTAGCACTGAGCCATTTAAAGGAATATGCAACCTATTCTGTAACTCTGTTTTAATGAAGAGTCATGTAAACGTTCTGAGTGACAAGTACTTTTGAAATAGGTGCCAAGTCTCCAGGGGAGCAGTGCCCTTATTAGAATAGGCAGGTTCTCACCTTTTTATTATGAAATTCATTTTCCTTTACAGTCACATCTTGTATTTCAATCTCTATAACTATTCAATCTGGACCTTAGACATACATTCTCTTTTTTTTCAGATCATCCTTCAACCTTTGTCCTCAAATCCATCTCATCCCCAAGTCTTCGAAGCACAGAGAGGTGGAGAAATCAGGACATAGGAGTCAGGCTAACCTGGGTGCAAAGCCTATGTCAGTTCCTCTTGGCAGTGAGCTGATAGACAAAATATTTAACTTCCCTGAGCTTCTGTGTTTTAATTTAAGACGAGGCTACTCTGATGTGTGTGGATTAAATTAGATGGAATGTTCACAAAGGATAAATTGGATACAGAAATGCCCAGCCCAGAAAAGCACCCAAAAATGTTTCCCCTTCTTAGTTGTTTTTCTCTTTACTATTGACCCCTCCCCGCTCAGTTCTTTTCTTCTTCTTTCAACCATGCATGTTTCCACTATCCAGAAAACTCCGGTGACGTGAGTCTGCTCATTTAGTCCATCTCCCCTTCTCTCCAAAGACAACTTTTTGAGGATGTGGCCACTAGCTGCTCTCATCACTTCCCTGTCTGCCGAGCATCTGTCAGTAACCCAAACCCAGAGCTCATGCCCTTGGCCTTGACAATCCTGTGTTTTCTCTGGTCCACTTACCTCTGGAAAGGAGCCTCCCCATCTTTTCTTCACTGGATAACATGCTTACAGTGAAAACGACTGCTTCCAGAATTGGTCAAAGGTCACTAAGGAAAGAAGGATTGCTGAGAGGTTAAACAGCTTTTTGTTTAGTTTTGCTTTTATGTGTTTTAGAGAAATGGGATGAGGCTGTATGTGCATGCTTCTGTGTTTGGAATAGGATAGAGTCCTTACTCTTGGAGGCCGCAGGGGCTTTGTAATTGAGGGGGAGACTCAGTGGGTGCCCAGCCAGGGGTAGCAGATGTGCAGCTGGTCTCAGGAAGGAGGTTAGAGCAGGAGGGAAAGATGGGCATGGTCCATTTCACCAGGAACAGAGGTTTACAGGCCATTAATTTTAATGTAATGCAAATTGGTTTATGAAGGTGCTGACACACTGTTATTTAAAAAGCATGAGTAGCATGATAATTAAATGTCTGTCTATATTATTTTAGTACAGTTATAGTATATCCTTGGTGCAATAGATTTCCAGGCTTATAATTATATAAATTGCAAAGTACTAGAAAAGAAAAAAAAACATGTACTGTGATGCCAAAAACAAGGTGAGGTATGATAACTTAAGCTTCATTATTTTAAGCTGAACTCTGTTTAGCTCCTGAGTTTGGCCACACTCACTCACTAAAAATGTTCCCAAGTTATGCTTTCCAGTGTATAACATGAGGGGATAGTGATGTCTGTTTAGTGTTTCTTTTTGGTCACTTTGAGTTGAAGCGTGCATTCTTGGGGGAGCCAAGTACCCCAGAATTCAGACAGTCTGTGCCTAGTGGGCAATGGAACTGTAACAGACCCTTTGCTGGGAATCTGCAGCCCTGCGTTCTGTTTCGGGGCTGCCACTGACTGGTTTGGTGACTTCCTCCCTGGGTCTCTGTCACATAACCAATGTACTATAAATTCTAGAGTGAACATTTTGAGACTTGAATTTTTATTTTTCCTTCTTGATCTCTTAAAATAAAAAAATCTCCCAACATAGCCTTTTACACATATGACTTTGAAGTTGAATTTCTTCAGTTCCAAAAAAATTTATCTAGAAAAAATGTCCAACAGGCTTGAGATGTCCATGGAAGATGAGGAGGAAGGCAGGGAGGAGGGCAGGGAAGGTAAGCTTAGGACTTGTTTAGGGGGAAAAGCAAAGAGGAAAAAAAAAGAGTCCATGACAAGGGGGTGCCACCCCATATTTGGGGAGTCTCATAAGTACATAGATGCAGGCAAAGCATGTAGCCACACTTTTACCCTTGTCGTTGCACCAAGACTGTTGATAACTCTTCTAAGAAACACCACTGGGAGGATTAGTGGTTTTATTATCTTTAAGCTAATCTGGTCCATGAGGCTGCTGAGATCCCTGTGTTTGTTTAAGAAGCATAATCAGACAAGCTGCTTAGCTTTGAGCACTGGCTGGGGTGCCTGTGACCTCTGTCTGGGAAGTGCTTTCTGAGGCCAGCTTCGGTCCTGGGTATCAGGTGAGCATCTGGGGAGTGGTAGAAGCCCACGTGTACTGTAGGAAACCGTCCCTGCATCTCAAGGTAATGCTGCATGCTCCATCAGTCATGAGCGTGAGCTCTGTCGGAGGCTTTAGAGATCATTGCGCCCAAGCCAGTCCTTTGTAGAATAGAGGCCCAAACTCAGCTGGTGAGGAGCGGGTCAATCTGCTACCTGGTACTGAGCTGAGCTTTCTGTGTTTCCCACTGTAAAACACGATATATGGTGTAGTATATCATTATTGCCAAAAATAAATAAAATAAAATATAAAAGCTCCTGCTTTAGGGAAAAATATATATATATATAAGTAAAACAGACATGTGTAGTAGTCCCTTAAGCTATATTGCTTCTGAGAATTAATTTTGGATTTTTATGACCTTGCTACTTCTTCCAGCCATCTCTGCTCTTAACTTCCTCCTTGTATAAAAACTAAGCAATTCTTTTTTTTTCTTAGAATTTTTTTATTATTAATTGATTTTTGAGAGAGAAGGAGAGAGAGAGAAAAACAGACAGACATTGATTTATTATTTTATTTATTTATGCATCCATTCCTGGTCAGGGCATATACAAGAATCAACTAAGCAATCCTTTTGTAACTTCACAGTTATATCTGAACACTTCTCACCTGTGCTCTTGCTCTGATTATCTGGGCCAAAGCTGCAAACTCTGGACCACAGCTATTTCCAGTTTTATCTGGATTCTCACCAGGGATTGGAGATGGTATTCTTCTGCGCTGGTGATGGTGTTTTCTCAGGTCAGAGTAGACTAGAAAGAGCATGGAAGCCAGTTTCCTTTCTGCAATGTGTCTCCCAACTTGGTCCATGCCTTTGCTTCTGTCTCCCTTCTCCCTTACAGGGGCCACGTTGATTGAGAAGTCATTTACCAAAGATTGGTAACCTGCTGACCCTGGTCTGTATTTAGGAAAACCACTTTCTGTCATTAGACTTTTCCACCCAGTTTTCCAACCCTGGCTCTTTTTATAACTTATGCAGCTAACCAATAAAAACTCATTTTGAAGAATCATGACAACCCTGTATTTCTCATACCTTTCCTCTTCGGCTTGCAAAGTGGGCCTCTTAATTAAACAAAAAAAACAAAAAAAAGATTACACTGTCCATTTGTTCTTGGCAGGTTGGTGATTCCAGCAGAGTTGATACTTTCCTGTCCTCTTTATGTTTAGCATCCTTTCCCAACCAAGAACATGCTGAATGTTCATTCGGAAAGACTGAAACTTTAAACTCCGTCGCTCTTGGTCTGACTGTTTCTGTTACGTGTGGTCCTCAGCCAGGTTAAGGCTTGAGGATGGGTGCACAAGGTAAACTGGCTGAAGAAACAGCCTGAGTTTATCCAAAGCCCTGATGGTTGCCAGCCATTGTTTCTGAGAAGCAGACTTGTTTCTTTCCCTTGGCAATGACCTCGTATGGAGATAAATTACAGGATGTTCACACAGTCAAAGCCTCATAACTGAGTGGCAGGCATTACTATGTCTGCTGGGTCAGTTATGAACAGGGTTGAAACTTATGGGTCTTGAAAAACCAGGTAAATTAGAACATATTTGAACTTTACTAAAGCTTCTAAAGACCCTGAGATTTAGAAAGAGTTTGAAAGGATTTGCTATTGTTGCTGACTTCATTTCAAAGAGTCTTTCTGAAGATCTTCTGTGGTCTGCTAGGGATACAAATGTTAGAGACAGCATCCTGTCCTCCGAGCTCCAAGATACCTGGGGAAAGAAATGAATAATTATAACACAGTATCATATGTACTGTGATAGAGGTTTATCCACAGTGCTTTATGAGGTCCAATGAAAGGAAAATGAATTCCAACCACAGTGGGGGAAAGGGGTAATGGAAAGCTTAACATTTTAAGCTGGGTCTTGATGGAATTTTCCATAAGGACACATTGGTAAAAGGCATTCTAGAAGGAGGGAACAACAAGAGTGAAGGATCAGAAGCCATAAAGCTCTGGGAAGTGGCTTGTCTAAAGGTTGAGTAGGTAGGAGGATCAGGAGATGAGGCTATGAAGGTGGGCACTGGCCAGCCTTTCAAGGACCTGCAGGCAGTAACTCACATTTACTCATCTCCATGTCACATACCAGACACTGCTGAGCACTTCAATCACAGCATTTCTGCCATGCCCTGGTGACACCAGCAGACATGGCACGTGAAGCGGAAGCAGTGTTTTTCTGTTTTCCTCCAGGATGTCATACCTAGTCAAGCAGTGGGGATGAGGAAAAACCTTCATGTGACACATCTTTGATTGGCTTGGCCCAGTACAATTTTTGATAATAAATAAGCCATGTTAATAATCAATGTCCATTTTTTAAAATTAGAAACCACTTGATCAGATTGCAAAAGAATACATGATGTGATGCAGTTTTCAGTTGGCTAACGAGAGGCAAGTCAGAGCAGTTGAGAAAGAATGCCTAAACTGTGGTTCTATTTAAAACATTTCATATATGTTTGCTGTGTCTTTATAGGATAGTTCCTTAAATTTGAGGGCCCTGGCCCAGAGGGAGTCATTAATGAACTTCAGGGGGATCCAGGATTGCCTTTAGATTGTATACAAAACATTTTCTCTACTAACGAACACATTTATGTCTATGAGAAAGTCCATGCGTTTATACAATTCCAAAAAGGGTCGTTTGGTCCCCAAAATAATAGGATCCACTTATTTATATGTTATCTTTGGAGTGTAATGTCCCCACTACATCTTCAATGCTCCCCATTAATAGGGAGGTGGTCAGGTCTAGCTTAGAAGCCCAGAGAGGGAGTGGGCTGCCCAGCTTAGCCTCTGCTTCTGCACCTCATGAGTGTGAAGATAACATTTTCCTTGTGGATCTGGGGTAAGAAGAACATATCTATGCCAGTGCTCCCAGTGCTCAGTAGGTGCACAGGATATGGTAGCTGCTCCGTTTGTGTCCTGTGACATCTGGGCCAAGGATCATTACTTCCCTTCCCAGCATGCTCTTATTCGTTTTGTGTAGTAAGTAGTTGGAGTGAAAGCGAAGGGATGTGCCCTCCTTCTGCCTTCCTGCCTCCTACCCGAGCTGGATTACTGCTTGGAGTCCTTCTGTTTAGAGGCACATGGGACAGGCAGTGTGCTGTGAGACATCTGTGCTGTTCCCCTCTGGTATCGTGTCACGGAGAGGGCTTGGCTGGAGGCATGTGTTTCCTTGGCTAACTTTCCTGGCCGGGCGGGAGCTGACGCGCTTCAGTGTGTATTTCACAAGTCCACCGGTGGGAAGCCCTGCAGACCAGCTACTCCAGGAGGGCGTGGGCCATGCGGCCAAGAGCAGCAGCGCGGCTGCCAGGTTTTGAGAAAGTATTTGAGGCATCAAGTCATCCAGGCCCCACACCCTTGCTCACTCTCCCGCCTGCAGTTTTAATATGGGTGAGGCTGGATTAAGTGTCTTGGCAGAATCCAGCAACTGGAGTCCTTTCTGGCAGAGGATGGGGAGTGTACATCAGGATCACATTCCAAATGCAGGGACAGATATTTTGGAAGGATAAAAGAAAGAGAGTGAGAAAATTAAATGTGGTGAGAAATAAATTTTCCCTTTCTGCTGTCTGAAAATAATTGAATTATGTTATTTTGTAAAATAATCTGTTTTGAAGTTTTTCCTTTGCCATCATGCTACCAATTGCTTTACTGATTTGAAGAGGGAAATAAAGCATTTCCTGGGCTGTGACTCCTATCAAATACCTGGAACTTGGTATTTGACTTATCTAAGAGGTGGTTCTGCTGTCTGTTAAGACTGGAAATGTGAGCCCAGGCCTCCTAGGATAAAAGCAGGCCAGGGCACAGCGGCCAGGTCCTCTTTGTCAGCTCTGGTTGGCTCCTCCCTCTCTTCCAGTCAAGGCCAGTCCCCGCACACCTTCCTCAGGGCCTTCCCTTCCTCTGGGCTTTGAAGGGCTTAGTCACATTTGGCCAGAGACCCTCAAAGGTGTTTGTCTTGCCCCATGATGTCCTGCCAGGGTTTCCCTTCTCTCCGTCTCAACTATTTCTGGAATTCTGCTCCTGACCTCTCTCTGTTCGGTTTAATGGGGAGTTCCCATGTCACGGTTGCCCTTACAATGAGGTCTCTTCACTATCCAGGGAATGTTTAGTGGCTGTTAGTGACTGTACTTTAATAGTGGAGTGGGATAAGATGAGACTCCAGGCAGCTGTCCAACAGTCTCACTGAGGGACAGACAGGAACACACATGGGGCTTCAACAATGGAGACAGATTTCATAACTTCATATCCTGGCTTGGCCACTTATCAATGGATGGCCTTGAGCAAAGACATAACTTCACTGTGTCTCAGTTTCCCATCTATGAATTGGGTACAAAAATAGTATTAACCTCACGTTGTTGTGAGGATTAAGTGAAATAATGAACATAAAGTGCTTTGAACAGTACCTGCTATTGCTCAACTCATGTTACTTAGCATCATTGCCACTGTCATCATCATCTTTACTTACTACCTGGTAGTCTTATGCAAGTTACTTTGATTCTTTGAGCCTTAGCTTCCTTATATGAAAATAAGTATAATGCTAATAGCATTGTCAAGAAGATTTAAAAAGAATGTATGTGATGACTCTTAGCCCAGAGCTTGATACCTAGTGAAAACTTGGCAAAAATGAGTTCCCTTGTCCCTCTCCAACACAGCCTGGTTCTGTATAGCCTGTCAGCTATTTGGATGGAAGACTCCATCCTACTATAGTGTGGCTGGCTATGTAATGGCAAGTATAATCCTTGTTATTTATTTTAATTTGGCACAAGTTAACATAATCTTCCCTCTAAACAATCAACTCCTTTTCCCACCTTCCACTTCTGTCCTTTGTATCCTCTCTTCTGCTGTGAATTGGTCAGGCAATTAGTCTTGAGCGCCTGAACATACCCAGGAGAGTGCTAGGTGGCCCAGAAGTCACAGAAGACTTGTAAGACTTTCACCTTGGATATCAGACTCAAGCTGCCTAGAAATCTTTCCTGATCCCCATTACTTCATTCATATCACCATTTCCCCATTAATCTTGAGTTATCTTTGATTCTATTTCTTGATCTAATAGCTTCCATTCAGTAAAGGCCTTAGTTATCATACCAGGTCACTTCAGTAATATCATCCCATTGTTTTTTACAGTAACCCTGGGAGGTAGGAACTATAATCATTCCATTTTACAGACGAACAAACTGAGGCTTAGTGAAGTTAAGAACCTTGCCAAAGGCCACTAAATAGTAAGCTTAGCTAGGATTGAAACCCAGGTATGTGAGACTCCCATCTTCTACACTTCCCACTCTGTTATCTTCTGACTGCTGATTTCTTTATGTTTTGGCTATGTATCTCTTTGTAACAAACCATCCCAAAACAGTGGCTTAAAACAATAGTTTATTATTTCATGATTCTGAGGGTTGACTGCACTCAGCTGGGTCATTCTTATTTGTTCTCTCCTGCACTTGCTATCAGATGGTGGCTGAGACTGGAGTCATCTAAAGCAGCGGTCGCCAACCAATGGCCCGCAGACCACTGGTGGTCCGTGAGGTCCAAAAGGTTGGCGACCGCTGATCTAAATGCTCCTTCACTCACCCGGGTTGAAAAGAACCGGGGGCTCATCACAGCATGGTGGCTTCAGAGTGGTCAGATTTCCTACATGGCAGCTGACTTTCCCCCACGGCACTCATTCTAGAAGATCCATTGGAAGTGGCAAGTCTTCTTAGGACCTAGCTTTAGAATTCCCAGACCTTCACTGCCACCACATTTTCTTGGTCAAGCAAGTTCCTAAAGCCAGTCCAAATTTAATGGGACAAATTATCAGGCTCTATCTCTTGATATGAGAAGCAGCATGTATGTACAGTCAAGGAAGGAATTGATGGTCGCCATCTTTATCTGATCAGTCACCAAAACCCATCAATATTTTTGCTTTAAAGCAGTCCCTCTTAGCCCTGGCTGGTATGGCTCAGTTGGTTGTGTGCTGTCCTGTCACAGGAAGGTTTCCAGTTCGATTCCTGGTCAGGGCACATACCCAGGTTGCAGGTTCTCTCACATTGATGTTTCTTTCCCTCTCCCTTCCTCTCTAAAATCAATAAAAACGTGTTTTTTAAAAAGTCCCTTTTAGCTGTTCTATTCTACTCCCACCACCTTAGTAGGGTCTGATTTTGTTGTGCTTCATTTTTTATTCAGTGCAATCATCTCCTAATTGGGTTCTAACTCTATCCCCAGCTCCTAATCCACTGTATATTTTGCTAGAGTACAAATCCTCACCAGATGCCTCTTTTATTCATTGGTTCATCTATTTATAGATCCAAGAGGGACTTTAGAAGTAAACCATCTCACCTTTGCATTTTACAAAGGAGAGAACCAAGACCCCAAGAGGGCATATTCAAAATCATATGGTTAATTTTTTTATAAAGTTTCATGTCTTCCTTAAGCTAGAAGATAAAGGAGAAGACCCAATTCTTGCCCTTGAAGAGACTACAGTTTAATAGTAGCCATATTTGGTCAAAGGGCCACAGTTTGCTGTCACCTAGTTAATAATTTGATTTCATGGGATTCATTGTTATATTCCCTTTCATTTTCTCCCCTTTCTTTGACTCCCTCTGGAAAATGGATGATGTTTCTGGTATGTGTGCCTGTGTGTGTACATACACATATGTATGCATTTGTGGTCTCTGGGAAGAAGGAAACTAAAAATGGAAGAAGGTGAGACATAGATTACTGAGGAATCCATGCCGACTATTTAGTGCCTCAGGCAGCAATGCGAATGTTAAGGAATAATTATTTAAGAAAAGGTAAAATCACAATTCTCTTTCAAATATAAAATGAACTCTTGTAAAAGACTTTCTTTAGCTCATTAATTTATGATGGAACCAGTATGATGTTATAGTTAGTTCGGAGGAGAGAGCTAGCACACACAAAGGCCATGGGGAGTGTGGAAAGGAATTTGCTGGAGATGAAAAACTGGCTTCGTGGGGATCCAGGAGGGCCTATTATTTGCATCTCCACCAACAAAACTCATTTCTATTACTGTCAGTTTTCTACAACTTATAGAATTGTAAAGAGCTCAGCTAAAGGGAATGAAAGGCATAGACCTATAAAATTAGATGATCTGGAAAAGGTTATTAAACAATGCCTAATTATTCCCTGGAAAAGATATTCAGGAATCTTTTTCTTTTAATCTTTTCAAAGTTTTTTTATAATTTTGTGTGATAAAAATAACATTCAGTAAGCTCATGTTACTCTAAATTATAGAAAATCTTGAAATCTAGGCATGACGTTTTCAGACTCAGTTTGACAGTTGACAGTGGCAGCTTCTGGAGCCTGTGAAAGTGCAGGAGGGAGGTCAGTTTCCCAGCGGTGCTCTAGGCCAGGACTGGCGTCTCCGTGGAAGGGCCGAGGGACCACGTCTGAAGAGGCAGTGAGGCAACATGGAGCTGCATAGGAGTGGAGTTGAAAAACGGAGTTTGAGTCCCAACCTTGCTACTTTCCACCCCTGCAACATTGGGCAGGATGGGCCATTTGCTCATCTATGGTTAGGGAGTACTATTAATTGCCTCAGAGGCTGTTGTATTAAATGAGAAAGCACTTATCTTAGTACTTAGGACTTCTGAGGCCAGGGCAGTGTGTGCTAAGTGTTAGTTTTCCTCCTTCCATAGGATGTGCCTTGGGGCACAATACTTCAGCTTTGGTTTCTTTATCTCTTCAATGCAGAGCATGGCATCCACCTCACAGAGTTGCTTTACAAACTGGCGAGTAGTTCCAGGAAATGCTGGTTTCCCTTTGGGACTCAGGAAGCGTCGCCGAAGAGATGGCCACTAAGTCAAGTCTCGATGGATGAGGGCCGCGCCAGCACAGCCCAGGGTTCGGGAGCCTGAACGGGGCGACGAAGGGTGGAGAAATGACAGACAAAGAGAAAAAGCTGGGTCTGGGTGGATCTTCTGTGCCTGGCTGAGGCCACAGACAGATCCAGACTGCCAAGCTGAGGCTTTATTTATTGTCAGGGACAAACAAGGCAATTGACAATGTTGTTGCAAGTTTCACTTGTTTTGGCAGCACTTGCTGCCCCTCCCACAGCCCACTAGCTACCCAGGAAAGAACTAGGGAGGAGTCACAAGATCAAGCTTAATTATGCCTAGAGGACTGTGCCCTTCCAAGCTGGGACTTGTATGCGACTTTGCCAGCAGGTCAGTCCGAGGCTTAACCCTATAACCGCTTCCTACATCTCGCCCTTTCTTTTAAATTTAACCCTTTGCACTCGCTTGGTTTTTTCTCGATTCCTTTATTCTAATGCTAACCGTGTCGAGTCACACTCGACATCCAAGTGCAAAAGGTTAAGCTACTAATAATGAAAGTAAAACTTAAACATCAAGAACAAAGTTCTGACTATGAAAACATTAACAAAACAATGCCAATACAAAACCCAATAACAAAACAATGCAAATGCAAAACCAGACATGGCTATAAAACAATGCCAATGCAACACATAATAATGCCAATGCAACACAACAATAAAGAAATCAAACTACAGTAACATTTTCCTACTAAATGAAAGTTTCTTTTGCTGATTCACTCAAGAGTCCTCAGACTTGGCTGCGCAAGAGTTTGCAGAAGACTGGCAGCTAATCAATGCTAGCATGGCCAGAAACATGGTTGAGGGAGCAGCTTCCACTTCCTGCTTTTCTGCCATCTGCTGGGCCTCAGTTGTTAACTTCTTCAGCTGACCCATGTTGGCACCTCGGTCTCTTGCGTAGCCTTTGTCATCTTCCTTTTCCGCTTTGCTATCATCGGGGTAACTTTCAGTCTTTTTAACGATGGGACAAGGAGCTTCTCTGGGTCCATTGTGGTCACGCACGTGACGCTCTGGCACCCAAATTGGCTGCACTGCTCCTTCTGGAAAGATAGAAACACAACCTCTTCCCCACATCATTACTGGATCTGGTCCAAACCATTGTCCAGTTTGTGCATCCTTCCACCGGACTAACCCCGTGGAGGCTATTGGACAGGAGGTCCTATGCCTTTCGGTTGCTGTATGACTCTCTGCATCACAGTTCAAGAAATTTAAAGTATAAAGAACATGACTGAGTTTGTTTTGAGGTGACACATAACATCCATCTCCCCGTTTCTGTTTTAGTAATTGCATTTTAAGGGTACTATTTGTTCTTTCCATATTGCTTAATAATTTTTGGAAGTCATTTAATGTAAGGAAAGTGTCAGTCCGAATTTGAATTTTCTGAGGTTTTATTGTTTTTTCCTCAATAATGCTGCCAAGATAAGAAAAAGGAAATGTCCTTTGAACCTTTTTGGGTGCTATGCATAATCCAGCACAATGCAGAGAATCCTGCATTATAAGAGATATTTAGTTACTTCATTTTTCCCTTCTTAGAGGAAAAAACCTTCATAACATTTAAAATACATCTATTAATCTCTATTTGATAAGGCTTTCCATGCAATTTCAAGTATATTAAGAGTCTCATACTCTACCGACTGAGCTAGCCAGGTCCGGTCAATTCCAAGTATATTAGATCTGTTAAATTTAAAAAGACTTCCTTAAAGAAGAGAGAATAAATTTCTTGTATTACTCTGGGCCCTTGGAGCTTACCAAGAATCATCTCTGTTAAAGCCTTGAAATTTTAACATGGAAAAAAACCCATCAAACAAATATCTATATATGATTTAAATATTATACCTTTTATAATTATCTTAAGATATTAATTAGATCTTAAACTAGTTTTTGCATAGAAAAATTTTGGTTGGGATCACAGAATTAATCCTCTTTTTTAATTAGACCAATAATAAGCAACTTATTTTGAATTCCTAATTATTAGAGAAAACACAACATTTTATTTTGTCAAAAATAAGTTCTTATACTTTAGACATTTAATTACCACAACTATATAATTTCTCCTAACTTAATTTGCACTTTGAACTTTTAAAGCTGGCAGGACAAATATATTTAGCATTTCCTAGATTAATAACACTTGATATTTTTAAGAAAAATACAAGACAATCAATTAGTAGCTTCAATTTTGTCCTCTAGGTTTTTTATGAGGCAAATTTAAACTTTACTTTTTATTTGCCAGTGGCTCTGGAAAACCAGGTTTGGTTTATTCAAATGTAAATTACCACATTTTTCAAAGATGGTTCCTGGCAGGAAATTAATTACCACCTGTCTGCTGGGGGAAGGGCGTCTACCCCTTCCTCCATTAACAAAGGGCATAGCCAGCCCTCACCTGGGCTATTTAGATTTTTTATAATTAATACATTATTTATCTATATTTCAACAATTTCTTTGAGATTTAGAGTCAATTATAATTATTTTAAAGCATTTACTTTGGATAAATTCTATAACAGAGAATTTACTCATTTTCTTGAAGGCCTTAAAAGTTAACTTTTTAACAAGGTTCATTAGTATTTTGAAAACTACTCTTTATTATGGAAATGTGAATCCTGTTGCTGGAATTAGCTTGAATTTCTTTCGGGAAGACTTTTTCGCCATTTTTCTTAGAATAAAACACACCAGTTCTGGGTTTTTCATTTTCTATAGCTTTTGCAGAGAGATTCCAGCTTAAGACAATCTAAATGTCCGAAATCGGACCATGTGCACATTCTGTCTTACAGCTAGGTTCTCTCCCCATGAGCACAGAAATTCCAAACACATTTCTAAATTTTTAAGACTTTTTCATGGCGAAGAAGGACACTTTAAATTAGCCTACTGAGAGAGTGGGCTTCCATATTGGATAGCCACGTGTTTCCCTTCCCCCACATCCTGCTTACTTCGGGGAAAGTTTCAGCAACAGATCTTAAATGTTTTCTTTCTTTTTTGCTTTCTGAAGTAATAACTAATCACCCAATTTGGCCAATATTTGCATTTCCCTGCCACATTCCTCCACTCCCCTTCTGGAGTGGGCTCTAGGCAGTCCCGAATCAGGGAACACAGACTAAAAGTAGAGGCAGGCATTTCCTCTGGACCTTCAGCTATATAATGATCGCGAAGTTGTTTTCCTACCTTCTCCCATGCCTCTATATTTACCTTTTCTTCCTCAGAAAACCATGGGCAGGTTTTACTTACAAAATTCAAAAACTCGAAAAGCTGTTCATACCTCACAGAACAGCCCCTTGCTTGGAGCATAGCCTTAAGCATGGATACGCATACATTCTTTCCCTGTGATCCTGAATTTCCCATGTTTTTACACCTAGTCTAGTACAGTACCCCTTCCTTACTTACTGCGTGCACACGCCTTAAGGGGCTCCTTTCGCCTGACAATTAAAGTTCCCTCACACTCAGGTTCGCATTGAGTGCCAGTTGGGCCAAACTCAGCACCGCGTTGGGCACCACTTGAGCCGTGCCAGCACAGCCAAGGGTTCGGCAAGCCTGAGCAGGGGCGACGAAGGATGGAGAAATGACAGACAAAGAGAAAAAGCTGGGTCTGGGTGGATCTTCTGTGCCTTGCTGAGGCCACAGACAGATCCAGACTGCAAAGCTGAGGCTTTATTTATTGTCAGGGACAAACAAGGCAATTGACAATGTTCTTGTAAGTTTTGCTTGTTTTGGCAGCACTTGCTGCCCCTCCCACAGCCCACTAGCTACCCAGGAAAGATCTAGGGAGCAGTTCCAAGATCAAGCTTAATTATGCCTTGAGGACTGTGCCCTCTAAGCTGGGACTTGTATGCGACTTTGCCAGCAGGTCAGTCCAAGGCTTAATCCTATAACTGCTTCCTACAGGATGAATATATGTTTTGTACATCAGCATGTCCAGATTTCATAAGATTTCCCAGCACAGTAATTAACATGTATATAATTCAGTTTTATTTTACTTATTTTCATCACATCATTTTGGACCATGTGTTTTCTCTTTAGTCATTGTACTGAGTTTTGAAGCTTGTCATGGTAAGGGGCATGTATTCTGGTCAAAGTAAGTGGGAAACAGTATGAAATGGTTTGAAGCTTACTTGGGGATGGATTATAAATGGAATGTACACTGTTCATGTGAATTAATGTTTATCTAAAGTTCTGTTAAATTACAGGTTTGGGAGACAGCCCTAGTCACAATATTTTGACCCATTGCTTCCACCTAAACAATAAACTATCTTAGGAGTTCTATTACTTTGGCACCTCAACTACATCTCCCAGTATTTTTTCTCCCAGTGTTATGCCCAGAGTTCAGGGTCCCCAATAATCAACCACCAGGGAGCCTTTTCTCCGATGCAAAAGCAAAGAGTCTTTATTCAAACCCGGGTTTGGCTCCCAGCCTCCTCCTGACGCAGCAGTGGGGCCAGAGAGAGATCCCCGGGGGAGCGATGGGTTATAAAGGGTTGGACAGTTGGGTGGGCTTAGGGAAGTGACGTGGGTTACAGAGATCACCTTAATAGGCCAGGGTTTTTCAGCGGGGTCTTACAGCACAAAAGTTAGGAAGTGACCAGTACATTCTGAGGCTGGAGCCGTCCCCCATTGTTTCCTGATTGGTCAACAGTGATGTATAGGGAGTGTCCTGTAGATATGCCTTATCAGGACCTAGCTGCGCCTTTGGAGCTTCATTGGTCCACTCAGGCAGTGGTTGGGGGAGTTAGGACATTCCTGGTGCTCCTGTGGCCACTCCCAGCAAAAAAGGGGGGGAGGGGTCGTTCCGCAAGATGGAGGATAGCCAGTTTTTGCTTTGCCCTTTCATTCCCCCCTTGTCTTAGAATACCCGGCTCAATCATGAGACGGGCTGCATTTCTACCCTATCTTCCGTTGCTAAAGGCTGGTATTGGGCTTGCAAGACCATTAATTGTACTACTCCTATGCGTTCTTTGACAAAACGAACTAGTTTGTTAATAATATAAGGACCGAAAGTCAACAACATCAGGAGAATTATAAGGGGTCCAATGAGGGCGGAAATAAGAGTAGTTAACCATGGGGACCAATTAAACAGGGATTCATACCATGACTGAGACTGCTCTCTTTCTAGCTTTCGCTTCTGCAATCCTTCTCTTATGAGAGCCATGGATTCTTTGACGACTCCTGAGTGGTCAACATAAAAACAACATTCTTCCCCTAGGGCTGTACATAAGCCCCCCTGCTGCATGAACAGTAAATCTAATCCCCTCCTGTTCTGGAGCACCACCTCAGACGAAGAGGTGAGGGATTCTTGCAAGTGGGTGATGGATTTCTCAATCCTTTCTAAGTCTAAGTCGATGGCTGCTCTGAGGGTTCCATAGTTCTTGTCTTGTATGACAAGCGAAGATATTCCAGTCCCGGTTCCCGCTAGTCCTAGCCCCAAGAGAGCTGCCACAGTTAGGGCAGTAATAGGCTCTCTTTTACTTCGGGGGTTAATGGTGTCTACTCTGTTAAGTACTTCTTCCCCCGAGTGATATATTAATTTAGGGATTAACTGCACAAGTACGCAGAAACCCTCTTTTTGGGAATTAAGGACTAAAGAGTGGACGCAAGAAGCGAGGCCACTGGAACAGGCCCACCATGCATTCTCAGGGGGCAAGAGATATGCTGCCACCCTAGGGGTAGCCAGAGTTTTGTTACAGAGATGTGTCTGTTCAGAGGGGACGTTGCCAATACAAGTTCCCTGCCCTGTCACCGCCTGGAGGGTCAGCTTCGCAGCCGTTTGCTGCCACCTGCAGGAGTTGGCAGTCGAGTCTGCCGTGTAATTGCCCTTAATTGCGACGCCCTCATAGTATGGTGGTTTGGCATCTAGACAGAGCCAGCAAAACTCAGTTAGGTCGGGCCTAGAGGCGTTTAGAATATAATACGCCCCTATGATTATGCCCCAAAGGGGGTCTACCTTAGACGGTGAGATATAACCCAAGGTCAGGTTCCCCATGGCAGGTGTAAGTGGGGTAAAAGGCCGAGATGCCGGGGTCCAGGTTTTTCTGGGTGTGGACACTCGGGGTGTGGTAGTCTGAGGAGGCCGAGGAACCAATATTCGGTTGGGCCCTATTCCCACAGGGTCGTGATGGTCGAGGGGAGTGTTCTGGACCCGGAGGGTGAACAATATTCCAGGGTCAGTGACGCGCATTGTTCCAAATTCTCTGCACTGGTAAAGTCGGAGTCCCCAAATCTTTCCGGTGTCCCATCCGGTAGCCTTTTTTCCCTCTTCCGTGAAGGAGATGCTCACGGGGTTGCAGTAGACCCGTCCAAAACGAGGACAAGGTGGGGCAGACGGCCGTCCAACGGAGATTAGGTCACCTTTTCTCGGGGCCTTCCACCAAATATGTCCAGTTGAGACGCATGACCAGGAAGCACAGAAATAGTCTCCAGCGTCTCCGCAGGGGTTCTTCCCCCAGGACTGAGTTCGTGAGGGTTCAGGGCAGATGTAGAAATAGATGGTCCTTAATGGTTTTGAGTCCCCAATCCCTTGGCCTATCCCAGCAGGTCTGCAGAATAGCTCGGGATAGATGCTTCTGGGAAAGAGAGTCAGGAGGTCTACTCGCAGTTCAGGGAACCAAGTGTCTTTGGGATGGATTTGAGAAGTCTGATTAAGAACTGCCCCTGATTTGGTGTTTATAATTTGCCAGGTAACTTTATGGGGAGTGTGTGGGCTCCCGGCAGCAGGAGTGATCGCGAGCAAGATTACCAGCATCAGGCAGGCCGAGCGCACCATAGCTTGAGCTTGAGCGGGTTGCACTGGTCCTGATCGATGCTCCATCGCGTGATGAAATTCTCCTGGACTGCAGAGGGGTCAGCTGGGCAGACGTGGGTGTGATGGACCCAGGTCGCGATGCCGTCTACCTTGAGAGCGGTGGGTGTAGTCAGCACGACGACGTAGGGGCCCTTCCAACGTGGCTCAAGGGTCTCCCCGGCGGTGCCTCTTGACGAACACCCAGTCTCCCGGTCTGTACTGATGAGGCGTCGGGGTTGGGCCAGCCTCATAGATGGCGCGGAGGCGCGGCCAAATGTCCTCGTGCGTCCTCTGGAGCCCTCTCAAGAGAAAATATATTTCCTGATTTTCAAACTCATCAAGAAGCTCAGCCTTGAGGTTAGGAATGATAGGGGGAGGTCTGCCAAACATGATCTCGTAAGGGGTAAGACCCAGGGTGTAAGGAGAGTTCCTCACACGGTACAGGGCATATGGAAGGAGAGCCACCCAATCCCCGCCGGTCTCCATGGTTAATTTGGTAAGGGTCTCTTTTAGAGTCCTATTCATTCTTTCTACCTGCCCTGAGCTCTGGGGCCTATAGGCACAATGTAATTTCCAATCTGCCCCTATGACCTTGGCTACCGCTTGCGTTACCTGTGAAATGAAAGCTGGTCCGTTGTCTGATCCTATCATGGCTGGAAAACCATACCTGGGTAGAATGTCTTCCAGTAGCTTCTTGGCGACTGTCTGGGCGGTTTTATGCTTGGTTGGGTACGCCTCTACCCAGCCAGAGAAGGTGTCTATGAATACTAAAAGATATTTATAACCATACTTTCCTGGTTTGATTTCAGTGAAATCAACCTCCCATTGTGCCCCTGGTTTGGTGCCTCTGAGCCTGGTTCCTTGTTCACCTGACCTAGCTCTTGCGTTCGTGAGTTGGCAGGTTTTGCAGGAGGCTACAACTTGATTTATTTTGGAGTCTTGTTGGTGAATTTTGATTTTAGCATGCTGGATTAAGTCTCTCAATTTCCGGGTTCCCAAGTGGGTGTATCGGTGCATGTGCTCTAACACTGTAACCCCAAGCCAGTCCGGTAGGATGAGCTCCTTGTTTGGTGTGTACCACCATCCTTTTATTGAGCTGATGTCCCAGGGGGCAGAGACTCCGCCCATACAGTGTCTGTGTCGGTGACCACTGCTGCACCCGCATACCTGCACCCATCCCGCACGAAGCTGCTTCCATCCGTAAACCAGGTGGCCTCTGCGTCATGGAGGGGCCTATCGGTCAAGTCCTTCCGAAGTCTGTGCACCTGCTCCAGGATTCCCGCACAGTCATGTAGCGGGGCATCCAGGTCGGGGTCAGGCAGCAGGGTAGCGGGGTTAAGGGCTGCGCTTGGATGGAACCGTACTCTGGGAGGGTTGAGCAGTAAACTTTGATAGTGGGTCATACGTGCATTGCTCATCCATCTATCAGGAGGCTGTTTTAGGACCCCCTCAATGGCATGTGGGGTTGTGACCCAGATCTCCTGTCCTAGGGTCAGTTTGTCGGCATCCTTGACTAAGAGCGCAGTTGCTGCAATGATTCTCAGGCACGGCGGCCAGCCGGCAGCTACTGGATCTAACTTTTTGGACAAGTATGCTACTGGGCGGCTCCAGGGGCCTAAAGCCTGAGTTAGAACTCCTTTTGCTATTCCCTTGCGTTCGTCTACAAAGAGGCGAAAGGGCTTAGTAATGTCTGGCAGCCCCAGGGCTGGAGCAGCCAAGAGGGCTGTCTTTATCTGATTAAAGGCAGTTTCTTCTTTTTCAGTCCATTTAAATGTTTTCCCCTCCTTGGTAGCTTCATATAGGGGCCTGGCGATCTCAGCAAAACCTGGTATCCAGAGGCGGCAATAGCCAGCCGACCTTAGGAATTCCCTTACTTCCCTCCGGGAGGTAGGAGTAGGGATTTTCAGGACTGTTTCTTTTCTAGCATCTGACAACCGTCGCCGTCCACGTCCACCCTCCAGGATGTATCCCAAGTGACTCACCCTCTCTTTGCATAATTGAGCTTTCTTCGCGGAGGCCCGATACCCTAAGGTCCCCAGGATGGCCAGCAGGTCCCTGGTCCCCTGCTCGCAGTCTTCGGCGGTATCGGCAGATCAGGATGTCATCTACGTACTGTAGGAGGGTAATACTGGAGTGCTCTCTCCTGTACTCACCGAGGTCCTCATGCAGTGCCTCGTCGAAGATGGTAGGCGAATTCTTGAACCCTTGGGGCAGTCGCGTCCAGGTTAACTGTCCACTGTAGCCCTCTTCCGGATCGTGCCATTCAAAGGCAAACAAGGGTTGGCTTTGAGGCGCTAGCGGCAGGCTGAAGAAGGCATCCTTTAAGTCTAATACAGTATACCAGACTTTAGAGGGTGTCAAAGAACTTAGAAGAGTATATGGGTTAGGAACAGTTGGGTGTATATCCATGACTCTTTTATTTACTTCCCGGAGGTCCTGTACTGGCCGGTAGTCATTTGTGTGTGGCTTCCTGACTGGCAGGAGGGGGGTGTTCCAGGCAGATTGGCATGGGACCAGCACCCCCAGGCTCTGCAATCTCCGTATGTGAGGCTGGATTCCCTTCCGGGCCTCCTGGGTCATAGGATACTGCTTGACTCTTATTGGGCCTTCTCCAGGTTTTAGCTCCACCAGGGTTGGGGCCCTGTGAGCAGCCAGTCCATGCTGTGGGGAATTCTTGTAGCCATCTGTCCACAGTAATTTCTACTGGGGGCGTTCCCTGATGGAGACGATACTCATCCTCCAGTCTCAGAGTCAGAACCTGGATGGGGTGACCTTTACCATCGGTGACCTGGGGCCCCCCTTGTCTGAAAGTTATTTGGGCTCCAATCTTGGCTAGTAAGTCCCGTCCTAGTAGGGGGTAGGGGCATTCTGGTATTACCATAAATGAATGGGATACCCGGCACGTTCCTAGATCTACTGTTCTTCGGGTAGTCCATGAATACTGGCTCATGCCAGTCGCCCCTTGCACCCGGGATTTCTTGTTGGCTAGTTTCCCCTGAGGTGTACGAAGGACCGAATGTTGGGCCCCAGTGTCCACGAGGAAGTCAACGGGAGTCCCCTCCACTCTAAGAGTTACCCTGGGCTCGGGGAGGGGGTCTGAACCCCGACTCCCCTAATCACTTAACTCTTCTAGTTCTAAGACTTCTACTCGGTCTGTCTTGTTTCCCTTCTTACCATCTTTCTTTGGGCACTCCCGGACCCAGTGTCCTATCGCTTTGCAGTAAGCACACTGGTTCCGCTGCAGCTTCTTTTTCCCGCCCTTGATGGCCCTCTTACCTTCTTCTTGGTCGTCTGCAAGCTGGCAAAGGCAGAGAGTCCACTTCTCAGAGGAATCTGTGGTAGTGGCTAACAGGATCTTGGCCAGGTTCCGGGTCTGCTTGTCACTGGCAGCGGCCATAGCGCGGGCTTGCCTATCTTCCGGGGACTCCCGGTTATTGTACACTTTCTCGGCCACCTCCAGCAAGTCCCTCAGACTTTTTTCTCCTAATCTATCTACTTTCTGCAATTTCTTTCTGATGTCTGCGGCTGACTGGTTTATAAAACTCATGGCTACAGCTGCCTTATTCTGAGGGGCTTCTGGGTCCATGGGGGTATAAGTGCGGTAGGCCTCCATGATCCATTCTAAGAAGGTGGCTGGAGACTCATCCCTTTCCTGCTGTACGTTCCCTACTTTGGTCAAATTGGTAGGCTTTCTAGCAGCCATGCGGAGACCCCTCATTAGAGTCTGGCGGTAAATTCGGAGCCTCTCCTTACCTTCTGCCGTGTTGAAATCCCAGTCAGGTCTAGTTAAGGGAAAGAAGACATCAATCAGGGACTGGTTGGTGGTTGGGTTCCCGTCCACGCCGGGAACCACCTTCCGAGCCTCATTGCGGATTCTTTCTCTCTCCTCCATTGTGAACAGGACCTGCAATAGCTGTTGAGAGTCATCCCACGTGGGTTGATGGGTGAAAAGGACAGAATCCAACAAGTCGATAAGCTCCGCTGGCTTCTCAGAGAATTTAGGGTTCTGTGCCTTCCAGTTATAAAGGTCACTGGTGGCAAAAGGCCAGTAGTGATGGGGCTGATTGCCATCCGCGTCCGGGGGTCCTGCAGCTCGCAAGGGCAGAGTCTTAATAGTGGAGTCGGGGGCTGCGACATGCAGTTCCCTCTGAGCCCTTTGCCTGGTAAGGGGCGGGCTTCCCACTGGAACTGCGGCCGTTCCCGGAACTACACTCGCGGCTTCCGCCGGAACACCACCCACTGCTGCCGCCGGAACCACGGCCGCCGGAACCGGAACCGCGGCCGTTCCTGGAACTACACTCGCGGCTTCCGCCGGAACACCTCCCACTGCTGCCGTGGGAACACCGCCCACTGCTGCCGCCGGAACATCGCTTCTCTCCGGCAACCTGGGAAGCTGGTACGGGGGAGGAAAGATTAGCTCTTCCCCAGTTCCCCCCTGCAAAACCGGGTAGAGGGGAGCCGGGGCCGACGGCGGGGTGGCTTCTTTCTCTTTCTTCTTTTCTGCTTCCTGTAAGGCAAGAATGGGCTCCAGCTCCGCAGGGCGCGGAGCCAGGAACGGCTTAAGCCAGGAGCGGGGGTCCTCCACGAGGTCCTGCCAAGTAATAATGTAAGGGAGCTGATCAGGATGGCCTCCCTTTGGCCGAGAGACGATTTCTCTGGCCCGGCGGATGGTGGGGAGGTCGAAGGTCCCCTCCGGCGGCCACCCGACATTAAGAGCCGGCCACTCGCTGGAACAGAAAGTTTGCCATTGGCCCTTCCTCACTCCTGCACTAAGGTTGTTAGCTCTTCCCTTAACCTCTTTAAAATGATCAACCATAATGCTTAAGGGGGTAGTCTGAGTCTGTCCCATAACGTCCGTCCAGTGAGTCCACAAAAGTACACAGAAACCAAACAAACAAAGACACTGAAAAACTGGACGATGGCCCTGTGCCAACCAGCGGGAGCGACCCACTTCGTCCCAGAGTTTTGAGGGGAAGCCACTCCCCTCCAGACGGGGGTTTTTACGCCCCTCCAGACGGAGAATCAGAGCGTCCTCTGACCTCCTACCCAAGGTCCACCTGTGCGTCCACTTAGACCATTTTTGGGCACTTCAGGCTTCAGAAGCGAGCTCGCACAGAACAGAATAAACAATACAGAGAATAGACAATACAGACACTTACTGCGGTCAGTCAGCAGTCAGACTCTTCGGATCGGGTCCCTCCTGGGTATTGGGGAACCCCGGGCGAGCCCCCAAATGTTATGCCCAGAGTTCAGGGTCCCCAATAATCAACCACCAGGGAGCCTTTTCTCCGATGCAAAAGCAAAGAGTCTTTATTCAAACCCGGGTTTGGCTCCCAGCCTCCTCCTGACGCAGCAGTGGGGCCAGAGAGAGATCCCCGGGGGGGAGCGATGGGTTATAAAGGGTTGGACAGTTGGGTGGGCTTAAGGAAGTGACGTGGGTTACAGAGATCACCTTAATAGGCCAGGGTTTTTCAGCGGGGTCTTACAGCACAAAAGTTAGGAAGTGACCAGTACATTCTGAGGCTGGAGCCGTCCCCCATTGTTTCCTGATTGGTCAACAGTGATGTATAGGGAGTGTCCTGTAGATATGCCTTATCAGGACCTAGCTGCGCCTTTGGAGCTTCATTGGTCCACTCAGGCAGTGGTTGGGGGAGTTAGGACATTCCTGGTGCTCCTGTGGCCACTCCCAGCAAAAAAGGGGGGGGGGGTCGTTCCGCAAGATGGAGGATAGCCAGTTTTTGCTTTGCCCTTTCACCAGGAACAACATAAAAATCATTTATCAGACCATTGGAAATGATGCTCATTTCATTTGTTTATCATCATAAAATTGTACCTCTCTCTCCTTCCCTCCTCCCCCACACACATGCATAAATAAACACATGCACATAAGTGCACCAGCCAAGACTAACATTTTTGGGGTTATAGTTATTTAAGAAATTTGCATGAGGATTTCCAAGTGAAGCAGAGAAAGTCCTGACTCCTGACTTTCTTAGCTTGCCTTGTAGTTGTCAGTCTCATGTCACTGTCCATGATGTACAGCAAGCATGTCAAACTCAAAGGCTAACATGGGACAAATAAACAAGGTTTAAGTGTATGTGGGCCGCAAAAAAAACAAAAGCTTCAATTTTCATAGAAACATAGGTTTATTTCGATAGAGACATGCTGAATACAAAGGGCTGAAATAAATGAGTAATAGTTAACATAAAATAATAGAACATTTTAATAAAAATTAATATTTTTTCTTGAACATTAACTTACTGGACACTGAATAACTGCACAAATTAATAAACGTAACGTAAATAAACCTATTTTTCTTGTTCTCTGAAAGCGAAATATTCCCTGTTACTCACACTAAACAATTCAGTCCAAGGCTAATGACATGGCAATCGGCTGCTAAAATATTCGCTGCTAGTATTAGTGGAGAGAAATGGTGCGCCTGCGCGTAAGGCATGTAAGGGAAATGAATGCAACACGATTATGGTAATCAGTCATTAGCGAATGTTGTACTTCATTATTAATAATTATGTATAACAGGATATTGTAAAAATTAAGTTACAAAACTTTTATTAAAACGTTTCATACTGTTATGTTGGCTGGGTCGCAAAAATATTCGTTGTGGGCCACAGGCAGCCCACTGGCCGCGAGTTTGACATGCTTGATGTACAGTATAAGTCTGACAAAATGGTGGTCCAGGCAGGACTCCAGAGTAGGAGCCTTAGCTCCAGGGCACCCTCCACTCCATCATGCTCTCTGCCTGCCTGGGATTCCCACCTTACCTTCTTTTAGCTGCAGTTGCCCTTACTCCCCCTTTCTAGTGAAAAGCCTCCCTGTGCTTTTAATGTCTCCCAGAATCTCTCTTCTATCATGCATTTCCCTCTCCTTGTGACAGCCTTTATCCAACCACATAATCTGCTGGTACATCATAGACATATAGGGGAGTGGAGAGAGGAAGAGATTTTGTAAAATGAAAGGCAGTCTCTTTTGTTTTTTGTCCTCCTTGATATCAGAGCCTCCTGAGCTGGATGGGTTAGGATTGAAATGAAGATAGAGCTTGTTAGTGAAACCTGTAAACTGACAAAGAAACTCATGGATGTAATTCCAAGCAACTTTTTTTTTTCTCTCACTGTTCTTTTAAAAGTAATTTAGGAGAAGTTCTTTCACTGGCCTTCGTTGAAAACACAGGTAGTCCCATGACTTTTCTGGTCTCTCTCAAGTAATAAAAATTCCTGGGACCACTGGAAGTTGACAACACAGTTTCAATTCAGTTATTAAAACTGTCCAGTCTATGTAATAATCAAAATTTCTGACTTGCTTTAACATTAAATCTGCTCTCTTCTCCAAACTAGAACCTGCTGCAGGTAAGAGAGGTTGAGGTTCCTTTCTGCTTCCTCTCACACCCCTGCCCTCCTGTTGGTGCCAAGGTTTCTAACGCTGCTGGGTGTACAGGGAGAGAAGAGGAAAAGGTTGGAAGCTCTTACTTGACAAGTCCTGTTATAAGATATCATCTGGAGGGTCTTTAGAACGACTCTTCTGCAGGCTCTCCTGAGACCCCACATTGAACTGTGTTTCCCCTGACACAGAGGTTGAATTTCCTCTGGCTGGCTACCCTGTCTCCAGCTCACTTATTCCCTGTGGTCCACTCTATACAGACCCTTTCAGTTGGGGCTCTGTCACCTTCGCATGGAATTTTCTTAGGTGGGATTTAAAATAGATCCAGACTGACTCTCTCCCCCACATAACATGCCTTCTCTCTGGTCCACAAGCAGCACTCACAAGTCACCTGCCCTGACAGTCTCCAGAACAGTGCCCAGTAGACACCTCTCCTTTACTTGTACATTGGAGCATCTAACCTTTTAAGTTTCCCAGGCAGGAATCAAACCCAGGGCTCTGTGTCCCAGATCAACCCATGCACTGATCTCAATGAAGCTCCTTTCTCTTAACCTGAAGGAGAAGAGCCCACCCGTATCCTGAGAAGGGGGAAATGCCAACACTGCTCTCTCCAGAGTCCTCTTTCAAGCTTCATTTCCAAAAACTAGTCATGCCTCACTATGAGTAATCAATTCAAGAATCTTGTATTGAGTTTATCCTTCAACTTTTGTATGTAACTTTTGTATGTAAGTTCAAAAAATAACATCTACTGCTTTCCTGTCTTAGCTGAAAGTAAGACAGCAACAGCCCATTTTACCATTTTTAGTGCTGTCATCACTCTACTATGCTGGACCCTTTTTCTTGTTATCTCTTTTAATCTTGGCAACGGCCTCCTTTTAGAAAGAAATTGATTGGTTACAGGATTTGTCCTAAAGTGTTCAGATAGTGTTAGGGCTGGGATTGAAAACAATTCTTTTAAATAGTTCATAATTTCAGTTTTGATTGCCTCTTTAATCAAAGAGTATTTAAGGGAATGTCTGTAACTTGCTAATGGGTAGATTAAAAATAATTCTTTTAGTATTAATTTTTAGTTTTATTGTTTGGGTGTGTGTTGGTTTTTTTTGGTTTGTGGAGTTTTTTGTTTGTTTGTTTTGTCAGAAATACAGTTCTGAATGAGTTCTAACTTTTAGAATGTCGTGAGGTTTATATGGTGACCTAATACATGGGCAGTTTTAATATGATGGATATTTGAGGACTATGTATTTACTTATTTGTTGTTGTTGAGTACAGAGTTTTGTGGCTTTCTCTTAACTTGGACTTTCATAGCTTCTAGTTCAGGGTCTTATACACAGGAAATCCCAACAGTAAAACAAAAATATTTTGGAGGTGCTTATGTCCTTACAATAGCAAATTACCACTGAAAACGTGACCAAATATGAAACTCAACTATAGTTTTGTTATTTTATTCCCAGTAAAGCAGGAAATCTTCCCAAATCCGTAAATGTGGTGGTGAGGCTTTCTGCCATTTCTAAGACAATTTTGGATGTTGAGGCAGGGCATGTGAATTCTTGGCCCCACTCTGCCACAACTTACCCCTGAAAAAATTGCCTCCCTATAAAATACAGGGCTCAGGGCAGATGTTCTCAGGGTCAATTCTGTTTCTCAGAGTCTGAGACTCTGTAGGGTGAGCATCTGGCTTTTTCCGTCCTGAGGGTCATGGATAGTTCATGAAAGAGGGAGTTCCCATTGAAAGTAAGTGTTTCTTGGAGAAAGAACTATACACAGGCAAATACTGCACACTGGTCCCTGGGAATTACAGAATCATTATTTAAAAAATTCTGGAACTGCTGGTCTGTAGTCAGTTGTAAAATCACTGGGGTAACCCTTTCCTTGGTATATTATGTAAGCACTGGGCCGAATTCAATGGCAGACCAGGTCAGAGAGACGACCTGGAATGATACGCACATCGCTGGCTTGTATCTTCTTTGTCTGGGACAGTTGTACATGGACTGGGTGACGTGTGTACTCCCTGAATGTGATGCAGACACATGTTTCTAGCACTCACTGTGCACCTTCTCCCCTGATACCTTGACTGTGGGGTGGTTGAAGTTCTCAAATGGGGGAAGCAGAGGGAAGTATAACCTTCTATACAAAACACTTGGTTTATTTTCTTCATTTCAAATATATATTGAATCAGTATCTTAATTATTTTACTCATTTTCCATCTGTTGAGCATGCAGTACATGTCAGGCTCTGTTCATTTCTGCAGAGATATAGATAGATGAGAGACAAAAGAACTGGTGGAATGTTGTCACTTCTTATCCCAACTAAGGTGGGACATGAGCCAAACACATTCTAAATACAAATAAATGGGTGTGGTAAGAAAAGGGATGTGGTAAGAAACTGCATCTAAATTTCCAAATCAGAAAGTTGGGTGATAGGGGGAAGAAGTCATGGTCTACCAATTGGGCAGTCAAAAAAGGTGGCCTTGACCTCCCAGAGTGCTGCGCCTTCCCCCAGCCTCCTCAGAGGCTGCTTTGGGGAATGAATCCTGAGTGTCAGCAATGGCCCTGACCCTCAAACTTTGAATCCTTGCAAAGAGGTTGCTTGCGTGAATGAGCTCAGCTAATCACTGAAAATAAGGCAGTAGAGGAAAACACCCAATCTCTGTTTATGAACATGCAAAACAATTTGCTAGGCACAGCTATTACTCAAGCAAGAGACTGTTCACAGCTGGTGGCTTGGGCTGGGAGTGCACCAAAGGCTTGGACTGTGGGCTATTAATCACCATCCATAGATAGGCTGCTGGGTGTAAGCGAGCATACTGGGCTGAGGCAGAGATTGTTGTAGGGGCTCGATGTTGCAGGTAATTAGAGAAATCCTCACAGACACAGAAATCACCAAAAGCCCACAAAGGGGATTTCAGCCAAACCCACATGTCCTCACATTCCCCTCTCCTCCTTTCCCGGCTTTGCCAAATACAGAACAATTCCAGCCTGTGGCCATGTGTGCATTCAAAGAGTGAATAAGAACATCCGCATCTGTTAGAGGCTAGGCATTCTAAGGAATGTTCTTATAGATTAAAGATTCTCTCTTTATGTGAGTAGGTTACCTTCTAGACGCGCAGATCAGATAGAGTATGTGCATGTGTGTTCATACTTGTGTGCAAAAGAGGAACAACCCAAGGCAGTTTCTTCTCTCTATCCCTGTCTACCTGTGTCTTATCCTTCAAATCCCAGCTCAGTTGCGCCTTCCTCTGAGCAGCCTTCTCTGACTTTTCAATACTGGGTGAGGCACTCTGGCTATGTGTTTCCGCAGAGCCTGTACAAATGCCATCACAGCACTTGTCACACTGAATTGTAATTGCCTGTTACACTGTTTATGCCCCCTTTTCCCATACTGTGACTTTTGTAGGAGCAGGGATTTTGCCTCATTGTGTCACTCCCAGCATAATACATATTTGTTGCCACATTATATAAGCAGTATTGGTGTTCTCTGAGTGGAGATGGAAGAGGTCATTTTAAGGCGAGGAGAAAGGCCTCCAGCTGGCCCCAGAGATAAGTTGAGGACAAAAGGAGAGATGATAATGGGTTTACCTAATGCAGTGGTTCTCAAACTGCGGTCCCTGGACCAACAGCATCAGCATCATCTGGGAACTTGTTAGAAGTACCTATTCAGAGACTCTGGAGGTGGAACCTGGCAGTCAATTTTAATAAGCCCTCTAGGTGATTATGATATAAATCAGTATGTTATCTCACATAGGATTTGGCCCTCCCTGTGACGTTGGTATGGACGTCAGAACGTGAAAAACATGGTATGGTTCCACAAGGAGACCAGTCTGGTTGGGTTAAGAACCGAGGTACACTGAATTGAAACATTGGCAAATAATTAGTAAGGTCAGTTTATAGAGGGTCTTCATCCCCCGGATCTGGAGGTTGGACTTCATTGCAGTAGGGAGACACAAAAGTCTCTGAGCTGGGGAAGGTGGTGACACTTGAAAGGTGCTGAAGGAGTTCTGACCAAGCAGGGCGATGAGGAAGGACCAACAGGAGGCTGCCACAGTTATCCAGGCCTCATGTGGCACTGGTTGTAGGAGTAGAAAGAAACTGACGTGAAAGAAACACTGGAGACACTCCCGAGGGAAGTCAGTCAGGCTGCATGGCTGACTTTATGCAGGGAGCGCGGGACAGAGAAGAGTCCAGGATGATAGACACTAATTTGAAGCTCCTCGACTTGAATAATGACCGCGCTGACATAAAGGGAAGGCCAGTGGAGCAGAAGGGGTTTGGGAGGAAGTTGAGCCCTTGACTTGAGTGATAAAAAACAGTATCCAGGTGGGACTGCTGAGCAGGCATTTGGAGACCCAGGACCACAGGTGGGGTGCGGGGCTGGGGATGAACAGGAAGGTAGGCATTCCCTCTCCCAGGAGATGGCCGAAAAGGGAGAGTGAAGAAGGAGCTTCCGACTCTGAGGCATGACCCTTGGAGAATGCCCGCATCAGGGATAGGAGAAGGAGAACAGGCAAAGAACAGCCCACGAGTAGGGCAACCAGGAGGATGCAGTGGCAGGGAGGTGAAGGGATAAGAGAACCCCGAGGGAGCGGTGGGGTCTGCAGCTTTAATGCTGCAGAGAGGACGGGAAAGGAGAGCAGCCCTGATGAATGCACCTGTGTGTTTATGGACAACACCCAGAGTGCTGTGGGCCGTTATATATCAGGACAGTTATGTGGTACCTAAGTTAACAGGTAGTCTACAGGGAAATCCTTTTGTGGACAAGTTTACAGGTCAAATCTGCTGGGCCTGGGAATTTTGTGATGGAGAGAAGTCATTCTTTAGTATCCTGTGATCTAACTTGTGATAACCTCCCTGCTCCCTTCTCAAACTCCTGGCACGTGCCCGCGTGCCCCCCAACTTCACACACACACACACACACACACACACACACACACACACACACTCCTGCGTCTTTCTATCAATGACTCTTCTGAAAGCTCACATGAGTAGCAGAACATTAATTGTTCTGCCATTTGCCACCAACTCATAGGCTCAGTTTTTCAAGGCTAGTCACATAAATGCCCCAAAGAAATCATTTGCCTTGCACAGCTGTTCAGGTTACTTCCTCTAAGGGGGCAGCATTTATATTGTAGGTTTCTTTATTATTTGGGTTTTTTTTTTAATAGTTTTATTATAACTGTGTTGATTCTAAACATGGGTGATTTGCATATTTACTATGACAACTTTCCTACAGATGGCATTAAACTGGCTTTAACAATATCAATACATTGTGACAGTTTTCTATCGGGTGGAAGTAAAGTAGAAAAAGAAGGGACACCCTTTCCACTTCTTGCAAAGCCCACGAAAGAGAGCTGAAGAGTTCCCAACAGATGAATGAGAGGCCAGTGCTTTGGCGAATAGATCACCAGCAATCTTCTCTCCAAGCGTGGATCATAGAATGGGCTCTGGTCAGTCCATCCATTTCAAAATGATAAGCATTTTTTGAATACAAATAGCTATGTGTGAGAGGATCTCTGTCCAGGTTACAGGATGAAAAAAAGGTTCCATCAACCTCAAGGAACTCAGAATCTAAGTGGGAGCACAAGTAGGAAAACAACAATATGTGGTAATCATATAATGTGCTGGGGGCCCAAACTCAGTCCTGTCGAAGCCACTGTTCCACTCCATTATGCTTTTGCTTTTAATGGCATGAGCTTAAATATTAGTCATAATTAATGTATCATTTTAACAGATCTTTTACTCTTGTGAGTCACTGCTTAATAAACCTAATTCTCCTAAGCAAAAGAAGGTAACTTGTTTTAAACCAGTTGTTGAGATCAAGAGAGACAGACAGAGAAAGAGAGTGGAGTTTTTCTTTAGCTTTTCTCATTTTCTCATTCTCAGGGTATGTTTTAGCTGGTGGTTATGGAGGATAAGGCAAGGCCTGCCTGTTCATCTCTACAGTTCTGAGTTCTCTTAGGGAAGATGGAGGAGGATTTGCTGTCTTAGGCTTATCTGACTACTATTTTCTTAAAGCCAGTGTTCTCATACTTAGCATGTTGTTCACCAGCCCTCTCCAGTCCTAAGAGGAGGACAGGATGAGCCTAGCTTTGCTTCCTTGCCCTCCACTGGCTCTGTGGAAGTTGTTGTCTTTGAGAGGTTACGGAAAGAGATGGCTTCTTCACTTGTCTGGTCTCTTTTTCTTCTGACTGTCCTAAATAGCATGGTCTTAGAGATCATCCCAACCTCCTTACTGTACAGATAAAGAGACGAGGCCCCAAGGCTGCTCAGGTTCATACAGGGAGCAATACTTTACAAGTGGAATTGCACATTGGTTTACTTTAAGAAAGGAATGGCAGAACGGTGACTAACCTCCAAAGAAAGAAGAAGGAAGTGATGCTCCAGAAGCTCATGAATAGACAGAAAGGATGGAGAAGTTGTGTGCATGTTCACGTATGCAGTTGTGTTTCCTGGGGCTGTTTGCTGGGTGGGTGCCTGGCCAAGGGGGAATAAAGACCAGCACACTGAAAGCAGGAAACTTGGAGGCACCAGAACAGGAGAGTGGTAAGCACAGCATTGTCCTCGCTGCCCAAAAGTGTGTGGCTTTATTTATTTTTAAAATCAAAGACAAAACAGGCATAACAGTTTGCCCTGGAAAATAAAGGAGCTTGTGCTGTGAATAGCTCAGATCCTAGTTCAAAGGAATGCCAGCCTGAGGGGGACAGGAACCCCTGACCTCCAGGTAAATGAGATTCAGTTTGGGAGAGGGGTTTCGGGACTAGCCTAAGGTTGTCCAGTTACAAGGAAGCACTGTTGGGGACTTGCCCAAACTGTGGGGAGGGTTGAGCAGGGCTGGGGGGAAGGTGTTGCAAATGACTTAGAAATAAAAACCATTGGGGGCCTTGGAAATAAGGGGAAAAGGCAGATGTTTTAAATAAAATGGCAATGCATACGAATGAGAAAATGGAAATGTAACGTTGATCTAGATTTATAGGAAAATAAAACTAACATTATCTGCCTTTAATGCAGACATCTAACTTTCCAGCAGATGGAGATGTTACCATGTGGAAGAGAAGTTTAGCAGTGGGGGCAGACTCCCCACGTTCTAGAACAGGACGGTTTGTTTCTTAGAAGGGAGAAACAGAGAGGACCCCTAAAATATGTACACTCGGATCTCTATGTAAATAACTTGTCTGAAGAAAGTACAGGCGTAACTTAGGTTCCTAATTCAGAGGGTTCACTTTTTAAATGATTGAAAGTCTTAGACAGCTGTTTCCTCCTAGCTTTGTGAGAATTTCGGAAAAACGCTTTGTTTCTAAGCTTTGTGTTGGAAACCGCAGGCGGAAAGCGTTCTGTGTGCCTGCTAATCAGCGTGCATGTTGCATTCCGGTGCTTGCTACTTTAGGAGCCTAGGCTTCGGGCTTTTTGCTTTTGCTTTTGTTGCCTTCCTTTTCCTGGTCCCCAGAGATCCCCTTGCAGCCCTGAACAAGCACCGGGGTCATCTGTCTTCATAGCTTGCTCTGGTTTTGTTTTAGGCTCTGATGACGTGGGCCCGATGCTTTTGTCACTGTTTGAAGACTTTAAAAGCTGTTTACTGAAAGCTAGCTGCTAGGCCTACCTCATTAACATTTTTTTAAAACCCTGCCTTAGTGGCTAAAGAAACAGATCTTTCTGATGGACAGTGTTGTCTGGGTGATCTCAGGTGCTAGAGAAATATTATTTTAGATCTGCTCAGGATGTGGTTGGTGATTGTCTCCAAACCAAGGAAGTGGTACCTATGATGTTGGGCCTATATAGGGTTAGCCATAGGTAGACAACATGACCTTAAGTGTAAATAGACTTTGTTTTGTCTCCCCCAATGCCTTCTCCTACTGAGTTTTTAAAAGGAACTCAAAATTCATTCAAACACGTTTTTAGGAAAACTGTAATATGTTCTACTCTACTTTTAGAATTTAGTCTTAGAGTAAATTCCAAGCGGGGGGATGAATGGGTCAGTGGATATGAATTACGTTGCCTGAAGTCTACCTTATTTTCCCAAAAGCATTGGACCAGTCAATCACTCAAACATACTGCTTTCACCCTGAACTTATTTTATGTGCTATCATTAAAAGGAAAGAATTCTTTTCTTAAAAAAAATTTTAAGTATATACAGCAAACACTTAAAAGGGAATTTCAGGCATGTAGCTCAGAATCCTGGTCAGCACAACTTACTAGTAGGAGAAGCATCTTGGAGATTTTCTTCTCCAGCGCAGACCCCTTTTCCACATTCCTTTAAGTTCAAGCAAAGGTTACCCTCCTTTGGCCAGGGGACCTCTTGCTGCCTGCCAGCCAGGGCGTCTGGGTCTTCTTTTGATCTTCTCTTTTTTTTTTCTCAACCCAGAGCTGTTTTAATCTCTCCTGGGAGAGGCAGAGGCATTCATTATTGGCCATGGACAGCTCACGGCTTTTGTAGTTTACATACACAGAAGACAAGTCAAAACTGCACTCAGGATCTCACACATTCTCAGCTAAAACCTGAGACTGTAATAAGAACTTACTTGAACTCATTTTACATACATCATCCCTTAAATTTGTCCAGAAAGAAGTAATCAATTTGCATTTTAACACTCTTGAGGGCTTCCTAACTACTTGGTTCACTCCCTTTATCTTTTCTGTGATTCAGTAATTTGCTCACCAAACCCATGCAGAGTACCTGACACCGCCACAATCTAGGCACTGTATAGTAGGAGAATGCAGATGAAGCCATGGACGTTTAGCCCAGGTAATGGGGAACACAGCAACTTTAGCCATGCTTTATTGGTTTGGGGTCAGCAATGTCATTTTTGTTTACAAAGGACCGCTGATTTTCCCCCCTCTAAGAATGTGTTCCCTTCTGAAAGAATTTTTGTTGTTCAGCTCTTCCTGTGGGCTTGGCCTCATATGAAGAGGAGAATGATAGAAATAAGAAAGCAGATCACTGTAGGGCAGGGTGTTCTGGTAGGAGATCATTCCAGCAACTGGAATTCGGCCACCAATTTTAGTTATTGTTTTATTAGTGTCAATTTGATTCCTTGAAATAGGGGAAGGGCAGAGTTTTTGATTTTATGATTTTAAAAAAATTATGGTAAAATATACGTAACATAAAATTTACGACCTTACCTATTTTTAAGTGTACAGTAGTACGTGCATTCACATTGTTGTGCAACCAATCTCCAGAATTCTTTTCATCTTGCAAAAGTGAAACTTTGTCTCTACTAAACAACTCCCGATTCCCCCAACCCCTGACCCCTGGCAATGTTACTCTCCTTTCTGCCTCTGTGAGTTTGACTACTCTCAGTACCTCTTCACAAGTAGAATCGTAGTGTTTTGTTGTAACTGGCTTATCTCACACAGCACGATGTCCTCAAGGCTCGTCCACGTAGCATGTGTCAGAATTTCCTTCCGTTCTAGGGCTAAATAAGATTGCATTGTATGTACATGCCACATTTTGTCTGTCCATTCATCTGTCAATGGACACTTGGGTTGCTTCTACTTTTTGCCTCTTGTGACTAATGCTGCTATGAACATGGTGTACAAATAGCGCTTCAAGATCCGGCTTTCATTTATTTGGGTATATACTCAAAAGTGGAATTGCTGGATCATATGGTGCTTCTATTTTATTTAAAAAAATTTTTTAAGCTTGCCTATTGCCTTTTTTTTAATTGTTTAAAGTATTACATATAGTAGTACATATATCTTTTTTTTCCCCATTGACCTTCCCCCAGCCTCCCCTACCCCCTGTCACATGCCCTCATCCCAACCCCCCGTTCCAGTGTCTTGTGTCCATTGGTTGTGCTTATATGCATGCATACAAGTCCTTTGGTTGATCTCTTTCCCACCCTCCTCAGCACTCCCCAGCCTTCCCGCTATAATTTGACAGTCTGTTCGCTGCTTTACTGCCTCTGTATCTATCTTTTTGTTCATCAGGTTATAATGTTCCTTATTTTCCATAAATGAATGAGATCATGTGGTATTTTTCTTTCATTGCCTGGCTTATTTCACTTAACATAATGCTCTCCAGGTCCGTCCATGCTGCTGCAAATGGTAAGAATTCCTTCTTTATTATAGCAGCGTAGTATTGCATTGTGTAGATGTACCATAGTTTTCTAATCCAGTCATCTGCTGATGGGCATTTAAGCTGTTTCCAAATCTTAGCTATGGTAAATTGTGCTGCTATGAACATAGGGGTGCATATATCCTTTCTGATTGGTGTTTCTAGTTTCCTGGGATATATTCCTAAAAGTGGGATTACTGGGTCAAATGGGAGTTCCATTTTCAGTTTTTTGAGGAAACTCCAGACTGTTCTCCACAGTGGATGCACCAGTCTGCATTCCCACCAGCAGTGCACAAGGGTTCCTTTTTCTCCGCATCCTCGCCAGCACTTGTCGTTTGTTGGTTTGTTGATGATAGCCATTCTGACAGGTGTGAGATGGTACCGCATTGTCGTTTTGATTTGCATCTCTCGGATAATTAGTGACTTTGAGCATGTTTTCATACATCTCTTGGCCTTCCTTCTGTCTTCTTTCGAAAAGATTCTATTTAGGTCCGTTGCCCATTTTTTTTTATTGGATCATTTATCTTCTTTTATTAAGTTGTATAAGTTCCCTGTAGATGTTGGAGATTAAACCTTTATCAGTGATAACACTTGCAAATATGTCCTCCCATACAGTGGGCTTTCTTGTCATTTTGTTGATGGTTTCTTTTGTTGTACAAAAGCTTTTTATTTTGATGTCGTCCCATTTGTTTATTTTCTCTTTAGTTTCCATTGCCCTAGGAGCAGTATCGGTAAAGAAGTTGCTTCGGCATATGTCTGAGATTTCTCTGCCTGTGGATTCCTCTAGTATTTTTATGTTTTCCCATCTTATGTTTAAGTCCTTTATCCATTTTGAGTTTATTTTTGTGTATGGTGTAAGTTGGTGGTCTAGTTTCATTTTTTTGCATGTATCTGTCCAATTTTCCCAACACCATTTATTGAAGAGACTGTCTTGACTCCATTGTATGTTCATGCCTCCTTTGTCAAATATTAATTGAGCATAGTGGTTTGGGTCGATATCTGGGTTCTCGATTCTATTCCATTGATCTATATGTCTGTTCTTGTGCCAGTACCATGCTGTTTTGAAAACAGTGGCTTTGTAATACAGCTTAAAATCTGGTATTGAGATCCCACCTACTTTGTTCTTCTTTCTCAGGATTTCTGTGGATATTCGGGGTCTTTTTTTATTCCAGTTGAATTTTTGGAGAGTTCTTTCTAGGTCTGTGAAATATACCGTTGGTATTTTAATGAGGATTGCATTGAATCTATAGATTGCTTTGGGTAGTATGGACATTTTAATGATGTTGATTCTACCAATCCATGAACATGGTATGTTCTCCCACCTATTTATGTCTTTCTTTATCTCTTTTTTCAATGTCCTGTAGTTTTCTGCATATAGGTCTTTCACCTCCTTAGTTAAGTTTATTCCTAGGTATCTTAATTTTTTGGTGCGATGGTAAATGGGATTGCTTTTTTAGTCTCTCTTTCTGTAAGTTCACTATAGGTGTATAGGAATGCCATAGATTTCTTGGCGTTAATTTTGTATCCTGCTACATTGCCAAATTCATTTATTAAGTCTAATAGTTTTTTGATGGAATCTTTCAGGTTTTTTATGTACAATATCATGTCATCTGCAAATAAGGACAGCTTTACTTCTTCTTTTTTAATTTGGATGCCTTTTATTTCTTCTTCTTGTCTAATTGCAATGGCTAATACTTCCAGTATTATGTCGAACAGGAGTGGTGAATGTGGGCATCCCTGTCTTGTTCCTGTTCTTAGGGGAAATGGTTTTAGTTTTTGCCCATTGAGTATGATGTTGGCTGTGGGTTTGTCATATATGGCTTTTATGATGTTGAGGTATGACCCACCTTGCTGAGAGTTTTTATCAAGAAAGGGTGTTGAATTTTGTCAAATGCTTTTTCTGCATCAATTGATATGAGTATGTGATTTTTATCTCTCAATTTGTTTATGTGATGTGTCACATTTATTGATTTGCGGATATTGTACCATCCTTGCATCCCTGGGATAAATCCTACTTGGTCATGGTGTACGATCTTTCTGATGTACTGCTGGAGCCGATTTGCTAGAATTTTGTTGAGGATTTTGGCATCTATGTTCATAAGGGATATTGGCCTGTAATTCTCTTTCATTGTGTTGTCTTTATCTGGTTTTGGTATTAGGGTGATGCTGGCTTCATAGAATGAGCTTGGAAGTGTTCCTTCCTCTTGAATTTTTTGGAATAGTCTGAGGAGGATAGGTTTTAGTTCTTCCTTGAATGTTTGGTAAAACTCTCCTATGAAGCCATCTGTCCCCGGGCTTTTGTTTGGTGCTTCTTTTTTAATTTGTTGAGGGATTGCATACTGTTTGCCATAGTGACTGCACTATTTTACATTCCCACTAACAGTGCACGAGGGTTCCTGTTTCTTCAATCCTCACTGACAATTGTTATTTTATGTTATTTTGATGATAGCCATCCTAACAGGTGTGAGATGCTGGGTGGGTCATTTTTTAAAGGTGAACTAATAAAACAGAATGAACAATGATATACTACGTAATCCCTGCCTTTTCAGATAAGAAGATACAAATCAGGAAATGCTACCATTTGCTGCTATACACCTGGTATCAAAAACCAAACAGTTTCAAAAATCAAATAGGATGGGGCCAATGGAGTGTAGGTTGAAGTTTTAAGAGAGTTTATATTACATGTCCTCTCTGTTATGTTATCTAGTTTGATTTTCATGGGATATCTGTTTTTAGTGAACTCTTTGTATGGCCTTAACTGGACAAAGAGAGTGGGGGATTCATTAGGGCGGACTTAAAAATATTGATAGAACGATTGGAAGATTTCTGGATTGCATAGACAAGCTATGGAAAATTTAACTTTCCTTTACATAGGTCTACAAGGTTAAATTCAATTTTACCTCTTGTATCTTCCTCTATCTACCCTGTTACATAATCTTCCCCTGGCCTCCAGCACTCTAAACCCACAGAAAAATACTTTGAATGTCCTTGGTCTATACTTGTGCTTGCTCTTTTGTCAGAACTTTGCCCTGAGGAGTAGTTTACATATTTTATCATCCAGGAATTTCTTTTGGAGCCTGATCTACATAGTACAGTGGGAAGGGAAAGGTAATAACCTGGTTTACTCAGAAAGATCACATTCTTTCATCTAAAAAATAGTGCATTTAAAGAGAAGTCTCTATTTTTCCAGCCCACTCACCCAGTTTTTTAGGTAATTATGGATACCTAAATCTATCCACATGAAACCAGAGCATCAGACTCTGGCTACATAGTCAAGGTGGTGTAGGGAACTAAGTCCCAGGAAAGAGCCAATATCACAAAGGCTGACTGGCTGTGGCTGTGCACTGCTGGGGCGGGGGGTGCGAGGTAGCGGTGTTAGCCCAGTTCATTGAGGCTGAGTATGCTTGCTGCTGGGAGCTTTTGCTGAAGGAAAAGAAAAGTGAGTTCCTCACTAACTGGTGTTTGTCAGTGGATGACGGTTGACCTGCAGGAGACTGTGGCCCTCAGAACACTGGAGACTCTCAGAAGAAGGAAAATTAAAACCATTTCTCTACAAAGACTTTGCAGGTGGCTATTTGCAAGAACCATTAAGAGAAAGAAAATAGAATAATGAGATCCTGAACAGCATTCCCAAGGTTTGGCTACTGAGCAGCTGGAGTCCTGACGTGCAGCCAAAAACCATGCAGCCGCTCTCTCTAACCTTCTTCCAGGCATATTTTAACTTGGCCATGCTTCTGTGACAATTATCAAAGAAAATTAAAAGAACAGGCAACTCAGAAAGGCTTTGGGGGCAGCCTAAAATCAGTGAGCTGCCTACGGGCAAGGGGGTACTTTTAAAGCCTTGAGCCTACTGGGTTTTATTTTGTTTTGTTTTGTTTTTTACTGCCAACAGTTGCCACATTTTGATAAAGGCAGATATTTCCATGTCTGCGATTCTTATAAAGCTTCCAAACCCAGACATTCCACTAGTTCCCTGTGGATCTGCTTTCAGGGGAGACAAAAGGAAGTGACTATCTGCTGAGTACCTGTGCTTTTACAAACGTTCTCTTATTTGATTCTCAGAGAAGCCTGTGACATAAGCACTGACATATCCATTTTAACAGATAAGAAGAGCAAGGTTCATAGACATATTTATCTAATAACACAAGTTTAGTAAGTGGCAGAACTCAGCTGCAAATCCAGGTAAGTACATGTGAAAGCCATGCTCTCTCTCTTTACCATGCCTTTCAGTAGTTTCTCGGATGCCAGGTAGTTTTGCTACAGGCCTACCAGTAACCAGCATCTTTTTGCTGCATTTCTTTGAATACAATTGCATTTTGAAGGTCCCAGTGAGCCCTGAAGACCTTGGCTATGGAACCATGATGCTGGCAGCAGCATTTTTCAAAATGGCTTTGGATCTCAGTGAGATTGAGAGGAAGGCTGTACCTCACTTAACGCAATGGCCACCATCCAAATTGTCCCATAGTCAAGAAGTGGGCTGCTCCATGCTGCTTCTGTACACATCCTTTGTGTTTCCTTTTTGTCTTTGTGTATCATTTCCCTCAAATACCACAAAACACGGTTTCAGCCTGAGGTTTCAATTAGGTTTTGGCATGATGAGCTCATGCCCCACTTTGTGTGGCCACAGCAAGAACATCCTTCCCAGTGCTTCCTCTAGGACGGGCTGGGGCTGCTGAATTCCCTTTTCATGCCACCACAAGGAAACCTCAGTTTCTCGTCTCTCATTTGTCCAAATCCTTGCTTGTCTTGGGGAAGTGAGATGCTTGCATTTAATTGTTATTGGGATAGATTGACATCTTTTAAAGTTCCCTGGAGGAAAGAAAGCCAAGCTTACTCGAGGGGATTATCCCCTGCATTCATCCAATTGAATGTGGAGGGCTGCCTTCATTCAGTGAACAGCGGTGGAGGGGCCGCCCTGCCTTTTTCTCCTGGTGGTTGTGCATATTTGGACAGAACGTGTTCTGCCTGCAGAGAGGACCTGAAGAAAGTCTCTTTGCAAATAACGAGGGCCTGAAAGGGACTGGCTGGTGAGTCTCTTCAGGCTCACAATTTCCTTCTTTAGGTAAAAATGTTCACTGTCTACACTTGCCCTGTAAATCCAGTGCACCACCGTGCAGGAGTAAATTCACCAAGCCATTGAGGAGGAAAGCCTTGGTTCCCGGCTCTTGTAGAATCCCCAGGAAAAGGTCGAAGCAGCCACTTGCTAGGGTCCTTTGTGTCTGTCCCTGTGTTTGTGCATGTGCAAATGGCCCCTTCTCTGTCTGGCTTGCTGCTTATTTTGTTTGGAAAGCTCCTGGCTGTCTGGGATTGTATCTGTTCATTCCCTTCCATACAGAGGCATGCAAATGAGCTTATTAATTCAACAGAGCAATTGATTAATCTGCTCACCTCTGTCCTAGGTCCTGCTGGGAGGCATGAACAAAACCCCAGTGGGATCTCTCTGTGACCTTGTGTGGCTCCAGGTGCCTTTCTGAGCCTCCTGCTCTTGTCTGTGGAGTTAGAAGGTTGGACTAGCTGATTTTTATTTATTTTTAATATATTTTATTGATTTTTTACAGAGAGAAAGAGAGAGGGATAGAGAGTTAGAAACATTGATGAGAGAGAAACATCGATCAGCTGCCTCTTGCACACCCCCTACTGGGGATGTGCCTGCAACCAAGGTACATGCCCTTGACCAGAATCGAACCTGGGACCCTTGAGTCCGCAGGCCGACGCTCTATCCACTGAGCCAAACCAGTTAGGGCTGGACTAGCTGATTTTTAGAAGGACTCTCTCTGTTTTAAGATTCTCTGATTTAGGCAATCAGAGACTAAAAGACATCAAGACAACTAAAAAAAACACACAAAAAAAACCCATTGTGATTAAGAATACAAATGAGTTATGTAGAAAAATATGTTCTTTGGTTGAATCAAAGTTTCTAGCAAATAAAAATAAAGAATTCCCAGTTAAATTTCAACATCAGGGAAACATAATTTTTAGTGTAAGTATGTCTCATGCAATATATGAGAAATTTGTGGGCATCCTGCATTTTATCTGGCATCCCTAATACAGAGAGATCATGAAAACTGGACTTAAAGAAAGGCCACCCATCCAGGCTGACTCCTTTCCAGGCTGTTTTGTTGTCTACTCTCCAGCCACATCGGCTGCCTTTCCACTCCTCCTGCCCCAGGGCCTTTCATATAGTCTGGTACCACTGCTTGAGTCGGCTTCCCTCCCATCTCCACTCCCATAGCACTAAGTCATCCTTCAGATTTCAGTTCATAAGTCACTTCCTCAGTAAAGCCTTTCCTGATACCCTAGACAGAGTCAATATCTCTGTTCCATATTCCTGGGAAGGCTAACCTGCCACAATTTTTATGTTAGTATATTTCATAAACACATGCTGAGGTTCATTTAAGAAGGTTGAAATCTCAAGGACATTCTGGATGGGTGAACAAAAAAAATAGAGCCATAGAAGTGAGAATGCCCGTGGAGTATTTCCAGAACAGTGAAGAAAGCACTTGAGTAGTTAAAGATCCAATTGTAGAGAACACTGTCCTTGAAACCCATCTTAGGGTAGATGTCCTGAGGACAGGAAGGAATTCAGGATGGCTGTGAGAAGAGTGCTAACATGATGAAAGTCATGCTTCAGAGGTTTTATTAAATCCCCAAAGCAGAGGCCAAACCCATGAGCCCCATTGGCTGCTAAGGACACGATGAGAGAATGACAGAGAACATCAAGCCAAGAAATGCCCACTGAGTTCCATTACATCCCACGCACAAAGTGTGTGCTGAGCACGGGCAGGTCCCAGACACTCAGGCGAAACAGAGGCATTGACCAACTTCTTTTATTCAATAGTAGAGGCCCAGTGCACAAAATTCGTGCATGGGGGTGGGGAGTGTCCCTCAGCTCAGCCTGCACCCTCTCCAATCATCCGTCTCACAATCCAGGACTGCTGGCTCCCAACTGCTCGCCTGCCTTCCTTCCTGATTGTCCCTAACCACTTCTGCCTGCCAGCCTGATCACCCCCTAACCACTCCCATGCCAGCCTGATTGATGTCTAACTGCTCCCCTGCCAGCCTGCTTGCCCCCAACTTCCCTCCTCTGCTGGCCTGGTCACCCCGAACTGCCCTCCCCTGCAGGGTTGATTGCCTCCAACTGCCCTCCTTTGCAGGCCTGGTCCCTATCAACTGCCCTCCCTTATAGGCCTTGTGCCTCCCAACTTCCCTCCCCTGCTTGCCTGACCACCCACAACTGCCCTCCCTTGCAGGCCTGGTCCCTCCCAAATGCCCTCCCCTGCTGGCCATCTTGTGGTGGCCATCTTGTGTCCACATAGGGGCAGGATCTTTGACCACATGGGGGCAGCCATATTGTTTGTTGGAGTGATGGTCAATCTGCATATTACTCTTTTATTAGATAGGATAGAGGCCTGGTGCACGGGTGGGGGCCAGCTGGTTTGCCCTGAAGGGTGTCCTGGATCAGGGTGGGGGTTCCCTTGGGGTGTGGAGTGGCCTGGGTGAGGGGCCTGTGGTGGTTTGCACGCCGGCCACACCCCCTGGCGACCCAAGCGGAGGCCCTGGTATCTGGAATTTATTTACCTTCTACAATTGAAACTTTGTAGCCTGAGCGGAGCCAAGCCTCCTGCTCGCTCCGTGGCCAGCAGCCATTTCTGTTGGAATTTATGTATCTTCTATAATTGAAACTTTGTAGCCTGGAGTGGAGGCCTGGGCCAGCCAGGGTGTGCGGAAAGCTTTGCTTCCTCCATTGCCAGGGGCAACCCTAGCATCCTGCTCTTTCCAGCTCCGTGGCTGCCGCCATTTCTGTTTGGATTTGTTTACCTTCTATAATTGAAACTTTATAGCCTTGAGTGGAGGCTTAGGCTGGCAAGGGCAGGCGGAAAGCTTGGCTTCCTCCATTGCCTGGGAAACCCAAGCCTCCCTCCTGCTCTCTGTGGCTGTAGCCATCTTGGTTGGGTTTATTTGCATACTCGCTCTGATTGGCTTGTGGGCGTGGCTTGTGGGCGTGACTGGTGGGTATAGCGGAGTGATGGTTAATTTGCATATTACTCTTTTATTAGGTAGGATTATCCTGCAGTCAAAAGTTGAGACAAGCCCTGGCTGGTGGCTCAGTTGGTTGTAGTGCCATTCTGTACACCAAAAGGTTGTGAGTTCGATACCCAGTCAGGGTATATGTCTGGCCCTAGGTTGTGGGTTCAATCCCTGGTCAGAGCATTATGGGAGGCAACCGATCGATGTTTTCCTCTCATATCAATGTTTCTCACTCTCTTTCTCTCCCTTCCTCTCTGTAAACATATCCTTGGGTGAGGATTTTTTAAAAAGTTGAGACAAGGTTAGCTGAAGCCTTCCCTAAATTCTGAGAATTTGTCATACTAAAAAACTTCTTTTCCTGAGGCCATCAAAACTTTCTTCCTGCTGAAAGTTTCTTTTCCCAGTCTTACCATGTCTGCTCTTAAATGTTTAGAAGAGAGCTAGTACCTTTGTTGGAACCACTGCTGGGTTTTCAGATATGTGGACCTGCTGCATCTGCCCACATATTCATGCAGTAAATTTTTCCGACTATGAACCAGCCCATATTATGTTCTTATCACTGTTGATTGCTTTGGCCAGGTGCCAGCACACTGGAAGACACACACATGATTGTACATACACATGCAGGCATGTACATACTTACACATAAAATGCACATATAAATAAATACACATATATTCACATGCGCATAACACATGTACATGCACGTGTGTATACACACATGCATTCTTCCATCAACATTTATATGCATAACACTCACATATGCAAACATACTCACATATCCACACGTACATATCCACACATTTATAAATAAATATTCTATATAATAAAAGGTTAATATGCAAATTGACCAAATGGCGAAATGACCGGTCACTATGACATGCACTGACCACCAGGGGGCAGACGCTTAATGCAGGAGCTGCCCCCTGGTGGTCAGTGCGTTCCCACAGGGAGAGCACCACTCAGCCAGATTCCGGGCTCACAGCCTCTTCCCCCTTCGCAGCAGCACTAAGGATGTCCGACTGACGGCAGGGAGCAGGCCTAAGCTGTCAGTCAGACATCCCCCGAGGGCTCCCAAAATGTGAGAGGGCACAGGCTGGACTGAGGGACCCTCCCTCCCACCCCAAGTGCACGAATTTCATGCACTGGGTCTCTAGTAGATATATAATTTAAGATGGTAATAGCAGGAGATGAGAAGTAAACCAGCCTCCTCTGGTTATCGCCTGCAGGGTGGGTACTGTGTCCTCTGCCTCTGAATTTCTCTGTCTTCTGAGACTTTTACCTTTCATGATACTTGTACCAGAGTTCCCTCCCCCACTTTCTTCTCAGAGCTTTCAACAATCTCAGTCCTTGAAAAAAAAACAAACAAAAAACCAACCACGTCATTTTTCTGGAGAATGTGTATGTATTCCACATTTTAATAAGTCAGCATTTGCTCGAGAAAGACCTGTTTTCCCAGCTGTGAGAGCTGGTTATGGCTCTGCGTCTATTGAAGCTGTCAAGTACTTCCCTAACTGTTGGCCAAGCTGGCTTTCTACTGGCAGAACCACTCATTTTTTAGTAAATGTAAAATTTTAGGGTGTAACACTACATGTCACACAGCTTGAAGGGTTTTGAACAGCACTGTGGTTTTCCAGAACAGTGTTGTTTCCAGAAACGTTTCATGCTTAGATTTACTGTGTTGACGTGAGAGAAAAATGAAACATTGCAGAAAAAGGCTGGGTAACTTGGTTAAAGTTGGCTTAGCCAATTCCCATGAAACTACATGTCTAGGAACTTTCTCCAGATGGGAAACTGTGGTTGTTCCATGTTCTGCTCTCTAGAAAAGTACAAGGAATGCAAGCTGAGGCACTTCATAGAGCTCTAGGCAGATATGCTCATTCTTTCCACAAGAACAGTGGTCATGCCTGATCTGGGCTGCTGGCTGACCGAGCAGCCTCATCTCATATCATCGCCCCGACTCTGTACTTCAGCCACGCAGAATGTCTCTTAGCCTCTTGATGGGCACGTTCCTGGCCTTTAGGTGTGGCCTTTGGTATTCCTCTGCCTTGAATGCTCTGCTCTCCTCCCCTCCCCTTCACACAGCAAACTCCTACTTATCCTTCACAGTTAAAATTTCATATTTATTTGTGTGAATACTTAATTAACACCTGTCTTCCCCATGAGATTGTAGTTACATGAAGTCAAGGACCTGTTCTCTTTTTCATATCATTTCCTCAATACTTAACTGTAGTACCTGGAGTGAGGTAGACTCTCAATAAGTTTTTGCTGAGTAAATGAATTCATAAAATGAATGAATGCTGATTGCCTCATGAGGGTAGAGATTATCCTATTAACTTACTTAAACCTAGATCCTGGCACAATGATAGCACTGTGCCTAATGGTCATTGGGTGAATGAACAAGTATTGCTTCATATGTGACACCATGCCAAGTACTGTCCTTGACCTGAAGGTGGTGAATTTCTACTTAGGCAATATGTGCTCAGATTAAAGAATTAACAGTTCAGTAAGGTACCAAGAAAAAGATTAGCTTCTGAGTCAAACCTGGATTTCAGTCCTGTTGGCTCTACCACTTTCTAGTGGTGACTTTTAGCAAGTTACTTAACCTCTCTAAGCCTTGGGCTCCTCATCTGTAAAATGAAGTAATAATAATGTCCATTTCACTGAGCTGTAAGGACAATCTGGAATAATACCTATACAGTGTCTCAGATAGTACTTGGTACATTGCAAGCACTCTAGCCATGTTAGGTATTATTATTATTATTAATTTAGGAAATCCCTATGCATCTTGAGTGTGGTGAGATCAGTGACAAACAGCCTAAGTCTAGGCAAATCTCTCCATTTTTCTAAGCTTCAGCTTCCTATGTGTAAAATGACAGAATTGGGTAATAGGTTCTTTTTTAAAAAATATATATTTTATTGATTTTTTTACAGAGAGGAAGGGAGAGGGATAGAGAGTTAGAAACATTGATCAGCTGCCTCCTGCACACTCCCTGCTGGGTATGTGCCGGCAACCAAGGTACATGCCCTTGACCAGAATCGAACCTGGGACCCTTGAGTCTGCAGGCCGACGCTCTATCCACTGAGCCAAACCAGTTAGGGTATGTAATAGGTTCTTTACAGGTGTGACATTCTATGTAGAATAGAGGAAGCAAGATCAGTGGGGCTGAGTATGGTCAGGGGAAGCTTCCAGGAGCAGGTAGGCTGAGCCACATTTGGAAGGTCAGGTAGAACTTTTTTCAGGCAGAGAATAGAATGTGGGGCATTCCAGCCAAGGTGAATAGTGTGTGCAAAGCCATGGTGGTAGGAAGGGGCATGGGGCACTTGGGGGAGGGATGGAGTGGTGGGAAAGGAGTAGACGATATGACAGGTTCTTGAGAGAGGTGGGTGACCAAAGAAGTAAGGTTTGAGGATAATATAGCTTGAGCTGGATAAATGGGAGATGATAGGGAGCCTGAATCGGGGAGACCAGCAGAAGATTGTGTAGCCCTTCTGGTACAGGCTGTAGAAGGCTTGGGTAGGGTTTGGCAGGAGGAGTGAATAGGAAGGGAAGAATCCAGATGACACAGCCTGCTGGCACAGTAGATTTAGGGAGTAAAGGAGGTTTCTTGAATGCTTGCTGCCACTGACAGAACTATCCTTGAGAAAATTGGGCTATGCTGTAGAAAGGTGTTATCAGTGGTTGACGACCCAGCAGAGGACCTGGCATCCACCAGCAGAGGGTTAGACCCTCCTTGTTGGAAGCTGGCAGCCATGAGAAGAAGGCAATTGGGAAGATCTGTTTCTACTCACATTTCTGACATCGAATGTATGAGTTTTCTTCACCAAGCAATTCTCTAAATCTTGGTAAACACCAACTGGGTATACTACACTTTAATTCAGTTCTGACACTAACTAATCAGCATTTGTGCAGACCCTACAGTTTAAAGGCTAAGTCTCACAAGACTGTCCCCCAGTTTTGACACCATTTCCAAGTAGTGAGTGCCCACGTTAATCACACTTCTGTCCCAACTTCACTGAAGAATGGAGGTTCCCAGAAGGTTTCCAATAATTGGCCTGAATGATTCATAGAACTCAGGAAAACAGTTTACTTACTATTACCAGTTTACCATAAAGGAACAGCCAGATGAAAGAAATGCATAGATCAAGGTATGGAGTAAAGGGCATGTGCTTCCATGCCCTCTGTGGACATGCCACAGCATATAGTAAGTGCTCAATAAACAGTAAGCATATAGAAACTGTAAAAGGTAAGAATAGGTTAGGCAGACAAATACAAATGCAGATGATAACGAGAAGTTCCTTTTCCCTTTCTGCTTTCTGCACAGTGTGGACCATACCTGACAGCTCAGAAGAGAACTTACTTATAGGGCCTCTTGCACCCTTGACGGGCTAGCTTGCATGCATAAAACAGTAACTGTTTGTTTGTTTGTTTGTGGCAAAGCATTTATTTTTGTGTTGCACAAGTGTGAGGACCACAGAATCTGTATTAACTTCAGTTAACAATAACTTAAAAGATAGAAAAGGGTCACATGTTCCAGAAATTTTTAAATGGATGATTTGACCATTTATACAATAAATGAAAACTGACAATAGTACAGGCCAGTGGTCAACTGACATGCAACACATGTTAACAAATGGGGCAAAAGGACTGCTGTGTATCTATTAATTTGTACTGCTTCTGAAACAAAACCAGAATAAAAACAATTTTTGGAAAGACAATTTCAGCCCCGGTCTTACCACTTAATATGAGCAAGATCTTAGCTGGGTCACATCATTCAAAGATAATTTGAAATCATTTTACAGTCCTGTCCTAGATCCCAGCTATTAAGAGTCTTCAAGGATGGTTCATACTCACTGAAGTTGGGGAAAATGCAGTTTGAGAAGTAAAATGATACCAATAGCCACACACACCCAGGTTACCAGCAGTAAGCACAGACCACACTTCAGTGCCTAACAATTTATGTTAGAAGTTCCTTCCCCTTTACCTCTTATCCCATGATACTGGATCTGGGTTACAGAATACAAAACAACCCACCTCCTATGTGGAGGCAACTGGCTACTACTTAGGTATGCACAGTATTGAATTTAAAGTTGATGAAAAGGCACCTCAGATCATTAAAGAAAATAAAGAATAGAAACAACATGCTTAGATTACAGTTTAACTTATCTTGGTTACCTGGTAAATTGAGTTGGCTCTCATTAGTGGTCAACAGAACACTCTGCATTTGTACCAACTAACCAAGTTAGGCTAAATAGGGCCTTTATGTAGATAATGCAAACTATGTTTATGTGTAAAGTGCCAATTTTATGTACAGCTAAGTAAATTTTGAAGAGCAAAGCTGACATCTTTCAATGGCCTTGTGGTCGTGACCTGCTGACCAGACTGGCCCATCCACACTGAAGTCATGGACAGCCAGCCTGCGTGTAACAGCCAAGCATGGACAGGATCTTTCAAAGACTCTGAGAAGCCTTGTCTATGCTTTCCTTCTAGTGGAGACCACTCACATCATTAATAAACAGGACTCATGTTGGGGTAGCTATACAGTTTAAAGATGACATTAATGAATGTTAATAGTGTAGCTAGTTGATAAGACTTCAAGTAGTTAATTTTTCATTTGAGGAGGAAAAAAAAAAGATCAGCAAAATAAGAGCAGACCTTCAGTTTGTTTAGAAGTCAGCATCCAAGGTAAAAGAGTTCTCTGTCTGACTTGACATCACTCCCATCCTCTGATACTCACCTACTCTCTTCTCAAAGAAGTTCATCCTCCCTTGTAGTGAAATATTCTCCATGAAGTCAAGTCGATTTTCTACTCAGAAGGCCTTACTAAAACCCAACTCCAGCATAAGTCTGTCAGCCATGAATTCAGTGCACCACTTCATTAAAGCACAGCTCATCCCAATGAGCTTCCCTGGCATGGCCTCTGTGAGGAACTCCTGCTCTAGCCTAACAGCATTGGTGATTATTTCTTTCACTCACTGCTTGGAAGGTTTGCGTAGCTGGTGTTTGAACACTAGGCAGGCAGAGTGACAGTGCAAACCCTTATCTCTGCTAATAAGTTCGTTGGAGAATGTGAGGCCAGGCATCAGTCCTCATTTCTTGAGCCAGAATATCAGTGCAAAAGAACCAGAAAAGAAGATTCCTTCTAACTGCGGCAAAAGCCACAACACTTTCTCCACAGGTGGCCTCTTGGTCCTCGATCCAACGCAAGGCCCAGTCTGCCTTCCTCTTGGCACAAGGCATGGTCTCAGTGGCATTGAAAAGAAAATCCCTTTCCTTGGAATCTTTAGTGTAAGTGTCAATGAGGAGACTGTACATTTCAGAATGTATGTCTGCCATGGTAATTTGGAAGCTGTAGAATCAGCGGGCTTCGATGATCTGAACTTCTTGGCTAACGCGCTCCACCAAGTTTTCATTTACTATGCCATTGCTTGCTGCAAAGAAAGCCTGGCCTGCGAAATGAAGTACTGTATTTTTCTGTGCATAAGACGCTATTTTTTTCTAAAATCGTTAGACTAAAAATCGAGGTGTGTCTTATACAAGGAAGTCTGCCAAGGAGGTAGCCGCTCGGGTGCGTTAGCTGCCCATACCTTGTCAAACAGTCTTCCTCCAATCATGCGCTTTATTGTTATTGATGTCAGCTGATGCTGTAATTGGAGGTGGAGGTGGAGGTGGAGAGTGCGCAGATGCAACAGGGACCTGAGCGTTCTGAGCTCATAAAGATGTCAAGAAATAAAAAGATAAATATCGGTAAGCTATTGTCTTACTCTGCAAAATTCAAACAGAATGTAATCAGCTATGCAAAAGAGCTTGGGAATAGAGCTGCAGAGAGACAATTTGGACCTCCTCCCACTGAGTGTATGATCAGACAGTGGAGAAAACAGGAAGAACAACTCCTTAAGATGCCAAAAAAGAAGGCCTTAAGAGGAAAACCAGCCCTAACTGGTTTGGATCAGTGGATAGAGCATCGGCCTGCGAACTGAAAGGTCCCAGGTTCAATTCCGGTCAAGGGCATGTACCTTGGTTGCTAGCACATCCCCACTAGGGGGCGTGCAGGAGGCAGCTGATCGATGTTTCTCTCTCATTGATGTTTCTGACTCTCTATCCCTCTCCCTTCCTGTCTGTAAAAAATCAATAAAATATATTAAAAAAAAAAAAAAAGAGGAAAACCAGCAAAATGTTTAAAATAATGAACAACATAGACTGATGAACAAAAACAGACCCGGAGACAGGGAAGCATCAATAAGACTGTCAAACCTCAGAGGGAAGGTAGGGGAAGGTGGGGGAAAGGGGGAGAGATCAACCAAAGGACTTGTATGCATGCATATAAGCCTAACCAGTGGTCACGGACAACAGGGGGGTGGGGTAATATGTGGGGAGGGGTTTGGGATGGGAATGGGGGGATGAGGACAAATATGTGATACCTTAATCAATAAAGAAATTAAAAAAAAAAAGAACTTTCTTACTTCATAGGTGTGGCTTTGCATTAGCCAAGTTTGTCCTGCATAAACCTGGGCCCTAATCACATCTGACAGAGATAAATCCTGACCTAATGGATTTGTCTGTTTCATCAAGAACCTAAGATTTTTTGGGGGGAAAGGATCACTTAAGTGCTTTTTGCAAAAATGTCATTTTTGCTAAGCTTTGTTATAGTTAAAGAATTAGACATTGGATTTCTATAACTAAAAACTAGAATATTTCTGATTTTCTTAAGATAATAGCTCCCCAACACCACCAGCTATACATTGAATCTTAATGTTTAGGTATGGATATCTTTAAGGTAAAGATAACCAACATTTACTTCTTCAGCATTTTCTATGCATTCTTCTATCCCTCAAAATGTGAAATCATACCATCAACAAGTTTCAAAGCTTTGAAATAAATGGTGGCCAAACTAAAAAAAATTAAAATAAAATAAAAATAAATTAAAATAAAATATTGATTTCTTAATTTTGGGTTGGAAAAGTGGGGGGCATCTTATACATGGAAAAATATGGTATCTCTCCTGGGGCTTCAAGTCTTCCCATACTGGAGGTCCTTGGAAAGGTCTACCTCCTCAGCTGTCCACAGGAAGCCTCGGCTTTCGTATGCATCTGCCAGATGTCATGGCGTTCCATGGGAAAGATGACAAAGCGCAGGGGTTTTCTCTCAGCAGAGGTTCATTCTGAATGCCCAGGGCAGATCCGGCTCCTGGAAGGTCCTCCGGGTGGTCTCACCGGCCAGCTCGCGGGTGCCACTGAGGCTGGGGGCCTGTTCTCCTTGTCCATCAGCTGAGTCCCTTCAGGGGCAAGAGCTGCAGCTGCAGCTGCTTTGGGTCCGCGAGGGTGGGCAGCATGGTTGCAGCTGTGGCTGGGGCAGGGGAGGCGGCCACGTGCAGGACACACAGATGAGGCTGCACTCTGATCCAGGGAGTCTGTAACCTTTTATTTAGTTAGCCAAAAATCATGTTTTATGTCAGCTTTGGTGATGCATTGCCAGGTGTCAGCTAGAGATCTGGTTGCTGGGTAGGTCTCCTTTCTCCATCCTGTTTCAATTAAGCAGTGGTTCTCAAAGGTTGGTTCCTGGACCAATAGCTTTGGCGTCAACTAGGACCTTGTTGGAAATGCAGACTCGGGGCTCCACCCAGCCCTCTGAAGCAGACTCTCTAGGGATGGAGTCCATCAGTCGGTGTTCTCATAAGACCACCAGATGATTCTGAGGACATTAAAGTTTGAGAACCACTGCATTAGAGTATTACAGAATATAACTGTGTTTAAGTGTGAGCAGTGCTAAGAGGAATTTAATATCTCTGGAACACTGAGCCAATGAATTTTCAGAGTTTTTTAAAAAGACATTTTTGTCCATGGTTTCTCACCCAGATGCCCCAGCCTGTTGAGACTGTTGGTGAAGTAGGATTCAGTAGGGTGCTGCATCTGACTACATGTTAATTACACAGTTGGGAGTGTTGGATAGAAGGTTAGGATTTTAGGCAATTGATAACCTATATGGTTTTGCATTTAAGTTTTAATAATGGGATGTGGCCAATACAATTACCTTCTTAGAACAGGAAAGGCTAGAATTAGGCAGTCTCGCCTCTCTTCGGACTTCTTCAGAATAGTTTTCATGTTCCATAGCAGTCTGGGCTCTCAGAAGCATTCTCCTCATTTTATTTTCCACATTTTGTCCTGGAAAATGCAGTCTGGGGAAAAGCAGTTTAACTAATAATCATCAGCGTCCAGTCCAGAATGTGGAGTTTGAGGGCAGGCGGCCCCTTTGTCTTAAACAGGAGGTGCACCTCACAGGTAGTGCAGCCACGGAGGTCAGGCCCAGCTCTGCTCTGGCTCCACCGCCCCCAGACTGTTTTATCCACTCTGAACAAGTGCTGCCAGCTCCATGGCACAGCCTGGGCTTTGGGCAACCCCCCTTTACATGACCTACGCCCTGCATGTGCTCTTAAGACACTGCATCCACATTTTTTTAATTCCTTTACATTTCACTCATCAGCATGTGTTGGGTAAGCACCCTGCCACATCGGAGTTTTATGAGCTGCGTTTATGAGGCTGCTTTTCATGAAAAGGGTCATAGTATATTCTATGAAGAACATGGAACTTAACTCTAGGAAGTGAGGGCTTTGGTGCTAAACTTGGAGTGAACCTGTGAAGTTGAATGGATTCAAAAATAAGCACAGATGTTATCCATTCTCCAAGTGTTCAATAGCCTTGCATATTTATTCACAGACTCTCTTCTCTCTTCTCACCTGCGCTTTCTCCCTCCTTAAACGAGAGCTGGAGAATGTGCAGCGTGGAAAAAGCTTGAAGCTCCTTTCCTGCCACTTTTGGCCCCTTTTTGATAGCCTTGTTACCACCTACCGTCCTTCTGAGAGTGATAGCCTTGTTACCACCTACCATCCTTCTGAGAGTGATAGCCTTGTTACCACCTACCATCCTTCTGAGAGTGATAGCCTTGTTACCACCTACCGTCCTTCTGAGAGTGATAGCCTTGTTACCACCTACCATCCTTCTGAGAGTGATAGCCTTGTTACCACCTACCGTCCTTCTGAGAGTGATAGCCTTGTTACCACCTACCGTCCTTCTGAGAGTGATAGCCTTGTTACCACCTACCGTCCTTCTGAGAGTGATAGCCTTGTTACCACCTACCGTCCTTCTGAGAGTGATAGCCTTGTTACCACCTACCGTCCTTCTGAGAGTGATAGCCTTGTTACCACCTACCGTCCTTCTGAGAGTGATAGCCTTGTTACCACCTACCGTCCTTCTGAGAGTGATAGCCTTGTTACCACCTACCGTCCTTCTGAGCGTGATAGCCTTGTTACCACCTACCGTCCTTCTGAGAGTGATAGCCTTGTTACCACCTACCGTCCTTCTGAGAGTGATAGCCTTGTTACCACCTACCGTCCTTCTGAGAGTGATAGCCTTGTTACCACCTACCGTCCTTCTGAGAGTGATAGCCTTGTTACCACCTACCGTCCTTCTGAGAGTGATAGCCTTGTTACCACCTACCGTCCTTCTGAGAGTGATAGCCTTGTTACCACCTACCGTCCTTCTGAGAGTGATAGCCTTGTTACCACCTACCGTCCTTCTGAGAGTGATAGCCTTGTTACCACCTACCGTCCTTCTGAGAGTGATAGCCTTGTTACCACCTACCGTCCTTCTGAGAGTGATAGCCTTGTTACCACCTACCGTCCTTCTGAGAGTGATAGCCTTGTTACCACCTACCGTCCTTCTGAGAGTGATAGCCTTGTTACCACCTACCATCCTTCTGAGAGTGATAGCCTTGTTACCACCTACCGTCCTTCTGAGAGTGATAGCCTTGTTACCACCTACCGTCCTTCTGAGAGTGATAGCCTTGTTACCACCTACCGTCCTTCTGAGAGTGATAGCCTTGTTACCACCTACCGTCCTTCTGAGAGTGATAGCCTTGTTACCACCTACCATCCTTCTGAGAGTGATAGCCTTGTTACCACCTACCATCCTTCTGAGAGTGATAGCCTTGTTACCACCTACCGTCCTTCTGAGAGTGATAGCCTTGTTACCACCTACCATCCTTCTGAGAGTGATAGCCTTGTTACCACCTACCGTCCTTCTGAGAGTGATAGCCTTGTTACCACCTACCATCCTTCTGAGAGTGATAGCCTTGTTACCACCTACCCTTCTGAGAGTGATAGCCTTGTTACCACCTACCGTCCTTCTGAGAGTGATAGCCTTGTTACCACCTACCGTCCTTCTGAGAGTGATAGCCTTGTTACCACCTACCGTCCTTCTGAGAGTGATAGCCTTGTTACCACCTACCGTCCTTCTGAGAGTGATAGCCTTGTTACCACCTACCGTCCTTCTGAGAGTGATAGCCTTGTTACCACCTACCGTCCTTCTGAGAGTGATAGCCTTGTTACCACCTACCGTCCTTCTGAGAGTGATAGCCTTGTTACCGTCCTTCTGAGCGTGATAGCCTTGTTACCACCTACCGTCCTTCTGAGCGTGATAGCCTTGTTACCACCTACCGTCCTTCTGAGAGTGATAGCCTTGTTACCACCTACCGTCCTTCTGAGAGTGATAGCCTTGTTACCACCTACCGTCCTTCTGAGAGTGATAGCCTTGTTACCACCTTCCTTCTGAGAGTGATAGCCTTGTTACCACCTACCGTCCTTCTGAGAGTGATAGCCTTGTTACCACCTACCGTCCTTCTGAGCGTGATAGCCTTGTTACCACCTACCGTCCTTCTGAGAGTGATAGCCTTGTTACCACCTACCGTCCTTCTGAGAGTGATAGCCTTGTTACCACCTACCGTCCTTCTGAGAGTGATAGCCTTGTTACCACCTACCGTCCTTCTGAGAGTGATAGCCTTGTTACCACCTACCGTCCTTCTGAGAGTGATAGCCTTGTTACCACCTACCGTCCTTCTGAGAGTGATAGCCTTGTTACCACCTACCGTCCTTCTGAGAGTGATAGCCTTGTTACCACCTACCGTCCTTCTGAGCGTGATAGCCTTGTTACCACCTACCGTCCTTCTGAGAGTGATAGCCTTGTTACCACCTACCGTCCTTCTGAGAGTGATAGCCTTGTTACCACCTACCGTCCTTCTGAGCGTGATAGCCTTGTTACCACCTACCGTCCCTTCTGAGAGTGATAGCCTTGTTACCACCTACCGTCCTTCTGAGAGTGATAGCCTTGTTACCACCTACCGTCCTTCTGAGAGTGATAGCCTTGTTACCACCTACCGTCCTTCTGAGAGTGATAGCCTTGTTACCACCTACCGTCCTTCTGAGAGTGATAGCCTTGTTACCACCTACCGTCCTTCTGAGAGTGATAGCCTTGTTACCACCTACCGTCCTTCTGAGAGTGATAGCCTTGTTACCACCTACCGTCCTTCTGAGAGTGATAGCCTTGTTACCACCTACCATCCTTCTGAGAGTGATAGCCTTGTTACCACCTACCATCCTTCTGAGAGTGATAGCCTTGTTACCACCTACCGTCCTTCTGAGAGTGATAGCCTTGTTACCACCTACCGTCCTTCTGAGAGTGATAGCCTTGTTACCACCTACCGTCCTTCTGAGAGTGATAGCCTTGTTACCACCTACCATCCTTCTGAGAGTGATAGCCTTGTTACCACCTACCGTCCTTCTGAGAGTGATAGCCTTATTACCACCTACCGTCCTTCTGAGAGTGATAGCCTTGTTACCACCTACCGTCCTTCTGAGAGTGATAGCCTTGTTACCACCTACCATCCTTCTGAGAGTGATAGCCTTGTTACCACCTACCGTCCTTCTGAGAGTGATAGCCTTGTTACCACCTACCATCCATCCTCAGCTAGCTAAAATCTAGAACCTCCCCACTTGAGCAACATTTCGCTCTCTCACTTATGCAAAGTTCCTGAAAAGACAAGGAGTTGTTACCCTTTTTTGTTAGTTTTGAATAGAAATGGGAGGAGCCAACCATTGACAACAACTGTGCAAAAGGATTCCATTTTTGAGAACCTGAACTGTTGGGGTAATTTTTTACATTCTTTTTAAAATTAACTTTTACTATTTAGTCCAAGCTTTGCATGCATATATTTATAGAGTCTAATAGTTCAATAAACGTTGCCCCTCCCCACAATGTTTCTTCCTCCCCAACTGTTTTAGCTATTCTTTTGATATTTACCATATTATTGCTAAATAATGCTTCCATTGTCACTCCCGGGTTTTCCAGTTATGAGTATTTTCTGTTGAAGATGAGGACATAGCCCTCTTTTATCATCCTCTCTCTCCACCTCACCACATGTGGGCTCTTCCCATTCTATACCCTCTCAGTGTAATTAGGTTGTAATTTCTGTCAGATTAATAACCGCTGTTTACATTATGATCATGTGTGTTGTCTGCATAGCTGAGCCAGATAGCGTGCTAGTTGAGGTCAGATCTCCAGGATGCTGATCGTAGGCAGAGATTTGTGCCCGGTGTTTTTGGGAAGTCAGCCTGGAACACAGGGAGATGTAGGATTGAACAGAGGGAGAAGTTGGGCTGGGAAAGTCACAGGAAAGCTACAGCTGGTTCCACGGGGAGCTCTGAGCTGGAGAATCCTGCAGAGTTACCCAAAATTTGAGTCTGGGTGGGCCTTTGTACTACCACCTGGACCAGTCAAGGGATGGGGTGTACCAGTATCTCTGGGGAGGAGGTTAAACCTTGGGTGTAGGGATCCCTTAGGCTGATGGCAAGTTCCAGAAAGATGCAGCTGTCAGCTTCCAGCAGGCAGTACTCCCAGCTAATGGGAGATTCTGACTTGGATTGAGGTGTGATGGTTGATAATCTGGGCATCACACTGTAGCATCCACTCCATATACTGTGATTACTTTTTCTCCCCTGAAATCCTTTTTTCTCTCTTGTTACTAAATACCTTTTTGTTTTTAGTTTGTCTTCTTTTTTATATACTTCACACTTATGTAATCCCATGCTCTCTAAATTGTATAATTCTTTCAATAACCGATATTTCAATATCTTAAAATCTCAGTATCTTAAAATTTATTGGGTATTTTACCCATTTCATTTTCTTGAATAAATGTCTCCTAAAACCTTGTTACCTGCTCCAGTGTTCCCCTAGTGCACCTTTATCTTGTCATGGTCTCTTTTCACCCTACTCCTGGCCTTCTCTCTGCTTCTCTTTTGGGTTAGATCCTTTATTTCATGGACCCCATACCTGCTTCATTATGATGGAATGCATTCTTCAATAAGGATGCATGAGAGGTAAATTGTGTGAGGATTGAATTTCAGAAAATGCCTTTATTTTTTCTTACGTGTTAATAACTTGATTAGATATAAAATTCTAATTCGGAAATTACTTTCCCTCAAAAATTATGAGACATTGCTCAATTTTCTTCTAGTTTTCAAAGTTATTGTTGAGAAATACAATATTATATTACTTGTTTGTTTACTTTCCTCTCTTGTAGATTGTGTTATCTTTTCTTTGTCCCAAGTGTCTTAAAATTTCACAGCCAGGTGCCTTGTTATTATCCATTTATCAGGAAACTTCTCCATGGGTCCCTGTGCTCCTACAGACCTTGCAGAGTAGGCCAAGAATGCAAGACCCTGACCACCCTTAAATGAGCACCTTTCTGAAAGTTCTGTTTGCAGTGAGCAACCTTGAGGGATAGAAACATCTCTATCCACAAAAAAGAGTGGGGCTTTTTATTGCTTCCCATAAAAGCAGAGGGTTCCTCAAGCTCGGTGCTCCTCAGCTGCAGTGCAAACCACTGCGAGTGCAGCACCCAGATGGGCTCCTACATGTCTCCCCCATGGGACTAGGGGACAGGGAATTGACATGACTGCTGACACTCATTCTGCTTGCTCTTCCTTGAGTAACAAAGTCCTTTATCTCTGACTCAGGAATCTTGTATCTTCTGCCTGTATCCATGAAACAGTAACAGGCTAATATTAATTATAGGGAGGGTAAATCGAATCGCACTCCTAACACATTGTCCTGGGCACTTGGTGGGCTCCTTAAATCTAGAAACAGAAATTTTCTTGAGTTATTTATCTGATGATTTCCTGGGGATCCAGAAAATTGAATGCTTCTTTAAAATATAAACAAACAAGAAAACCTGCTCTGGCAGCAGGTGCAAGTGCCAGGCGGGACCACAGAACGGGGAGCAAAGAATTTTCAATAACCACCAGAGGCTTGCCCCAATGACAGTGATTGGCATCCCCCCTTGGTCTGGCACCCCCGCTCACCTGCTCCACCATCCCACTGTGGCCAACGCCTGCCATGTTCTGCACTCGCCCCCTGGTGGTCAGCACACATCATAGCGACTGGTTGTTCAGTTTTTCCAGTTGTTCCGCTGTTTGGTCTATTTGCATAGTAGCCTTTTATTATATAGAACTAGAGGCCTGGTACACGAAATTCGTGCATGGAGAGGGGGTGTCCCTCAGCCCAGCCTGCACCCTCTCCAATCTGGGACCCCTTGAGGGATGTCCGACTGCCCGTTTAGGCCCGGTCCGGGATTGGGCCTAAACGGGCAGTCGGACATCCCTCTCACAATCCAGGACATCCCTCTCACAATCCAGGACTGCTGGCTCCCAACTGCTCGCCTGCCTGCCTTCCTGATTGCCCTAACCACTTCTGCCTGCCAACCTGATCACCCCCTAACCACTCCCCTGCCAGCCTGATTGATGCCTAACTGCTCCCCTGCCAGCCTGTTTGCCCCTAACTGCCATCCCCTGCAGGCCTGGTCACCCTTAACTGCCCTCCCCTGCAGGCCTGGTCACCCCTAACTGCCCTCCCCTGCAGGCCTGGTCACCCCTAACTGCCCTTCCCTGCAGGCCCGGTCACCCCCAACTTCCCTCCTCTGCTGGCCTGGTCACCTCTAACTGCCCTCCCCTGCAGGCTTGATCGCCCCCAACTGCCCTCCCTTGTAGGCCTGGTCCCTCCCAACTGCCCTCCCCTGCTGGCCATCTTGTGGTAGCCATCGTGTGTCCACATGGGGGTAGGATCTTTGACCACATGGGGGCAGCCATCTTGTGTGTTGGAATGATGGTCAATCTGCATATTACTCTTTTATTAGATAGGATAGAGGCCTGGTGCATGGGTGGGGGCCAGCTGGTTTGCCCTGAAGGGTGTCCCAGATCAGAGTGGGGGTTCCCTTGGGGCGTGGGGCGGCCTGGGTGAGGGGCCTGTGGTGGTTTGCAGGCCGGCCATGCCCCCCAGCTACCCAAGTGGAGGCCCTGGTATCTGGGATTTATTTATCTTCTACAATTGAAACTTTGTAGCATGGAGTGGAGCCAAGCCTCCTGCTTGTTCCGTGGTGGCAGCCATTTCTGTTGGGATTTATGTATCTTCTATAATTGAAATTTTGTAGCCTGGAGCGGAGGCCAGAGAAGGCCAGGGCTTCAGAAGCTTGGCTTCCTCCATTACCGGGGGCAACCCTAGCCTCCCGCTCTTTCCAGTCCCATGGCTGCTGCCATTTCTGTTTGGATTTATTTATCTTCTATCATTAAAACTTTGTAGCCTTCAGTGGAGGCCTAGGCCGGCAAGGGCAGGGGTAAAGCTTGGCTTCCTTCATTGCCGGCGAAACCCAAGCCTCCCTCCTGCTCTCTGTGGCCACAGCCATCTTGGTTGGGTTTATTTGCATATTCGTTCCTGATTGGCTGGTGTGCGTGGCTGGTGGGTGTAGCAGAGGTATGGTCAATTTGCATATTACTCTTTTATTAGATAGGATGTGCCTTTTGTGATTGGCTTCTTTCATATAGCAAAATGTAAAATGTGCCCAAAAAATGATACACTTTGAACAATTATAAAGGCAGTGTTATTAAAGTACATTTCATTTTCAAAATTGGGCTATCAGCTGTTAAGGTACATATCCATTATTAGGGACACCCTGTAGTTTTATCTATGTCATAGCAGGTTAGTACTTCACAAGTACTTTCTAGCATTGAATAATATGCCATGGGGTATTACACATTTTGTTTATCCATTCATTAGTTGAAGGACATTTAGCTATTTTCACTTTTTAGCTATTATGAATAATACTGATATGAATATTTATGTAGAATTTGAATGTAATGTATAATTTGAGTGTGAAGACGTATATTTTCATTTCTCATAGGTGTATACCTAGAAGTAAAATTTATGGGTCATATGGTAACTTTATAACATTCTGAACAACTACTAGATACATTCTAAAGAAGCTCTTCCATTTTACAGTCCTATTGCTCTGATTTCTGAACATTCTTGCCAACATTTCTTACTAGCTTTTTTAGCCATCAGAGTGAATGTGAAGTGGTTTTGATTTATATTTTCCTAATGATTTATATCTTTTTGTGACTTGGTGTATACGGATAACTAATGATATTGAGCATCGTTTCATGTGCTTACAATGAATTTCTATGATGCATTTTATTTATTTTGTCTTTTGTCACTTGTGCTTTTGGTATCATATCATCTAAGTCTAATTCAAGATCACAAAGTTGTATGACTTTACTTTTCTTCTTTTTAAAAAAATTTATCTTTATTGTTAAAAGTATTACAGATGTCCCCATTTCTTCCTCTTTATTTTTTTCTAAGAATTTTATAATTTTAGCTTTTACGTTTTGGTTGAGGGTGCATTTTAAGTTAATTTTTCATGTAGTGAAAGGTAGGAGTCCAATTTTATTATTTTACATGTAGATGTGCAAAGTTGTCCCAACACTGTTTGTTGCAAAGGCAGTTCTTTCCCCATTGACGTGTCTTGGCACCTTTGTCAAAACAATCAGTGGATCAAAAATGTAAGGGTTTATCTTTCTGTCCTCACCTGCTGGCTCATCCCCTCAGGACCCACCCTCACAGGTCCTGGCCTTTGTGTCCACTTTCTTTCCCCATAGCTGAGCCTGGGTGTGGCTGGAAGCTTCTTCTCTTACAGGAAGCCCCCAGCCTGGTGTGTCTGGTCCCTCTGCCCCCCGATTCTCACATGTGGGGGCCACTGGTCTGACTAGTGTGGGTGCTCCCCAGAGCCCTCCCATGCCACCCCCAGGCTGTCAGCAGGGGCGGGGGCTTGTCTCTAGCTTCTTCACTTCTTCGCTATCATCTCATCCAGTGCCCTTAGTAGGTGGAATGGACAGCGATAATAAAATCTCTTCAAGTTAAAAAAAATTGTGTGTGTGTGTATGTGTGTGTGTGTGTGTGTGTGTGTAGTAACTAAGGAAGATCTAAATAAATGGAAGGATATCCCATGTTCATGAATTGAAAGACTTAATATTGGTAGAATGGCAATACTCCCCAAATTGATTTACAGATCCAATGCAATCCCAATCAAAATATCAGCTGGCTTTTAATTTTGTAGAAATAGACAAGCTGATTATATATATACTAGAGGCCCAATGCATGAAATTCATGTGGTGGGGAGGGGTTCCTCAGCCGGGCCTGCGCCCTCTCATAATCCAGGACCTCTCGCTCCTAACTGCAGGGGTCCTAACTGCCCGCCTGCTTCCTTGGCTCACCGCTCCTTAGCACCAGCCCAGCTTCTGGTTGAGCAGCACTCCCGTGGTAGGAGCACACTGACCACGAGGGGGCAGCTCTGGATTGAGCGACTGCCCTCTGGTGGTCAGTGCACATCATAACGACCAGTTGTTCTGGTTGTTCTGCCGTAAGGGTCATTGGGCTTTTATTATATAAGATACACACACACACACACACACACACACACACACACACACACACACACGGGCTTATTTCCAGCCTCTCAGTTCTATTCATTGATTTATATGTCTAGCCTTATGATAATATCACACTGTTTTTTTTTTTTTTAAATAAGGAAGTATGAGTCCTCCAGTTTTGTTTTTTGTTTTCAAGGTTGTCTGGTTATTATTGGTCCCTTGTATTACCATATACATTTTAGGGTCATCTTGTCTATTTCTACAAAATTAAAAGCCAGCTGATATTTTGATTGGATTGCATTGAATCTGTAAATCAATTTGGGGAGTATTGCCATCCTAACAATATTAAGTCTTTCAATTCATGAACATGGGATCTCTTTCCATTTATTTAGATCTTCCTTGGTTACTTTCAACAATGTTTTGTAGTTTTCAGCCTATGTCTTAAACATTTTTGTTAAATTTATTTCTAAGTATTTTACTGTTTTTGATGTCATCATATATGGCATTGTGTTTTTAATTTTATTTTCAGATTGTTCATTGATAGCATATAGAGATAAAATTGATTTTTGTATATTGATCTTGTATTCTTTAACCCTGGTAAACTTGTTTACTAATTTAATTAATTTTTGGTGCATTGTTTGGATTTTCTATATATAAAATTATGTCCTCTGTGAATACAGGTAGTTTTATTTCTTTGTATTCAATCTGGGTACTATCTCTTTTTCTTGACTAATCATCCTAGGTAGAAGTCCTTTTTATTTCTATAAAATAGGTAGTAATGTCTCCTCTTTATTCCTGATTTTAATATTTTGAGTCCTCTCTCCTTTATTTTTGTTCAGGCTACGTAAATGTTTGTCAATTTTATTGAGCTTTTCAAAGAACCAACTTTTGGTTCATTGATTTTCTCTATTTTCTGTCCCTTCTCTGTTTAATTTATTTACACCCTTCCTTCCTTTGGCTTTGAGTTTAGTTTGCTCTCCCCCTCCCCCGACTTCTTAAGGTGGCATATTAGGTTATTGATTTGAGATTTTTTAACATAGGTGTTTACCGCTATAAATTTCCCTCTAAATACTTCTATAATTGCATCCCATAAGTTGGGATGTTGTGTTTTTATTTTATTAATCTCAAAGTATTTTCCAATTTTTCTGTGCTTTTTTTCCTGATCAGTTATTTAGGAGTATTTTGTTTAATTTCTACATCTTTTTGAAATCCCCAAATTTGTTTTTTTTTTAATTGATTTTCTAATTTCATTCCATTGTGGTTAGTGAGCATATTTTGTGTGATTTCAATCTTTTTAAATTTATTGAGGCTTGTTTTATGACCTAACATTTGTTCCCTTCTGGAAAATGTTTCACGTGTACTTGAGAAGAATATGAATGGTGCTACTGTTGGGCGGCATGTTCTATCTATGTCTATTAGGTATAATTGACTTATGTAGTGTTGTTTAAGTCTTCTATTTCCTTGTTGTTCTTCTGTCTAGTTCTATCCATTATTAAAAGTGGGGTATCCACATTTCCAACCTTTATTATTAAATTGTCTAGTTTTCCTTTCACTTCTGTCAGGTTTAGCTTCATGTATTTTGGGCCTCTATTGTTGACTTCCTGACAGATTGACACTTTATCACTAAAATGCTCTTATTTGTCTTTAATAATAATTTTTGTCTTAAAGTCTATTTTGTCTATTATTAGTAGCCACGTCAGCTGCTTTTTGCCAGTGTTCTCATTGCTTTTATGACAGAGTCCATTTTTAGAGGCTTTAGTCAACCATTCTGGAAAGTGGAACCTCTGAACTGCCTCTTGAACACTCCTAAAATTTCTCTGTTTTTAGGCCTGCATTCTCCTTTATTACCAAAGTTGCTGTTTAGAAATGCTATCATATAGGTAGTTCTGGTGCTTCAATTCCTGCCTAGGATTAGTTTGGTTGGGTTTGCTGAGTCATTACCATGGGTTTTTCTGTTTCCACCTTCCAAAATTTTGTAACTGTTCACTCCTTTTCTATTTTCTTTCATTTTTATCACACACGAAAAAAGTGTCTTTACTCAGTAGTTTTTCCAAAAGAACAGAGCTCAATGAGTATTTAAATGTTTAACCTGTATTTGAGGGTAAACCCTTTAGCTATTAGCTACTTTATTCTAAGTAACTGAATTTTCTTGTATATTCTCCAGCATTTAAAAAAATAACCAGAGATCTTTTTTATTATCAGGGATCCAGATATTTGGCAATATCCTAAAGTTAATTAAAGATGGTGCTTTCATTATCTTTTAAATTTAGACGTGGAATTGGAACACTATGGATTCAAAATAAGAATGCTTAGCTGCTTCCAAATTTTTTCACTACTTGATTCTCCTTGGAACAGTGATTCCCAAACTTGACTAAGCACCAGAATCACCAGGAGAGTTTGTTAAAATGCAGGTCAACCAGCATCATCCCCAGAGCTTCTGATTTAGAAGTTGGAGGTGAGGCCTAAGAATTTGTATTTTCAATAGGCTTTCAGGTGATGCTGCTGCCTCTGGTCTTGGGACCACACTGGGGACCACTATCTGAATGTGTGAAAGTTAAAGGTACTCCCTTGTGGGTGGGGAGGACATTTAGGAAGCAGATGAGAACAGAGAGGGAGAGGAATATGAGGGAGATAAACAGGGAGGAAAAGGATGTGCCCACTTGCTCTTTCCCATTGCACCCAGCTTGTGGCTCTGCTTCTGTTTTATCCATGACACAATAAAACCATGGCAGAATTTGCTTAGAGGTTGAGTGTTGACCTATGAACCAGGAGGTCATGGTTCGATTCCCAGTCAGGGCACATGCCTGGGTTGCAGCCTCCATCCCCAGTTTGGGGCGTGCAGGAGGCAGCTGATCAATGATTCTCTCTCATCTGACCAATGTTTCTATCTCTCTCTATTCTTCTCTGATATCAATTTTTTAAAAAGTGCTTAGAGAAACAGCTCCTGACATCAGAATTATAACTGCATTAAAGGGAAAAGAGGGAATGAAGTGACACTCCATGAAAAACCTTAAACTGAAGCCCTGCAAATGTAGTTTTATGTGAAACTAGAGGCCCGGTGCACGAAATTCGTGCACTGGGGAGGGTGTCCCTCAGCCCAGCTTGCACCCTCTCTAATATGGGACCCCTTGGGGGATGTCCAACTGCAGGTTTAGGCCCGATCCCTGTGGAATCGGGCCTAAACCTGCAGTTGGACATCCCTCTCACAATCCGGGACCGCTGGCTCCTAACCGCTCACCTACCTGCCTGATTGCCCCCTAACTGCTCCCTTGCTGGCCTGATTGCCCCCTAACTGCTCCTCTGCGGGCCTGATTGCCCCCAAATACCCTCCCCTGCTGGCCTGGTCACCCCCAAGGCTTTTATTAGTATAGATATGACCCTGCACAGAAAATTTTACTAACCCTGCTTTACAATAAGGGCTTGACGATTGAATCATTAGGACCAGACACCAAGATTTCCTTTCTTTGAATAGTGGAGGGAATACTTATCTTGTCTTTAAGTTGCCTGGAAATTAAAATGAGATAATGACTTAGAAAAGTATAAAAGCACCATATAAAGACTACTGTCTTTTTAATGAAGTGGTAAAATGAAAAACACTTTTTATTCTCCCCTTCCTTCCTTTACAGCTTTTATTTAAATTTTGAAATTTATAAAAATTTCACTCCAATTTTCATTTCTTTACATTCAACATTATTTTGTATTGTTTCAGGTTTTATATTAGTTACAGAATAGTGGTTAGACAATCATATACTTTACAAAGTGTTCCCCGATATTTCTAGTACCCACCTGGCATCCTACCATCATTACAACACTATTGACTATATTCCCTATTTAAGTGACAATGGGTTTACAGGTTCCTTTCAGTCTTTCTTTTGTGTTGCTTGTCCTTCCTTTTCTTTCTCACTTCTTCCCTCATTTTCTTTATATAGTATCTCAATTGGCCATCAAAGCTCAGTGAAGGCACTGGGACACGCTTAATCCATTTTACACACCAGGAAACTGAGGCCAATTCCAATTGGCTGTGGAACTGGACTCAGGACACAGGAAGCCCTCAGAGTCATGCTCTTTGCGCTTCCTAAGGGGCAGCTGCCCAGCAAACAAAACAAACCTTCCAGTCAGGCTTTCGAGCCTCTTTCTCGAGCACCTCTTCATTGTGGATGCTCCACATTCTTTCCTCTCCCCCCATTCTTTACTGCCCCCCCTTCTCTGAAGCAGGTGGAAGGCTTCCCACTCACTGCCTAGGCATGCTCTGCCATGGGGCAGGGCACCGCGGGCTTGCTTTTGGGTCAAGGCAGGAGCAGGAGTCACTGCCTCTGAAGTGTGAAGGCCGCCTGAGCGAGGCCGGTTAGCACTGGGAGCTTCTCTGAATCACATCAGTCAGTCCAGTAGCCTGCAGTGCAGCACCCCTCCACTGAGGTGGCACCACCCCTCAACCCCCGCCTCAGGGGTGAGGGTCCTTGCCCCTCTGCCAGGAGTCCTTCCATGCCCCTTGATCCCTGGCTGGGCCCACCCACGTCTTGCGGGCACTGCAGAACCTCTGTCTCTCTGCAGATGAGGCAGATCTCTGCCCTAGGTCTCTGCAAAGCTATGAATCTGTGGCCAGAGGCCTGGTCTGGGTCTCAGCAACCACATGCCTGCAATGTTCCCAGGGACCCCGGGAGCAGCTGGGCGGGTCCGGCCACACACCCCCGGTTGCCAATCTCTGGGAGCTGGCTGAGCCGGCTGGCCACGCCCCAGGGGTTGCTGATCTCCCCAGGGACCCCCGGGAGCAGCTGGGCGGGGTGGCCACGCCCCCCCAGGTTGACATCACCCCAGGGACCCCCAGTAGAGGCTGGGCAGGCCGGCCATGCCCTCCTTTTTGCTGATCTCCCCAGGGACCCCCAGGAGAGGCTGGATGGGCGGGCCACGCCCCCCAGGTTGCCGATCTCCCCAGGGACCCCCGGGAGAGGCTGGGCGGGACTGGCCACGCCCCCCCAGGTTGACGATCACCCCAGGGGCCCCCGGGAGCGGCTGGGCAGGGCAGCCATGCACCCCTGGGTTGCGATCTCCCCAGGGACCCCCAGGAGAGGCTGGGTGGCGTGGCCACCCCCCCCATCCCCCCGGGGTTGCTGATCTCCCCAGGGACCCCCGGGAGCGGCTGGGCTGGCCTGGCCACGCCCCCCCGGTTGCCGATCTCCCCAGGGACCCCCGGGAGAGGCTGGGCAGCCAGGTCTCGCCTCCCCAGGGCAGCGATCTCCCCAGCGACCCCTGGAACTAAGAGGACTGGGTGGCGCCATCTTGATCTTCTCAACTGCCGGATAAGCCACCCGGAGTCCCGCCCCCCAGCCTCCCGCCGGCCCAATCGTGGGCATAGTGGAGGTGCGGTCAATTTGCATGTTTCTCTATTATAAGGTAGGATGTTAAAGTGGTTGGGGAGTAGTACAGGGTCTGGAGAAGTCAGTCCTTGTGTAACTTTATGAGAAGTACTGGTTGAATGTTGCTAAGGCAACAGGTTCTGGGCAGTTTCATTAGGGAGGCACTTGTGCACACTTTGTTATCTCCTAGGGTTCCCTGTCCCCTTGTTGCAAGTCTGAGAAGGCAGGGACACTGTCTAAGTCACTTAAGCTGAGGGTCGGACTGAGTGGCTCCTTTGGGCCACAGATAGGAACCCAAACTTAAGGTCATTCCTCCGGGTTATTTTCATGTAGCCATTTGGAGATGCTGCCACAATTATCTCGCCTTTAACCATTTTTGTTGTTGTTGTTATTCTCAGAATGTTCTTCTGTGGTATGATTGTAAATATTGAGAAATAAAATTGGGCTGCAAAGGATAGAGGTTGTTGGGAGGAAGCCAAAAGAGAGGTGAGGACTCAAAACCCTTGCCCCATATGAAGCTGCCTTTCAGACACTTTTATTACTTAAAGTGCAGTCACCTGGATACTTCCTGCTGTCACTTCAGAAAATGAGGAGCTAGGAAGAGAGGACGCATGGTCTGGATATAGATAGAAGACATGAGAAAGCAAGTTGTAGGAGACTAGTTTTACCTCCAACCTGTCACTTCATTTGTTTAGGGCTATTTTGGTTTTGTTTTGTTTTTAATATAAAATGATGTTTTAGTTTTAGATAATTCCCAAAGGTATCTGATTCTGTGATTTTTTTGCAAGGTCACCTCTTATATCTTTTGGACAGCCAGGGTAAGAAACCAAGTCGCTTGACTTCTAAGATAGAGCTTAGGGTATATAGAAGATTCAGTCTTCCCTAACCCCTCTGGACCCGGAGGCTCCATGTTATTTCCTGGTAGCGGTTTTAAATGGCTGTGGAGGACAAGGAAGTTCATTGCTATGATAATCAGGCAGTCACACTGGGGAAAATATGATTATTCAACCATTGTGTAGGAAAAGGTCAGTATTATCCAATCCAGTAATCAGATTTTTCAGGCAAAAGCATGACCCTGGAACATGCTGTCTATGGCTGAGCATAGCATTTCCTTGTCTCCAAAAACAGTTGTTGTTTTTTTATAAATCAGTGTGTACTTGGCTTGTCTGTCTCTTTTAGATATGAATGTATATCTTGCCTGAAATTTTTCTCATTCTTATTTTGAAGGCAACTAAATTGCTCTGGAGATATTAGTTGTAGTGGTAATTAATTTAGCCTTTATTGAGCACCTACTGTGTGTCAGGCTTCGTGTGAAGTAATCTCAGAAGTAGGTGAATACAGAGAGAAAGACAAAGTGGGGAAAAAGCCAATATTCATTTATCCATCCCCTCTTTTATTCCTCAGAGATTTTTTATATATTTTTATTGATTTCAGAGGGGAAGGAAGAGGGAGAGATAGAAATATCAATGATGAGAGAGAATCATTGAATGGCTGGGGGATCGAGCCTGCAACCCAGGCATGTGCCCTGACAGGGAATTGAACCGTGACCTCCTGGTTCATAGGTTGACGCTCAACCACTGAGCCATGCCGGCCAGGCCCTCAGGGATTTGTTGAGTATTTTCTGTGCACCCAGCTCTGGACTGAGTGCTGGGGATACAAAATTGAATAAGACAGACACATCCCTGTTGTTCCTCATGACTATGCTTCAATCAAGATTGGTTAACCCTGAAGCAAAAAACATCAGACCAGTCTGCGATGGGCGGATGTATAGGCGAGGTCAGGGTCCAGGAATGCCTTCCTGGAGGAGATGATCTGGGAACGAAAGCACAGTAGATACAGTGCTAACTGAGTGAGGCAGAGGCAGAAGGAGCAGTGAAGCAGTGGCTGGACAGAGGATGTGCTTAGTTGTACAGAACATAGATTTAAGGAAGAACAGTTGGAAATAGGACTATTTATATTTGAAAGATGTTTTATTCCTTTCCTAGGAGTTTGGACCTCAACCTAAGGTAATGGGGAAATCACTAAAATATCTCATCATGGAGGAATTATTACAGGAATCTCCAGCCAAAAGAACATAAATATAGTATAACTGCATAGAGTTTAAGTTAAAAAAATAGCAGAACAATAAAATTGTGTGCTCTCTATGATTGTTGATATATAGAATATAATTATGACTATAGCAAAGTATGGGAGGATGTCTAAAAGAATCTATTATTTGCATGGTGAGATTCTTTAAGAATTCCTTTCTAATACTCACTCAACATCAAGTCTCTATTATATGCCAGCAGATCAGACTGCAATACCTTCCCTCTACCATCAAATATATGGAGAGATCTAATAGTACTCATGCAATTTTAAAGTATCTTACCTAATAATAGACAAACATGTAAATTGACTGTACCTCCACTATGCCACCAGCCAATCAGGAGTGATATGCAAATTACCCCAACAAAGATGGAGGTTAATTTGCAAATTACCCCAACAAAGATGGAGGTTAATTTGCATACACAGGCGCCGAGTGACAGGGGTGGGACGCTTGCGTCGTCGCCATGGTGACAACACAGGTGTTCTGCCCCACCCCCGGTCTCTCAGGGCCTCTGGGCAGCGTGGGAAGGTGGGGCCGGAGCAGAAAGAGGCAGCTCCCAGAGCAGAAAGAGGTGGCTCCAGGGCCTAAGTGGAAAGAGGCTGGGCCAGAGTGGAAAGGCAGTGCTGGCAGCCATGGAAAGGAAAGCCCATTCTAGCACAAATCTTCGTGCATCGGGCTTCTAGTCATCCTATCTAATAATAGAGTAATATGCAAATTAACCACCACTCGCAACAAAATGGCGGCCCTGATAGCCACAAGATGGCAGCGCCCAGTCCTCTCAGCCCTGCTGCTGGAGTATCTGGCCTATCCGACCAACAAACAGAGCCCGGAGAGCAGGGCATGGCAGCTTCCTTAGCGCGGCAGCAGGGAAGCCCCAGGCCCTGCAGACAGAGCCCAGAGAGCAGGGCTTGGAGGCTTCTGCGGCAGTGGGGAAGCCCCAGGCCCTGCAGACAGAGCCCGGACAGCAGGGCATGGCGGCTTCCTTAGCGTGGCAGCGGGGAAGCCCCAGGCCCTGCAAACAGAGCCCAGAGAGCAGGGCATGGCGGCTTCCTTAGTGCGGCAGCGAAGTCCCCAGACATGGCAGACAGAGCCCAGACCGCAGGGCTTGGGGGATTCCTTAGCAAGGTGGCAGTGGGAACACCCCCAGACCCCACAGACAGAGCCCGGACAACAGGGCATGGGGGCTTCCTTAGTGTGTCTGTGTCGGCGAAGCCCCCAGGCCCCACAGACAGAGCCCAGACAACAGGGCATGGGGGCTTCCTTAGTGTGTCCCTGTCAGCGAAGCCCCCAGGCCTGGCAGACAGAGCACACTGCAGGGAATTGGGGCTTCCTTTGCATGGCGCATGGCAGCAGCAGGCAGAGAGCGGATAGCAGGGCATGGGGGCTTCATCTCCATGGCTGCAGGGAAACCCCCAGTCCCCGCAGAGAGCAGAGAACCATGGGGCGTGGGCCTAAGCCATCAGTAGGACATCCCCTGAGAGCTCCTGGATTGTAGAGGGTGCAGGTTGAGCTGAGGGAACCCCATGCACGAATTTCGTGCACCGGGCCTCTAGTGTGGTTATAAAACATCCAGCATAGGCAAATCCATAGAAACAGAAAATAGATTGGTGGGGCAATGGAAATAGTCTGGAATTTGTGGTAATGGTTGGACAACATTGTGAACATAATAAAAAACGCTGCGTTTTACACTTTGGTTAAAATGGTTAATTTTGTGTAATGTGAATCTTATCTCAATAAAAAATACAGGAAGAAAAAAGAATCTGTTTGTTGTTGTTGTTGTTGTTTTTTTTTTGTAGTAAAGGGCAATCGGAAGTGTGAGTTGAACTGCCAGGCAATGGGCTATCGCTTCTATGTACGGCAAGCTGAGAAGGTCATTGATGGCACCCCCTGCGACCAGAACGGTTCGGCCATCTGCGTGTCTGGGCAATGCAAGGTAAGTGCCCCAGGGCTGAGGTATCAGGGTGGATGCTTGGGCTGTTTGAGGTCTGACTGCCAGGCTGTGGTCTGCTACCTCCTACCCACCCCACAACCCCCAGCCCATGGGCCCCCGAACATAAGCCCTGGGAGAAGTGGGAAGAGATGGGACTGTTTGGTCCGCTCTGTATTTTTTATCTTTGGGAATCACCATGTCTCACTCTGGTATTTCAATTTTTAAGTGATTTATGTTTACACTACTTGCTTCAAAAGGGACACTGATCTGTGCTCATTGCGCCGGTAATGCCTTCCTCCTCTGGGCATGAAGCTTATGGTACAGCCACTGCTGGGTCAGTCCGGAAACCGCCGGCACGCTGTGGCATTTTGAGGGCATGGTGCGGTTTATCTTGCCTCCTACCAGATGGGGCAGGCTTCCAAATGAAAGTTGTCTCATTCCCTTTACAACAGAAGTTGTGCTTTAAACAGGAAGAGTTTCAGCCTCTTTGGACTTCTGAAGTCTGTCCCAGGAACTCCCAGCCACACATTCTGCAAACATTCTGGGCCTGAGAGAATCCCTGTGGGATGCTAACCTTTGACAGAAAGCATCATTTGGTTAAAAATAGGCATCTTAGATGAGATGGCACAAATCCCACAGCCACAATAATTTGGGCCCAGACTGCCACTCCCCTTTCATCTGTTAATGTAGTAGGTGGACCGGAGCAGGTAAATGACTGTGTGGAGCCCAGACTGAGAGTCTACCTTAATTAAAGCTCAAAAGCTGGAGGACTGGTTGGCTATCACATCTGAAGGTTCCTTTTCTACCTGGCAGGTAAATTGCTACAGTATTTCATATTAGAGCTATTCAAGTGTGATTTCTAAGCACGGCCTCCCCTCTCAGTATTTTTATAACGAGGAGGTTTCAAATAGGATACAAAATAACTTATCTGGATAGTCTCAGATTGTGAATGAAAGTTAAGAAAGGAAAAAGCTGTTTGCTGTCTAATGTGTGTGAGACATCTTTGGAAGAGCAAACCCCCAAAGAATTAGAAATCTGTGTAGGCGAGGCAGGGAGTATGGTGGGAAGCATCGTGGAGGCCTAGACCTGTCTAGCCTCCACTTTTCCACTCCTTTGAAAAAAACGACTGTGTTTCACACATTTCCTCTGAGCCTACCCTCCCTCCGATAAGACATGAGGGAGTCCCATTAGAGTTTGTGGCTCAACTGGCCTCTGCTTCCAAATGTTGCTGAGACTAAAATAATGTTCCTTAAGCAACCTGGCTCTTTCTTTGAGATCCTGAATGAACTGCTTGGGTTCCTGATACAGGTGCACACTGTTGGGAGTGGTACAGTGTAATGGTTAGAAATATGCCCTCTGGTACAAGTCCTGCCTCTTCCACTGGTTTGCTTTGTGGTGTTGCCCAAGTTATGTAAGCTCTCTGGGCCTCTGTACGTTATCTACAAGCTGAGGAGGATGGCACCTACCCTGTCTGTAGTGAAGAGTCTGGAGCTACTCCATGCAAGGCCCTGTAACAGGCCTGCACTGAGTAAGTGTGTTTCTGTGTATCAGCATTATTGTATATGCCCACTGATGTCCTGTTGTAGTTGAGTTTTAACTGCAAAAGTATTTGCTTTTCTGTAGATTACAGAGTTGTCAGATTCACACCATCATTTGGTTGTTGTTGTTAATCCTCACCAAGGATATTTTTTTCCATTGATTTTTAGAGAAAGTGGAAGAGAGGGAGGGAGGGGAAAAGAGAGAGAAACATTGCTGTGAGAGAGACACATCGATTGGTTGCCTCATGCACGCACCCTGACGGGGACAGGGAATCAAACCTGCAACCCAGGTGTACATGCCCTTGCCTGGGAATCCCATCCAAGACCCTTCGGTGTGCATGGGCTGACACTCTAACCACTGAGAAACACTGGTCAGGGCTTATACCATCTCTTGAGGCAGGTCTGTCACTGCAGTGTGACTCCTGGGGAGTGCAAGTTCTAGTTGGGTGGATCTGGGGAAGACTGGAGTATCTGGTTTTCAGACACGCTGCCATGTGATGTGGATGCTGTTGGTCTATGGATTATACTTTGTGTAGCAAAGTTTTAAAGGACAATGATTAAAACCTACTAACAAAGAACCAGAAATGTAAATACAGAGTGGTGAAATGATTTGGAAGGAAGAAGAAATGTGATCTCTTTCTACTGGGCAAGCATGTTTTCTTAGTGTTGCATTGAGTGTCTCTGAACTGATGATATGAAAGAAAAACAAATACTTATAAGGACATGGGTATACATTCTTACCAATTGATGAAAACCTTTCATACTGTAGGGCAACACAGTTTGAAGTTGATAATTGCTAAAAGGCTGAGACAGACAGTCTCAGGGTGTGAGTAGATTCATAGGAATTGGATGTTACAAGGACAACTTTGATATTCCATCCTATTTGTTTTCTGTGCTTTTGCCTAAAATTCACTCATTAAAGTTGTTGGAACCACTGACTCTCCTGTCCTCTTTAGAAATTCAGTTTAAATAATCTGAAGTACGTTTGCTTCTCAGGCTGAGATTCTGTTTACTTGCATCTTTCAAAGGGTCAGTGCCCTTTTCTGAATATTTGATTGGAAGCCCAGAATTCAGATTGATATCTGCTTGGCTGACTCATGGCTGAGAGAGCTGTCACTCACGGTCATGACTGTCTGCCTCTGAAATAACTCCAGAAGCCCCTGCTGCAATAAAACTTAATGAAAGGCGACAAGCATTAAACAGGAAAATGAATGAAACCCACAAAAGAGACACCAAGCGGAAGAAAGAAAGGCCCAGCGGCCAGGCAGGCAGGCAGGGAGGCTCTGCCCAGCGCCTGGTGGGCAGGCACCCTGTGTGCTTGCCCTCTTGCTGGGGCTCCTCTGTTTTAGAGCCAGTAGTTGGGAGAGGGGCAGGAAGAATGCAGATGTCCTTGAACTGGAGGCTGGAGAAAGTGGCGGCCCCCTCCAGTGCTGGGTGACACTTCTTTTTTTGACAAGGACTGAAGAGCCTCAAATGCTGGCTTCAAGCTAAGGACTGCATGCAGGTAGGCTTTGAAGGGAAAGCATTCTGCCCTGTCGTTTTTCTAAAGCACACACCGGGGCTCACAGAGATCTTGCCTTCCTCGTCCAGACCTCTTCCCTCTGGACATCAAATAGGACCGCCTGGCCCTCTTCAGAGCAGTCTCTGAGACACTTCCAGCCCTGCCAGTCATTATTACCATTTATGGGAATGAAAGCGTTTATGTCTAATTAACAGATATCACGGTAATAATTCCAAATCTTTAAGCATCACATTAACTGTGCTGTCATGTTTTTTTAACATGATCAGAGCTTTAAAGTCTGCTGAAATTTTTTGAATTTTTATAGTTAAATGTGTATTTATTATTTTTGCTCATGATTTAATACAAATAAAGGAAACTTTGCCTTCAAAGGTTTAGCAGGCATTTGAAAGAGCAGGGTCATTTGGGTAATGACTACCAAAACACCAACCTTCACTCCCTGGAGACTTGCCTTCCAGAAACCTCAGGGCTCCAGAGCCAGATGATATGGAAAGAGTCAGAATCACTCTAAGATCCACCCAAAAACGCTGCTCCTTTGGTGGTAATGGAGCAGTCCTCTGTATTGCAAAGCAGATGGAAAACCTCAAAGGAAGATGTTGGAGCTGATGCAGGCTAGCAAGGCACTAGAATCTGCCATGTGCCAGACACTGCTCTGAGCCTTACTCCACAATTGTTTCATCAGTTCATTTGTCTTCAGAATCAGTCAATCAATAGGAATTTTCATCCCTGTTTTACAGAAGACTGTTGAAAAGATGAGATGACTTGGACACACTAAGTGCTGCATAGGGGTTGACTATTAATATTGACTTTTAAGCCCTAGCAGGTTTGGCTCAGTGGAAAGAGCGTAGGCCTGGGGACTGAAGGGTCCCGGGTTCGATTCCGGTCAAGGGCACATACCTACGTTGAAGACTTGATCCCCAGCCCTGGTTGGGTCATGTGGGAAGGCAACCAATCGATGTGTCTCTCTCACATCAATGTTTCTGTCTCTCTCCCTTCCACTCTCTCTAAAAACCAATGGAAAATATCCTCAGTTGAGAATTCAAAAATATTGACTTTTAAAACAGAAAGAGTAGTTTCTATGTGATGGGAGAAACCTATGTGCTTCAGGTCTCCCCTATTCTGAGTTTATTTTTCTCCCTGCCTCTTTCCAAAAAAGACTGTCTTTCCAAAACACACACCAGGACATGCCTCTTCTGTGCTTAAATTCCATCTCTGGCGCCCCATTGCCTACGGAATAAAGGCCAGGCCCTTCATCATCTGTCTGCTGCCAGGCTTCCCTGGGCCCCCAGGGCTGGCCAGGCTGCAACGTGTTTCTCTGTGACCCAGCAGGCTGCAGGCTGTGCCTCCAGGGGAATGCACACACTGTCCCGTCAGCCTGGTGTGCCGTGCTGTGCCCATCCCATGCGCTCTGTTCAAAAGCCCTGGCTCACCCTCTTGTGTACTGTTCTAGTCTTCTGTTCCCACTTCTTGTAACTATTTGTTCCCATCGCCCTGCCTGCCACCCAGCCATCCCGGGAGCAATTCCAGGCACTTAGCTTTAGCAAACCTTTTGAATAGGTGCTGAAAATAAATGAGTAAGTGAGTCAAGGTATTTGATGACTCAATCTAGTGGATTTCAGCAAATGAAGTTAGTCTTGAATGTAGCACAGTCTCAGTTTGGGCTGGGATGGGCAGCTCAGTGCAGATAAAACAACGGCATGAAGTTCCCTTGGCCCAATCCCCAGAACCCAAAGTCTTGGAGGTTGGGGAGAGTTTCTTGGCATCCAAACTCGTGTCTCTCTCATCTCGTTTTTAATTTTGCTCACTCTGCATTTCCTGAGTCCCTTCAGAGCTAATGACAGGACAAACCTAAGCAAGTGTGAGTGCATGCTCCCATGGCACCTTCTGTTGAGGGGAAAGGGCCTCTTCTTCCCACCCACTTCCTCCCTCCTTCCTAGTCAGTGCCCCCGAAGCAGGGCGCTCCTGTGGCCTGCTTTCCAAGCACACTGCGTGGGGCCTTTCATAGCTCCTCCTCAGCCGAGACGTCGCTAGGCTTCCATCCAGACACATCAGCAGATAGTTTCAGATTTATTTCATAAATTAAAGCAAGGTAACTGTTTCCGAATATTCAGAGACAAACTCTGGACCTGCGTGTGGCCCTGACCAGGCATCTGTGTGTCCAGTGGGTGTCCAGGCGCCAGATTTTCATCCTCCGCCTTTAGCAACTGCTGCTGTGCTGTCCCGAGCCAAACAGACCCTGCTCTTTTCCCTGCCTGTTTGCCCTAAGTTGCTTTTCTAATTTCTCTTGGTTAGCGGCTTTATTTTATGGACTTTGCTTAGAGTTCTGTCATTACTTAAAGGAGACTTAGAGAATAATTACTTTGGGTGAGGTTTCTCCCCTTCCCTAGACATTTGCGTGGTTCAGCCTTGAAGCAGAGTGGAGAGCTTTTACTTTTCTTGAATTCCAAGCTAATGTGACACTTTGTGGACTCCCTCTTGTTTGTATTCCTATCCCCATCAAGCTGTGTTCTAAAAGTCTTTCTGCTTGTGACTATTAAAATGCTATATTTTAGTTATAGTTATTGTATTGACATGTGCCTGCACGTCTAAAGGAGAATGAGTGTTGATATATTTGTATCCTCAGTGCTTAACATACGAAAGTTATTCAATAATGTTCTTAAAATAGATGAGTGAACAACAACAACAAAAAGTCAAAAACTGATTGTGAAACCTCCTTCCTATAAGAATCAAGAATAGGGTTGACATTTTAGAACCCAGGCCCTGTTCTCAAGACCTCTTGAAATTCTAAATCTAAAGTGAACCTGATGAAATCTACCTGATTGTATGCACTTCTTTCCTATTACCTATGATTTTTCTCATTTTTAAACATTGGGACCACTACCTCACATAAAAACTCTGTTTAGATTTATTTTTTTTATTTAATATGTTTTTATTTATTTCAAAGAGAGGAAAGGAGAGAGAGGGAGAAATAGAAACATCTGTGATGAGAGAGAAACATCGGTTGCCTCCTACATGCCTTGGGAATCGATCCCGAAACCCAGGCATGTGCTCCAGCCGGAATCAAACTGTGACCTCCTGGTTCATGGGTCAACGCTCAACCACTGAGCCTCACCAGCAGGGGTTGTTTAGATTTCTTTATTAATACGTACTTATTAATTATTATCATCATTAATTATCTATTAATTAACCCAAGCAATATATAATTGTTAATTAATTCAACAAATAATCTTAACTGCTTGTTGCCATACACTGGGCTAGGCATTGTAGATAAAACAATGGAAAAGATTAACATGGTTCCTACCCACATTAAGCTTAAAATCTAATGGAGAAAGTAATAAAGAGAAAAGGCCAATTAACAAGCAAGAATTACACATTTTGGTGAGTGTTATGAAGTTAATAGGAACTGAAGCAGTGAGCAGTGGTGGGAGGCACAGATGGAGTGTAGGGGAAGGTCTCCAGGGAGGGCAGGTGGAGGTAACAAGTGGAGGCAAGACTACTTACTGACCTTGCAAACCCTGGGATTTGGAGAAAACGTAGACCAAGTCTCCAGCCAGGACCCAGTATATGTGCGGTGCTCAGGAGCTGGCAGATGTGGGGGTGATCATTTTGTGCCTTCTCCCTGCTCTCTGCCTGTTAATCGGGTCTCCTCCTGATGGTGCCATACTCCGTTCCTCCTGGATGCCCATACATCTTCTTGAATACATGCTGGCATTGGCAATAGAAAGCCCTCCACCAGCTCCATTCAGTCATCCTCAAGGCCCAGGAAGGCTGCCCTGGAAACTGGATGAAATAATGGATCAAGAGCAGGTTTGGGGGTCAGAGAAGATCTCCAGTACTACGAAAGAGAAAAGAGGGGCTGCTCAGGTAAGAGTGGGGTAAGATGTTTAAAGTTCCAGCCTACCCCTCCTGGTGGCCCTCCTACATCAGAGTGTCAGAAGAGAGAGAAATTTAGGGTTCCTCCCCGCTAGGTTTCCTTAAATGGGCAGCATTCCCCCAAAGGGAACTAAAGAAGTGTTCTCTCCAGATTGGCAGGGCTGGTGACTGGACTGGGGCTGAAAAATGGGAGGAGTCTCAGCAGAGAACCCCATCCCTGCCCCTAAACCAGACACAAACTGGAAGCCCCGCCGGAGTAGGCTCCATTGTGGCACACACGCTGCAGAGTGGCACAGTGCTCACTGTGTACCTGCTCAGCTCCAAGTTCCATAGGCACAGAACAGAGTTCCTGGGGTGCAGAAACCTGTGCTGCATACAGAAAACACAGGCTCTCTACCATACTAGCAAGGCCACAGGAGCAGTGGCCCCCTTTCTCTTCGGTCCCTGTGCACATTCTTGCTAGTCAGCTCATGCCCTTACTGGTGACACTGTCAGAGGATCAGACTTTTTTAAAACGCAAGCCGTTAAGCCTGATTATGATTCTAGCAGAGCCGGGAAGTCTGAGGGAAGACGGGAGGGAAAGCCCATCATCCTAACACCAAGTTGGGGCATCTCAATTAAATTTCTGCCAGAGTCAGGGCAAACCAAATAGTGAATAGCATTGCTAGTGTGATATAAAAGCCTTAGAAACTATCTGGGGTTTTGTATGTATGTATGTATGTATGTATGTATGTATGTATGTATGTATTTTTCTACCTATGTAGGTGGAAATAGGTATTTGATGACAAAAGTGCTTGATGAAAACACTTTTGATCTTATCTATACTAATAAAAGGGTAACATGCTAATCAGACCAAACATCTTCCAGACGTCCTTCCAGACAAAGCCATGGTGGCAGGGGCCAAGGCAGAGGCAATTAGGGGCTATCAGGCCAGCAGGGGAGAGCAGTTAGGGGACGATCAGGCAGGCAGGCAGGCAAGCGGTTAGGAGCCAGCGGTCCCAGATTGTGAGAGGGATGTCTGACTGCCGGTTTAGGCCCGATCCTTCAGATCCCCCAAGGGGTCCTGGATTGGAGAAGGTGCAGGCCAGGCTGAGGACCACCCTCCTTCGTGCACGAATTTTGTGCACTGGGCCTCTAGTAGATAATAATAATTTACATGACTCAGACACCAAAAAGTGTGATTCCCGTTGCCTCTCCACCCAGTTTCCTGTTTTCCAACAGGAAATAACCACTTTGATAGTTTCTTTTTTAAGGCAAATATTTTTCTGCACCCAGGAGCCCACTCATATTATTTTCCCTGTTAGGGGGCACGCGTAGTAGCATATCACACACACGTGGCTCTGAACTTTGCTTTACTTACTTAACATGCTTTGGAGAACTCTTCACTTCAATATCTAAAGAATGTCCTTATTCATGTTACGGTAGCACAGTACTGCACTGAATAAACTGACCATAATCCTATCTAATAAAAGAGAAACATGCAAATTGACCGTACCTCCGCTATGGCCACAAGCCACGCCCACCAGCCAATCAGGAGCAAGTATGCAAATTAACCCAACAAAGATGGTGGTTAATTTGCATACACAGGTGCTGAGCGGCCTGGGTCCTGGGAACATCCTCGGGACCCAGGCTACTCCTAGCCTGTAGGCCCGCACTTAGGCCCTGAGTGGCAGGGGTCCCAGAACACCCCCTGGCCACTCCGGGACTATGGGTGCAGCTGCTGCGCATGCTCTGGTGCCAAGTGGGGGTTCGGGTCCATGCCCCCAGCCCAGCACCCACGATGGGCGCTGGCATCTAGGGCATGCAGAGACCCTGGCGGCCACTGCTGCGTGCGACCCAGGGGTCCCCGCATGCCCCCCAGCCCAGTGCCCACAACGGGGTTGCGGGGGTGAGGCTGGCTGCCAGTCTCTGGGTTGTGCGGAGACCCCGGCAGCCACCACTGGGTGGTGGGGATACCCCCCTAGCCCAGTGGATACAATGCAGGGGCCGCATGAGCTGCAGAGGAAACACCTTTTTAAAAAAATATATATTTTATTGATTTTTTTACAGAGAAGAGGGGAGAGGGATAGACAGTTGGAAACATCAATGAGAGAGAAACATCCATTAGCTGCCTCCTGCACACTTCCCCTGGGGATGTGCCTCCAACTAAGGTACATGCCATTAACAGAAACCAAACCTGGGACCCTTCAGTCTGCAGGCCCACGGTCTATCCACTGAGCAAAACCAGTTCGAGAGTAAATACCTTTTCTGACAGCTCATTGGCTAAGCTCCCTGTATGCCGCCACTCACAGTGTTCTTGGTAACTTGGGTTATAAGAATCCAAGAAGGTGATCTAGAGTTTTTCCACCTCACTCCTGGAGGAAAAAACGAAGGTCCACTACTGGAGGGGCTAAGAAATGTCATATCCTGCCCTAGCTGGTTTGGCTCAGTGGCTAGAGCCTCGGCCTGCTGACTGCAGGGTCCGGTTTCTATTCTGAACAAGGGCATCTACCTAGGTTACAGGCTTCTCCCTGGCTGGGGCCCAGGTCAGGGTTCATGCAGGAGGCAACCAATCAAAGTATCCCTCTCACATTGATGTTTCTCTCTGTCTCTCCCTCTCTCTTCCATACACTCTAAAAATCAATGGAAACATATCCTCAGGTGAGGATAAAAAAAAAAAAGAAAGAAATGTCATATCTTATGAAAGACACATCTTGAAAATGCCTAAAGAAAGTTGTCATTTTTCACAGTGAAGGGACTAGAGTCCATGTTGATGAAAACACCTTGGTGGCTGCAGTGGCTGGCAGTGGCTGCAGCAGTGGGGTAATGGGGCTGGCGCCTTCCCTTGATCAGCCCGGTCACCTCCCACAGAGGGTGGCCAGACTGCGGACTGCGGCTGAGGCCGTCAGTAGGACATCTCCTGAGGGCTCCCAGTCTGTGAGAGGGGGCAGGCTGGGCTGAGGGAACCCCCACCATGCACAAATTTCATGCACCGGGTCACTAGTTTTTATAACATGTTGGTTATATTTGGTCTTTTACCATAACCAGCAGTGTTGCCGTAAGTACAGTTGTGTGTGGGCCAGTTTACATATTTGCAAGTATCTGTAGGATAAATTCCTAGAATTGAGTCAAAAGTGTGCATGTATTTGTGATTTGAATGCCTAGGGGTGGCCATTTGTTCTCCAAAGGTTGAAACATCTAACAACCTCACCAGCAATGTCTGAGGTGGTATGCTGAACAATATTGGGATTTTTGCCTGAGAAATGGCATCTTGGGTATTTTTCATTTGCATTTATCTTATTTTCAGGGAGGTTGAGCATCTTTTCATATGTTTAAGAACCACAGAGCCTGGAATAAGAGGAGTGAGGGGCACAATTTAAGGAGGCATTAAGTTATATGGAATTCTCAAGATCTTCTTAAATTTTGTGCCTTAGCCACCTCGCCTGCCCTACTGGAGACCCAGCCCCGAAGAGCATGTACCCTTTTGACCCAGGAACCCTTTCCATTCCTTGTATGTGATCTGTTTTTATATTGAGTTGTTGATCTTTCTTAATTTGTAGGAAATGGAAGAATTTTTTATTATATAAATTGCATGGGGTTTTTTTTGTTTTGTTTTGTTTTGCCTTGTTTTTAGGTAGTCTTTGACTTATGCGCATGGGGTTTCATTACTTTTGCCATGCATTTTTTAAGTGGTGAATTTAGTAATGTTCACTTTTATCAGCCTAGAATTTGTGCCTTAGAAAAAATTTCTTCTGCACTCCGAAGTAAAAGGAAAAATTCTGCTGTGTCTTCTTTCAGTAATTGGCTCTATGCTTTTACATTTTTACATTTTATATTAATCCATTTGGAATTTACCCTAATGTATCATGTGAGGTATGGATTCAATTTTTGTTTTTTCAGATGGTTACCCAGTATGCCTTTACCATAATAGAATAAATCTTTCCCATGCTGTTTTGGGTCTTGCTCTTTATTACTCTTGGTATGTATGTAGATATGTCTGTCTGTCTGTCAGTATGTATGTATATGTGTATGTATGTGTGCGGGCTTCCTATTCTATTCCATTAGTCTACATGTTGAATACAAGAACATACATTTTGACAGAAATAAAATATTCTGGCATTTAAATTTATGCAAGGTAAGCTTGCTCTTTGCTTGGAGCTCAGGCACTCATGGACTTCAGATGCAAATGGTTCTTTTTTTTTTTTTTTTATTTTTTTTATTTTTTATTTTTTTTGTTTCCAATTTTTTTATTAAGGTATTATATGTGTACATATCTTACCATTGCCCCCCCCCACTCCCATATATGCCCTCGCCCCCCAGAGTTTTGCATCCATTGGTTATGCTTATATGCATGCATACAAGTCCTTTGATTGATCTCTTATCTTCCCCACCTCTCCCTAACCTTCCTGCTGTAATTTGACAGACTGTTTGATGCTTTACTGCCTCTGTATCTATCTTTTTGTTCAAGTTTTTAATGTCCTTTATTATCCATAAATGAGTGAGATCATGTGGTATTTTTCTTTCATTGACTTGCTTATTTCACTTAACATAATGTTCTCCAATTCCATCCAGGTTGCTGCAAATGGTAAGAATTCCTTCTTTTTTATGGCAGCATAATATTCCATTGTGTAGATGTACCATAGTTTTCTGATCCAGTCATCTGCTGATGGGCACCTAGGCTGTTTCCAGATCTTAGCTATTGTAAATTGTGCTGCTATGAACATAGGGGTGCATATTTCCTTTCTTATTGGTGTTCCCAGTTTCTTAGGATATATTCCTAGGAGTGGGATTACTGGGTCAAATGGGAGTTCCATTTTCAGTTTTTTGAGGAAACTCCATACTGTTCTCCACAGTGGCTGCACCAGTCTGCATTCCCACCAGCAGTGCACGAGGGTTCCTTTTTCTCCGCATCCTCGCCAACACTTGTCGTTTGTTGATTTGTTGATGATAGCCATTCTGACAGGTGTGAGATGATAGCGCATTGTTGTTTTGATTTGCATCTCTTGGATAATTAGTGACCTTGAGCATGTTTTCATGTGTCTCTTGGCCTTCCTTCTGTCTTCTTTGGAAAAGATTCTATTTAGGTCCGTTGCCCATTTTTTTTATTGGATCATTTATCTTCCTTTTATTAAGTTGTATAAGCTGCCTGTAGATGTTGGAGATTAAACCTTTATCAGTGATGCCATTTGCAAATATGTTCTCCCATGCAGTGGGCTTTCTTGTTGTTTTGTTGATAGTTTCTTTTGCTGTAAAAAAGCTTTTTATTTTGATGTAGTCCCATTTGTTTATTTTCTCTTTAGCTTCCATTGCCCTAGGGGCAGTATCGGTGAAGAAGTTCTTTTGACATATGTCTGAGATTTTGCTGCCTGTGGATTCCTCTAGTATTTTTATGGTTTCCCCGTCTTATGTTTAAGTCCTGTATCCATTTTGAGTTTATTTTTGTGTATGGTGTAAGTTGGTGATCTAGCTTCATTTTTTTGCATGTGTCTGTCCAATTTTCCCAACACCATTTATTGAAGAGACTGTCTTTATTCCATTGTATGTTCATGCCTCCTTTGTCAAATATTAATTGAGCATAGTGGTTTGGATCAATATCTGGATTCTCTATTCTGTTCCATTGATCTATATGTCTGTTCTTGTGCCAGTACCAGGCTGTTTTGAGAACAGTGGCTTTGTAATACAGCTTGAAATCTGGTATTGAGATCCCTCCTACTTTATTCTTCTTTCTCAGGATTGCTGTGGCTATTCGGGGTCTTTTTTTATTCCAGATGAATTTTTGGAGAGTTCTTTCAAGGTCTGTGAAATATGCCGTTGGTATTTTAATGGGGAGTGCATTGAATCTATAGATTGCTTTGGGTAGTATGGACATTTTAATGATGTTTATTCTACCAATCCATGAACATGGTATGTTCTTCCATCTGTTTACGTCTTCCTCTATCTCTTTTTTCAGTGTCCTGTAGTTTTCCGTGTATAGGTCTTTTACCTCCTTAGTTAAGTTTATTCCTAGGTATCTTAATTTTTTTTGGGTGCGATGGTAAATGGGATACCCTTTTTTAGTCTCTCTGTCTGTAAGTTCACTATTGGTGTATAGAAAGGCCATAGATTTCTTGGCGTTAATTTTGTATCCTGCTACATTGCCGAATTCATTTATTAAGTCTATTAGTTTTTTGATGGAGTCTTTCGGATTTTTTATGTACAATATCATGTCGTCTGCAAATAAAGACAGCTTTACTTGTTCTTTTCCAATTTGGATGCCTTTTATTTCTTCTTCTTGTCTAATTGCATTAGCTAATACTTCCAGTACTATGTCAAACAGGAGTGGTGAGAGTGGGCATCCCTGTCTTGTTCCTGTTCTTAGGGGAAATGTTTTTAGCTTTTGTCCATTGAGTATGATGTTTGCTGTGGGTTTATCATATATAGCTTTTATTATGTTGAGGTATGAGCCTTCCATTCCCACCTTGTTGAGAGTTTTTATCAAGAAAGGGTGTTGGATTTTGTCAAATGCTTTTTCTGCATCAATTGATATGACTATGTGATTTTTATCTCTCAATTTGTTTATGTGATGTATCACGTTTATTGATTTGCGGATATTGTACCATCCTTGCATTCCTGGGATAAATCCTACTTGGTCATGGTGTATGATCTTTCTGATGTGCTGCTGGAGCCGATTTGCTAGAATTTTGTTGAGGATTTTGGCATCTATGTTCATGAGGGATATTGGTCTGTAATTCTCTTTCATTGTGTTGTCTTTATCTGGTTTTGGTATTAGGGTGATGCTGGCTTCATAGAAGGAGCTTGGAAGTGTTCCTTCCTCTTGAATTTTTTGGAATAGTCTGAGGAGTATAGGTTTTAGTTCTTCCTTGAATGTTTGGTAGAACTCTCCTGTGAAGCCATCAGGCCCCGGGCTTTTGTTTGCCGGAAGCTTTTTGATGACTTCTTCAATTTCGTCCATAGTTATTGGCCTATTGAGCTGTTGAGATTCTTCTTGATTGATTTTTGGAAGGTTGTATTTTTCTAGGAATATGTCCATTTCCTCCAGGTTGTCCAGTTTGTTGGAATAGAGCTGTTCGTAGTATTTTGTAACAATCCTTTGTATCTCAGCGGGGTCTGTTGTTATTTCACCTCTTTCATTTCTGATTTTGTTTATTTGGGTCCTCTCTCTTTGCTTCTTGGTGAGCCTGGCTAGAGGTCCATCAATCTTGTTTATCTTTTCAAAGAACCAGCTCTTGGTTTTGTTGATCTTTTGTATTGTTTCTTTGGTCTCTATGTCATTTATCTCCGCTCTGATCTTTGTTATTTCCTTCCTTCTGGTTACACTGGGCTTTTCTTGCTGCTCTTTTTCTAGCTCTTTGAGTTGTAGGGTTAGGTAATTTATTACCATTGTTTCTTGTTTTTTGCAATAGGCTTGTAGAGCTATGAACTTCCCTCTCAAGACTGCTTTCGCTGTGTCCCATAGATTTTGGATTGTTGTGTTTTCATTGTCATTTGTTGCCATGATGTTTTTTATTTCTTCCTTGATCTCTCTGGTGACCCAGTCCTTGTTTAATAGCATGCTGTTTAGTCTCCATGTGTTTGATTTCTTTGGATTGTATTTATTGTAGTTGATTTCCAGTTTTATGCCACTGTGATCTGAGAAGATGCTTGATATAATTTCTATCTTCTTGAATTTGAAGAGACTTTGCCTGTGACCCAGCATATGGTCTATCTTTGAAAATGACCCATGTGCACTTGAGAAGAATGTATATTCTGTGGCTTTGGGGTGAAATGTTCTGAAGATGTCAATTAATTCCATCTGGTCTAGTGAGTCATTTAGGATTGCTGTTTCTTTGCTGATTTTTTGTTTAGAGGATTTGTCCAATGGTGATAGTGGGGTATTAAAGTCTCCTACTATGATTGTATTGCTATTAATCTCTCCCTTGATATCTTCCAGGAGTTTTTTTATGTATTTGGGTGCTCCTATATTGGGAGCGTATATGTTTACCAGAATTATTTCTTCTTGTTGGATTTCTCCCTTTAGTATTATGAAGTGGCCTTCCTTATCTCTTGTTATGGCATTTACTTTGAGGTCTAATTTGTCAGATATAAGTATTGCTACCCCAGCTTTTTTTTCATTTCCATTTGCCTGGAAGATATTTTTCCATCCCTTCACTTTCAATCTGTGTGAGTCTCTTGTTGTGAGGTGGGTCTCTTGTAGACAGCATATATATGGGTCATGCTTTTTTATCCATTCAGCCACTCGATGTCTTTTGATTGGAGCATTTAGTCCATTTACATTTAAAGTTATTACTGAAAGGTATTTGTTTGTAGTCATATCTATTTTTGTGTCTGTATTCCTTCTTACCTGTTTATTTCTTCTTTTTACAGTATTCCCTTTAGCAATTCTTGCATTGCTGGTTTGGTGGTGATAAACTCCCTGAGTCTTTTTTTGTCTGCGAAGCTCCTGATTTCCCCTTCAATTTTGATTGATAGTCTTGCTGGATATAGTATTCTTGGATTCAGTCCTTTGCTTTGCAACACTTTGTATACCTCCTTCCATTCACTTCTAGCTTGTTGTGTTTCTGTTGAGTAATCATTTGACAATCTGATGGGTGTTCCTTTGTAGGTAACTCTCTGTCTCTCTCTTGCTGCCTTTAAGATTCTCTCTTTATCATTTATATTTGCCATTGAGATTATGACATGTCTTGGTGTGGGTCTTTTGGGGTTGATCCTGCTTGGGACTCTCTGTACTTGCGTAACTTTTATCTTTCCCATATCCGGGAAGTTTTCTGTCATTATTTCTTCAAATAGATTTTCTAATCCCTGCTGCTCTTCTTGTCCTTCTGGCAGCCCTATTATACGCATGTTACTTCGCTTCATGTTGTCCCGAAGCTCCCTTAGGCTTTCCTCCTGCTTTTTAATTTTTTCTCCAATTGCTGTTCAGATTGAGCTTGTTTCTGTACCTGATCTTCTAACTCACTAATTCGGTCCTCTGCTTCTTGTAGTCTACTGTTGAAACTTTCCATGGTGTTTTTGATTGTAGCTATATCACTTTTCATTTCTTCCTGATTCTTGCATAAGTTGTTGATTTTCTCATCCATCCGATGTATAAATTCCATGACCATTGCTCTGAACTCCTTTTCGGTCATGTTGCAAGCTTCAGTTTCACTAATTTCCTTTCTTGGCGACTCCACATTTTCTTTCCTCTGTGAGTTATTTCGTTTCCCCATTCTGGCTATCACCAGAAAGCTCAAGCTTCCGTTTGTGTGGACCTCGGCCGTGCGCTGTGGGGACTTCGCTCCACCCGAGTTTCACTGAAGTGCTCTGACACTAGGACGTGTGGCTGCCTTTGGTTGGTGGGAACCAGACTTGCCCAGGGTCAGTGTCCCCAGTGTTCCGTGTGGTCTCGTGTGCACACTTAGAATCAGGGGCCTTGTCAGCACCACACTGTTGGTATGTGCCGAAAATGAGATCCTTAGCATATGCCAGGAGTCAGAGTTTCCCTGTATCTGCACCAAGAATCGAGTGTCAGAGTCTCTGTTGCCTTGTGCAGTTTCTCGTTGAGAATCAGGGTCCCTGTGTGTGCATGCACCAACAATTGGGGTCGTTGGCTCTTAGTGTGAATGCGCTGTGAGTCAGGGATCCCAGGCAGCTGTGTTCGGCGTGCCAAATTCCCTGAAGTGGAGCTGTGTCCTGTGTGTGCTCTCTCTACTGAGCCAAACCGGCTAGGGCGCACACTCTCAAATCCCTGAAGGTGAGCTGCCTTTGTGCACTCTCCCAGAATCCCCGAAGAGGGGCGGAGTCCGTCCTGCGCGCCAAATTCCCCAAAGGGAAGCCCCTTTGTGCACGCTCTAAGATTCCCCGAAGGGGAGCTGTGACCCGCAAGCCAAATTCCCTCCAATTCCCCGAAGGGGAGCCCTCTGTGCGCACTGACAGATTTCCCCGAAGGTGAGCTGCTTCTGTCCTGTGCGCCAAATTCCCTAAGGCGGAGCGCACGTCCCTGCGCAAAGCTCTGCAGCTTGAGCGAGGGGCGTGTCTATTAGTTACTATGGCGCTATCAGCGTGCGCCTGCGGGAAGGGGGATAGGCTCTTTGACTCACGGGAATCTGCCGGGAAGTCTGGATTCTTGTTGTTTCTTCCACTGAAGCTGTGATAGCAGTTCTCTGTCCCCAGTGGCTGCAGGGTCCTGGTTTGTGTCAGAAGCCAGGATCCGAGTCTCAGGCAGCTCTGTTTCTCAAGATGGCGTGGTCTCCGCGTCCGCACCAGCCGCCGAGAAGTGTCTGCTTTGTGCGCGGGGCTCCGTCGTCTAGGACTGCCTGGTTAGGCAGCCCCTTGGAAGCCCTGCAGAATCTAACTGACCCTAGCTCATACCCACACACACACCACTCACGTCTACACGTCTACACTCTCCTCTATGGGTTCCTCACTCACACTCTCTCTCTCCCTACCTTCTTGCCGGTCGCCATCTTTTCCGGATCCAGCTACGTTTAAAAGAAAACTACCTCTTGCCTTTAACACATCTATTAATCTGAGCGCAGAGAGCCGTTTCTATCCTGAGAAGCTAGAAGGGGGGGGTGGGGGAAATGAGGAGAGTGAAGGTTTTTTTCCTCAAAGGGAAAAAGCCTTCCTCGCTCTTCCCCGCCCCTCACGCCCCCTCAGTCTCGCAAATGGTTCTTTGTTTATCACTTGGAAAAACCATCTGTTTTTAGGGGATTTAACAAGACTTCATATTACAATAAGTTTTGTTTTTTTTATATTGATTTTTTACAGAGAGGAAGAGAGAGGGTTAGAGTTAGAAACATCGATGAGAGAGAAACATCGATCAGCTGCTTCTTGCACACCCCCTACTGGGGATGTGCCCGCAACCAAGGTACATGCCCTTGACCGGAATCGAACTTGGGACCTTTCAGTCCGCAGGCCGACGCTCTATCCACTGAGCCAAACCGGTTTCGGCTACAATAAGTTTTTACTTGATTGCAAAACTTAGGTTTTATTAATTTTTAGGACTGTATGGCAGAAGTCACAAATATGAAGAGTACTCCAAATGACAAAATTGGTAGATAGATTAATTGAAAAACACAAAAAATTTGTTCTACTTTTCAGAACAAAATAGGCGGGGGGAGATCGCTGGTACAATTTTCTGTCATTTAGAATATGGGCAGTATCTTCTATGAGTTTTATTTTATACAGATCCTACCAAATTTTTTAGAATTAATCAACCCATCTCTTGATGGTTTGAAATTTACATTTTCCCCTACTTATTTCTCTTGTTTTGTTTTCGCAATTATCAGCAAAAGGCTAGTAATTGTAGCATTTAAAGATATAAACCTGTGTCCTAACCAAATCCTGGAAGGATGGCGGGAGAAAAGACGCTTTTTGCTCTATGTCCAAACTCACCCAAAAGGACTAAGGAAGGAAGATCAGTATTAACCATGATTGTCATTTAAAGGGACTGAATATAATCATATATGTAAAAAGACCTTGGATTCAAACGTTTGGTATCCAAATACTAGCCTTGTTTTCCCAAAACTTGTACTTGGCAAACCTTAAAGTATGCTTGTCAATCTTGTGAGAGCCAGGATGAGCTTTTCCTGGGTGAAAAATCTTTGTCTTTTGGGTTTCAAATCAGTTTCTAAAAGCCTAATCTAAATACTTCATACATACAATGAGAGTTTTCAAATATACAATATAAACAAAGTACAGTGTCTGGTGTTCCAATGGTGCTTAATGTGTTCTTGCTAATATTTCTCACTTGGTAAAAAGAAAAAAAAATAGTTTTTAAAAAAATAAATTTTTAAGCCCTCTGAGTGAGGCTAGAGAACATGTACTATTTTGTAAGAAGTATGTGTCTTGTCACTTTTCCAGCTCTTATAGATTATGTAGCACAGTATCAAGTAAATGTGACTTGAATATTCACTTCTAGTGATGACTTTTTAGCTGATACCTTTAGAAGGGCTGTTTAGTATAACTGGTTGATAGTGACATCTAGTGTTCAGTACTGAAATTACGTGTCCTTAAAAGCAGCTTCTAAGGAAACTAGGACTGGAGGTAGACTAAATAGGCCAGAATTAAAATAAATGGAAGTGGAGTGATGAAGATAATAACGGGAAAATTTGAGTTAGGAGGGCGATGTCTTCTTTTTTAAAAAATATATTTTTATTGATTTCAGAGAGGAAGGGAGAGGGAGAGGGAGCGGGAGATGGAAACATCAATGATGAGAGAGAATCATTGATTGGGGATCGAGCCTGCAACCCTGGCATGTGCCCTTGACTGGAATCGAACCCGGGACCCTTTAGTCCACAGGCTGACGTTCTACCCACTGAGCCAAACCAGCTAGGGTGAGGAGAGTGATATCTTGATGACACCACCAAGAACTGTCAATAACACTTGAGGGATATTGTGTATGGACATGCAAAGTAAACTGCTGTTTGCCCTCAGACTTAGTTTTGAATCCAGTTTTTTAGTTCAGTCCTCCTTGACCCTTCCCACATCAGGTGTGTGTTGAACTCACTAACCAAATTACCTTGAGCAGGTCCCATCATTTCTCCGAGACTCAATCCCCTTAAATATAGAGATGCTGAGGCCACCTCATTAAATTCTAAGAGAATTGAATGTTGTTTGGTTTATAGGTCCTGAGCTCAGCTAGGGGGCAGGGCATCATGAGGGCAGTGCTGCTGATGGCAGTGAGGTAGCGACGTGTCTGGGGCTCATTTGCTGTACCTTGGTGGGGTAGCAAAGGCAGACGGGGCCAGGTGTAGAAATTTTCTAGGCGATTGCAACCGGATCATGGGAACAGTGAGCAACGAGAGCTGTGTCCTGATGTGAACAGAAAATGTGGCTTGTATGCGGCTCAGGTGAAGGGAACCATTCTGCCTGAGAAGACACTGGGGTTGAGAAAGCTGCTGCCCAGCTGACTTGGGGGGGCAGGGAAAGAAAGACGGGAGGAAGCGTCAGGCAGCCTTGGGAAAGTGTTTTGCCTGAAGAGCTTTAAGAATGTAAAGTGCAGCCGTAGCTGGTTTGGCTCGGTGGATAGAGCGTCGGCCTGTGGACTGAAGGGTCTTGGGTTCAATTCTAGTCAAGGACACATGCTCGGGTTACAGGCTCAATCCCCAGTAGGGGGTGTGCAGGAGGCAGCCGATCAATGATTATCTCTCACTAGTGGCCCGGTGCATGAAATTCATGCATGAGGGGGTGTCCCTCAGCCCGGCCTGCACCCTCTCCAATCTGGGACTCCTCAGGGGTTTAAACTGGCAGTCGGACATCCCTCTCGCAATCCAGGACCACTGGCTCCTAACCACTCACCTGTCTGCCTGCCTGATCGCCCCTAACCACTCTGCCTGCTGGCCTGATCTTCCCCAACTGCCCCACCTGCTGGCCTGCTCGCCCCCACTGCCCCCACTGCTGGCCTGCTCGCCCCCAACTCTCCCTGCTGCTGGCCTGATCACCCCCAACTGCCCCCCCTGCCATCCTGCTCACCCCCAACTACCATCCCCCCCCACCAGCGTGCTCACCCCCAACTGCCTTCCCCTTCTGGCCTGATCGCCCCTAACTGCCTCTGCCTCGGCCCTGTCACCATGGCTTTGTCTGGAAGGACATCCAGAGGTCTCCCAGTCTAATTAGCATATTACCCTTTTATTAGTATAGACTAGAGGCCTGGTGCACGAAATTCGTGCACAGAGGGGGGGTGTCCCTCAGCCCAGCCTGTACCCTCTCCAATCTGGGATCCCTCTCACAATCCAGGACTGCTGGCTCCCAACTGCTTGCCTGCCTGCCTTCCTGATTGCCCCTAACCGCTTCTGCCTGCCAGCCTGATCACCCCCTAACCACTCCCCTGCCAGCCTGTTTGCCCCCAACTTCCCTCCTCTCCCAGCCTGGTCACCCCTAACTGCCCTCTCCTGCAGGGTTGATCACCTCCAACTGCCCTCCCTTGCAGGCTTGGTCCCTCTCAACTGCCCTCCCTTGCAGGCCGGGTGCCTCCCAACTGCCCTCTCCTGCTGGCCATCTTGTGGTGGCCATCCTGTGTCCACATGGGGGCAGGATCTTTGACCACATAGGGGCAACTATATTGTGTGTTGCAGTGATGATCAATCTGCATATTACTCTTTTATTAGATAGGATAGAGGCCTGGTGCATGGGTGGGGGCCAGCTGGTTTGCCCTGAAGGGCGTCCCGGATCAGGTGGGGGTTCCCTTGGGGTGTGGGGCGGCCTGAGCGAGGGGCCTGTGGTGGTTTGCAGGCTGGCCACGCCCCCTGGCAACCCAAGCAGAGGCCCTGGTATCTGGAATTTATTTTCCTTCTACAATTGAAACTTTGCAGCCTGGAGCGGAGCCAAGCCTGGGGCTCCCTCTGCAGGCAGCCATTTGTGTTGGGGTTATAATTGAAACTTTGTTACCTTAAGCGGGTGGGCCCGGCCAGGGTGTGTGGAAAGCTTTGCTTCCCCTGTTGCCGGCGGCAACCCTGGCCTGCTCTCTCAAGCTCCATTCTGCCGCCATTTGTTTGAATTTGTTTACCTTCTATAATTGAAACTTTGTAGCTTGAGTGGAGGCTTAGGCCTGGCAAGGGCAGGCGGAAAGCTTGGCTTCCTCTGTTACCTAGGAAACCTTGCTCTCTGTGGCTGTAGCCATCTTGGTTTGGGTTCATTTGCATACTCGCTCTGATTGGATGGTGGGCATGGCTTTGTGGGCGTGTTGGAGGTATGGTCAATTTGCATATTTGTCTATTATTAGATAGGATTATTGATGTTTCTATCTCTCTCTCCCCCTCTCCCTTCCTCTTTAAAATCAATTTTTAAAAAATGTAAAGTGCAGAAGTGATCACTTACTCCGCCACTCACAAGCTGGGTCTCCTTTGTCAAATTTCTTGACTATCCTGATCTCCATTTTCTACTCTGTAACATGGGCTGATAATGGTGCTCACCTGGCAAAGATATATGGATTAAATGAGCAGATGTGTATGAGGAAGCATTTCCTGGCTCTGGGGATGGGTCATCATTGCTCTTTGTACTGTGACCCAGTCCCCACAATTTCTGGTTTTGACACAATTTCTGCTCTCATTAGATTTTAGTGCCCATATTTGTTTTCATATCTGACCGCCCTGATAAACAATGAGCCCCTTGAGGAAGGCCTGACGGAGCTTTAAGTACTTAAGAAATGTTGATAGAATTGAGCAATATGAGAGGGAGGAGAGGAGAGGAGCAGACAGAGCATACAACGTGTGTGGCAAATGTTCTTTGAATCTGGAATGTGTGGATTTTATTGAACTGCTCTTGCAACTTTTTCTGTATGCTTGTAATCCATCAAAATACAGAATTGGAGGGGTGAATGAAAGATTTGCCTTGTTTTCTTTTTTGCATTTAAAGCCTTTTTTTTTTGGGGGGGGGAGTATTGAACTACGTTCTGAGACCTATCGTGTGTTTCCCCTTCCTTTCCTGACCTCCCTGGGCTGCTCAAGCTGCTCAGAAATACTGTGTCCAAATGAAGAAGCTGTCCTCTCTGCCTGCACGGCCAGTACCCGAGTTAGCTCTGCTCAAGTGGGGTTCCACCGGGAAACAGCTTACCCTTATCTCAATTGTAACTCCATTAACATTCTAGACATTTGGTAATTTCTCTATGATCTTGGAGTAATAGAAATTAGATTCATTCAGTTCTTTTTCCAGGCTTACCTAAATATGTCTTCAAAAGCAGAAGCTATATTTGCATGATTTGCTAGATATAATGCCCAGTATAAAGTCGTGTACTGAGGATCTTAACGCAGTCCTTCCTGCTTACTCTTCAAGGGCTTGTGAAAGATGTTTAAAAGAACTGTATGGCGGCATGTTTGCCCATCGTGGCCTGCAGTTATCTCGTTCACATCTAGATGGCACTCACACATTGACTAGGCAACAATTGACTGGTAATGTTAACAGCCTGGTAGAAACTGACAAAGTCTTGAATCAAGGTGGTGAAAAGTTAAATACAGGTGGCTTTCAGGCGTGGCTGGGTGAATGGATTGATTAAAGGAAAGGTGGTGAAAACTGGGGACTGGCTGTAAACACATTTGATGATTACATAGGAATCCCCTTGCCATCTGTTCATTCTCCTTCAAATCCCGGGTCCCTGCTGGGCCAACCACAGCAGGCAAACCCCAAAGCAGAGTAGCTGGTCTTACCTGGGTGTGCCTGCCTGACCAGTGGGCAGCCTCAGCGCTGCCCCAGGAGACCCAGTCTGTGACCAACTCTCTTCATGTTGGTCATGTACTCTGAGATGATCATCACACAGGAGACTCAGTTGCCAAGCTATGACGTAGCTATTGAGATGGAGAAGGCTTATGTGTTGGGATGAGTTAGTAAATAGACTGATTGGTTTTTAAATTATTCTTGTAGATATAAAGACATATATTATTATTAAACACCACTAGTGTCAAACTCTTGTTCTATTGACTGACCGGATTATCTGGGGATATATTGGGCATCGTTTCTATGTGGCCATAGAGTAGAATGTGAAGAACATGAGCTTTGAGTTGGTAAGAATTGGGTTCTAGTCCATGTTCAATCACTCACTATTTGTGTGGCCTTGGGCAGGTGAATTAACCTCTCTGGGCCTCAGAGAATTGGAAGTAATAGGAAAATCTACTTCTGAGTCATTGTGAGGATCAAGTGAGATAGTTCTATGAAAACCACCTAGCACAACACCTGCTACACTGTCAACGCTCAAGAAAATGAGGTATTATTATTGTCATTACTCCCAATTCATTGAAGTCATAAAGGACAGTGATGCTTATCAGTTATTCCTGTCCTATATAAATATTTCATAATCACTTCAACTTGAGTTGTAAAAAGTGTTGTGAGCAAAAGCAGTTAAATTTGACAGTAAAACCTATTACTGGGTTCAAGTTAAACTAGCATTTAGAAATAAGTAGATTTAAGTAGAGGGAAATAGATTTGCAACAAAATTCAGACCCCAAACTACCAGAAAATGAAAAGTAGTCATTTGAACACCAACTGGTATCTGGAAGATTACTTGGCCAAAGATGCATAATAGGGTTTATAGACACTTGGAAAATGACCACTTAGGTTTAAAAATAGGACAAGAAACTACTCCCCATGTTAAAACAACATGATAATGTAAAGGGGTGGATCAGGGCTCTGATGTAGTATGATTGTCTGGGGTGGACACAGATGGTGGACTAACTCAGTCTCTTTGGGAAAATCCTCCCTCATAGTTTCTCCTTCCTTCTCAAGCATCCCTTCTCTTCCCCTTTCTCCATCTGTTCTCCTGGGGAGAGTCAAGGTGAAGAAGGAAGTGCTGGGGGGCTTTGGCTCCCTGTTGTCCTTCCCTGCTGGCTCCTGCTGACCAGTTGACTGTTGTCCATATTGCCTGGGTCTCTGGGTGTCCCCTCTGTCCTCGCTGCATCTGCCCCAAGGTCAGCAGATGTAGCTCTCAGGCGGTTTTTACAGCACAGTTGAGGCTGATGGACTCCAATCCTCACCCAGCCCCTCCTCCGTAGCTCAGTTCCATTTTGCCTATAGATGCTCCCTACACTAACATTAGGCTCCCAGCCCTGGGCCGTTTATCTAGTGCTGTACTGGAGGCCACTATCTCAGCTCACCACACCACTGTTCCTTTTCTCCTGCAGCTGTCTTGTGTTGCTGGGCACACTCAGTGAGGGTTCTCCCTGCTCCCACTTTCCACAGGGGAAAGATGACACACGCATCCCCTTAGCTTTGGTTCCCAGCTGTCTCTGGACATTTCTGTTTCCACCTCCCGTGTCTCTACTCTGGGCTGGTGGGGAGCTGCATGTTGTGAAGAAACCATTTCCATACTTCAGCCCTTCCCTTCCCAGTCTCCACTCCTCTCCTAGCTCTCAAAGGCTTTTATTCCTTTTCTGGACTGAATTTTGCCCCTTTCCCAAAAAGTGTGTATGTTGAAGCTCTCATGGTAATGTGATGGTATTTGAAGAAGGGGCCTTTGGGAGGTAATTAGGTTTAAATGAGGTTATGAGGGCGGAACCCTTATAAGAAGAGAAACCAGAAAGCTTGTGTGCTCTCTCTATAGAGAGATAGAGATAGAGATAGAGATAGAGATAGAGATAGAGATAGGGATAGGGATAGGGATAGGGATAGGGATAGGGATAGGGATAAGGGGGGAGAGAGAGAGAGAGAGAGAGAGAGAGAGAGAGAGAGAGAGAGAGAGAGAGAGAGAAGAGAGAGAGAGAGCAATACATCACACAAACACATGGAAGAAAGGCCGTATGAGGACACAGCAAGATGTCTGCAAGTCAAGAAGTGAGTCCTCACCAGAAACTGACTCTGTGGGACCTTGATCTGGGATTTCTAACCTAGAGAACTGTAAGAAAACAAATGTCTGTTGTTTAAGCCACCGATCTTTAGCATTTTGTTGTGGCAGCCCAACCAGGCTAAGATAACCCCTGCCCCTTGTGCATGACACAGCCCCTGTGAGAGCCTGCCTCTCCTCTCTGTAGCTCCAGGCACCCCCTGTGCTCACACCCAGCATTGGGTGATCTTGCAGGCCAAGCCCTTTTGGAATTCAAAACTAAACTCGTTTTCTCTGAAGGACCTCATTCTTGCAAGTCACAGTGCTTTGTTGTCAGACTCTTCTGTTTGAGATGGGCTTCAGAAACTGACCTATAGTCACCTTTGTCCTTCGATACCTCGTTGGCAGTTGAGCAACACGGGGTTACCTATCACAAGTGAACAATACATTGCATAATTATTGTAAGTGGTGTTTGGTGACATTGTTCAGTACTGTGCCTCGTAAACAGTTGGTACTCAGTGAATGTTTCCTAAATGTTGACAATGAGTGACAGCTGTGAACTTGGGTGACTTAAAAAACAAAGCTGAGCTACCCTAAAATAACGGTTATGGTTATCTGCTTCACCCTCAGAGGCATGCTAGTCAGACCTGAAGGGATGTGGGCGTGTGCCACTGTGGAGGTTCTGATGGGGATCTGACGGCTAGTACAGTAAAAGATACACTGTGATGGGTGTCGTCTCCTTGTGTAGTGACCATCGTATCATGGCCATGCACTGGCAGCTCCCAAAGGTGAGGAACTCCAGACATGGGAGCATTGGATGGATATATGTTGCAAATGAACCGTGATGCCCTTTGGAATGAAAGAACTGCATGGAAAATAAATCAGAAGTGTACCTTTAAAACCACTCTTCCCTCCTTGCTCCTCCAGGAAAAAAAAAAAAAAAAGAAGAAGGAATAAAATTTAATGCTTAAATCAAACAAGGCCTTTTCTGTACATTGATGTAACTGGATAGCCCTGAAAAGGAGGGTGGGATCATCCCTGGCCTGGGCTTGGAGCCTGGCTGCCAAAGCAAGAGGCGGCCTGGCCCCTCTCCCAGCTGTGGGGCTCCAGGGCTGAGGAGCCCAGGCCCCGCATGGGACACCTCCCTCTTAAGATACTCTAATTTATAGTTAACGCCTTTTAAGCAAACAAGAGGGAGGGGAAAAAAATCTGGTTCATATTATGGCAACTTGCAATGAAGGGAAGTCTGGGAGTTCAAAGAAAAAATGTCCCAGGAAAAGAACAGCCCTTTAAAATTCATTGGAAGTGGTCAGGAAGGTAATTGAAAAGAAGGCTCTCTCAGTACAGTGGTGGCCCAGCCCCCTCCCTCTGCCCCCCTTCCTCCAAACATCTCTTGCTGACGTGGAGGTCATTCCAAAGAGGAACAAAAGTAAAAGGGATTGGGCACTAAGACGGCTAAATTGGCTGAAGAAATAAAACTCCAGCTCTCAGCTGAAGGGAGCAAGATGGAGGAATAAGTATGCTCTGCTTCCAAAGCTAGACCTTCTCTGGTTGGGTTTGGAGCTCACAGAAGTCCCCTCTCCCTCCCCACACCCACCTTTGCCATCCAAAAACATCCGTCTCCCCTGCTGACCCTTTCTGGCTCGGGTTTCTATCATCAGTCAATGCCCATCTGGCTTCTCAGGGCCGGGGTGTCTCTTGCTCTGGATGTTTGGTGAGGTCTGCAAAACGGGGGAGGTGAGGGGCTGAAGAAAGCAGACTCCCGGCCTCTGCCCTACACCGAGCCCTGAGCCTCTCCAGGCTAGGAAGTTTTCACACTTGCCTTGGTGGTGGCAGCACAATGACACAATCAGAAGGGCCTGGGCTAGCAGACACCACGTTTGGAGGCAATGTTACAGGGCTTATCCTAGAGCTGTGCTTATGGAGAACAGTATGGTTTTGCTTAGACTGTCTGCAAATGGGAGATTTGGTGGGTGGGCAGTGTTTGAAGGAGAGCATGGTGGAGGTAGTAACATCCTTTATTCCACCAGCTATCTTGTTGGTCCTATGTCATAGATGGGGAAGCTCCCCTTTTAATAAGCAGCCATCATTCAACTCTCCAGGCAGTCTGTCCCTTCAGGAAGGTCCATAGGCCATCAGCCCAAGCCCTGCCTTAGTGATTCATTCTCTGACCTATGGAATTGGCCTGTAATAAGATGCTGTTCTCCCCACAGCATGACACCTAGGCCTAGCATGTAATGAGTTGGTGGATGTTCCAGATGAGCCCCAGTTTTGTTGAGAGGTAGTGTGGAGGAACTAGGAGCACTGAAAAAGCACAGAAGTGTGACACAGTAGATGCTGAAAGGAAGGGAGGTGTGACAGACACAATTGCTCTCTTTACCTCTGGCCCTGGATTGAAGCAAGAAGGAGCTTTGTGCTTTGCTGGACAACTCTCAGATCCTATTGTTTCTCTTGAGCTTTCTGAGCCTGCCAGAGAGTCAGGAGTCAAGTCCAGCCCAGTTTAAGCCGATGCCTTCAGACTGGGCCCCTTTTGTCAACCAGGTCAGTCTTTCCTCCCTGAGTTAGAATCTCCTAGTATGAGTGACAGTGTTTATTTTGTAGTGTTTGGTTTGGGTATGAGCAAAGAACTTTTCTCTTCCTGTCTTTTCCTCCTGTGGTTTACATTTGAATTACTTAAATAAATAGTTGAAAATGCCCCCAGTTAAAGATGCCAAGGCATGTTTCTTCATGCATTTTCCACCCTGTGTATTCCCCTTCACCTCAGATTTTAAGGCAATCTTATGCATTTATTTTCCTACATAATTTCTTCCATTTCCAGGGATAATTTTTCCAGCAGCAAAAAAGAATAACCTTAGAGTACTAGTAACATAGTGAAAATGCTGAAATGCCTGCACTTGCTAAAATAGAAAGGAGTGGCATTATTTCATGCATAGCAGAGATGAGTGAGTTGCTTTGCTAAGCACACTACCAACCTGAGCATCTTGACTGATCCCCAATCTTACTAGGTAGATTCTTTCATGATCCTCAGTTTACACATGGTAACCAGGTGCATACTGTAGTTTGCCCAAGGTCTGAGGGTCTTCTGAGTCCAAGAGCCCATCTGGAGGCACTGCTTCCCAATATTTGCATCCTTCTCAACAAGTCCTTATTAGAAATTGAGAGTCAGGGTGGAATGGGGAGGTAAAGCAGTAAGATGAGAGAGCCTCATGAACATCTTGTAGGCAAGGGTGAAGGCCCCATGGATGTAGCTTCCATCCCAGCCTGTAAAGGAGCAGGCTTCTGGGTGGTGGTGATTTGGGTGTTTCCAACCTATACACTCAGCCTGAGGTTAGAGGTGGAGATTCAGCCCCTGAAATTTAAGTCTGCATGGCTGTGGCTCCCCAACCCCTGTGTTGTTCAAGGGTCAACTGTAGTTGCAAACTATGTTTGAGGGAACTGAAAGGTATAACTCTGCCTTTGTCAGTTCTCTTTAAATCTTCAGTAGTAGTCGGCCTTCTCATCTTTGTGTGGGTTTTCTGCCTGGTCATCCCCAGTGTGCTTGCAGGTATGTGTTGTACTCTGTTCACCTTGCTTGGTTCAAGGTAGACTGAAATGTTTCTTCTGCAGATTTTCTTCAAAATGTTGAATCTCTTACATTAAATAGAATATTTCAAACAAGAGCTATTTAGATTCCTTTTTAATTTGAAAAGATACTCTTATACCCCAAAAGTAATGATCACCCATATTCCTTGAACTGCAACAAAATATAAATTATATATATATATATATATATATACATACATATACATATATATATGTATGTATATATATATATACATATATATGTGTATATATATATATATATGTGTGTGTGTGTGTGTGTGTGTGTGTGTGTGTGTATGTATACACACACACACACACACACACACTAAGGAGGTACATAATTTATTTATTTCAGTTTTGTGAAGGATAAGTCATTGTGTGTAGCTCGGAACTAGGTAGTGGCAGGGGGATTGATAAATTCAGGGGAGGTATTCTTAGGCAAGTGAACTTTACACTTTTTAATTTTTTTGGATCACGTTCCCTCTTAAAGGCTCTATAGTCAGTTCCACACAGCCTGGGTCTTATCCTCTGCCATACTCAACCATACCTTTTGTGACCCTAGAGTGACCAGCATGCTCTACCTCTGGGCCTGGCTCCAAGGTTCTACTTTTGGCCACACTGATGTCTTTCCCAAGAGAAGTGCCATGGCCCCATCTTTGTGTTTCTCTGCAGCTGTACCCTCTCTACCCTTTGATCTCTGTGGCCCACAATACTGATAGTAGTTTTCTTTTTGGCACATTCCCCAAGAATTCTCTAAGGGAATGGCTAAGAAGTTGAAATACTAGGCCAACTCATACTAATAGAAGAAATAAATCACCTACCAGCATTAAAAAAAATAGAGGTAGATAGCAAGGAGGAGAAGAAATACAAGTTGCCTATTTTTTTAAAGTATGCCATTAGTCCCAGATAACCCCAGGAGTAAATTAAATGATATATTAAAAGGCACTTAAATATCATGTCTGTTCTCCCAAACCTAATGGATTTTGAATGTATTACAAATACAGGGCTGGATGGCTTGTGGACATGTGTGCACATTGTGAGACAGTGGCTTGGCTATGATACCTCAACTCCCGAGTTCACATCAGAGTCTGACAGATGTCCATGACTCAGGGCACTGATGTATCCTGGACCATTGAAAATCAGCACTTTTCACTCTCTGGGTTCTGCCTTTCTCTCACTGGGCCGGTGGCTGTCTCTTTAGTGAAAATAGAAAAGAGCTACTTGTGACAATGATGAATGTTTTCATTTGAGCATAGTTCAGCTGCCTTTAGTGTTTAAGGCCAAGGTCATTTTTCCTTGCTGGTGTCTAGTCATTGACACTCAGCTAGATGGCATTGGAAGTCACCAGAGCACCATTTGCTGGAAATGCTTGTCTAATCTTCCACCGTGCAGAGTAGCCTGTCCTGGAGAGATTAAATGTAACCTGTGCCTTCCATATTGCTTCCTGTGTCCTCATTTTATCCATTTTTGCGCCTTAGTAAGAGGCCCCTACTATTTAAGCACTACAAAGAAAAACTGAGTTTTACTCATTATAGCTCTGTATTAACTTCCCTGTATCACTTATCTCTAGATGTGTAACAAATTACTCCAAGCTTAGCCATTTAAAAATAATAATAGATATTTCTGGCCGTTGTGGCTCAGTGGTTGAACATCATCCCATGCATATGCCTGGGTTGAGTCTCGATCCCCAGTTGGGAATGTGCAGAAGGCAGCCAATAGATGTTTCTCTCTCATGAATGTTTAGCTCTCTCTCTCTCTCTCTCTCTCTCTCTCTCTCTCTCTCTCTCTAAAACTCAATAAAAACAGATTTTAAAAAATATTATTTCACAAACTGTCCATGGGCCAGGAATTCAGGAGCAGAGGAACTGGGTGATTGTGACTTGGGGTCTATGAGAGAACTGGCATCAAGGTGTTAATTGGTCTCCTGTCATCTAGACATTTGACTGTGGCTAAACAACCTGCTTCCAAGATGGCTCACTCACAAGACTAGGAAATTGTAAACAACTCCTGGTAGGACGCCTCAGTTCCTCGCCACCTAAGCTGCTCGCCATATCTGAGCAATATGGCGGCTGCCTTCACCAGATGATCCAAAAAAGCACATGGTAGCAACCCCAATGTATTTTATGAATTGACCTCAGAAGCCACCTCATCATTTCCAATATATCTTTTGGTTACACAGATTAGCCTTATTCTGTGTGTGAGGGAACTTCAGAAGGATGTAAATAACAGCAGGCAAGAATTGTTGGAGCTACTTACTAGTAGAGGTGAGCTACCACACTCTCTGTCTGTAGCCCATCATAACTTCCAATCCCCTTCAGTAGAAAAGTCCCATAGTGTTACTACAAATAAAGTACTGAAGGTGCTGTTGGGATTTGTAGGTTCCATCAGTATTAAGTATGACTACCAAACAGTGTCACAATTATATGTAGTACTGTTTAAAGAGGTATTCCTTTCCAAACATTTGATTTGATGTTTGTTAAGAAACAAAAAACACAGTCCAGAAAAGTCAAGGTTAGAGTCTGCTTTGATCACGATTCCCAGCAGGATTTTCTTCCACCATCATGAAGCCACATGGGCACTGTCAGTTTCCTTTTCTCTCCTGGTATTTGCATTGAGGAAAATTAAACAAACAAATCAAAACTGAACCTCCTTTCACAAGGTTACCATTTCATGGATTGCAGTCCTAGAGTGCAGGCTAGGTTCTTTTGTTAGCTGCTTCTTTGAAATCCAGAGCCAAAATTGCCTGGCACAAGGTTTTGAATGTTGGCAAGCCAACTCCACTGAGTTGGAAGCTCATTTTGGAGCTAAAGGAATAAGACAAGAGGTATCATAGAATCCTATCTCCTAGGGCTAGTTGGAAGGAATCTGAGCTACCCTCCAGGCCTACCTTCCAATGCAGGTAGGTATATATCCTGAACATTACAGATGTGATTGGATGGTCACCCCACTCTGCTTTAATATCATCAATGAGAAAAGGCTTACAACCATTACCTCTGATTATTAGAGTTCTCGTTTGCTATTTGAGCCAAATTTTATCACTGCAGATCTCGGACCATTGACCCTTAATTTTCCCCCCTCTGGAGCAAAACCAAATGTGAAATTCCTTTGAATATTTGAAAATTGCTCTCATGTGGGTCTCCTTAGTCTTTTGCAGGTTAAACAGTCCATGTTTGTTCAGCCTTCTCCTCTGAGAACAGTCTCCAAATCCCTGACCATCTTAGTTTCAATGTGGTAGCATATCCTTCTATTTGTGCTACAAGTATTTTTTGCATGATGTCTATTGGCAAAGCTCTGTGCCAGTCCATACGTCTGAATAGGACAGGGTCTGGTGGGACTGTTTCTTCCAATTAATTTGGAAGTTACGTTTCTATTAATGTAACCAGAGATTACATGAGTTTGTTTGTGTTTGTTTTTGTTTTGTTTTGTTTTGCCATGTTAAGCTGTTGTATTATTTTTGGCTGTGATCAACTAAAATGATCAGTTTTTGTTGAAGTGAACTATTGTCAGTTTAGGTCTTCCCAGCCCTGTATTCATGTAATTTATTTTTTGAACCTGAATTAAAGACTTCACATTTATCTCTATCCAATTCTATCTTGTTGGTCCAACTTATCATTCCAGTCCATTGAAGTCATTTTTATATTTGCTAAATCTTAATCTTGACTTCATTGTATTAGTTATTTCTTGCAGCTTTGTGTCATCTGCAGTTTTTATCAGCATTTCTTCTATTTTTGTTTTCAATTCAGTTGTAGTGGAATAGGACCAGTGACCAAGCCATTTGACAAGTTACTAGACACCTCCCTTCCCCCTTCCATCAGCACTCTTTGAGAGCAGGTTGTCAGCCAACTCTGTGTTGCCCAAATTATACTGTCATCTGGTCTTCATTTCTCCATCTTGTCCACAAGAATTTCCTGAGAGATTTTGCCAGATGCCTTGATTAATCACTGCATTCTGGGTCTGTGACATTCACAGTTGGCAGTTTTAGTGACCTCCATCTTGATCCAGGGGGAGGAAGGGAATGGAGCAAACGGGACTATTTTGTCTTCTGCTTGAGCTCCCTAACCACCAAACTCCTGGGTCAGTCTAGAGGACTTCCAGGTTCATGAAGATGTATCTACTGACTGACCCCTGGCCCTGATCCTATATTGTTTATAAGTATTAAAACCTTAATTAGAATCCAAGTATCTAAACTCCTAAACTCCTAATCAACTGCTCTTTCTGGTTATCCTGGGTTCATTTCACCCTTCCTCCCCATTTAACTGCATTTGTCTGTTCTCTCCCATGCTTACATTCTTAGGTTAATGGATTTTCATAGTTCAAATCACTAAATATTTGAGTATATAGTATAAGTTTCTGTGCAATATGTGTTCATGCCATGTCAGTACTTTTTAATGCACCCTGTACAACTACAAAACTACCCAAATATGAATCCATAACAAGCCATCCTGGTCAGCCCTGTTTCACCTTAGGAATTCTTTCAAACACATGCCTATACTCACCATCCTAGTTGTCCTTATGTGTACGGATCTATGATTTCTTCTATCTTTTTAGCTTCATGCCCTGACTTGAACATTTTGTTTGAGTCTTAGATTTGATAACTAGATTTAGACAACCTGCTCTGGCTCAGACCTTGTTTCCCACCAGGGTATGACTTTCATTGGATCAATTACTACAAGTAGAGCACACATCACCCTGCTCCACCTTGGATCCCTCATCACAGAGCTTATCATTTATTAAGTTTTTCTGTGCATTTTTTAATCACATTGTTTTTCTGCTGTGTGAGTTCTTTACATATTTTGACTATTAACTCCCTCTCAAATATATGATTTGCAAACATTTTCTCCAGTTCCCTAGATTGTCCTTTCATTTTGTTGATGGTTCCTTTGCTATGCAGAAGCTTTTCAGTTTGATGTTAGTGTGATGTTTATTTTTGCTCTTGTTGCCTTTGCCTTTGTTGTCAAATAAAAAAAAAATAATAATAATCACCAAGAATGATGTCAAGGAGCTTGCTCCTGTGTTTCTTCCAGGAATGAGATTACATGGTTTCTGACCAAGAATTCTTAGAATCCTGATTCATAAGCTCCACTTAGGTAGCCTGCTACCAATTGCTCATTTATTCTGTGGTCTTCCGAAACTATGATTATAAATTGGACGAAGAGATGAAAATATCACCTGTTCCCTTAAATCGTTAACTCCCAACCTACGGTAGTGAATATATGCATTCTAAACATCCATTTATATCCCCTAAATGGTAAGTGGAAGTGAACATTTAAAACCTTCAAACTAAGTAAAATTTGTGCTTGTGTGTGGCCCTTCCCGGAGTTGTTTCCTGGTGGGTGAGTAACTTGCAACAGAACTCAGACTCTTGGCTCTCCCTTAAAAGCTAGGAAATCCGAGCTTTTAGCCACTGAAATTCTTTACTAAATGAGCCTGTTTATACTCATTTTCAGATGTATTAATCCCTTCTTGCATTTCACTTTGAAGAAAACAAGGTTTTTATTAATTTAAGCAGGATCTCCCCCAGGATGCTCAGTGTGGCTGCCTCCATCATTACATAATAGTAATAAACAAATGATCCCCTTTTGAACTTCGCAGCTCAGGCTCCTACTGCATCTTGACTGTGGTTCTAGGGTTTGACATTTGCGCGGCAGTTAATTAGGGTGACTGTGAGAGGTAGACAGGGGCAGAGAAAAGGCAGGATTTAAAAGCTGTTCTGGCTACCTTTTGGGGAGTTTCAAGCCTTTTCTACATTATAAAGCTAAATGATAGATGTATGCTTTATTTTCCCCCTGGCCTCTCTCTTTGGCTTCAAATTTAATTAGCCCAAAGGAAAGGGGACTCATTATTTAAAATCTGGGTGACGTGCATTTAAATTTAAGATTTGTATTTGCCCAGACTTTTTATCTCTACAGCCCAAGTTACCTACATGTAAATCAAACTTCAGTTACATTGTTGGTATTTGTCTCCCCTGTTGGGAAAAGCTTAATCTAATGATCTATTTCCCAAAACTTGCTTTGTTGCTTTCTTGTTTATAAAGTGCATGGTATCAGCTGGAGTAGGCAGTGGAAGGGAAAGAATGCTTTGGCCATTTTACATGAGTTTTAAATAGTGACAAAGAGGAGAATGCCTATTCATGATATTTATTGGCAATTCCATTGGGCATAGGTGCTCAAGTTTTCTGTGACAAAGGCGTGAACTGTCCAAGGACCCAGGAAGAAATTGATGCAGGAAAGGGGGTCTGACCTAGCCTTCCTTGAGAATTCTAGAGACTATTTCTTCTTCCTCCTTTATTCCCCTCTTCCACTTAGACTTGGGGAATAGAGGCCAGAGGAGGAGAAACTGGGTCAGGGAAACAGGGTCAGACCTGGATATGCTATAGATCCTCACTGCCTGCCTGTGCTCCAAGGCCTCCACTTAAAAGCCCTCAAAAGTCATAGAGGTCATGTCCATTATCTGACAGGCCTCCCTTCTCTGGCCCTGAGGCAGAAACCTCTCTGCAGACTCTAGTTTCATTCGTCTTCATCCCTCAAAGTATTTGTGCTCCTCTCTGGATGTATCTCAATTGCTGCTCTTCCATCCCCTGGTGGAAGCCACCTTTACCTCTTGCTTAGATTGCTGTAGGGGCCTGGAAATGGACTCTCCAGTTTCATGCTGGCTAGTCTCTGATCCGCTTTCTGTGCTTGCAGCCAGGGCTACCTTTCCAGAAGGCAGCGCCCATCTCAGGCTCCTCTGGTTAAACCTGGAGAAACTATAGCCTCATTGTCCTTAAGCTGAAATCTTCACCTCTTAACCGGTCTCTGAGGCCTTTCATGCCTGGCCTCTGCTCATCTCCCAGTCCTCCCCTCTTGCCCGTCAGCTTCACTCCAGAGACACTGGATTGGACATGAGGTTCCCCAACTTAGAGAGCCTTCCTTACCAGAACCTTAACTGGACGTTTCCTCTGAGGTATTGCCCTCACGTTTATAATCGAATTTACATATTTTGACTATTAACTCAATTTTTACCTCCAAGAAATCTTATTCAACTCAGATGGAAAGGCCTAGAAACTTAAGGCATTTCCCATGATTTCCAGAGACTTGGGGCCTTGCTTTTTCAGGCTTCTCTATGCTTCTTCACTTCCACCTTCAGGTGCTACCTTGGTTTCTGTCCTTATTAGTTAAACTCCCAAACCTATTTTCCACACAAAACCACATGGTATGCTGCTATTTTTTATGAACTATCTAACTTTACTAAAGATTAAATGATCATGAGAGGTGATTTTACATCTCACATTAAGGAAGTCAGAGAGTGGCAGGCAGTTTTGTTGACCTTAGTATGAGACCTTCTTTCATCTCACCATCCAAAACAACTGTGGTAGCTCCAGCTTTACACATACATTCCAGCCTGCAAGAAGGTCATGTGCTCCCCCTTTAAGAATATTTCCTAGAAGTTGCACATGGCCTTCTGCCTCCCTTCTATTGGCCACAACTTAGTTACATGGCCACATCTGTTACAAGGTAGGCTGGGAAATATAGGCTGTATTCTGGGCAGACCTGTGTGCAGCTAACACCTGGGTGTTCTATTACTATGGAAGGAAGGGAGAATAAATATTGGAGGACATCCTGCAGACTCTTACACCTATAACAATAACCATCCATCTTTCTTGCCCTGCCTAGTTTGATATATGATCAGTCTCCCTTCACACTTCACATTTGACCTAGGATATTTTTCTCAAACATCTACAGCTCACTTCCAAAGAGGATTCTGCTGAAAATAGTTTCTCCATGTTATAAACAATGCTAGCTTCCTGTGCCCTGCATTGCCCAAGCCCCATGCTTCTGTGCCAGTGTGGTACCTTGGATTACACACATATGCCTGAACTTCACACACACACCATAGTTTCAGTTGACTGACATCACGATTCCAGATTTACCAGTTCTCAGAAAGCAACAGCCATGGTGAATAGTGAAAGAACAATGAAGGATGTCCTTGGTATGGCTCACCCATACCTCACAGGTCCACAGACATATACTGGTGGCTGCTTTCAAAGCTGGAAAGCTCCCCACCAACTTATTCTGATACCCCCTTTCTGGTGAAGTGAGGCACAGATATTTATTTACCTGCTAAACAGCACCCATACAAATACATTTAGCTGGACATGTATTCAACTTATGCTAAACACATCTGCACCAAATACATTTTGGGAAGACTGCTCTTTTGGGAGAGGAAGGCAGGGAATTCATAATATGGTTATTCCCCTACCCATGATCTCCACTACACTGGCTGGCAGGGCAGGGCAGTTGGGGGTGATCAGGCCAGCAGGGGAGCAGTTAGGCATCAATCAGGCTGGCAGGGGAGTGGTTAGGGGATGATCAAGCTGGCAGGCAGGGAGTGGTTAGGAGCCAGCAGTCCCGGATTGTAAGAGGGATGTCCGACTGCTGGTTTAGGCCCAATCCCAGGCAGTTGGACATCCCCCAAGGAGTCCCAGATTGGAGAGGGTGCAGGCTGGGCTGAGGGACACGCCCCCCATCCCCCCCCCCCCCATGCACGAATTTTGTGCACTGGGCCACTAATCTCAATATAAAGAGCTTTTAAAATCTGATTAAAAAACAAAAACAAAAAACACAGCTAGAAAATAACAATTGCCAATATTTATATGGTGGAGAACCAGGTGCTATTCTAAGCATTTTATATGTATTGATTCATTTAATTTTCATAATAACCTTATTAGGTAAATACTAGTATTATTCCCATTTTATAGATGATGAAACCGAGTCAGACAAATTAAGTGACTTGCTCAAGGTCACAAGCTAATAAGTGGCTCAGTCAGGACTTTAACTCTTACACAGTTCAAAAGTTTGGCAGTGTATTTAAAGTTATCAGACTCTTTATTTTCTTTTTGAGCTTTTTAGCTAAGCAAAAAAATATTTATGAAGCAAAACCAGAAAGAACTTGCTGGTTTGGGGCCTTGACATCTCAGGAGCACTCCTGGCCTTCTTATGTTGTGGGCCCCTCTCCAGCAGGCCTTCCATCTCTGGCTGCTGCCTCTGTGGCTTGTCCCCACCCCACACCAGATACGCCTGACAACAAATATGAGCACACTGGCCCTCTGCATGGTAAGATTCAGAACTAAGGATGAAGGCAAGCAGGTGGAGGTATCCAAAAATCAGATCCATGGAGGGAGGGGTGGGTGCCAGAGTTTCCAGAATGTTCTTACAGGAGTCCCTGCCACCCTTTGTGATGGTACATGTGCTTAATCTCTTTTGTTTCATCCCTTGAGAGTAGGGTGTTCCACTCTCACCTCTCCAATGGCCCCACTTGCTCACCAGGGTCAGCTCTAAGGCGGCATACTGGGTCTCATGTGTGCTCCTCTGAGGCCTACTAGCCCACCGCTCCCCATTCTCCCCTTTGGTCTTACCCTGGCCTCTCTGTGACCTCAGTCAGATATTTGCCTTTTGCAATGCTCAGGAGCAAACACTGCTCTGCTCAGACAAACCTGGTCTCAAATCCTGGCTAAGCGACATATGACGTATGCCACCTTAGACAAGTCCCCCAAACTGTTTATTCCTCAGCTTTCTTATCTATAAAATGGGTTGATAAAACCTCCCTTGCATTGTCAGAAAGATTCCAGTAAGATCATCCATAGAGCTCAGTAGCATTGGCTGTGAGAGCCCTCTGTGCAGTGGTTGGGAGCCTGGGCTCCGGAGTCACATGGTGGGTTGGAATCCCAGCCGTCTGCCAACTAACAGTGACACCAGTGACCGTGTGACTTACCCATCTCTGTGATATGGAGATGCATAATAGTAGTAGCCATGTTATGAGGTTGTTGTAAATATTTCATACTTATAAACTTAATACAGTAAAATGCTCAGCATGCTATCCTCACAAATTAAGTGCTCAATAAATACTATACCAGTTGCTTGTCATTCATTATCATCATCCCCACCCGTTGGAGCTGATCCATTCTAGACAAACTCTCCTGAGTACCTATGAAAAGCTCATCTGAGCAGGGGCTTTGCCAGCAGACTCTGACCACCGGCAAGTCCGTACTGCTGCTCTCACTCAAAGTTCCGAGTGAGAACCTCCAAGTGGAAGGTTTCTTTGCTTTTGTTAGTGGACAAAGGCTTGGCTACCCTGACAGGCAGAATTCCACAGCAGACAAATTAGGATTGTCTCTCTGAGGAATTTTCCTTCATTCCCAGACCAATGTTGCAGAAACAGTTCTCTCTCAAAGCGTCTTTGCAGTCCTGCTCACTGACCTGCTTAGGAACAGGAATCTTGATTTTAAGAAGGGCTGATTTTACAGGAGGTAGACTGAGTGTTATTCTCATAAAGCATATGTCATCTTAATTGAAACTGTGTGAGTGGTAAACTTTACATTCCAAATTTAGAAAAACAGCGTTGGGAGGAAATGGAGCCTTTGAAACGTGGAGGAGGCTGTGAGTTGTTTTCCATAGCCCTGGTGGGGAGAATACCTGGATTGTGCAGGCCAACTGATTGCAGATGCTGTTACTTGGTGAGGTCTGTTTTACATAGTGCATTTTTAGGGTTGATTTTCTGTTTGTTCGTTTCCTAATGTTACCCAATCTTTTCACAGTTTTTATTGACTGTATTCAACTTTGTGGATCTTAACCTCTTTTTACATCATTCAATATCATTTTAAGAGCCACATTTTCGCCAGGCCATGCCCCAACCAGGATTGTGGACTGTATTACTCAGAGTTACTGTGTCCAAGTCTTCAAATCTGCAAGGTGACCTGTTGCTATCTTACTGTTTTCTCTTCTAGTAGTAATAGCTTCAGCACGAATGCCTGGCATGCCCATCCCTCTGGAACAAGGGGTCTCACAACTGTGCCCAGCCCTACACAGAGAAGAGGCAGGGAGCATGCCCTTCGGGCAGAGGAGAGGGTGTCAATGACGCTGTTTTGTGAGGTAGGGTGGGGAGGGGGGCTTTGAAGATGAGGAATGTGGGATCCTGGAGTAGCTGGAAGGGGGCCAGCACAATGCACAGCGACATGCAGCTGAGACATTCTTACTTAGCAGCCCAGCCTTACCCCAGTTCATTTGGAACTTTTAGGACCAGGATCTATATGGTAGTTTTCAAAGCTTCCCAGGTTGTTCAAATGTGCATCCAGGGTGAAACCCACCCCAGTGAGGTCCCTTAGTGTGGGCTCTGTGAGAGGGTTCAGTGGTGGCCTGTGGTCCCCTCATGGGCCCCACTAGTGGACCTTTCTGGACCTTGATGCTGACTGCTTCTCTTCCTGTGGTTCTCTGGTCAGGTGCACCCACCCGCCCTCTGATGCCCTCCATGGGCATGCTTTGCCCACTTCGGGAATCTCAGTGCCCCAGAGCAGAGGCATCCTGGTAGCCTGGCGTCCTTACAGGGTATTCTGCACTATTTGGACACAACAACAGTGTTACAGTACATATTATTCAGCTGCTTTATTCTTGCTCATATCTGCAGAGTTATCCATTGCTTTATGTAACCAATCCACTATTGTACCAGATTATTTTTCTCTTGCACCTCCAAACCCTTCAACCAGTGGGACCCTTCAAACATGAGACAGGAAGGAGGGAAGGGAGTGAGTTGGGATATTTATTCCCTTGTCTTGTTCCCTACAATATCATCTTGGGTGCTCTCTCTACATGACCATCTCCTTCCGGGTTCCAGCATCCTCTCCCTCCCCCTTGTCCCATTGGACCTGAGGGCTGCCCCTTCAGTCTTGTTACTCCCATGTTACTTCTCTATGTAAGTGACTCTCAAAAAGTGGTGCTAGGCCAGCAAAATCAGTATAATCATCTAGAGACAGAAGAGCAGATCCCAGACCTACGGAATCAGAGAGTCAGGGGATGGGACCCAGCAGTCTGTGTTTTAACAAGCCCTCCAGGTAATTCTAAAGCACACTCAAATTTGAGAACTGCCACACTATCCTCTTGTTTTGTCTTCCCACAACTTTGCCTAACAGTCCCTTTATTAGGCCGCCCTCAGATTGTCACAATTTGAACCTGCCATCTGCTCTCTGGGGAATCTGCCTACTGCACCTGTTGTTGTGTGTTTGGGTATGCCATTCCACACAGTCATGATATTTGTCATAGATCTCTGCACATATATATGAGCTTATAGGTAGAATTAATTCCTTGAAGTAGCAGTTCTAGGTTAAAGGGACATTTCCCTCAGGTTTAGCTGAGCAGGATTAGCTGTCTTCGTGCTGAGCAAGCAGCCTACGCTAGCCCGTGAATCCTGTGTCTTATTACTGCAGAAAGCTCAGAGCCCACCTCTAGCAAGTACACGAAAAGGCACAACCATATGTGTTGTCTGCTAACGCCACTCCTGGCTTCATTGTGTATCGACTTATTTTAATTTACATGATCTTGTATTGGTGCATATCTTTAGTTAAGCCTCCTATAAGATGGGATATAAAATATAAAGAATTATGGCCTCTGTCCTCATGTTTTTATAAATGAAGACTCATGTATAGTATCTGTAAAGATATATTTCTTAAGTAGAAAGATGCAACTATCCAAAGGATGTATTAAATATTAACAAAATCAAAGTAACAGCACATTAGTAACCTGTCATAAAATAGTGCAGGTTTGTGAAGAGAGCTTTAGGTCTTGAATTTCAATTGGAAAGAATTTCAGTTTTAGGAAGCAACCAAAATTCAAATCATTTTATGTGATTTAAAACATAAATGTTCACTATAATTATGTAACATATAACAAAAAATATTTTCTTATAATGGAATGTCCCTGGCAACCAACTGAGTGATTGCTAGGGACATGCACCTCTGGGCCTCCAGACCCTGGCAGTGTGCAGAGTGCTCCGAGAACCTGTTCCTCTCGTGCTTCCCCATGGGCCATTAGAGAAAGAGAAAGAGACTGTTTGCTGGTTACCAGAGGTGAACGTTTCTGTCATTTTTTTTGCAAGCAAACAGGTCTTTACTATTTCATGAAACCACAGGTCTGCTTTTTATCTTGTAACTGAAATGACTATAATCCTTAACACCGGAGAGCAGTGGGCCCCTGATAGTGGCAGTCCAGGCGGACAGCAACACCTGCAGGAAAATTAGAGCATTTTTTTTTTGCAAGCCATGTCTGGGAGCTGTACGTGCTTGCTGATCACTAGCAGATTTTTTTTTTTTTTGGTCAAATGTTTTCAGTGACGCCCCTGTGCCTCAGTGAGGTATTAGATGGATGTATTTCACACACAAATTCCCAGTAGACTTAAATACCACTCCCTGTGTCCTTTTGTCCATGTTGTTTATCATGTTCACAGTTTCTGTTCCTGATACCAACCCAAATCTTAGTCCTTTTAATTGGGTAAGCTTTCTCTTTCTCTGACACAGTTCAAATTATATTTTATTAGAGCCTGCACTTTACCAATCATTGCTTCTGGATTGGGGGTTTTATGGGTAGATCAAGGCCAAATCATCAAGAGTGAGAGGTGGGAAAGAAGGTTAACTCAACCTTTAGGAAATTGTATAAGGATTAATTCACAGAGATGCCACTCAAAGTCTGAAACAAATTTTGAGAAATAAAAGGCTAGGCTGTTTGGGTATGTTGGTAGGAATTTGATTTAATTTTTGAAACATACTACAGTCTTCAGTTGCCAGATTATAAATAAAAGGATACATATAACTCGTTAAAAGAAAATAACATTTTTCCTATTGAAAGTCAACTTAAGGCAGAATTCTATATGTTTTAATTGTTTTTGTAAATGACATAATTTTATTATTTTCATTGACTTAAAATTGCTATAAGCTTCTTTTTAATATAAAAAATACAGATATTTATAAGGATGAAAGTGAAAATATTTATATCCTTACCACTCAGTGAGAAACACTGCCAACATTTGGCATATTTCTTCCCAGGCTTTTTCCTGCACATGTAAACATATATATGTTTTTTATATAAGAAAGGATTCATGCCCAAGCCAGTTTGGCTCAGTGGATAGAGTGTCTGCCTGTGGACTGAAGGGTTCCAGGTTCGATTCTGGCCAAGGGCACTTGCCTGGGTTGTAAGCTCGATCCCCAGTAGGGGGAGTGCAGGAGGCAGCCGATCAATGATTCTCTCTCATCATTGATGCTTCTATCTCTCTCTCCCTTTTCCTTCCTCTCTGAAATCAATAAAGAAATATATTTTAAAAAAACACAAAGGATTCATACTATACATATATGTTTATAACTTCCTTTTTAAAAAAATATATTTTAGATATTGCCCATGTCAGTATGTATGTAGATCATTGTCATTAATTATAACTGTTTAACACTCAATTGTAAGTATCATGATTTATTAAATTTCTTACTTTTTGACATTTTGGTTATATATCAGTCAACAATGGTCATAATAATGCTGTATAACAGACAACCACAAAACCTCAGTGCCATACAGAAATAAGCACTTAACTTCTTGCTCAAGAGTTTGCAGAATGGCAGGGGCGGTACTGATACACAACGAGGCGGGTGGGGAAGCTCTGCTCCCTGAGTCTCACATCCCCTCCTGATATCTTCTCATCTTGATGGTACCTAGTGTTATATGTTCTTCTCATGGTGATGACAAAAAAAAAATGTGCAAATGCTTTTCAAGCCTTGGGGGGCATCTTGGTCTCCAATGTTCCAATGTCACAGTAAGTCATATGACCCAGCCTGAAGTCAGGGACAGGAATATAACTGTGTCCACATAAAGGGACATAATGAAGAGTAGATATTGCCAAATATGATCTAATCTACCGCAGGTTGTCTCCGTGTTTCATTATTTTGAGCATTTCCATGAGCACACCTATGCATGCAGTCTGCACACCTGATTGATTTTCTTAAGATAAAGTCAGATAAGTGAAATTTGATAAAAGGTCAAAGGCTATATACATTTGGAATTTTGTACATGTGACCAGACTGCCCTTGTTCAACATTTTTCAAAACAAAACAGTTGTCCAGGGAAGATTTATTACTGATATTTGTGAGATTGTTTTCAGGAGAGGAAAAAGGAGGATATTTACTAAGCCAAAACAAAACAACAAAAAAAGCTGTATTTGATTGAGAGGGAAAAAATACCTATTGATAAATTTTGGCTTTAAATGTTACCTTTAGGTTTTATGAAATAAGAAGCCCCAATTAGTTCTCAAAGATCCAAGATAAGATAATCTGCTGACTTTGGAATACCATATTATTTGGTTTACATGGAAGGTACTAGCAGATACCTCTTAGCTTCTAAAATCTGAATTATTCCTTCATGTAAAACCTGCATATGAAACCTTTAGAATTCCTAAGAAAATACAAATTTTTTAAATAAGCATTAAGGTTTGAAAATATAAGCAGATCACTTCTTTCAGAGCATAGCAAGGATTTTTCTAAGTAGCTAAGGACCCTCACCGAACTCCAAAGAGCAATGACGACAGAGAATGACTTTCCCTGATATGTACAGCCCAGATAGAGAAGATAAAAGTTTCTTTTCCTTACTCTTTCATTTTTTTTCTCTCTTTCCCCCTTCCCTAGCTTTTTGTTCCTGTGCCTACTTTAGCCTCCACCTTTCTCCTTTTCATTGGTTCTTTGAGCTCTTTAATTTCCAAGGAAAGAAGGAAGGAGGGAAGGAGTAAGAGAAAACGAAAAAATGCATATGTGTGCACAAGTGATAGAGCAATCATTTATTTCACCGTATCTGTTGACTAGAGTATTAATTTCTCACCTCATTAACTCAGTCTTTCATTCTGTAGACATTTATGCAAATAGTATGGTTTCTAATAAATGAATGTTTTGGGTGAATGCCCATAAGTGAATATTGAGAAGGTAGGGATTTTGGGTGTGTTCCCATCCTTCCCTTGAAAATGCATTCTTTTAGCTTTTAACACTAGAAAAACGGCCCATAACCAAAAGTGCTCTTCCCAGAGTCCAACATCAACATGGGGTAGAAAAATGATCTCTGCTCTTCTGACCACACTCTGATCACAAAAGGGCTTAAGATGATGGCGGAATTATTTAGTAACTAGGAGCCCATTGCACGAAGTTTCGTGCAATAGACTTTTCCTTCACCTGGCTGCCGGCACCAGTTATCCACCAGCAGCAGTTTTCCTCTGGCCACCCACCGATCAGAGCGCCTCCCACCAGCACGATCGGCCACCCCGAGAGGAACTCCGATCTGGAGGCGCTCCGATCAGGCGGGTGGCCAGAAGAAAACTGCTGCTGGCGGAAAACTGGTGCCAGCAGCCACGCAATCGGCCACCCTGAGTCCTGCCCCCCGCGCCTCCAGCCGGCCCAATCGTGGGCGTAGCGGAGTGATGGTAATTTGCATATTACCATTTTATTAGGTATGATGTGTTTGGCTTCAAGTAATTATAACCAACTTAAAGTAGCTAAAACCAAAAGAGATTTATTTTCATCTCGTAACAAGAAATCTACAGGTAGGCAATAACCTTTCTCCCATGTTCACTAGATGGTTGCTACAGCTCCAACCACTACATCTGAGTTCAAGGCAGAAAGAAAGACAGAAAGAGCAGTACTGTAACTTTAGTCAGGACATCAAAACTTTCTCATAACTGCTACCCCTCTCCCCCGCGACCCAGCTGAGCTCAACTTATATCTTATTGGCCAGAACTGTTGACATGCCCATCCCTAACTATGGGAGGGCTGGGAAAGTGAGTATAGGAAGCCCTCAATTTTGTGGACCTCGATTTAACAGACTTCGAATTTAAGGGACAAAATTTCCGGTCTGTATGTCATATGTGAAAATTAACACCCTATTAATTTTTAAATGCTTTTAACCAAGATTGGCTTATAATCAACAGGTTAATTTTTGTATTAATTCACTGTTATTTTTTAACAAGTTTTAGAGAACAGGCCATATGTTGGAAAAAACACTAGTAATTTCACCAACGTAAGTAAATATTACATATCTATAACTATAGTCTGCATATTTAAATCCAAGAGTCACCTCTCATAAATAATGTTGGGTAAATGATTATCATGTAATCATACAGCATCAGGAGGTAATTGGTTCTGTTGTCACGTGGTGTGACTTTCTGCAGCAATTTTTTTTAATTACTTTATTTTATTTTTATTGATTTCAGAGAGGAAGGAAGAGGGAGCGAGAGATAGAAACATCAATGATGAGAGAGAATCATTGATTGGCTGCCTCCTGCATGCCCCCCACTGGGGATTGAGCCTGCAACCCGGGCATGTGCCCTTGACCAGAATCGAACCTGGGACTCTTCAGTCCTCAGGCCAATGCTCTATCCATCGAGCCAAACTGGCTAGGGCTCTGCAATAGTTTTAATGCTGCTGGCTGATGTTCCAACCTGCACTAAGCCGCACCCAGCCTTGTGCATTTGTTTACTCTCTGTGCTTGGTGAATGCACACGTTTAATAGACCTATTCAGTATACATTTAAAATTACAGTAATACATATAAAAAACTTTTCTGTAAAATTAAGCTTTTCATACATACTTACTTTTAATTATGTAATTGTGTCTACATAAGTAAAAGTAAGTAAATTAACTTGCAAATTTTTAACATACGCATTCAGAAAACCTACTTTATTATATAACAGACTTTTAGCTTTAATGGACACCCCTTCACTGGAATTAGTCTATTACATCAAGGTTTTACTATATTTTGGGGGAAGTCATTTAAAAAAGTGTGGAGGTGAGAATGGGTGTAGAATTGCCAATAAAAATATCTTACACAAGGAATACAAAATATTAAAGCATCATCCAGGGATACAAAGGGACCCAAAAAGAGGAGATACATAGGTTAAGTTGGGCTGATTCAGTCTTGAGTCCCTCAGACTGGTCACACAGTATTAAATACCTCAGGTCTTCTCCAGTACCTGCTTCTTAAACTTCCCCCAAACTTTATATATGTGAATATGTGGAAATGTGTGGCTTGTGTCTTATTTGACATGTTGGTATCATAATGGATAAATACTTTTAATGATTAATATTGAGGCATATTGGCTTTTGACAGACATTTTATGTAGGTGAGGGTAATGCTCTTAAACTTGAACAGCATTGTGTTGGTTGGAAATTTACTCAGGAAAGTAATTTGAACTTTCATAGCTGTTTCTTCTTCTGGAGAATGGAGACAGCATCCACTCTGTCAACCTCAGAGGGTGGTGAGCAACAAATGAGCGTGTACACGGTAAACAGTAATGGGCCTTTAAATTTGTGTGAGTATGGCATCTATTTTAGACTGGGTCCATCATATAGCATGTCTCTAAACTGGGTTTTCTCGGGACTTGAAACTGAGATGGAAGTGAGACTATGTTCCCAAAAGGAAGCTTTTGGAATATTTTCCCACAAAATTCCTAATGCTCCGACCCTGGGAGAAAGTCTGTCTACTTATTTTACTGATTCCCCCAGCATAATTTAATCATGAGGAACATCCACGGAGAATGGTTTCACTTTTCTAAATTAGCTTTCAGAAAGGCCCACATGCTGTTGTTGCCATGAATAACATCAGAAGAATAAACTGGCTCTGGGTCTCTTCCTAAGTTGTTTTTCCAATGAGCTAGGTCCCATTACTATTCCAAATTTAAATTTGAGAAAAACCAAGGCTTAGAAAGAGTTATGTGTTTTAATCACAGTTTCACAGAGCCTGGCTTTTAAACCAGATCTGCCTTATCCTCAACTCCAATCAGGGGTCAGGGGTAACCATCAGCATCAAAATTCTTTTCTGCCTCCTTCTCATCATTATCCTTTAAGCACATTTTTTATCATACGCTAAAAGCCCGGTGCCCAAATTCGTGCACCGGTGGGGTCCCTCGGCCTGGCCTGCGGGATTGGGCTAAGGGACCCCATGAGTGCACGATTGGATCCGAGGACAGATGCAGCAGGTTGGCCAGCTGGGGAGGGACTGCAGGAGGGCTCCAGGGCATTTCCGGCCCCTCTCGCTCAGTCCCGATCTGCCAGACTCCAGCAGCAAGCTAACCTACCACTCGGAGCGTCTGCCCTGGTGGTCAGTGCACATCATAGTGACTGGTCAACTGGTCGACTGTCTTCTCCCTGGTGGTAAGTGCACGTCATAGTGACTGGTCAACTGGTCGACTGTCTTCTCCCTGGTGGTAAGTGCACGTCATAGTGAGCCATTGAGCAGACTTAGCATATCATTAGCATATTACGCTTTGATTGGTTGAACGGATGACCGGATGACCAGACACTTAGCATATTAGGCTCTTATTATATAGGATAACCCTATTCTCAACTCAGAGGTTGGTAGAACTGACAGTTTTTTGGCCCCAATTTTATAGGTGAGAAAACTGAGGCTTGGAGATGTGAAGTGACTTATCTATGACGCTACAGGGAATTCATGATTGAGGGAGACCTGTAATAGAGTAAGACCTGGAGTCCAAGATTCTCTTCCAAGACAGTTAAGCATTCCATTTTAAAGGAGGTCATGGGTTTCTGACAAGGTTTGGTCCTGACTGGTAAAATATTTATTGTGGTTGAATTCATTTAAGATTTCCCATCTTCTGGGAAACAGACCTCTGGCCAGGGTCCTCTGCTCCCCTCTGACTATGCTGACTAGCTTGGTGACTTTCACAAATGTTTAAACCAAATTGTGTCTTCACATATGCTGTTTCTTCAATCTTTCCCCAGCTGCTCTAGAAGCTAGTGTTTCCAGATTTGGAAGAAAGAGGGAAAGGCTGAGGAGGGGTGTTTGATGGGTAACCACCACTGCACTTCTGCTGTCCTCATTACTGCAAATGTCTTTTTCTATGCACCATTCACTCAACCTGTGTATATATATTTCTGCCATTATTAAGCTGGCCTGGTTCTCATCAGCATGGTATGGAGCCTTGCCTAGCTGAGGAGCTGGAATATATGGGTTCTAGGCCAAGGTCTGCCCTTAGTGCCCATCTCACTGTCCATCCCTGCACCTCAGATCCTCATCCCTAAGATGGCAAAGTTGAACTAGAAACCCTCTAAGGAATTTTTCTGTGATTCATTTTCCTCCCTGGGTAGAATTACTGTTCACCATCATTGACTATTTTTGGCTCAAAATTATTGTGGTTTAGTGGTAGAAGAGGAACTCATTGCAAATTCATCTTTAAAATATTTTGACATCATTAACAGAAAATTGAGCCCACCATTGCCTCCAGAACATTGGAGTGACCAGCCTTGCTGAGCAGAAAGAAGGAGGCTTCAGTAAAGTGGAATTTGGACTCAGAAGTGCACGAAGATCCAAGACTTCTTCCCCCACCTTCTGTGAAGGGGAGACCACAGCCCAGGTCCAAAGTCACCCACCTCTAAGAACAAAAGTGCGCATAAAATTGTGTTTCCTACGTTATGTTACAATGCCTCTCATAGAATGGCACATCATTGTTAATATATATATGTTGGTGTTATTCCTATAAAATTAGTGACCACATGTATCAGCAATGCATACCATTTTCTTTGTGGTCGAATCCAGTTACTAGTATAGTTCGGTGACAAGTTTGTTTTCCAGCCCGTGGAAATAATTACATTGTCAAATACCACTTCATAATTAAAAACCTTTGAAACCAGGAAAGCTCCCCTTTCACAGTAATTACTTGTGGCAAATATCCTTTTTTAGAAAATACATGCTAAATAAATTGAAGTCACATCATTTTTTTTCCTTTCCTGCTAAAATAATTGCATAAGAGGTGATTCCAGTTTGGGGATGTTAGCATTATATATTGTATATAATCTTCAGTACTCTTACACTCCCTCCTTTTCATCTCAAAATATTTCCTTTTCTCAGAGTGAGAGCTCAGGTGGTATCTATCTTCCTTTAAAATCAACTTTCTTTAATTCTCCCTTCTTTGGCGATATTAACCTCTCAATTTTACATATTTTCTTTAGAAACTATAGTTAGTGTCTCCCTCTTTCCTAATTTGGGGTTCCAATTCCAATTCCAGTTGTGTGACCTTGGAAAAGTTAAACCCTCTGAGGCCCAGTTAAATAAATGGGCAGTAAGGAGTTTACTCCGCAGGGCAGTTGTGGGAATTGTATGAGGAAGTTACATTTTAGGATAGTCCCTGGTACATAATTAGCTCCTAATAAGTGTTCATTTTCCCAGCTATTTATTGTTTTTCCATTTTGGCCTAGGGCATGCAGGTGTAACTCACATCATACAGAAACCTTCATTGGAACCAGCTGTTTGTCTCCCTGATGCCCAGTTTCTTTTCTGGTTTTGTTTTTACTTTTTCCCCACTTTGTAAACATTTTAGAAATCGTTCTTGAACGTCTGTTTCAGATTGGCCTCTTACCTGATGTTTTGAGTGTGAACTCCTTTGTTGGAGTGCTGACACTGGCTAATGGTGAGGCATTTCTCCCACGCTTTGCAATTTTGGAGTGCGAGTTAGTTTAGAGGGAGTTCTTTCATTGGAGAGACCCCCTTGCCCTGGGTTCAAGAGTACCCACTCCTGGGAATATATCCTAAGAAACTGGGAACACCAATAAGAAAGGAAATATGCACCCCTATGTTCATAGCAGCACAATTTACAATAGCTAAGATCTGGAAACAGCCTAGGTGCCCATCAGCAGATGACTGGATCAGTAAACTATGGTACATCTACACAATGGAATATTATGCTGCCATAAAAAAGAAGGAATTCTTACCATTTGCAGCAACCTGGATGGAATTGGAGAACATTATGTTAAGTGAAATAAGCAAGTCAATGAAAGAAAAATACCACATGATCTCACTCATTTATGGATAATAAAGAACATTATAAACTGAAAAACAAAAAGATACAGAGGCAGTAAAGCATCAAACAGTCTGTCAAATTACAGCAGGAAGGTTAGGGAGAGGTGGGGAAGATAAGAGATCAATCAAAGGACTTGTATGCATGCATATAAGCATAACCAATGGACGCAAAACTCTGGGGGGCGAGGGCATATATGGGAGTGGGGTGGGGGGGGGGGGGGCAATGGTAAGATATGTACACATATAATACCTTAATAAAAAAATTGGGAAAAAAAAAAAAAAAAAAAAGAGTACCTAGGGGCAAATTGTGAATTTGCCTTTTGGGGATTCTACAGATTTCCCCAGTGTTTGACCACATTTTATGTTAACATCTCAGTTTTTTTAAGACACCACCAATTGAGTAGCTCCTCACCACTTCGTAAAGCTTCCAGCTTTATGCTGAGAAAACCCCTCAGGTCAAGCTTCCTTTCAGCTGGGGAGGGGCTGGCTATAGTCTCAATTGTAGACTGTATTAAAATTGCAGGGTTTATTAGGGACTGGTACCTATTTAAGAAATTAAGCTTTATACCAACACAACATTCTGACTTTGCATTTCTCTTTATGATGCCTCAAGATTTCCTTTTCTTGTTCTGAATTTGGCTATGTGGGATTTTTTTTTTTTTTTTTTTTTTTTTTTTTTTTTTAGTGTGTGTACATGTATTTTATCTTATCTATGTGTTTGGAGCAGGAGATTAATTTCTTGTATCAGCTCAGTTTCCTGTAATTAGACAAGAAATTCTGTTGCTTTCTTTTGGCACTGAAATGAGTGGCTTTTGCTAAGACATGCAGACTAGTTTTTAGCCTCCCTACTCTATGGAAAATGCTTTCTCAAAGATCAGTAGTAACCTCTTTGTTGCTAAATACAGTTGCCTTTTCCAAGTCTCAGTATACATAGATTTTTTTGGAGTATTTTAATAGTTGTAAATACAAATTATCAACCAGATCATGAGGTCCCAAGCAACATGGTCTAGGGCAAGTCTTGTTTGACTTATGTTTGAAGTCTTCCTAAAGCCCAGCACAGAATCTTGGATGTAAATATCTGTCTAGTTCTAAGAGGAAGAAAATGTTAATACTTACATTAAGATCATGTTAAATATATACAATTCAAGAACACAGTATGCCTTTCTATTTGCTCAGGTTTTCTTTGGGGGACTTTGGAAACATTTTAAAGAGTTTTATAAGTGACTTTCACATTTCTTAAATTGATTTATGTTTATTTTATTATTTTTATTTCTATTGTAAATGGGATATGTTCTTCCAGTATATCTTCAATCTGCTTATTGTTTGTAAATATGAGTTACTGAAGTCTGTATAATTTTTCTACTTTACCTTCTAAATTCATTTATTATTTCAGTAGTATTTAATTATTTTTCCTTTTGAGTATGTACCATATCATCTACAAGTATTTTTAGTCCTAGTTTCTTTTTCTAATCTAATTATATAGGCTACTACTTCTAGTGCAAAGTTAAATAAGAGTTAAATCTTTGTATCTTTGTCTTGTTCTTGACAACTGAAGATGCTGCTTGTATTTCTGCCTTCAGCATGATGCAAACTCTTGGAAAGGGTAGGTCGACTGTTATATATGAAGGACGTATTCTTATATCACTGAATTTTTTAAAATATATTTTTATTGATTTCAGAGAAGAAGGGAGAGGAATAGAGAGATAGAAACATCAATGATGAGAGAGAATCATTGGTTGGCTGCCTCCTGCACACCCCCTACTGGGGATCGAACCTGAAACCCGGGCATGTGCCCTTGACCTGAATCGAACCCCGGACCCTTCAATCCACAGGCCGATGCTCTATCCACTGAGCCAAACCAGCGAGAGCTATTACTGAATTTTTTTTTTTATCAAGAATGGATATTGCATTATGATTTTTCTTCTTAAGTTTATTAATATGGTAAATTATATTAATGTATCTCCTCATGTTGAACTGTCTCTAGTCCTAGCATAAATTCCACATGATTGGGATACATTGTTTTTTGATGTCTTGGGTTCTGTGTATGTTATGAATTCATGAAATTAACTTTTGTTAAGTGGAGCACGGGATGCTAGATGATGAGCCACAGTTCAACAAGAGACCACAAGAGGAATTGAAATAGACATGTTTATTATTCAGAGGTCCTGGAGGAAGGACACAACATACCTCCAAGGACCAAGGACCACATGGGGAGTTCAAGGCAGAGTACAGTCCATGAGAGGCAGAACTTGGGCATATGCATTCTTTACGGTCCATGGTTGGAGGGCTTTATGGTTTCCAAGCTGTGGCCCGATTGATCAATTCAAACCAAAGAGTAGGGTTTTGGTAAGCCCAATGGGGTCTTACCTAAAGCATAAGGCATACAGGTGCTGGGAGGCAGAAGAAACTGCTAATCACAAGGGCTGTTGGGAGCCTTATATCAGAAACTTTCCTTTGCATGTAACCCTGAGGCTATCTTGATATCTAGGGCATGAACTTCCATGAAGAGGCTAGTGTCCATTTAAAATCATTGAACGCCACTTAGCCAAACAAATGGATGCCAAGACAATCATGGAGTAGTTTAGCTAAACTCTCAACTGTCTGTTAATATTTAATTGAGGATTTTTACTTCAGTGTTCATAAGTGATGGCCTGTGACTTTAATTTTGAAGTCTTGATTGTATTTGTTATTGCGCACATCAGAAAGCTGGGAAGTTTTCACTCTATTTCTGCGTTCTGGCACAGCTTACATTGGGGTTTTCTGTTCTTTGAAATTTGCTGGAAGTCCTATGTGGAAAACCAGTGGGACCTGGTACTTTTTAGATGAGGCTCTTTGTCAACTTTCCTCAATTTCCTCTTCTAGAACCTGGTCTGTTTACATTTCTCTTTTGCTGGGGTCTTGGTATATTTATTTTAGGTATATTATAGTTTACATATAATTTAGGTATACTTTCCTCAAAAAATGTCCATTCATCTAGGTTTTCAAATGCATTTGTTTGAGTTTAGCAAAGTAATCTCTTATGGTTCTTTCAGTTTGCTAATATTTGGTAGTTATTTACTTATAATATTTCTTACTTGTATATTTACAATTTCCTCCCTTTTTCCAGATTAGTTAGTTAGCAGTTACCTCTTTCCCCCCAAAAAAGACATTTAATTCTTTTTATTCTACTATTTTCTAACTCACTGTATCATTTTATTTTCATTAATTTTTTCCTTCTGCTTCCCTTTAGTTTATAATTTTCTTTTCCAACATAACACTCAAGTCTGTTGTGATTTCATATTTATAGTGAAATGCATTCAGAGCATCCAACACGTCCTTTGCCTTGGCTACCCCAACATGGTGTGGTGGCCTGTCCTTGTTCTGGAAATTCCCACAAAAGCTCATGAGAACAATATTTCCCAGTTCTTTCACATAAAAAAATTATTGTTATATGAAGAAGTGATCAAAGATTATTCAGCCAATAATATAGGTAAAGAAGATATTTTGAGGTGGGATATGATAGAGGAGGGGAGTCATAGAGCAGGCGTGTCAAGAGGATGGTTGTCATAGAGGTTGGTTGTCATAGAGGGTGGTCGTCATAGAGGAGGGTTGTCATAGAGGAGGAGTGTCAGTGTCTTAAGGAGGGGAGTCAGAGAGAAGGGGTGTCATAGAGCAGGGGTGTCATAGTGCAGGCTTGTCAAGAGGATGGTTGTAATAGAGGAGGGGTGTCATAGAGCAGAGGTGTCACAGAGGAAGAGTGTCATAGAGCAGGGGTGTCATAGAGGAGGGGTGTCAGAGGAGGGGTGTCATAGAGGAGGGGTGTCATAGAGGAGGGTTGTCATAGAGCAGGGGTGTCATAGATGAGTGGTGTCACAGAGGAGGGGTGTCATAAAGGAGGGGTGTCAGAGGAGGGGTGGCATAGAGGAGGGGTGGCATAGAGCAGGGGTGTCATAGAGCAGGGGTGTCATAGAGCAGGGGTGTCATAGAGGAGGGGTGTCATAGAGCATGGGTGTCATAGAGGAGGGGTGTCATACAACGGGTGTCATAGAGGAGGGGTGTCATAGAGGAGGGGTGTCAGAGGAGGGGTGTCATAAAGGAGGGGTGTCATAGAGCAGGGGTGTCATAGAGGAGGGGTGTCATAGAGGAGGGATGTCATAGAGGAGGGGTGTCATAGAGGAAGGGTGTCATAGAGCATGGGTGTCATAGAGGAGGGGTGTCATAGAGGAGGGGTGTCACAGAGGAGGGGTGTCATAGAGCAGGGGTGTCATAGAGCAGGGGTGTCATAGAGGAGGGGTGTCATAGAGCATGGGTGTCATAGAGGAGGGGTGTCATACAACGGGTGTCATAGAGGAGGGGTGTCATAGAGGAGGGGTGTCAGAGGAGGGGTGTCATAAAGGAGGGGTGTCATAGAGCAGGGGTGTCATAGAGGAGGGGTGTCATAGAGGAGGGGTGTCATAGAGGAGGGGTGTCATAGAGGAAGGGTGTCATAGAGCATGGGTGTCATAGAGGAGGGGTGTCATAGAGGAGGGGTGTCACAGAGGAGGGGTGTCATAGAGGAGGTGTCATAGAGCATGGGTGTCATAGAGAAGGGGTGTCATAGAGGAGGGGTGTCATAGAGGAGGGGTGTCACAGAGGAGGGGTGTCATAGAGGAAGTGTCAGAGCATGGGTGTCATAGAGAAGGGGTGTCATAGAGGAGGGGTGTCAGAGGAGGGGTGTCATAGAGGAGGGGTGTCATAGAGGAGGGGTGTCACAGAGGAGGGGTGTCATAGAGGAGGGTGTCATAGGGTGTCATAGAGGAGGGGTGTCATAGAGGAGGGGTGTCATAGAGCATGGGTGTCATAGAGCAGGGGTGTCACAGAGGAGGGGTGTCACAGAGGAGGGGTGTCATAGAGGAGGGGTGTCATAGAGGAGGGGTGTCACAGAGGAGGGGTGTCATAGAGGAGGGGTGTCATAGAGGAGGGGTGTCATAGAGGAGGGGTGTCATAGAGGAGGGGTGTCATAGAGGAGGGGTGTCATAGAGGAGGGGTGTCATAGAGCAGGGGTGTCATAGAGGAGGGGTGTCATAGAGGAGGGGTGTCATAGAGGAGGGGTGTCATAGAGGAGGGGTGTCATAGAGCATGGGTGTCATAGAGGAGGGGTGTCATAGAGGAGGGGTGTCATAGAGCAGGGGTGTCATAGAGGAGGGGGTCATAGAGGAGGGGTGTCATAGAGGAGGGGTGTCATAGAGGAGGGGTGTCATAGAGGAGGGGTGTCATAGAGCAGGGGTGTCATAGAGGAGGGGTGTCATAGAGGAGGGGTGTCATAGAGGAGGGGTGTCATAGAGGAGGGGTGTCATAGAGGAGGGGTGTCATAGAGGAGGGGTGTCATAGAGGAGGGGTGTCATAGAGGAGGGAGGGGTGTCATAGAGGAGGGGTGTCATAGAGGAGGGGTGTCATAGAGGAGGGTGTCATAGAGGAGGGGTGTCATAGAGGAGGGGTGTCATAGAGGAGGGGTGTCACAGAGGAGGGGTGTCACAGAGGAGGGGTGTCATAGAGGAGGGGTGTCATAGAGGAGGGGTGTCAGAGAGGAGGGGTGTCATAGAGGAGGGGTGTCATAGAGGAGGGGTGTCATAGAGGAGGGTGTCATAGAGGAGGGGTGTCATAGAGGAGGGGTGTCATAGAGCAGGGTGTCATAGAGGAGGGGTGTCATAGAGGAGGGGTGTCATAGAGGAGGGGTGTCATAGAGGAGGGGTGTCATAGAGGAGGGGTGTCATAGAGGAGGGGTGTCATAGAGGAGGGGTGTCATAGAGGAGGGGTGTCAGAGGAGGGGTGTCATAGAGGAGGGGTGTCATAGAGGAGGGTGTCATAGAGGAGGGGTGTCATAGAGGAGGGGTGTCATAGAGGAGGGGTGTCATAGAGGAGGGGTGTCATAGAGGAGGGGTGTCATAGAGGAGGGGTGTCATAGAGGAGGGGTGTCATAGAGGAGGGGTGTCATAGAGGAGGGGTGTCATAGAGGAGGGGTGTCATAGAGGAGGGGTGTCATAGAGGAGGGGTGTCATAGAGGAGGGGTGTTAGAGGAGGGGTGTCATAGAGCAGGGGTGTCATAGAGGAGGGCTGTCAGAGGAGGGGTGTCATAGAGGAGGGGTGTCATAGAGCATGGGTGTCATAGAGAAGGGGTGTCATGGAGGGGTGTCATAGAGGAGGGGTGTCATAGAGAAGGGGTGTCATAGAGGAGGGGTGTCATAGAGGAGGGGTGTCATAGATCATGGGTGTCATAGAGGAGGGGTGTCATAGAAAAGGGGTGTCATAGAGGAGGGGTGTCAGAGAGGAGGTGGCTCAGAGAGGAGATGGCTGTAGAAGTAGCTCAAGCAGATAGTTGCAGTTGGTTTTTAGAAAGTTTTTTGAATCTTGGTGGTGTCTGTAGAATTTGTCAGCTTAAAACATTTACATTTATTGCCTTTCTTTGCTCATTGAACATAAATGTTGGTACCTATTTATGTATTTTAAATGTTAACTTATTTATCTTTAAAAGAGACCCCCAGATTGTACAAGCTTCAGCCCCTGACTATGATATAAGCCAGGCTGCTGCCCAGCTCCGCCCCATTCCTGGAGTTGCTGGGGCTGCCTTAGTCCTGAGGGTGTCAGGCACCTCAGAGTGGCCGCATTCTGTTGAATTGGCTGCCCCTCAACTTCCCTCCTTCTCTTCTGTACATTTCCTTCTCCGAAGCTCCAGAAAAATGTGTTTCCTCTTTGTATCCCTTACAAAAAATTGATTTTTTCTTGGTTTTGCACAAATGGAAGATAGTAAATTTTTTCCTTTTGTCTTCATTTTTGGTTCATTTCCACAAACAAAAGGGGGAGAATACTGAGTTATTGCAACCATGTTTACATGAGAAGTCTATTTCTGTCACTTTAAACATTGTTTTCTATTTTAAAAATAGAACACTTATACATTATAGAAAATTCAGATCCTGAGAAACATAAAAAATAACTACCATCACTATTAAAAATTTGTGTATTTCTCTTAATCCCTTCTCTATACTTACGTTTTCTTTTTTTAAAAAATTGGGATTACACTAAACCTAAAGTTTTATATTCTGATTTTTTTACACATGACTATTTCCCCAAATTACTAAAAGAAAGAGATGTTGTAATAGCTGCATAAAATAAATTCATTTACCATTTCCATATTGTTGAACATTCATTTAGGTGACTCTATTTTTATTATTATTATAAACTAGCGTTCCCGTTGCAGGAAGAATCCTGCAATAGGGTTTCCTGCTGCACTCTACCCTGCCCCGCCTGCTCTCCTCCCTTCTCCCCCGCCCCGCCTTCTCTGCCAGCCCCCCTGCTTTTCTCCCTTCTCCCCCGGCCCCGCCTGGGCTTCTCCCTTCTCCCCCGCCCTGCCCCGCCTTCTCCGCCAGCCCACCTTCTCTGAAGCTTTTCTCCCTTCTCCGCCAGCCCGCCCGCTCTCCTTCCTTCTCCCCCGACCCCACCTCCGCTCCTCCCTTCTCTTCCCCCCGGCTTGCTTGCTTCTCCGCAGCTTTGCTCCCTTCTGCAGCTCTTCGCTTCTTTCTACACTGTCTTGATATGCAAATTAACCGCCATCTTGGTTGGGTAATTTGCATACTCATCCTGATTGGCTGGTTGGCATGGCTTGGTTGTTGGGCGTAGCGAAGGTGCGGTCAGTTTGCATATTTGTCTATTATTAGGTCGGATTACACTATACAGGTTGGCAAGCTATAGTCCATGGACCAAATCCAGCCCCCCCTTTTTTTTTAATGTTTTATGTTTTTTAAATATATTTTTATTGACTTTCTACAGAGAGGAAGGGAGAGGATAAAGAGTTAGAAACATCGATGAGATCAGAGATCAGCTGACTCCTGCACACCCCCCACTGGGGATGTGCCGGCAACCAAGGTACATGCCCTTGACCAGAATCGAACCTGGGACCCTTCAGTCCACAGGCCGACATTCTATCCTATGAGCCAAACTGGTTAGGTCCAGCCTGTTTTTGTAAATAACGTTTTACTGGAACACAGCCTTGCCCATTTGCTTATGTATTGTCTGTAGCTAGTTTCTTCCTATCGTAGTAGAGTTGAGTAGCTGCAGTAGAGACCACTGGCTTGCCAAGCTTGTAGTATATGTAGTATCTGGCCCTTTAGAGAAACAGTTTCTAACCATGTTGTGCTCCGGTAAACATCTTTCCATGTTCATTTGGATAGATGCATGTTTATTTTCTCCACATAAGAAAAAGGAGCTACTTTGATCAAAGGGATCTAAACATCTTTATGGCATTTTCAGGTTGCCCACCAGAAGGCAGGTTCACTCCTTCATTACTAGAGTATGAAAATTTGCCCTTTATCCACACCTTGATAACATGGGATATAATCATGTTTTAATCTTTACTAATGTTGCACGTTGAAGGATGGTATCTTATTTTTTTTCGTCTACCTTTGATTACTAATGAGGTGAAACATTTCTTCACAATTGTCACTTTCATTTCATTTTTTAATTGCCTGTTCATGTCCTTTGCACTTTTTCCTGTTTTGTTTTTTTCCCCCAGGATCTGTGAGCTATATTTAAATGTTATGGATAGTGTATACGTGACACTTTGGATATTGATAGCTTTGCTTTTTCTCAAAACAGAGTGCCCTCAGCACCACAGCTGAGGTGCCAGTGAATGGGGCGCAGTGAGGCTGAGGCAGTGTGGGCTTCTGCGCCCAGGTTGTGCTGTGAAGGGAAGCATGTTTTGTGGGAAAGCTAAGGTCCTGGCTTCACCTCCTTGAGCCTGAGAGAAAGACACTTCCAAAAAGGAACCATGGCAGTTTAGAAGAAAACCCCTCTTTCCTTTCTTTTCCCAGCCCCAGAGTTCACCTGGGTCTTCTTCAGAGAGGAAATGCTTCCCATTGTTCCTCAGTTAGTCCCTAAATCAGTTCCATACTCATGGAACCTGGGAGCAGGAATGGATTTGTGTGTGGCAAGCATTATTCCTGAAGTGTGCCACATTTAAAGCCTTTGCCCTCCTGTAATGTCTTTTTTATGTTTTTCAGAAACCATGTAATGAACTGTTGAAAAGGGGTTAATCACTATAATGCGCAAAGCAGCCCTGGAAAAACCAGAGCAGCCATCAAACTTTCCTAATGACATTTTGTGAATTCGGGTGGCAGGGAGGAGGCAGAAAGAAGATATTTCTGAAAAACGTGGTTATTCTTCATGTCTTAAAATAAACAAAATTGCTTGTGTTACTTAGAGGGAAAATGTGTTGGGAAGACCTGTAGGTTGGCATAGAAGCATGGCCACTAAGCCAGCTTCCCCTACTTGCACTCCGTGTGCGCTGGGGTAATGAGATGATAGCAGGTGTTTTGAGACAGCTGGAGAACTTGGCATTTAACTGTGAGACCGTCTGTGGCCTTTTCCAAAGCTTGGCTGATGAATCAGTGCTTTGTCCCTGTCCCCCTCACTCTTATACTCCTTTGATTTATTTATAATTTTGCATAATTTCCCCTGAGTTAGGACTAGAGCCATCTCAAACTTAATCTATGTCTGTATAGCACCCCACAGGTACCAAGAGCTTCCTTCTTGTGATCTTTATCATCTTCAAGGAAAATGTAGCTATTATCCCCATTTTATAGCCAAGTAAACTGAGGCTCCAAGAAGCTTAACGTATTGTGTGTTAATCAGATGGCTAGTATGCATCAGTATTAATATATGAACCTGGGCTCTATTTTTATTCCAAGAACTCCATACACTTCATTGTGAACAGAGAACACAGTTGGAGTGTCTTGAGATTGCTGGAATGGACTCTCTTTGTCTTAAGGACAGCTTCTTTCATCCAGACAGCAAATACTTACTGAGCTCACACTATTATACCATCTCCTCTGCTAGGTGTTTTGCACACAGGATCTTGGATCAACCACATCTGCCTTGAAGGAAGGATGACTGCCATCATTGTAGCTGGGGAAGGGAGCTCAGAGCCTTACCTTGCCCAAGAGCATAGCAGAGTTCACTAGAGGCTGCACTGAGTGTGAAGCCAGCCTTGTGTGGCCCGGCACTCACTGGCACTGTGCTAACAGTGGGAGGGTCAGGTTGTGAGAGCTGGAAAGGCCATGGCTGTGCCTGGCAGCCTTGACCAGGAGCTTCCTAGTAGCATTGCTTTCAGGTGGCATCTGACTGACGGAACACCCAGATGTAATACAACTTTAATTTGAAGACCAAGAGTCAATTTTTTTGAGGAAATTATGCTTACCAATATGGGGAGGCATTTTCCCCATATTTTATTATTTTTTTCATCACCATTTATCCCCTCTATCCTCTCTCCCACCCCCTTCTCCACTCCCCTCAGGCCACACTCCTGATTACTGTACACCTGGAGCTCTGTAATTGAAAAAAATATAGAAAAAAGTATTTTCAATTTTCACTTACTGTTCTTATTTACAAACTGAACTTATTGAGAGGAGGGTGTTATTTTTTAAATTATAATAAAATAGATGAACACAAACATTAAAAAAGGACTGACTCATTTCTGCCCCATCTTTTCCTTTCTAATCCACCTTGTAAGCTGGGAAACCTGTGCCCTCAACATGTCCCAGGCCAGGTGAGCCCCTGAGTCTCAAGTCTAGTTCCAAAAGCAGCTCAAATCATAAGTTCCGATTCCAACAGGACACTGATTTTAATTAAATATTTTTAAATCTTTCAAGCAAACTAAGTATTTTAAAAGTTTCCTTTTTATTCTTCCATATTCCTTCCCCACTCCTCCCGCCACCACCACACAGCAGTCCCTCCTCCCCGCAAAACACTGTCTGCATCTTTGTCCATTAGCGAATTCCGTATTTTTATTTTAAGTTCTGTTTCATTTCAGGAAGAAAAGAGGCTTTATAAACCATTTCCAAATCAAAGCCCCATCAGAGTTGGAGAAGCCCCCATACAATGGGTTGAATTATTTTCAGTTCTTGATTTCATGCCAGTGCTAGTGAAATTTCACAGCTGGTTCTTTAAAAATTCTGGGGTCAGGGTTATGTGCTATTTATGTCACAAGAAGCAGGAGAAATAAAATACTGTAAAGATGAAAACATTTTGTAAATCGACATATTTTTGGCACGTGTTTCTCTTTCAGAGCCTGGGAAGCGATTTATGTTCCTGATGAAGTGCTGGTAGAAAGGCCACTGCTGGTCCCTGCTCAATGGTCCACGCACCTTCCAAAGTATTGATACAGCTGAGCTGGCTTAGTCCCATAATGTGCAGGAGGGAGCCTAGGAAACGGGGGCAATGCATTGCTTTTCAGAAAGCAGAGAAAAGAAATGGTGTGAGTGACCTAAGTCACTGTTTCATCAAAAGGCAGAAGCTGTTCATTCAAGTTGACAATTGCCAGTAGCACCCCAACTTTGCTTTACTCGCCATAAACTTGAATTGTTGGTTACTTTAGTGAAAGCTGAAGTGGAGCGCCCCTCCTACTGCTTGGGGCAGTTCCAGCACTCCCCTCAAACGCCCAGATCCAGGGAAGGAGAAGGCTCAGGAGCCAGCTTCTCGCAGGGCAGTAGAGGAATAGACTTTGAACATCTTATTGTCATTAGCTGATGGCCCCCATATCCATTCCCCCAGCATAATACTCTAAAATAAAATACTACGAAGTATAGTTTCTCTTTGATAGTTAAAAATATGACATAGGAGAAAAGAAAGCATTTTTCTTTGCTCAGGGGATCCGGCACCCAACAGATCCAGTAGGACCTGCCCGAGCTGTTGGGCCGGGAGAGCGGAAGACTGCAGAGGCTGGAAAGGAGACAGTCCATATCCTTATCACTGTCATGGAGAAGAGTTTGGGCTTAGAAACCTCCCATATGGGCCATGTCGGAGAGGGTCTCAGTCTCTGTTTCACAAACTCATCGCCCCCAGGGCCTCTCCCAGGCACGCAGTCCACGTCATTTTTAGTTTTTTTGTGAGGATTCATTTAGGAGAAGAACATGCATCTTGTTGAAGCCCGTGGTAGAGCCACTGAAGGGACAGGTAGAGAGAGTTTCAGGGTTAGGAAGTTCGTCCTCAGGAGGGTGGCTGGGCTTCACACTCACCTCCTCAGGGTGCAGTCAACCACCGGCTCAGGCCCTGGCCCATCTTGGAGCAGAGGCTTCTCCTTTGGGGGCAGCGGGTGATTGTGGCTAAATACTACCATCCGTTGGCTCCTTAAGTTATATAGGTCAATCTGGACTGCCATTTGTCCTGTGTGAATCTGAGGTACCCCCTTGGTTAAGCTGAACTGCGATGATTTAGGGATGTGGAATGATACCTGTCTGTAACTTGCCTGAACTACAGCTTTTGCTTCCTAATGCTACCTCATAGTATTAAAAAATGTCTTGCACATTAAAAATTGACTTCATTTATGATAGAAAGCTGTTGGGATGAAGTATCCTGTTAATTAGGATTAGAATCCGCTGCACAAACGGAAGACTCAAAGTGGCCTGGTGTAGTTCCAGGTGGTTTTGTTTGTTTTCTTTCCCTTTAGAGAAGTCTGTCTGTGGGCAGTGAGAGCCGTGGGTGGCTCCTGGCTGTGCCTGTCACCCTTCACATGCAGCTTTCACCAGGGTGGCCTCAGGGTCCAAGGTCACTACTGGGACTCCTCGCAGCAGAACACATTCCAGGCAGCAGGATAGAGGAAGGGGAGAAACGCAAAAAAGCTACTAAAATCAGATTTAAAGGAAACTCGATTCTTTACACGGGAAGGGTGGGGTGTAGGTTGATTCTGATAATGATTTAGGGGCTTGTCCCAAATTGGGGATGGCATGAAGCCATCATGAGATGGTGATAGAAATCTAATAGTCATTCAAATTTAATGATTAAGTAATTTTTAACTAATAGAAACCCTGCTGTTGGATTACATTACCTAAAACAATATAAAGTTTCATAACGCTGTTGAATCAGATTTAAAGGAAACTCGATTCTTTACACGGGAAGGGTGGGGTGTAGGTTGGGACTAACCCATATAGTATTATAATTTATCATGCTTTAATGGGGGGGTAACTCATTCTTCTTGAGAAAGCTGATTATTTCTCACCTAATTAAACTGCCAACATTTTAGGACCATTGCAAGTTGAGACCCACAAAACCTTCCCACTGTGTATAAGTACCTTAAATGTATTTCAGAATATTTTAAATTTTTTCACCCCAGTTGTGCTACCTTACTGATAGTAGTATTTGCTTCTTTTTTTCTGAATCCCGTGGCTGCCTCTCTTAATGCTTCTCTTCCTTAGATCTCTATAATTATTCTTTCCTCTCACTTCTGTGGCCACCCCTCATCCAGGTTTCATCTCTGGCCCCTAGGCATTGCAGTAGCCACCATGGTGCTCCCTTTGCCTCCAGTTCTCACCTTTTCCACTGAGCCCACGAAGGGCAGCCAGGTTAATCTTTTTATGACATGACTTTGGTCATCTAATCACCAAGCTCAAGGACATTCATTAGCCCTAACCGGTTTGGCTCAGTGGATAGAGTGTCCACCTGTGGACTCAAGGGTCCCGGGTTCGATTCCAGTCAAGGGCATGTACCTGGTTGCGGGCACATCCCCGGTATGGGAGGTGCGGGGGGCAGCTGATCGATGTTTCTCTCTCATCTCATCGATGTTTCTAACTCTCTATCCCTCTCCCTTCCTCTCTGTAAAAATCAATAAAATATATATATATTTTTTTTTTTTAAAAAAAGGACATTCGTTAGTATTGAGTTGATGATGGGTGAAGTGCTGCAGCTGGGCACTGATCATTATTTCCAAACACAAACCCTTCACTCTGATCTAATTACTTTAACTCCTGGTGCCCAGAGTTGCTGTCCCCTCTTTGCAGTTTTGCCTTACATTGTCTTCTGTGCTGAGAAACCTTCTTGTGTCTCTTAACTATGTGTGCTCCATCCCTCAAATCCCAGGAGGAAGCCTCTTTCCATGGAGCCGTGATCTCTCCAACACTGAGTTTTCAAAGCACATAATAGTCATATCCCTGACTTTTTTTTTTTTTTCCGAAGTCACCATGTATACTAGTCCTCCCCCTGCCCTTATCTTTGATTTCGCTATATGTAGTTTCGGTTACTCACAGTCAGCTGCATTCCAAAAATACTAAATGGAGAATTCCAGAAATAAGCAGTTCATAAGTTTTAAATTAGCACCATTCTAAGTAGTGTGATGAAATCTCACACTAGGGACATGAATCACACCGCTGTCCAGTGTCTCCATGCTGTATCGCTATCTTCCCATTAGTCACTTAGTAGCCATCTCAGTTATCAGATCCACTGTCACAGTATTAGTGCTGTGTTCAAGTAACCCTCATTTTACTTAATAATGCCATATTCACATATCCTTTATTGCAGTATATTGTTGTAACTTCTATTTTTATTATTAGTTATTGTTAATCTATGGCTTGCCTAATTTATAAGTAAACTTTACTATAGGCATGTATGTATGAGAAAAAGATAGTATTCTTTGGGTTCAGTATTACCCGTGGTTTCAGGCATCCACTGGGGGCTTGGAACTTATCCCTTGCAGATAAAGGGAGACAACTGTACTATAGTTTCCATACCTTTATCTAGTAAACAATTTGAGGGCCAGGTCTTAGGTGCTTAGGCAAGTTCTTTATATATAACTAGAGGCCCAGTGCATGAAATTTGTTGCCGGGGGGGGGTGTGTGTAGGGGGGTGGTGGGAGGTGGTATGTGTCCCTCAGCCCAGCCTGCACCCTCTCCAATCTGGGACCCCTTAAGGGATGTCCAACTACCCATTTAGGACATCCCTCTCACAATCCAGGACTACTGGTTCCCAACCGCTCGCCTGCCTGCCTGCCTGATTGCCCCTAACCGCTTCTGCCTGACAGCCTGATCGACGCCTAACTGCTCCCCTGCCAGCCTGGTTGCCCCCAACTTCCCTCTCCTGCCGGCCTGGTTGCCCCCAACTGCCCTCCCCTGCAGGCCTGGTTGCCAACAACTGTCCTCCCCTGCAGGCCTGGTCGCCCCCAACTGCCCTCCCCTGCCGGCCATCTGTGGCAGCCATCTTGTGTCCACATGGGGGCGGCCATCTTTGACCACATGGGAGGGGCCATCTTGTGTGTTGGAGTGAGGGTCAATTTGCATATTACCTCTTTATTACATAGGATTAGAAGCCCAGGGCATGAAATTCATGCACAGAGTGGGGGTTCCCTCAGCCCAGCCTCCACCCACTCCAATCAGGGACCCCTCGGGGATGTCCAACCAGTGGTCAGACACCCCTCTCACAATCTGGGACCACTGGCTCCTAACCACTCACCTGCCTGCCTACCTGATTGCCCCTAACCCCTCTGCCTGCCTGCCTGATTGTCCCTAACCTCTCTGCCTGCCTGCCTGATAGCCCCTAACTGCCCTCCCCTGCCAGCCTGATCTCGCCCCCAACTGCCCTCCCCTGCCAGCCTGGTTGCCCCCAACTGGCCTCCCCTGACAGCCTGAGCTCACCCCCAACTGCCCTCCTCTGCTGGCCAATTTGGTTCTGATTGGTCAGTTTCTATGCCAGTCAGCATTAAAAGCTGATCAGCATCCCTGGTGGAGGCCTGGAGAGAAATGGAGGCACAGCTGTTGGCCAGACCAGAGAGAAAGAGAGGCAAGTTCTGATCAATGGCTGCCACAGAAGCTCCGAATCAAACCCTGCCTCTTTCTTTGTAGGCCTCTCTCCGGGCCTGACCCGCAGCCCCCTAGGCAGTCAGTGCTAGGTCGGGGCACCACGGCAACCTAACACTGACTTCCGGTCTGGTCGAGCCTTCGGTGGTAAAGGTCATTATGACCCTGGCTCTTTATTATCCTATCTAATAATAGACAAATATGCAAATTGACCATACCTCCGACACACCCACAAGCCACGCCTATAAGCCACGCCCACCATCCAATCAGAGCGAGCATGCAAATTAACCCAAACCAAGATGGCTACAGCCACAGAGAGCAAGGTTTCCTAGGTAACAGAGGAAGCCAAGCTTTCCGCCTGCCCTTGCCAGGCCTAAGCCTCCACTCAAGCTACAAAGTTTCAATTATAGAAGGTAAACAAATTCAAACAAATGGTGGCAGAATGGAGCTTGAGAGAGCAGGCCAGGGTTGCCACCGGCAATAGGGGAAGCAAAGCTTTCCGCACACCCTGGCCGGGCTCACCCGCTTAAGGCAACAAAGTTTCAATTATAACCCCAACAGAAATGGCTGCTGGCCTCAGAGGGAGCCCCAGGCTACAAAGTTTCAATTGTAGAAGGAAAATAAATTCCAGATACCAGGGCCTCCGCTTGGGTTGCCAGGGGGCGTGGCCCAACTGCAAACCACCACAGGTCCCTCGCTCAGGCCACCCCACACCCCAAGGGAACCCCCACCTGATCCAGGATGCCCTTCAGGGCAAACCAGCTGGCCCCCACCCCTGTACCAGGCCTCTATCCTCTCTATAAAAGAGTAATATGCAGATTGATCATCACTGCAACACACAATATAGCTGCCCCCATGTGGTCAAAGATCCTTCCCCCATGTGGACACAAGATGGCCACCACAAGATGGCCAGCAGGAGAGGGCAGTTGGGAGGCACCTGGCCTGCAAGGGAGGGCAGTTGAGAAGGACCAGGCCTGCAAGGGAGGGCAGTTGGAGGTGATCAACCCTGCAGGAGAGGGCAGTTAGGGGTAACCAGGCCAGCAGAGGAGGGAAGTTGGGGGCAAACAGGCTGGCAGCAGAGTGGTTAGGGGGTGATCAGGCTGGCAGGCAGAAGCAGTTAGGGGCAATCAGGAAGGCAGGCAGGTGAGCAGTTGGGAGACAGCAGTCCTGGATTGTGAGAGGGATGTCCGACTGCCCGTTTAAGCCTGATCCCACCAGGATCGGGCCTAAACGGGCAATCGGACATCCCTTGAGGGGTCCCAGATTGGAGAGGGTACAGGCTTGGCTGAGGGACAACCCCCCTCCGTGCACGAATTTCGTGCACCGGGCCTCTAATATAGATAATAAGATTGTTGTTGATGATAAAAAGGTATGAAAAAAAGTCACCAAAACTGTGGATTTTTTTAATTTTTTTTCTTCTGAAGGAGGGAGGAAAAGAGAAAGCAATCAATTAACACATATTTGGCACTTTCAGTGTATCAAACACTTTTCATATTTGATTATTCTCAGTATAAACTTATGAGGTAAGTGTTGGTTTCCTTATTTTGCAGAGAAAGAAACAGAGACGCACACTTAATAATTTCAGTTATTAAAGGTCATGCAGCTAGTACATGGCAGAGTCTGCGTTTGCCCAGAGTGACTTCCAGGCCTGTATTATATTTATTCTCAGTCTCATTCTCAATCCCTCTCCTCTCTCCTTCATGCTGGCATTTTCCAATTCTGCCAATCTGAGCTGTTGACTACCTTCATACCAGGCCTAGGTGATGGCAAGGTCGTTATTAGCCTTTCTTTGGAGAGGGTATTTCACCATGGCAACAACATGCAGTGTCCTCTAACTTGTCAGCCTCTTTTGAACAGCCAACAGTTGAAGGCAGATGTGAATTTAAAGATGCAAATATCCCTTTCCATTCTGACCATTTTTGTTTTGCTATCTTTGAGTCATCTTTGTGACTCCCCTTCCTATCATCTCCTCCTCTATTTAGTATGTGTTACATAATTTCTACCACCAAAGAGAGAACAAATAATGCAGAGAATGCACCTATTTAACTATGTTTAAGATCCATACAAGAATGTGAAATATGTTTAAATATAAAACTGAGAATGAGGCCTTTGACATTGATTGATTTTAGGAATAAAGTAGAACTAATCCACGATACCGATCTCATAGAGAAGTATTTTCATAAAATTCCAGAACATTTGTGGGAACTGAACTTTAACTCCAGCGCCATTGTACAGGGGTAAATAGCATGCTCATTAGAATTGATACAGTTACTGAAAAGAAAGGTGCATAATCAGGGCAAATTCATGCATTTAGATTTTGGAGATATTTAGAGATGCTTGTATATAATAAAGGGCCAGTCCAGAAAGCACTTAAAAATACATCTCAACACTTTCTACATGCTGTTGAAATTAACCAGGCATACAAAAGTTCATCAAAATTAGGGTGGGGAAATGAATGAAAATAATGGGATGTGCTTCTCTGTGAATTTCTGTGGTAGAAAACAATTTAAGGTCATTACGGATTGCAGATGAACAGGGACACAATATCTTATCCAAAAGCAAGTACAAAGGATGTTTGAACAAGTATAAAATCTACTAGAGGCCCAGTGCACAAAATTTGTGCACGGGGGTTGGAGGGCCCCTAAACCCAGCCTGCACCCTCTCCAATACAGAACCCCTTGGGATCGGGCCTAATCCATCAGTCAGACATCCCTCTCACAATCCGGAACCTCTGGCTCTTAACCACTCACCTGCCTGCCTGCCTGCCTGATCTCCCCAACTGCCTCTGTCTGCCTGCCTGATCGCCCCTAACTGCTCCCCTGCTGTCCTGATCTCGCCTCTAACTGCTTGCTCCCCCATGCCAGCCTAATCTCGCCCCTAGCTGCTTGCTCTCCCACACCAGCCTGATCTCACCCCTAACTGCTTGCTCCCCCACACCAGCCTGATCTCACCCCTAACTGCTTGCTCCCCCGCCAGCCTGATCACCCCTGCCTCTGCTTCATCCCCTGCCACCATGGCTTTGTCCGAAGGAAGCCGGACGTCCGGAAGATGTCCGGTTGATCCGGTCTAATTAGCATATTACCCTTTTATTAGTATAGATTGAAAGCTTCCAACTTGAAATGAACTGTGTGTGATAATAAAGTATCAAGTTTTATTCTTCACAAGTTAGAGAAATGAAGTAACTTTGAAAGGAGGGTTGGAGAGGACAAATATGATGAAAGCATTGGGAAGTAAAATATAGGAAGAGTCGAAGCAGTTTGAAAAACAATAGATTGGGTCATAGTACATGTTCTTCAGGAGAAAATTTCAGGCTCCTGTCCACTTTAGCTAGAAAAATGGTAGACAATGGTTTAAATGAGTTGGAGAGAGAAAACAAGTCATTTTATAAGTGAGGTCTTTTTGACAAACAGCCAAATGTTGGCATCCTCACTCTGACACCGCACATGTGTCCTTCAATCCTGTGGGCCAGGTACCACATCAGAGGCTGCATCTGCCTCAGAATTTGCAGTAGAGTGAACTTACATACAGTTGGACTTACATATATATTATGTACTGTAGTATAACTGTAGCATTTATGTATATGTACATTGTATATGTATGTGAACTGATATAGAAGTCGAGCAAACGTATGTACAGTTCAGAACAGCACTGGTTAGCAAAGGCTATAGGAGTTGTGAACACAACCCCAATGTGCTGGGGGAGAGCCTTCAATAGGATGCTTTTTTGAGGTTTATTAAAAATCTAGCAAGTCATAGCCACAACCTCATGTTCTGGTGAGCGTTACTGTCATCGTAGCATTGGTGTTATCATACCAGGCCTATAGAGCTCTGGCTTCTCTCTTTTCACATGAAACCATTCCCTTGGAGAGAAATTCTCTTAGACAATTTCTAAGTCACTAAGACAATGATTGGGAAAAGTTCTGATACTTTTGTCACCATTTATGGGAGTCAGGTGACATCATTTCCCATTCTAGACAGGTGATCTCAGGTAGCTTTTGTAGTTACAGCTTTTGCCACTGAGGAAATGAGTAGGCATTCCTCATACCTCTTCTTTCTTTACCACTACTTATGTTTCTCTATAATTCCTGATTTTTTACCTTTTTACCATGAAGAAGTTTATATTTCTGCTTTGCAGGATTGATGCCCATCTAGTTCTTACCTCTCTGACTTCAGATCCTCCATCAGCTAAGATTTGACAAGTGACAAAAACTAACGCATTAACTCACTAAATGGGGCTAAATCCGATTGGGATTTTTTTTCTCACATAACCAGAAACCCTGAGATAAACTGCCCAGAGCTGGTGTGGTAGTTCATCATGCCATATGGGACACAGGCCCAGCCCGTCTTTCTGCTCAGTCATCCTAAGAGTGTGAGCTTTGTCCTCACACTTGGTGCTGTGGGGTGGCTGGCCCTCTTTAGCATTACATCTGTATTCCCATCAGGAAGAAGAGAAAGGACAAAAAGCAGCTTCCAGCAACATGTTCCCACGTAAAAAGCTTCCCCCTGAAACCCCACTTAACAATGTTCATTTACACTGAGTGGCCAGATTATTATGATCTCTGAACGCATAATAATCTGGCCACTCAGTGTGTGTGTGTGTGTGTGTGTGTGTGTGTGTGTGTGTGTGTGTGTGTGTGTGTATTAGAGGCCCAGTGCATGAATTCGTGCATGGGTGGGGTCCAGCCAGCCTGGCCAGGGGGAGGGGACATGGGCGGTTGGCCGGCCTGCCTGCTGGTCGAGGGGACAATTTGCATATTAGCCTTTTAGTATATAGGATATACACTGAGTGGCCAGATTATTATGCATTCAGAGATCATAATAATCTGGCCACTCAGTGTATATTTCATGGCCAGAACTGTACATGGTCACAGCCTGCCACAAGGGAGGCTAGGAAAGGTAGATATTTGGCTGTACACACTGCTGCACCAATAAGGTCAGGGTAGTGTACTGATAGTAAGGAAAAAGATGAGTGAGGTTACTATGTAGGCAACTGGAAGTGTCTACTCAAGACCTCTAGCTTGTGTCAACCACCATCACCTTTTATGTAAACTCTTCCTCACATTTATCTGGGCCACCCCTCTCTACTGACCTCTTGACCCCTCCCTGGCATGTCATCCTCCTAATTTATTTGCTTTTGGGCCCTGAATTGAGAGTTTTGAGCATAGCAAAGTCAAAAGGAGTGCTGAATCAACTCCTAGAGCCAACCTTACCATTTTTTTTAGTAGATAAAAATTATACACAAAACAGGAAACTGGAACCTTTGTCTTTGCTGTAATTTCTTAACTCAAGTGACCATGAAGAACAAGCTCATAATGTCACTCATCATGCAGCCAGCCTCTGGAACCCAGTTACTCCGTAAATTATTATTTTAGGGGAGCATGTAACCTGGTCTTGGCTTGGGGAGGGAAGAGAAGGGAAAAGTAGAAAAGAATGGTGGAAAATGAAGGCTTTCCTTAAAGGTCCAGCAAGGCTCCTGCTATATACCCTTGTTTTATGATAAGCAAGTCAAAAGAATTTTACCTTTCTTTATCTTGATGACTTGACAGCTGGGATTCTAAGTCACCAGCATATTTTGAGCAGTAGCTCAGAGCCCAGCCTACTATAGGGCTCTCCATATATGTGTGTTGAATAAATGCATAAGAGAATGAATGAATGTATGCATGCCGGGTTATGGGTGCTGAAACAATTAAAGGTGAGCATGGCCACTGCTGTTGATTTATGGAGAAGAATTGATGAAAAAAATGAAAGGACTTCTTAATTAAGTCAAGTGATCTCAGAAGAAACCATGTTTAGAAGAATAAAAACTAAAGCCACACAATCATCTTAAAAAGTATACAAATAATTATAGGAGGTTGGGAAAAGAATAGAAATAATGGAGCCAGAGGATAAAGCCACAGTACAAGGGTCTTGAGAATAATTTATTATTTGATTAATTTTTAAATAAAGTTTTTAATGTTGGAATAATTTGGGATTTACAGAAAGTGCAGAGAGTTCCTATGTACTGCTTAGCCAGTCTCAGTGTTTTCCTGATGTGAACATCTTACATTACCAAGGTACCTTTGTCAAACTAAGAAGCCTACATTGGTAAATTACTATTAAATAACCTTTAGACTCTTCAGATCATCAGTTTTCCCATTACTGACCTTGTTCTGTTCCAGGATCCAATCCAGTATTCCACATCACATTAGGTCATCGTATTCTCTTAGTTTCCTCTCGTCGGTGACAGTTTCTTAGTCTTTTTTGGTTTTCTTGGTCAAGTATATTGTAGACTGTCTATCAGAATGGGTTTGTCTGAGGTTTTCTCATGGTTAGACTGAGGTTATGGATTTGGGGGAAGATTGCCACAGAAGTAAAGTTCCCTTCTCATCACATCATATCAGGGGGCACATGATATCCACACAAGTTCACTGGGATATTAATGTTGATTTTTTTAAACATAGTTCTTGCATTTAACCCAACACATTCCCATCCTTATGGCCAACCTCCCATGCTTTCAGCTCCCATTAAGTGGTAAGGAAGTCCCTTTTAATATCCTCAGGATCCTCTCCCTTCCTATCTTAACCCGAGACCCTGCTCCTACAATTATTCTCTTGCTTTAGTAGCAGCAATCTCTCCCTTTATAGAGTTTGTTATCTGCTTAAACATTGTCAACGAGAGTGCATGAAACAGACATGCACTTTAAAAAGATGTTTTTAGAGCTTGAGAAAGGATATACACAAAGAAATGCAAAAGTAGATATAGAAAACACACACACACACACACACACACACACACACACACACACACACACACATGCACCAAAAAACAAGTTGGAAGAAAAATGGTAGCCAAAAAGTAGACAGCCAAATCAAACAGGGGCAGATTTTGTGATTCAGATAGCAAATGCAAAGTGGAAAAGTAGTGTCACAAGTGAAAGTTTAAAAATAACAGGTTTCCAACTTTAAAATAAAAATTTGCATGAGTAGAGGAAATTTAGTGGTTTGAGTTTGTATGGGAACAGAATCATAGATGGAAAAATACATTTCAAATAGGTAAGGTGAATTTTAATGAAAAGCCAAATAATCCAGTTATCTGATCTTGTAAAAGTAGAGCAGTTAGGAAAGTGCAAGAAGCTTTTAGCAGTCCCTAAATGATTAATAGCTGTCAGCTTGGACTTAATGAAGAGGTCTGGGGAGGACTATCCCAAAGGCTTGATTTTGGGCCTGCTGTTTGATTTGTATAAACAGAACCATTTGTTTTGAGAGGCAAACAACAAAGGAATTTGAAATCCATTTTAGAAACAATTTAGGCTGATAAAATGTTTTTTGTTTATTTTTAGGGGAAAAATGCATGAGCATGTTTTCTATATGTGGTTTGTACCCAATGTCAAATTGAATGTTTTTGTTCATGCAGAAGAATTCATTGTGTGCCTTTTCTGATCAGACATGGTGTCAGGAGTTGGTCCCTTCCCACATGGACACTATGGTTTCCTTAGTGTATGCCCATGTTATTCTTTACCTCTCATTTGCGTTTTTGCTTCTTTAGGTCTTGGGAGTCAAATCTCTTTTGCCGCAGGATTGGGGTTTTGCTTTTTCCTTAGGTGACCCTTAAGTGTCAGCTCTTCTCCTCACTCTCATTTCCCACGGGCTTGCAAGAGGAGCAGCCCAGGGGCAGGTAGAGGCAGTAAATTTGTCGACATATGCTAACTCTACTTTGTAACTCCCATACCAATCACATCTAGGTTGTTTGCACGTGGCCTGCCTTGTCCAAACCTTGGTTCCATCCAGCACAAGTGCCACACACTGGGCATTCCATCCTATACAAGAACGTTAACACAAGATTATTAAAATCCGTGTAATCCACACAAAACTATATAATACATGAAACCATCAGGTCGCATATAGGAAGCACAGATCCTATTTCCCACAATTCCCATTATTTTTTAGTTTTTCCATTTCTATCACTATGTGCACTTGAAGAACAGGTTGTCTTTCCTGACCTACACTGTCCTGAGCCTCTGCCATGGCTGGATCTTTCTGCCAGGTTCATGGAGTTTGTGTTGTAGGCTCATCTGTCTGTGAAGTGCACTCTGTTCTGTTACAACTCATGCTCTTATGACATTGGTTAGTTCACGGGTGACTGGTAAAGGGAGGAATGATGTCAGTATACCATGGGATGTAAGTTAAGTTGATTTATCTGTGATTTTTCTGAAGCAGGGAAAAGTGGAACAATTGGAGTAGAATTATACATTTTAAAAGGGTAAAAACAAACAAACAAAAAACACCTTCAGTAGGGTGCTGCATAGGCAGGAGCCTTTAGATCTATTTTAAGCAAATTAAAAAGGAATGCGTAGTAGGCTCCCTCCAGGAGAAGCACGCCTCCTGACAGGGCTCTAGGACTGCAGTTAGTTGTTCTTCCTCCTGTGCCGTTCGATGGCTGGCCTGGGGCTCAGAGCTCTGCGTCATCACCTGCCTGGGCACCTGCAAGGCAGCACTGCTGCTCTTTTGCCTTCGTCTATTTTTAATACCCCTGAGGCAGACTCTAGAACTCTAAGCTTTCTGTTTGGGGTGTTAAATTATATCCCAAGAACTAATTATTGTTTTTGCTGCCTCTAGTTACAAAGTTGCATAGGTTTTAAATGGCTGGCCATTAGTTTTCCCATAAACTATACTATTTTTAAGGGCAACATTGTGCAGAACACAAGCTTTTTCAGGAGTCCATATTGAAAGCCCTGTAGCCAGCTATATGTTTTCCTTTCAACCACACTCAGAACTTCTCCCTTTGCTGTGTTCTTAGCTGGAACACTGTTCTCTCCATTGTCCCAAAGTTTGAAAGGTAGGTGCTGAGGAGAAGTGAGGAGAAGTCGTTCAGTTTCTAGAAGTCACCTCAATGTATTATCACTGCACACTTCATCCACCTTCCTCTAGACCTCAAACTGCATGAAGGCAAAGACCAAATCTTTGGTCTCATATCCTTCATGCCTGGAGAAAAGCCTGGACTCAGTGCTGGAATGTTAATTCAAATTGTCTGTAACAGATGTCAGGAAGCCAGGTGCCTCCCCAAATACACTCCCCATGGAAGCAGCCCAGAGTTATACTGCAAGACATTTATAGGTAAACCCCATGGCACTCCAAGGGTGTCTCCAACTCTACCAAGTTAACTGCACTCTAACTCAACTGAGCTAATTAACCCAATTAGATCCTCTAATAACTTTGTTGGGCTCTTTTCCTGAAATAGGGACTAGCAAAGTCATTGCTACCAACAAATAAAATAAAATAAAATAAAATAAAATAAAATAAAATAGTAAAATAAAATGTGCAATGGTGCAATAATGTCATTTGAAGATAGTAGAAGAAGAAGACAGGTAAGTGCGTGACTGAGAAGATGTTTTACGTGAACCGTGCACATTGCTAAGGGAGTGGGAGGACCCCTCAATTATCCAATAAAATGGGAACTAGGCAAGTAATACAGACAGCGCAGGCTGAGCCAACCCTTCAGGAGTTTATGCCTAAGCCCAACCTCAGTCCTGCCTACTGGAGTCTCTGGGCTTTCTTTTGCCATGGGCTGAGCCACATCTGGGTTAGTGGCCAACTATCTGTTCCGTAGTAATGGACAGGTGAACCTGAGTTCAGCTGCAGCAGTCATACAATATGCAAAAACTGCTTCCCCCAAGCTCAGAAACTCATAGTTACCGTGGTCTTGCCCTTCTGTCCCTTGTATATTCCTAAAAGAGAAGGCACAAGACACAGCACTAGCAATCAGAGTGTGTGAATGCCAGTACTAGGTCTGCAAAAGACCTGCTGGGGATCTGGGGGAGGTCACTTGACCTTTCCACTTCTCAGTTCCTCATCTGTGAAGTGAAGGGGCTGAACTAGAACACTGCATTTTCTTCAGAATAGAGGAATAATACACGACATTTTCATTATAGAATTTGTAAAAGACAGAAAAACAATGAATATGCAAAGTATTTTAGGTACTATTGTATAATTTTGAATCCTTTTTTATTTCTTAGCATTATATGAAGGACTCCTCCATTAATTTGAAAAAATCTGTGTAATTTGTAATAGCTTCCAAAATTTCACAACCATTTGGTTTCCAAAATGCCTCTCAGTGCAGACCTTGTAGAATTCTTTGAGAGATGATAAAAAAAAAAAAGATGGATTTTTTTTTTTAAAGAATGTCTTTCTGAGAAAAAGAGGAGAGGAACAGGTAACATCTTTGGATACCATGTTATAATCATTGTGGTGCATCATTTAGTCACATTATTATTGGGAGATAGTCCTCCATGGTTCTCTTTTGTTTTTATGTGTCTTTCTGATTATGTCAAGAATATAAGGTCATGAACCACATCAAAATCACAACTAAAATACAGAACAACCATCATTCAGAACCAACTGAAATCTTGCTGAATGGAAGTCCTACAATTAGAAAAGTAAAGATAGTACATCAAGACTGGTAGGAGGGGCAGAGATGTGGAACAGGCTGGTCCAACACCCACGTGTGTGTGTGTGTGTGTGTGTGTGTGTTTTAATTGGGAAGGATATCTTGACTGCAGAGGCCTCCCATGAGAAGTAAGGGATCCCAGCCCCACACTAGACAACCATCCCAGGATTCCAGAGCTGGGAAGAAAAGTCCCTGTAACTTGGGGCTGTAAAAACCAGTGGGGATTGTGGCTGAGTGACACGGAGGCTGCTGGAGTCCTACATAGTCCCACTTAAAGGACTGGTGCACAAACTTACACAGTCCTGCTCCTCTGAGCTCCAGCTCTGTGCAGCAGCATTGGGGGATCCAGGAACATACCAGGAGGAATCAGATTATCTGGCATAGGGCAGGAACTCAGGTGCAGCTTTCTCCCAGATGAGGGTTCTCACAGGGGTCATTGTTCCTGAACTGGGACTTCCTCCATCACAGAGCTGACTGGCAGCCATATCTGAGTTTCCATCAGTCTGGCTCACACTGTTCACTCCACCCCAGTGATTCTCTGAGACCCCACCCCATCCAATTTGCAGCCCCACCTAAGCTGTGGCTTTGCAGTGGCTTTTCCATATGAATGGCCTGTCCTGGTTCAGGCTTCAGACTTTCCTAAAATCTCTTAAACAAGCAGCTGGTGTCAAAGTGCCCATACCTATCAATAAGAGACCCAAAACCTCAGCTTGCTTTGCTTCACAGCTTGGACTTGCCTGGGTACTTCTAAGCCCAATACAAGTAGCAGCCATCTGCAGAACCCTCTGTAGCTCCTGCTGGGTGGGTTAGCCCTAGGCAGTGGCTGACTTTGTACCTTCTAGCAGGCCCCAGAGAGCCAGTGAACCCAGTGGACAGCTTCAGACCATACCAGATTACAACTCTACACATCTACAAGCAACACACTTAAGGGGCCGACTCAGTGAACACCGAAGCCCCATTGAAGCAAGTCCTGCTCCTTAGGGGTGTCTCCTGCACAGCAGCTCTTCTGCTATAGTTGAAAGTGGTCCTCACAGCCAATGGGCCTGGAGGGCAGTTCCTCCCAGTGATGCCAACAGCAATCAAGACTCAACTACAACAAGGCTGGAATCACCAGCCTCTGTCGCAGCTCTTGGCCCAAAGGATGGAGAGGAAGATCAGATCCCCCCTCTATAGCTAACCTGGGATTGAAGGCAGGAGGAGTAGGAGACTATTTGAAGGTCAGGGCCTTGAGTTGAGCAACACAAACCTTCCTGGGGGAGGTGGTGAGCAGTGAGGGATTTGCTTGCATTGTAAATATTTAATCATTTGTTGGGTTTCATTTCACAAAAGAATTAAAACATGAGAAAACCAGATCCCCACCCCTACCCCCCTCACTGCTTTCGCTTTGGCTTTTACTTAATTTTGTAACATTAATTCTTTGATCCTTCCACCCATAAATCATTTAAGTGACTTTGATTAAATAACCACTTAACTTCTAAAATTCTTTGTAGAATGAGTGTATTTCTTGTCATATGCTGTACAGTTATAATGAGGCTTTACAAAGCAGGTTCAGATGCCAGCGCACCCGGACTCTGCCGGTGTGCTGTTATTTAAGGCAAGCTCTTTCACCTCTCGGGCTTAGCCTTAGCATTGATAAGAAGAGCTTGGTATTAATATACGTCTCCTGTGGAGACAGTGTTGGGAATTTTATTCAGTTAGTGTTTATAAAGGATCTTTATTGGAAACCCCGGGAGGGCAGTACCCGTGAATATTTTACTGTGAAATAGGAACTGTGCTGTATGGATCATCTAACCAGTGTTATAACATTGCCTGGTTTTGGCTTCACATTCCCTGCTGAGACTTTCTTCTGGCTGCTCTGCAGACCGAGCTTTGCTGTTTTCCCAGTGACTAGTGCATCGGAGGTGTGGCAGCACAAACTGGACAGATGGCAGGTTCTAAGCCCAGCTTGTGGAGGTCACAGTTATGTCTGTATAGGGTGAGCAGGGACTGTCAATGTCTCTAGTTTTGCACATCTGTGAAATGCAACACTTCAGTTCAGCTCACAAGGTTTTGTCAAAACTTCTAGCAAATGACTCTTCATTTTGGTCCCCCTATAGCTTTTGGTTATGCCGGTCGACTCACCGACGTTTGTGTGACCCTTTGTTACACAGTATGAACCACGTCAGTCTGGCAATGTTTTCCTGCGACTCCTACATTTACAGTAACTATTGAAGATGACAGTAAAATGTATATAATGGACATGGTTCAAATATTTCCCACTGCTTCTGAAATGATTATTTCTCTACAAGAGCAAGAAGCCAGTGAAATGTGGGCCTAAGGAAAAGCAGCAACAAAAGCCATGGTTTTTTAAGTTTAAGCTAATATTTAGTGTGGGATAAGGACTACTGGTAAATATTGATTTATCTTCCCTCCTATTCCCTTAGGGACTTAATCTCACAGTTCAGAACATTTAACAATTGTTTATTACTCCACTGGTATTAAAAAAAAACACTGAAATTTCTTCTTATTCTCCTTTCTCCTTTCTCTTTTCTCCTTTCTCCTTTCTCCTTTCTCCTTTCTCCTTTCTCTTCTTCTTCTTCTTCTTCTTCTTCTTCTTCTTCTTCTTCTTCTTCTTCTTCTTCTTCTTCTTCTTCTTCTTCTTCTTCCTCCTCCTCCTCCTCCTCCTCCTCCTCCTCCTCCTCCTCCTCCTCCTTCTTCTTCTTCTTCTTCTTCTTCTTCTTCTTCTTCTTCTTCTTCTTCTTCTTCTTCTTCTTCTCTTCTTCTTCTTCTTCTATCAAAAGCAGCCTGTGTCCCAGCAGGACAGAGTAAGTGTGGGAGTATGGAGTGACACACCCACACAGGAACAGGCCTTGCTGTGGCTCCGTTATTTACAGGGGCTGCTCTGTGCCTGGTCTGGTCACAGATTTTCACCTACGACAATCATTGAAAGAGCTCTTTAACGCTGGGCTTTAAAGAGAGAAGGACTGGTGGGAAGTGATTGGCCCTCCAGAGCAGCACAGTCTGGTGAGTCTGTTCTGAGATGATGGAACTGCCCTGTGTCTGTGCTACATGGTCACCACCAGCCACATGTGGCTGCTGAGCACTTGAAAGGTGTCTTGTGCCACTGCGGAACTGAATTTTAAATTTCATTGCATTTTTAATACTTCAGATAAAAATAGACACATGTGGCCCTAACCAGTGTGGCTCAGTGGATAGAGCATTGGCCTGCGGACTCAAGGGTCCCAGGTTCGATTCCAGTCAAGGGCATGTACCTTGGTTGCAGGCACATCCCCAGTAGGAGGTGTGCAGGAGGCAGCTGATCGATGTTTCTCTCCCATCGATGTTTCTAGCTCTCTCCCTCTCCCTTCCTCTCTGTAAAAAATCAATAAAATATATTTTTTTAAAAATTAAAAAATAGACACATGTGGCCAGTGCCTACCATATCAGACAGCACAAGTGCATAGTTTCCCAAGAGTTAGCTAAATAAATAATATGTAGACCCACACACATACAAGTGTAGAATTAAAATGCAAGAGTGGTTCTAATGTTAACTTGAACCCTTCTTCACCTGGGGAATGGAAAGTCCTGAGACAGCCTGGCCTCCCTTTATAATTGAACTTTGTCCAACCATATATATATAAGTTTATTGAGACACTAGAGGCCTGATGCATGAAGATTCATGCAAGAATGGGCCTTCCTTCCCCTGGCTGCCAGCACTGCCTTCGCTCCGGCCAAGCCCGGAGCGGCTGGGGCAGTGTGGAACGCCTGCGTCGTCGCCCTGGCAACAACGCAAGCATCCCGCCCCCAGACACTCAGCGCCTGTTTAGGCAAATTAACCCACCATCTTTGTTGGGTTAATTTGCATACTCACTCCTGATTGGCTGGTGGGTGTCACGAAGGTATGGTCAATTTGCATCTTTCTCTTTTATTAGTGTAGATAATTAACATTTACAATTCATACTTAAGAGTATATGATCCAATAGTCTGTGCTGTTTTCACAAAGGCAAGTATCACCACTATTAATTTTATAACACTTTCATTATCCCAAACAGAAAGCCTGTACCCATTAGCAGCCAATCACCATTTGTCCTCAAACCTTCACCCCCAAACCCTGGCAACCACTAATCTGCTTTCTGTCTCTATAGTTTTGCTACTGTAGACATTTCATACAAATGTAACTACACAATATGTAGTCTTTTGTAACTGGCTTCTTTCACTGATAATATTTTCAGAGTTCATCATGTAGCATGTATCAGGACTGCATTCCTTTTTATGACTGAATAATATTACACTGTACGAATGTGCCAGTTTGCTTATCCATTCACCAGGTAATGGCCATTGAGGTGTTTTCATTTTTTGCCTATTACAAATAATGCTGCTATGAACATGAGTTTTTTTGTGAATGTAAGTTTCATTTCTCTAAGAGCGAGATTGCTGGGTCATATGTCAACTCTGTGTTTAACCTTCTGTGGAACTGCCAGATTCTTTTCAAAAGCAACTAATTCATTTAACATTCAACAGTGTGTGAGGGCTCCACTCTCTCCACATCCTGGCCTTTCTTATTGCAGCCATCCTAGTGGGTGTGAAGTGGCATCTTTTTGGGGTTTTGGCTTGCACTTTGGCCCATCCATTCCCATCCTGTGCAGGCCCATTCCACAGGTGGGTTTGCCCTGGGAATGTAGTTTTGCAAGAAAAGAACAAGCTCCATTTTTGTGTTTCTTCAGAAATAACAGAAGTTACTTCTGTAGCACAGTTACCACCTGAAATAAGTGATGAAAGTGTTAATCATCTTGTGCCCAGTTAGAGGTCAGATATATTTATACTTCCCTGGGTCAGGTTTCTAGGCAGGGCTTCTTCCCCTAAAAACTCTCTAAGTAAAAGTGGTTTGAAGCAGTCCTATGGAAATGCTTTGAAAATTTCCTATTACATAAGAATTTTCTCCAAAATTCTTCCTCAGACAGGCACAAAATATACTAAGATCACCTTAGAATTATAGTGGCTTAAATGATGATAAACATGCAAAACAAGAATCAAAATGCTAGCACAGGATAAGAGTGGAAAGGTAGACATCCTGGTGTAGAAAGCCCTGACATGGGGGTGAGTGGGTTACCTGTAGGAACAGCGCCAGCTTCAGCGGCCTCCCACTCAAGGCTTCCTGAATCATTTCCTTAGAGCATTTCCAGTGCCTGGGTGTGCCAGGCACAGTGCCGGGGACAGGACAAGGAGGACAAGGAGTCAAAAGGACCTGGTCTTTGTTTCCACAGAGGTGAAGCAGATAATAGTTGAGCAGCCATTGCTGAGGAATATACAGGGCACCCTGGAGTGACACCATCTGTTTCTTGTTCAGTTTCTTTCCATGTACTCACCTCAGATGGCACTGCCATGGGAGAGAATCCATCTCAGCATCACTCAGCAAGATATGGTTTCTTATTTTTAACTAGAGGCCCGTTGCATGGAAATTCATGCACTGGCGGGGGAGGGCTCCCTCAGCCTGGCCTCCCCGTCTCACAGTCCAGGAGCCCTCACAGGGAGGAGGCAACCCGGCAGTAAGGGGAAGGTGATGCCCCCATCACACCTCTTCTGCTGCCACTGCCAGCAGTGCAAGCCTTGGGTGCCCTGGGCGGCTGAGCAGCCGATACCCAAGGCTTGTCTGCACCTTGGGGGTGTCAGCTGGGCAGCTGACATCCGAGGCTTGCCTGCGCCTCAGGCCATCCCTGGACAGCTGGGGGCTGAGGGGACTGGGGGACTCCAGAGGCAGGTGCGTGGAGTGGCTGGACCTGCCTGGGGGGCGCGACTTCCACCCCAGCAGGGCTGAGGGGACTGGGCACTGCCACCTTGTGGCTGTGGGTGCTTCCATCTTTGAGGGTGTGGCAGTCAATTAGCATATTCCCTCTTTATTAGATAGAATTGTTAGAGAGTCATCACTTCATTTCTTCAGTCCCATTCTCTCTCTCTCTCTCTCTCTCTCTCTCTCTCTCTCTCTCTCTCTCTCCCATTCTTTTTAGCTAAGTATAGCTTCTATAACCAAGTTCTTTCTAGCATCTTAGGAGGTTGTCTTCTTTGTTTTCTTTCACGTCGCTACTTGCCCTTTAATGCACTACTCATTACCGCCTGCTCTGTGAAATGCCACCGTCACTGTCATTGCTCTGGAATAAATAGGCCACTTCTCCCTGAACTCCCTCAGCATCTTGTACTGGCATTATAACACTTCCGATATTGCAGAAGGAAGGTTCTTTACTTGTCAGCTTTCTTTACCAGACAGTGAACATCTCAGAGTAAGCTTTGTGCTTGTATACTGTGTAAGCAAAATGAAGGGAAAAAATCACATGATCATATCAATAGATGCAGAAAAAGCATTTGATAAAATCCAGCACCCATATATGATTAAAAAAAAAAATAACAAAAAAATTAAAAACCTCTCAGCTAAAATAGCAGGAGCATACCTCAAGGTAATAAGGGCCTTATATGACAAACCCATAGCCAACATCATACTCTGTGGGCTAAAACTACATGTGTTTCCCTTAAGATCAGGAATAAGACAGGAATGCCCACATTCACCACTCTTATTCAGCATTGTACTGGAAGTACTAGCCATAGCAATCATACAAGAAGAAATAAAAGGCAGTTAAATTTGAAAAGGAAGAAGAAAAACTCTCATTATTTTCAGATGACATGTTACTGTATATAGAGAACCCTAATGATTTCACACAAAAACTACTAGAACTGATAAAAGAATTCAGTAAAGTGGCAGGATAAATATCTGGAAATCAGTTGAATTTTTATACACCAATAATGAACTATCAGAAAGGGAAACTAGAAAACTATTCCATTTACAATTGCATCAAAAAAAATACTTAGGAATAAATTTAATCAAGGATGTAAAAGACCTGTACTTGGAAAATTGTAACACGCTGGAGAAAGAAATTGAAAGAAGATACAAACAAGTAAGTGGAAGCATATACCATGTTTATGGATAGGAAGAATTAATATCATTTAAATGTCCATACTATCCAAATCAATCTATAGATTCAATGTAATTCCCATCAAGAGACCAATGGTTAGTTCACAGAATTCGAATAAATACTCCAAAAATGTTTATGGAACCACAAAAGACCAGAATAGCCACAGCAGTTTTGAGAAAGAGCAACAAAGTTGGAGGAATCATGCTTCCTGATATCAAACTATACTACAGGCTGTAGCAATCTAAACAGCATGGCACTGGCACAAAAACAGACATAGATCAGTGGAACAGAATAGAGAGCCCAGGAATAAACCCATGCCTTTATGGTCAGTTAATATTTGACAAAGGAAGGAAGAACATACAATGGGGTAAATATAGTCCCTTCAATAAATGGTGTTGGGAAAATTGGACAGATACATGCAAAAAAAATAAAACTAGACTACCAACTTACACCATACACAAGAGTAAACTCAGAGTGGATTAAAGACTTAAATGTTAGACTTGAAACTATAAGAATCCTAAAAGAAAACAGGCAGTAAAATCTCAGACATTTGTCATAACAAAATATCTTCCTGATATATCTCCTAGACCTCGAGCAAGGGGAAAAAAGTTTTTGCACAGCAAAGGAAACTGTCAACAAAATGACAACCCACTGAATGGGAGGACATATTTGCCAATGATACATCTGATAAAGGGTTAAGACCCAAAAATTTATAAAGAACTTACAAAACTCAACACCAAAGCCACAAACAATCCAATTAAAAAATGGTCAAAGGACCTGAATAGACACTGCTCCAAAAAGGACATACAAATGGCCAATAGACATATGAATAGATGCTAAACATTAAATATAAACAGAGAAATGCAAATTGAAATCACAATGAAATATCACCTCACACCTGTCAGAATGGCTATCATCAATAAATCAATTAACAAGTGTTGGTGAGGAGTGGAGAAGGGAAGGTGACTGGAAGTCAGTTGTTAAAGGCTTTCAGTGCTAATGTTTGTGCACTGTTGGTGAGAATGCAGATTGGTATAGCCACTGTGGAAAGCAGTATGGAGTTACCTCAAAAAATTAAAAAATGGAACTGCCTTATGACCCAGTGATTCCACTTCTGGGAATATATTTGAAGAAATCTGAAACACTAATTCAAAAGAGTATATGCACCCTATGTTCATTGCAGTGTTATTTGCAATAGGCAATATTTGGAAGCAGCCCAAGTATCCATCAGTAGATGAGTGAATAAAAAAGCTGTGGTAGCCAGGCTAGTGTGACTCAGTGGTTAAGTGTTGACCCAGGAACCCAGAGGTCCCTAGTTCAATTCCAGTCAGGGCACATGCCCGGGTTTCTGGCTCAATCCCCAGCAGGGGGGATGCAGCAGGTAGCCGATCGATGTCTTTCTCTCATCGATGTTTCTTTCTCTTTTTCTCTTTTCCTTCCTCTCTCTCTAAAATCAATAAAAACATTTTTTTTAAAAGCTGTGGCACATTTATACAATAGAATAGAAAGCCATAAAAAAGGAGAAAATCTTTCCTTTTGGGACAGCATGGAAGGACCTGGAGAGTATTATGCTTAGTGAAATAAGCCAGTCAGAGGAAGACAAGTACCATATGATTTCACTTATATGTGTAATCTAATGAACAAAATAAACTGGAAGACAAAATAGACAGACTCCCAGATACAGAGAGCAGACTGACAGCTGTCAAAGGAGTTGAGGGGTTGGGGACTGGGTGAAAATGGCAAAGGGATTAAGCAAAAAAATGAAAATGTTCATAGACACAGACAACAGCATAGTATTACCAGAGGGAAAGGGGGATAAATGGTGAGGGAAGGAAACTTGACTTGAGTGGTGAACACACAATACAATATATAGGTGATGTATTATGAATTATATACCTGAAACCTAAATAATTTTATTAACCAACTAGAGGCCTGGTGCATGAAATTCGGGCACTGGGGGTGGAGGGTCCCTCAGCCCGGCCTGTGCCCTCTCACAGTCCAGGACCTCTCGGGGGAATGTCCACCTAAGCTGGCAGGTGGACATCCCTCTCGCAGTCCAGGACCCCTCCTTACTGCCCGCCTGCTTGCTGCTCCTTACTGCTCAGCTCGCTGCTCCTTAGCACTCCCGTGGAGGTGGGAGAGGCTCCTGCCACCTCCGCTGCACTCGGCAGCCGTGAGCCCAGCTTCTGCCTGAGCGGCATGCCCCCTGTGGGAGCGCACTGACCACCAGGGGGCAGCTCCTGCATTGATCATCTGCCCTCTGGTGGTCAGTGCACATCATATCTACTGGTCGTTCTGGTCATTCCGCTGTAAGGGTCGCTTAGGCTTTTATTGTATACACTGAGTGGCCAGATTATTATCATCTCTGAACGCATAATAATCTGGCCACTCAGTGTGTATCCTATATAATAAAAGGCTAATATGCAAATTGTCCCCTCGACCAGGAGTTCAACCAGCAGGCAGACCAGCCAACCGCCCATATCCCCTCCCCCGGACAAGGCTGGCCAGATCCTACCCTACCCATGCACGAATTCATGCACCGGGCCTCTAATACACACACACACACACACACACACACACACACACACACACACACACACACACACAGAATGGCAAGATTATTATGCGTTCAGAGAGCATAATAATCTGGCCACTCAGTGTAGATGTCACCCCAATAAGTTCAATTTTAAAAATAGAAAAAAAAGGTTTAGTGTCTGGGTCTTGTTTTCAGCTCTAAGCATAGCAACTCACCTCAAGCAGGTGATGAATAAGTAAGTAATGAATGAATGAATGAACGAACAAACAAATGAAAAAACATAAAGAGGAGTCAAATTGCTGAGCCCAGATTCTTTCTTCTAGCTAGGAATAACTCATCATTGAAATAGCAATGAATTGTCAACTCTTGTAATCATTATTTTATAGGGAAAATATAATTACATTTTTCTGTTGGAACATTTATTTTAAAAACAATAAAAGCTAGATAGGGAAAGGTGACAGGAAGTCAGTTGTTAAAGACCTTCAGTGCTAATATTTTATTCTGGGAAATAGAATTCACATATTACCCCGCAGAGCATCCTGGAAATATATTTCTAGGGCAAGCCCATACGTGCAGGGAATAAAGAATGGGCTAAACTAAAGGCCTGATGAGACTGGAACCTCATCCATTGCTGGTGGGCATGTAGAATAATGGCACAAGCACTTGGGAAAACTGATCCAGAAATTCCATTTCTAGGAATTTGCTGAAGAGAAATCAAAACACACATATACACACAGGACTGGAGCAAAAATGTTAATAGCAGATCTATTATAACTGGTCTATTATAAAACCTAGGTCTTTGAATATGGGTCTGATTTGGCTTATTGATGTAGGGTGTGTGTTATCTTGTAAGGCCACTGGATCTGCCTATCCTCTGAATGAAGCTGCCAGGATTTTTCCAGACTGTGCCCTGAAAAATGGCCAAGGTACAAATTAACGCCCACTTTCCAGAAATGGGAACAATTCCCCTTTAAAAAGCCACTTCCACAAAAACCCAAGGCAACCTGAAACAATCCGAGAGCCAAGACACAATTTACTACTTCACAAAGAACATAGAATTCTGACCCAGCAGCACACCATTGCCAGGCTTTTTCCTTTCCCACACAAGCTGCATTTCAAAGGCCTGACACTCTCCATTTACAAGCCCAGGCTTTGAGAGGAAGCTTTAAATAGCCAAAGATTTCTAGAGTGCTATAACTGAAGATAATGTAGTGATTAGGTCCTCCTCAATCCCCCACTGAGGCCCAAGCAGGGTAAGTGAGCAACTTGCCCAGGATCACACACAGTGATAGACAATGATGCAGCCAGCCCTGAAACCAAGGAATTGGGGTGCCGTGGAAGGGTTTGGGGACCAAATGGAAACAGCAATCAACATACTATGGGAAATGAATAGTCAAAAACACAGAAATTGGTATTATTTCTTAATAAAATATCTGTGATCCATTGAAATGGGGTCCAGATGGTGTCCTGATAGAGGAGATAAAGCTAAGGAAAGAGGAGAGGGAATATAATGGAATAACGTTTGTATTTGGTTCTCTACTTATCTACTCCATAGAGTATTTCCGAATATCATTGCTATTTTCCCCCCGGTCACCAGCGAGCACGTGTGGGAGCTATATTGCTGATGGGAGTGCCCAGCAGCTGCACAGCAGCCCAGGGCTGGCTTGACTTCCCCTAAGTCTCTGCAGTCTCACATCGCCCTCTTCACCCACTTGTCTATGAGGACAGTTAAAAGACACCCCCTCCTTACTCTGGGCATCCATGCTGACAAAGGGGAGTCCTCTGCCCGTCTTCAGTACAGTGCACTTGGACGGCACTGTCTACTCTAGTATTCTCCAGACTTCAGTCATTAGCCTTCGCAACTTATGCCATGTTCATATACCATGTGTACAATTATTTACTTTTTTCTTAGTATCTGTCTTCAAATAAAGGCATTCTTTCACTTTTTCTTATTCCAAGCAATGCAATATCTATTAAATCATCTTTGCTATACTGGTTATAGTTCAGGTTTTGCCCAGTGACTAGAACAGTGATGGGCAACCTTTTGAGCTTGGTGTGTCAAACTTCGCCAAAAAACTGAGCATAACTCGGGTAGTGTGTCACTTTGAGGAAAAAACTAACTCCAAGACTCTAGTCGCAAATGTTTCATCCTCAGGAGCAGCAAATGTTTCATCCTCGGCATGCGGCCGCGTGTCGTCAGAAATGGCTACGCGTGTCAGTACTGACACGCATGTCATAGGTTCGCCATCACTGGACTAGAGCATCGGCCTGAGAACTGAAGAGTCGTGGGTTTCAATTCCTGGTCAAGGGCACATATCTCGTCAAGGGCATGTACCTTGGTTGCACTTCGATCCCCAGCCCTGGTCAGGGCGCAGGTGGGAGGCAGCCGATTGATGTATCTTCTATGTCCATGTTTCTTTCTCTCTTTCTCTCTCTCTCTCTCCTCCCCCCTCTCTTTCCCCACCCCCTACTCAATCCCTTCCACTCTCTCTAAAAATCCATGGGGGAGGGAGGACAATGCTCTGGTGAAGATTAGAAAAAACATTTGTTATATAGATACTAAATTTTTTAACTGTTCATTTGTAAACTATATGATGTAGCTCATTTTTCACCCCCTTTGATATACATATAACTATCTGAGGAATTAATTAAAATTAAATTAAATTAAAATTCAGTTCCTTGGATTGATTAGCCACATTTTAAATGCTCAGCACCCACCAGGGCTGGAGGCGCCATGTCGGACATGCAGCGAGCAGCCCGCCTTTGCAGCAGGCTGTGCCCGTGAGCTGTCTGTCTGCCCAGGGCACGTTGGCTGCTTTCATTGCCACAAGGTGAGCTAATATATGGTCAGATTATCCAAATAACTGTGACTAGTATTAGTTTACTAGGTGTTAGCAAAAATGTCCAATAATAGTTACTCCAATTATCGGAGACCATTAGAGACCATTATCTCAGTAAGCAGCAAGGCAAGCAGAAGCATTTGAACTTGAGCAACAGATTCACGTCATTGCTCTAATCTGACTCTTTCCTGTGGCCTTCAGTCCCTCCGCCCACCACCCTCTGCCCCTCCTCTCTCTCCCACTCCATCTCGCTCCACTGTTCTGTGTCCTAGCCTCGCTTTCATTCTTGCCCTTTCTTAGTCCTCTCTCTATGTTCCTTCTACCGTTTCAACCAGAAATCTCCCTAATTCATAATCCGAGTATATTTGGATTTCACATTGTAAATTACTCTTCAACTATAATAATGTCAGGCCAAAGGACAGTCTGAGTTGCACATGGATAAGGGACGCTTCCTAGCAGAATGCCATAGACGTGGTCAACTGCACACCAGACATCTCACCTTGAAAGTCCCACTGGCACCTCAACGTCAACACGCCCAACACTGAACTGTTTTCCACTCAAACCCCTGCCTGCCCTCCCCACTGATGTAACCATACCAAACTACCCACTTTACCCCACTCCCCTCCAAAGTCCCCTTTAAAAGAACAAGGGAATGTTTTCATAATGCTTCTCTTCAGGCCCATGGAAGAGGGGCCCAGAGCTCCCTTTGTGGCATTGGTTACCTTTATTGAGCAGCCTAAAAGCCTGGAATTGTCTAGAAGGCTTGATGTAACTTCTTTTAAAATAAAAAACCACATTGCTAGTGTTTGGAAAGCTTCTAGAAGATTCCCAGAGGGAGTGCTGCATAGACATATGTATGCTTTGTCTATTGGCCATGAATATCGAGGAGTAGAACAGACCAAACTCCTATCTCCTTATTTTAATTATCCAGAGGCCCCAGACAGGAAACTCTGAGAGAAGTTGAATCCGAGAGCTCTCAAAGAGCAGAATGCACTGGGGAACATACATGCATTGCTTGATTGCACAAACTAGACCCATCCTTATGAGGACAAAGAATAAAGTCTTATTCATTTCTTGTGGGAAAATGTGTTTTGTTTTTGTTTTGTTTTTACCCTATGCTAAATGCATTCAATTGGACTATGGAAAATTTAGTTCTTGCTAATTTACACAAGTTATGATACCTTGGTATCCTTCATCTGTCAGCTTTAAAACCTTAAATGTGGGATCGATTATTCTCAGGAAGGTGATGTGATAATCTGCTTTCTTTCTCAAACAAAGGGAGGCATTTGGCCAAGATGGGAAGTCCCTACCTGGGTGGGAGTAATGGAAACATCCTCCTGGCTAGATTCTGTACTGCTCCACACTCTGAAAAAGAGAAATAGATCCAAGTTTAGCCTTCACTTTACTAAAATTTAAAGTCTGTGTTGTCCTCTGGATAATAGTAACTATAACAGCTATTTGTTGAATGCTTAGAATGTGCCCAGCAGTGTGTTAGGTGCTATAGACACAATCTCATTAATCCTCATTACAACCCTGGTGGTATGGACTCTACCTCCCCCTGCCTGCATAATATAGTTTGAGGAATTTAAGTCTGAGAGAGGTAATAACTTGTCAAAAGTCGCACAACCTATTAGTGGCAGAACTTAGATTCAAGCCCAGGTCTGTCCAACCCCAGAGGTCTGTGGGCTTTTGACCCTATAGTTCTGTTTTTGTTTTTTATCACGTGTTAACTGACGGTTACTGTGGGCCAGGCACTGTTGTAGGCTTGGGAGGTTCTAAAATGAATATTAAAGGAGAGACCCCTGATCTTATGGATCTTATGTCCTAGGGAATAAAAGCAGGAAAAGAGTAAGTTAAAGCAAAAATCTGGATCATTTCAGATGTTGGTAATGCCATAAGAACAAGAGATGGAGTAAAGTTTTAGTGAATGTGGGGCTGCTTGTGTTGGGAGCTCTTAGAAGGATTTTCTGAGAAGATGAATTTTGAACTCAGATCTCAATGCTAGATGGATCCAGAATGCAGGTGTTGAGGGTAATATAAGGAGCATGTGCACAGGCATTGGGGTGAGAGTGAGTGCATGTGTTTCAAGAACAGGAAGAAGGCCAATTTTTCCAGGTAGCCTCTGGGGGTGAGTGACATAAGGTCAGACATGGAGACAGGCTTTGAGTTTTGTTCCAAGTATAATAGGACACCGCAGAAGGGTTCTAAGCAGAAGAGGTATACAATCTGAATTAAATTTTTAAAAGTTCACTCTGGTTTCTGTTTGGGGAATACAGGAACAGGAGCAAATAGAGGAAATGGTTAGGAGAACATGAACTTCAGAGAGGTTGGGGGCTTTTCAGTGAGGAGGATAGTGCTTTGGAAACAGCAAAGGGTTGGAGACAAGAGAGCATTTACTCTCCCTTCACTCAGGCCCTGTGATATTCAGGATGTGAGGAGGGAGCCACAGGGGCCAGCCAGGTCCAGTCAGTGGGATGAAGGGAAGGGAACATTAAGAAGAGAAGATGAGCTATTGGGAGTCTATTTCAGCAGCAGTGGTGGCTAATCACATTAATAGCAGCTAGTTTTATTGAGTAGCATCTAACACTATTCTAAGTGTTTTCCTTGGAATAACTTCTTTAGCCCTCTCCTAATCCTAAACTGTAGATATTTTTATTAGCCCCTTTTTCCACAGGAAACTGAGACACAAAGGAGTTAAGAAACTGGAAGCTACTAAGTGACATGGTTAGGCTGACAGTTGTAATTTAGGAAGCTGGAGTTGCAGGTTTGGGGTTGTCAGAGAAGAGGCTTTGAGAGGAACCTCACCAAGGATGGGTAGACTGGTCTGGAGATGAGACCCAGATGAGGGGTGATGAAGGTAAATGCCTGTTTCCTGATGCCATTTCCCCTGACTGAAGGTTCTCCATCAGCGTGAACTGGAAGCCTGGGACGCTGAGCGCCTGCTCTCCTGCAGCTTCTGTGGGTGGGCGGGAGCCTCGGGTGAGCAGGAACTCCTTTCTGGAGGACTTGCTCAGACAGCCTTTGAGGGAAGAGCACTTCCATCTAAACACGGCGCTGTCTTGACCTCTTTTTCCCACTACTCTTGGGTGGGGAGAATGCTCATATTTACACATTTCCTGGGATGTTTTACCATGACTGTCATTTGGAGATAATGATCATTTGCTTCGATTGATTAAGCATTTATGATGTATCATGTTCTATGCTGAGCACTTGACATGTGTTGTTCCTTCAATAAACACAACAATCTTATGATATAGCTATGATTCTTGCTCCCTTTTTCTGATGGACTGAGTTCTAGAGGAGTTATATAAGTTGCCCAAAGTTATAATGAGGGGTGGACCTGAGATTTCCATACTGCACTCTGATATCAGAGGTTAATCCTGACCCACTCTGCTACAGGTGAGGAACATACGTATGCTGGGCTGGGGGAGTTTCCCCAGAAGTCTTTGCAAACCCAAAAGACCAGGGAGTGTACCAACACAAAGTTGAAAGAGTGATCTTGGGTGTGAACAACCAAGGTCTTCCGTGACTACCCTGATTTTGACAGACTCTCAGGATCAGGAGCAACCTGAAGGTGATGGACTTGGGGGAAACAAGGGCAGAAATGGGAGAATTGATGTGAATAGAGAGAAAGAAATTACTGCTTTACTTACTTGTTTTCTCCTACTGAATCTAAAAGTGACATTTCTCAAATAATACTCTCCCCTTTTTAATTCCACTTAGTAAACACCTAAAAATCTGTCTACTTCCCCACTCTCCCCCACAACAAGAAATGTGGTAGGATTATGAAAGATGTTTGCTAAGGTATTTTAGTTTTCCATTATTTTAAAAGAAAACAAATATGTAGGATATTTTAAAAAGAAAAATTTTAAGTGAATGAAATCAGATTATTTAGGCATCATATTTAATTAAATCCATTTCATCACTTAAAAACTATATTTTATTTCATATTCATCTAGTCCTATCCAAGAACATGGGTGGGTAATCTGATCTCAGTTTTCTCAGGCCCGGTGATCTTGGCACAGTCACTTTTTAATCATATGTCGGTATTTCTCCAACTTGAGAATACCTGGACTCTCAAGACAACAGAGCTGCTGTGGAAGAGCTGGCAGTGTCTTTGCCAAATGGCCCTGAGTAAGGACTCTGCCTATGAGGTTGCTTTCAGTCCTTCACTTGTATTCTGAAAGAATTCATCAACCTGTAAATCAGTTTGTTTTCTTTTGCTTCACCTGGTGGATCAGATTTTTCTGTCACTTAATATTCTTTTGAGGTCTTCTGGAGAAAAATGTCATGAATAATAGACATGCGTTCCTTTGTTTTACAAAAGTGTATTGCGTGCCTACTGTGTTCTAGGCTCCAAACATCAAAAATGAATAAGGTGAGAGCCTTGTTCTTAAGGTTCATTGTTTGAAGAAATTATTACAGAAAGCGGTAAGGGGCAGTATAGCCACCTGTGTGGTGAGCCCGTCTGTGTTTCTTTCTGTAACAAGTTCCTTGAGAGTTAGGGGCCTAAAGTCTTGAACACATTCACATAACTTCCAGATCCTGTCCCCGGTGCACTGTTACAGTAATGCACTCCTGCCCCTGACTCAGGAGGGGCTTTGCAGATCATCAAGGCTACCTCCCCTGACATGAGGAGATGGGATCTGAGAGATCACCTGACTGGGAAATGGCAGAGCCAGGCCTTAGACCCCAAATTCCTACTTCATAGCACTTTTCTATCTATATTTATATCTACACTAATAAAAGAGAAAAATGCTAATTGACCGTACCTTCACTATGCCCACAGCCAATCAGAGCTAGTATGCAAATTAATCCAACAAAGATGGCGGTTAATTTGCATATGCAGGCGCTGAGCGGCCTGGGTCCCGGGAACATCCTCCGGACCCAGGCTGCTCCTAGCCTGTAGGCCTGTGCTAAGGCCCTGAGTGGCAGGGGTCCCAGAACACCCTCTGGCCACTCGGAGCTTATGAGTGCAGGCGCCAAGCTGCTGGGGGCAGGGCAGGAACGTCCCTGCATCACCATAGTGACTCGGGGACGTTCCCGCCCCTCCAGCAGCTGCTTGCGAATGCTCCAGCACCAAGCGGCAGTTTGGGTCCACGCCCCCAGCCTGGGGTCTCAGGCGGGCAGCTGCGCGCATACCCACGCAGCAGTCGGGACCCCGCCCCAGCCTGGGGTCTCAGGCTGGCAGCGGCGCACGGACCCACGCAGCAATCCCCTCCCAGCCCAGCCTGGGTTCTCAGCCACTGAGTCACACCAGCCAAGCAGATATGGAGGAATCTTAAATGTTTCTTTTTTTATATATATTTTATTGATGTTTTACAGAAAGGAAGGGAAAGGGATAGAGAGCTAGAAACATCTATGAGAGAGAAGTATCGATCAGCTGCCTTCTGCACAGTCCCCACTGGGTATTTGCCCCCAACCAAGGTGCATGGCCTTGACTGGAATCGAACCTGGGACCCTTGAGTCTGCAGGCCGTTGCTCCATCCACTGAGCCAAACCAGTTAAGGCTGTCCAATATGTTAAAGAAAAAACCCTATCTAATAAAGAGGGAATATGCAAGGGAGGGCATTTGGGGGTGACCGGGCTGTCAGGGGAGGGCAGTTGGGGACAATCAGGCCGGCAGAAGAGCAGTTAGGCATCGATCAGGCTGGCAGGGGAGTGGTTAGGGGGTGATCATGCTGGCAGGCAGAAGCGGTTAGGGGCAATCAGGCAGGCAGGCGAGCAGTTGGGACCCAGCATTCCAGGATTGTGAGAGGGATGTCTGACTGCCTGTTTAGGCCCAGCAGTTGGACATCCCCCGAGGGGTCCCAGATTGGAGAGGGTGCAGGTTGGGCTGAGGAACACACACTCCCATGCACGAATTTCATGCACCGGGCCTCTAGTATATATATAAAGAGGTAATATGCAAATTGTCATTACTCCATCACAGTAACGACTGTTTAACAGGCTGTGCACGCAGCGGGAGCTAGGGGTCAGGGACTTTCGCCGTTGGGACATGAGGCTGCCTCCCAGCCTGGCGCCCAGCTGGGGACGTGAGGCTGCCTCATTGGCTCCTCGTGTGAAAGGTGAGCTCAGATCCTCATTTTTATTCAATGTAGTGGAGTGTGGGAATTGGTTTATAGGATCCAGTTCCACTTGGGGAAATGTTACTACAATCTGAGAGTAGATGTAAAATGGGGATCATATTTATTTGCTCACAGGCTTGCTGTAGAACAGAGTCACCATCCTCACAGAATTCAGGATGCCCCACATGCAAACCTAAAATGAAAAGTCAGCAACACCCCACATGGCCAAGAACTAGAAACTGCCCTTTGAAAGGATCATATGAAACAGAACTGTGAGTCCTGGGAGGGCGAAGAGGAAAGCCATCCTTGTGGTTAATTTAAGAGTTTAAGGTGCAAAACTGGCATCAGAAAGTAGTGGCATAACACCAAGGCCATGCAGTCATGTGGCAACACTGAGACTGTGGGACCCTTGGGACGAGCGGTTTCCAATGCTGTGGGAACCCCCTGCCCTCACCCCGGCCTCTGGGTGCCGGTTACAGATGACCACATGCACAGGGATGAGGGCTCCGGGCCTGTGGTGGTGGGGTTAGGGGACAGAGGACCTCCTCCCATAGAGTCTCCCCTAACCCCCACAATATCAGGCTGTGTGGTGCGCCCGCTGATGGTGTCACCAGGTGATGTCACCTAGAGAGGCCGCTCAGGCGGTTTCCCTGAAGAGGGGCATGCGCCCAGCTCAGAGACGAGGAGATACAGGCTTGGGGGCCACACAACTCCCCGCAGCCCCTGCAGCATGGCCGGAGCTGAAGCTGCAGGTCTGTCTGGCTGTCACGGGGCCTGAACAGTGCAGTGGCCCTGGCACTTGCAGTGAGTGCTGGGTGCTTGAATCCAGGGAGCTGTCCAGACCCACGGGCCTTCTGAGCTAGACCACTCCACTCCTGCATCCCTCACCAAACCTGGGTCTGACCCTCATCCTCCCCACCAGACCCCAGGGGCCCAACTTCCCAAATGGTGACCTTTGACTGTGCGCCCTCACCCTAACATTTCAGTCTCAAAACTAACACCTCCCTTAACCCCCTCACCTCCAATCTAACCCTTAACAGGAGCCATTGCCAATCACATCTGGTCCAGCACCACTCTCCCCCCTCTAGCCTCCCACCTTCCTCTATGGAAGCTGCTATTGCTTCCCATGAACTCAAACAAAATAGGATTACTCAAAGAAGAATATGTCCGAGCAAAGACCTTGAACTAAAGAAGAAATAAAGTAACTAACATACATGAGAAAAGTTAACTTCAAAGATAATTAAGTAATTGCAAAGGAAAGATACCTGGAACTTTTACAAAATCACAATGTTCAGTACTGGAGAGGGTGTGATGAAAAAGACACCTGATAGCACTGCTCCAGAGTATAGGAGACAGCATTTCTGGAGACAGTTTGACAGGATGTAGCAAATATTCAGGCTTCTGTGCTGGGTGATTACATTTCCAGGTATTTATCACACATAATAATCAAAAAGTTGGGCCAGATATCACCTACACTAATAAAAGAGAAACATGTAAATTGACCATAACTCCACTACACTCACAAGCCACGCCCGCCAGCCAATCAGGAGCAAGTATGCAAATTAACCCAACCAAGAGGTCTGCAGCCATGGAGCGAGCAGGAGGCTTGGATTTCCCCGGCAATGGAGGAAGCCAAGCTTCCCACACACCCTGGCCGGCCCTGGCCTCCGCTCAAGGCTACAAAGTTTCAATTATAGAAGATAAATAAATCCCAACAAAAATGGCTGCAGCCACAGAGCGAGCAGGAGGCTTGGGTTTCCCCAACGATGGAGGAAGCCAAGCTTCCTGCACCCCCCTGGCCTGCCCTGGCCTCCGCTCAAGGCTACAAAGTTTCAATTATAGAAGATAAATAAACCCCAGATACCAGAGCTTCTGCTTGGATCGCCAGGGGGCGTGGCCAGCCTGAAAACCACCACAGGCCCCTTGCTCAGGCCACCCCATGCCCCAAGGGAACCCCCACCCTGACCTGGGACACCCTTCAGGGCAAACCAGCCGGCCCCCACCCATGCACCAGGCCTCTATCCTATCTAATAAAAGAGTAATATGCAAATTGACTGTCACTCCAACACAATATGGCTGCCCCATGTGGTCAAAGATGGCTGCCCCCATGTGGACACAAGATGGCCACCAAAAGATGGCCAGCAGGGGAGGGCAGTTGGGAAGGGACCAGGTCTGCAAGGGAGGGCAGTTGTGGGCAATCAAGCCAGCAGGGGAGGGCAGTTGGGGGAGACCAGGCCTGCAGGGGAGGGCAGTTAGGGGTGACCAGGCCTGCAGGGGAGGGCAGTTAGGGGCAGTCAGGCTCGCAGGGGTGTAGTTAGGCATCAATCAGGCTGGCAGGGGAGCAGTTAGGCATCAATCAGGCTGGCAGGGGAGTGGTTAGGGGGTGATCAGGCTGGCAGGCAGAAGTGGTTAGGGGCAGTCAGGAAGGCAGGCAGGCGAGCAGTTGGGAGCCAGCAGTCCTGGATTGTGAGAGGGTTGTGTGCTGTAGAATACTGGAGCTTGGAATGACAGGCACCCTGTGGGGGCATGGTGCTATAGGCACACACATGGGGGAAACTATGGGTCAAACAGGGTTGGACAGGCTTCCACTCTGTGGCCTTCCCAGCCGTGGCACACCCATGCATATGGCAGCTCTCCAGAGGGGACCACGTGGAACAGCCAGTAGGATCGGGCCTAAATGGGCAGTCAGACATCCCTCGAGGGGTCCCAGATTGGAAAGGGTGCAGGCTGGGCTGAGGGACACACCCCCCCATGCATGAATTTCGTGCACCGGGCCTCTAGTCATAATAATAAAAGGCTAATATGCAAATGGCCATCACACTATGACACCGTAAGGACCGAACAGCAGGAGGCTGTGTGTGAGGCAGGCGGCGGGGGGGGGGGCGGGTGGTGGCGTGGGGACTTGCAGTGTCAGTGGGGCAGGGATTTGCGCCGGCCTGGGACATGAAGCTGCCTCCTGGGAAGGCAGCTGCGCCGGCCTGGGACATGAGGCTGCCTCTCAGCCCAACGCCGGGCCAGGGACGTGAATAGCAATATTAAAATGTTTCCTCTAATTAGTTCCCTTTTAATGTGCACGAATTTCGTGCACCGGGCCACTTGTCTAAAATAAAAGCCTATGTATTATATGTACATTTTGTTTACATCTTTAAATGTCCTCAAATTTATTAGTATGTATTTGTTATGATTTATTACTGACAGCTGTATATTTATTTAGAGTAGCCAGCATGTTGTGCTGTAAGGGCTTAGTAGAAGCAAATTCAAATGGTACTCTGGGCTGCCTCTCCAGTCCCAGGCATGCACTGGCCACCCATAAAAACCTGCTCTCTTGGAAGGTGTGGAGTGAGGAGTGGGGGTAAGGGAAGTCCAGGGCATATGGCAATAAAAGAAACATGCAGCTTCAGGATGAGTGTTGGAAAGCAGAAATCTGGCTCACTGATTGAAAGAGAAGTATTCAGCATTTCATGCTTAAATGCAACCAGTTAATGGGGAGAGTGGTTGTCACTTAGTATGTGTTCAGTAAACATTGACTGAATAAATATCGGGAGGATAAATACAAGCAAAGACAACAAGCAGACCCAGAATCGTGATTTCCTTTTTGCATCGTGCCTCTTAGAATATCTGATTGAACACTTCCGTGGAGGCCTCTCAGTGAAATCAAAATGTTTCCATGGCAGAGTTCATGAATGTCTATCTTCTGATGCTGTTTAGTGAGGAACCTGGTGCTGTGGCAGTAAATCTGGAAGGTGAAAAGAAGGGATCTAGTAAGTTCTAAAGTTGGAGACTCCAGCCTGGAACCTGGAGCAGGAGTAGCCAAGCTTTCTAGAAGCCTCCCTTGTGCCACAGTATCACACTTGAGTGTACCACCACGCAATGGCCACACTCTGTTATCTGGCACTGATGGGAACAGAGGAGTTGACACCTGGGGTAAATCAGCATTGGCTCCTGTTGCTTTATTTTTGGAAATGAGCAAAAACGTATCATGATGACTGTATTAGTTTTTTAGGGCTGCTGTAACAAATTACCTCCAGCTTAGTGGCTTAAAACAACATAATGTATTCTGTCTGTCACATTCTGGAGACCAAGCATACACAGTAAGGTGTGGGCAGAGCAGCATCCCCTCCAAAGGCTCCAGGGCAGAATCTTTCCTTGCCTCCTCCAGCGCCAGGAGTTCCTTGGAGTGTGGCTCCAACATCTCAGTCTCTGCCTCCATGGTCACATGGCCTTCTCCTCTCTCTGTAAGTTTCGTCTGTGTGTCTCTTAAAAGGACCCTTGTCATTGTACTTAGGGCCCACCTGGGTAATTCAGGATGATCTCATCTTGAGATCCTTAATTACATCTGCAAAGACACTTTGTCCAAATAAGATCATGTAAGGGAGGAAAAACATTCCTTCAATCCTTCTAAGTTCTTGGCTGGGGCCCCTGTAACACAAGATTAACAAGGTAAAATCATACAAATTTATTTAATAAAAGCTTTAAGTGACACAGAGCCGTTAAGGGAACGAAGGCCTAAAGAAACAGTTAAATTTGAGTTTCTTTTTACTAGCTTTAATGAAGAGTAGAAAGTTTTGGAAAAATGTTTTTGGACAAAAAGGAGTTTGAGATGAATATATTAAGCCAGAAAACCTTATCCAGGCCTGTTCGTCCAGTGTCCTCGTGGCCCCTCTGTGGTGGAGATGAGGGTGTTCCTCTCCTCCAGGGGCAGGGGCTACCTCACACATGCGGGTTCTGTGACCTGCTTCAGGGGAAGACCAGACAGTCCTTCTTGCACCTGCCATTTTTTAAGTTCCTCTCACTTAAAATGTTCAATGTGGCAAGGTGCCATATATTTGGACTACCATGTTCTGAACCCCATCATTCACATTCACAGGTCTGGGGATTGGGACATGGACATAACTTTTTGGAGGACCACCATTCAATCCATTACAGTGATGGGGCTGTATGAGGAAGACGTTTGTCAGGGGAGCAGGATGCCGGTTGGGGAGCAGGCACTGAGCTCGCGGCTGCTCCTGCCTTAGTCCAGGACTGAGGACACGGGGACTGGCTCAGGGCGAGGCCGTGGGCATAAAGGGGAGGAGGTGGAATCTGAGACATTAGATAGAAGAGTGTTCCAGGGCTTGGTCACTGTGTGGATGGTGAATGTGAGAAAGGAAAGTTTAATTTAAAAACTTTTAACTAAAGCATGTTCAAAATGTGTGCTGTAGAATACTGGAGCTTGGAATGACAGGCACCCTGTGGCGGCATGGTGCTAGAGGCACACACATGGGGGAACTCCGGGTCAAACAGGGCTGGACAGGCTTCCACTCTGCGGCCCTTCCCAGCCATGGCACGCCCATGCATATGGCGGCTCTCCAGAGGGGACCACGTGGAACAGCCTTTCCCAAACCTATTTGACTGTTTTCCCTAGATTATCTCAAAGGACAAAGGACCCACACTCTGGAAAATATTGCTCTTAGGCTCCCATCCTCTGCAGTAGGGACTGGGGAGAAAAGAAAATGTGAGGGCCAGAAGGACAGAGTAAAGAAAACTGAGTCAGTCAGGTCATCTGGTGAGGGCCAGTTTGTTTCCCAAGATCTTTGCCAGCAACAGGGATGGCCACAGGGTCCGAGGGAGTTTGCAGACACCACTCGAAGGCTTGCACAGGTGCCTTTGACTTGAATTGTCTGTGGGACTGTGCTATGGTTTGGGTTCTTCTTTCTCTGGTGCCTCCTTATCCACAGCAGAAGCTCTTGCTTTAGAGGAGGTGTGGCACATAAGTGTCCACCATTGTGCCAACTCTGAACCCTTGGATGTCGACTCCCATACTGCCAGGAGCAGGACGGCTAGCACAGGAGGGCAGGGATGAGCTGTGAGCCCTTCTTACTTTACACCTCAAAGAACTGCCTTCCCACCTTTCCTCTCTGCGTAGAAAGGGACCTTCCAAGAACACAGCTGTCCTCTTCCTGTCCCCTGACCTCCACAGTAATCCCAGACCCTCCAGTATTTAGCACCTCTTGTATCATGTAGAGAAGGTTGGTGGTGCCAACGACAAATATAGGCATCAATTTTGCAATTATTGTAAAAAGGTTGAATGTTTACTGAGCTCTGAGTATGCATGAGACACTATATTAAGTGTTTTACATGTAACACCTCATTTAATTCTCATGACAGCCCTAAGGGATAGGTGCCATCAATCATCAGATTTTATAGGTAGGGAACATGAGGCACATAGGGATTAAGTTACTTGCCCAACGATGCATAGCTAGTGTGTGGTACAACCAGCAAGTGACTTCAGGCAGTCCAGAGTTAAAACGACATTCACAACCACCAGATTACAAATTTAATTATAGATGCTTTAGATTTCATATGTTGGTAAGACATGAAAATGGAAATATGCAGAAGGCAGTGGAGTATACAGAACTGGACAGGCCTGGGCTCAGAGCCATTGGGGATGGTGGTTGAAAAGAGCCCATGTATAAGTTTACTCAAACTATGGGGTCGATAGTCAGTTATACAGATTTACAGCGCAGAAAGAGCAGCATGCAAAGATTTTATGTATTAGTGGGGTGTTTTCCCAAGCAATGAGTTAGAAATAACTGACTACTGTCATCACAGTCCACGGCCAGAACATTCCAACTGTGCGGAAATAGGACCCAGACACAGAAGTCTACCTCCTAAATCATGCTGAAAAGTCTGAATTGGGTGGGATTTCTGAGAAGCGAATACCTCTCACTGCTCCCATAAGTGCAGTGGAAATCCATGGTCTGCGGCAAGCACTGGTGAGAAGATCTGATCTACTGCAGCTCTGCCTTAGCATCTCTGCAGACACAATGCCCTTCCTACTCCCTTGGGACCTGGAGCCCTTCTTCCAGGAGCTGCCTGCACTGCAGACAACCAGGAAATAGTAGCTGAATTGATTGAGCCGAGGAAATGAGAACCACCCTAGTCCAGCTGCATTTGCTCCTGGAAACATTATCAAACTTAGAGTGCTTTCATTGACCCATCACTATTTCATTGCAAATGTCTGAATTTTCCTCTACGTACTGGGACAAAACCACGATAAATTGCTCCCTACTTACACTGAATTTCATTTTGTTCTGATTCATTGCCTGCTTCAGGGACCTTCTAAAATCAGTTTATGGAATCTACAGCCCAGTGGTTCCCAGAGAGAATGAGCCTAGGTTCCAGGGAATGCAAATGTCTGCAGACTTGTAGCCAGCTCCCAGGCTCCCTGCAAAGGTATCCTAAGCCCCTAAGTATTTCCTCTCTTAAAGCACACGTCACGGGCACAGGCAGAATATTTTCAAGTTACTTCTTTCTTGTTAAGGGACAGTCACTCCAAGGTCTACGAATAGACAGAAGTGCTGTTGTTAGTGGCAGTTTTATTGTGCTAGTCTTAGGTTTAGTTTAGTGATTCTTTTTTAAACTTGTGTTTGTTTCTCTTTTGTTCCTAAAAGAAGCTATGTCTTCAATGCTGCATTTGAAACATGATGTTGAACCTCTCTCCTGGCTGTTTATGGCTGGAGGAAGACTGTTCATGTGAAAGGGGGCTTAGTATCTCACTTGTGAATTGTGACTTTTATTTGACACATTTCCAAGTACGTGATAGAAATCTTTAGAGCCAGTGATGGGTTATTATGTAGCAGTGGCACCTGGTATCCTGCTAAATTTTGATCTGTATGTAAAAGTTATTCTTGATTCAACTTAGAATTGACTCTCTTATAGTGTCTGTCAGATAGTGGTTGAACTGGCCAGGCTGTGGGGTGTGGCACAGAATGAGGCACAGTTTCTGTGCCATGAGATAGAAGACATAGCGTCACCTCAAGTTAGCACATATGAAAATGGCCACTTATTGAAATATGCGGACACTTCTCATGAATATAAAAAACATATGATCAGGAAAGTAAACAGATGGATGGCAACAAAACTGAATAATGTGACAACTGTACGGAGTTCTTGCAATTTCCTGAAGCTTTCTTTTCCATAATCAGTGTTCACCTTTAAAGTCCTTCATATGTACACCCAAAATTTTGAGTATTTGAAAATGTGCCTTATAGACACACACAAAAAGGTTGCAAACCACTGATCTATTCCCAAAAACATCAACTAGGTTCTGATACACATCCACCCCACACAAACTTTCGTTCGTGTTTACAATTCTTATTTTGGACTTTTTAATGTTCTTCAAATTTTGCTGCTTTTCTTCAGTGACTCTCAGCCTGTGCTGATTTCCCCCATGTTTCCATGTATGCTGCAGCGACCTCTGTGTCTACCCTAAGTGTGAGCCCAGGGAAATTGCCCTCGCTAACACTGAAGAGTGCCTTGAAATCTCTGGCTCTTAGACAAATAACAAACTTCCAAAGTGATTGTTACTGGGAACCACAAAAGTTGAAAATGGAGGACAGCTAGCTGGAAACTCCCCTCATCCCTTCACCTCTGCCATTGTCAGGGTTGCTGATAAGGATTAGAGGCAAGTTCTCTTGGCTGGTCATGTGTTGTGATGGTTGTAATAGACAGGGGTCCTTGACTCTGAGAGCCATGGCCCTCAGGACCTTCCCATCCTGGGCTTCCCCACAGTGTCACCTAAGAGCCCTGGCTCTGTGGGAGGCAGGGCTAGGTGGAAAGTGCATGAACTTGGCCAACACCCAGACTGGGACCGCTTCTTATACTACTGTGACCTTGGCAGAGTTAACTACTTATGTGAGCCTCAGCTTTCACATCTGGAAAATGGAGATGGAAATAAAATTTCCTCCTCATGGTTATTAAAATTAAATAAGATCATGTCTATCAAGTGCCAGCATGGAGGAGGCACTCAGTAAACGTTCATTTCCTTGCCCTTCCACACTGGTAAAGTAAACAGTAATTCCCTGCTGGGCTGCAGCCTCTTTTCTGAAACTGAAATATCTGCCCATCTGCTGATGGGGATAATGAGACATGCTTCCTTAGTGAATTCATCAGACTTCTTGTTGGACTATGATGAAGCAGGGGCAGAGGGGAGATCTGAATATACAACACACGTGTAGGCCTCATACCTAGATAATAAGGAGTGAGTCTGGGCTATCCGTGGTCACCTTACTACAAACCTCATCACAGGCAACAGAGGGGAACATGCCCCTTCAGAAGATTTGCCTACAATGGCAAGACTGTTTCATTTGCCAAGCCTGTGGCTCTCACTGGGCCCACTTAGGTCATTTTTCCCAGGCTTCTTGCAGCTACATGTGGCCAATGGAAAGTGGGCCAATCCTGAGGGTCCTCCATGTTCTCCCCTCCCCACCTGCCAGGTGGATGTCAATGTCCTGGACGATCCAGGAAACAATATGTTGAAGTGGGAGTGCTTCTGGCAGCCTGGGTCCCTAAGTGGCCGTGGAGAGCAGAGCACCACCTGCCCACCACCTGGACTTCACCCAGCAAGAAACTGTCTTTATATGAAGTCATTAAAACCTCCAGGTTTTCCCTTTACAGCAGCTAGCATGACCTTAACCAATAAACCTGGTGAAACAAGAGGTAAGTTTTTAAAACTTGCCCCTTGTGATGCATTTGGCATTCTTTTGAACATGACAGCACCATTTATATTTTGTTACTATGAGGAAACAAATTTCATAATTGCTTAAAAACTACCTATATGGTCTATCTATGCAAAATATGCTGTGTATATCAATATAGGAAATATAGAACAAGGTTTTCTATCAACAAGAAATCTATTTGATTTTTTGCCTAACAGTTTCAGCCAAAAGCCAGGGTTAGTGATTAACTGCATGTATTGTGTGCTAAACTAAACACTCCTGCTGCCAGGGGCTGTGTTGGGGGAGGGCGGGCTCTATAAAGAAGGGAGAATAAACAATTATTTTTTCTAAATTACTAGAAATTCATAAATTAGAAAATTAAATTTTCCTAAAGTATTTTCTATGCTCTTGTTTTATTTCCTTAAACAAACTACTATGCTGAAAATAATTGTACCTTTGCCCGTCTTTAGCTTCACCAACTGTAAAGTCAGGGTTACTTAATCCATAGGATCTGAGGCTTAGACGGGAGCATGTCTACCTCCCAGCCTAATGCCTAGCACAATAAATATTCAAGAATGCACACAGTAACTATTGACCTCTTTCTTACTTATTTGGTTTACTGGATTTTGTTTTGAAATTATGGTTAGGAATGTGAATTATCACCCTCGGAGACTTTTAATGTATCTTTGACTGCTTATGCCAACCAACATCAGTTGGTGCTAGAAAGCAGTGCTTTTATTTATGGCATCTAGTCTTATAGTTCATCTTGACTTCTTCTTACTTTTACAGCCTTCAGGTTATCATCTTCAAATCTTTTTTATAGGGAGAAGAAAATAAAACACCCCTGGTAAATTACAGTTGACCTTTGAATAATGTTGGGGTTAGGAGTACTGATTCCCGCACAGTTGAAAATCCATGTATAACTTTTGACTCCCTCAAACTTAACTACTAATAGCCTACTGTTGACCGGAAGCCCTACTGATAATAAACAATTGCTTAATACCTATTTTGTATGTTATATGTATTATATACTGTATTCTTACAATAAAGTAAGCTTGAGAAAAGCAAATGTTATTAAGAAAATTGTAAGGAAAATACACTTGCAGTATTTATGGAAAAAAAATCCACATATACCTGTGTAGTTCAAACCCATGTTGCTCAAGGGTCAACAGTATTATGCAAAGATGAACAAATGCTTTATGTGAGCTGGGGAACACCCCAGCAGAGCAGACTCCCAGACTTCAGACGCTGTTGCAGCAGCATGGGGGCCCATCACAGTCAAGGCCAAGGTGGTTGCTGGTTCCAGCTGAGGTTAACAGAAGTCAGGACTTCCTGTCTCAGTATACTTCTGCCCGCTCAACTCCTGTGCTGGGAGGATGAAGAGAGGAAGGAGAGGGGAAAAGGTAAAAGAGAGATCAGGAATTGAAAAAGGAAGAAGTAGCTTTGCTGGCTCTTCATTGAAGAGGCCAGGTGATGTGTGCACACAGTAGAGTTTGAGAAGCCCAGTTCTTAAAGCACCTGGTCTGATTTACATTCCCACCAGCCCTGTGTCAGACCACTCACTGCACACTATTTTCCAGGGTTAGGTGAACAGTGTCATATTATTTGGTTTTGCAATTATTTGGTTACCACTGATGTTAATTTTTTCATATTCTGTTTTAATATTGTGTTTGTGTATCTTCATTTGTGAATTGACTGTTTACCATCTTCCCCATTTTTATTGTCATGTTCACCTTTATTTTTCAAATTAAAATAATTTTGTTTTTCTTACTACATTTTTCTGCTGCTCAGTGTATAAAAATGAATAACTAAAATCTTAAAAGCAAGAATCACCTTTTATGTTTATTCAAAATAGAATTATATTAAGGATGCCATTTTATAGCCTACTTTTAAAAAATTCTATTAAGAAATAGTTCACATATACTATTCTCCCACTTACAGAGTATAATTCCATCTTTTTTAAGCATATTTAAAGCTGTACAGACATCACCACAATCTAATTTTTGGATATTTTCATCACCCCAAAAGGAAATGCTGCCCATGCGCAGTCACTCCCATTTGCCTTTACACCCCTCAGGCCTAGGGAACTACCAGTCTACTTTCTCTCTATATAAATTTCCTATCCTGGACTTCTCATGCAAATGGAGTCATTTCATAAATGGTCTTTGCAACTGCTTCTTAGCATAATATTTTCTTTTTGTAAACACAGCATGCACATCACTTACAGGCTATCTGTGGCTACTCTCACCTACACCAGCAGAGTTGAGTAGTTGCAGCCAGATGGGCTGCATAGACTCAAATATTTACTATCTGGCTTGTTAGAGAAAAAGTTTGCTGATTTTTGTTATAGGCCAAAGAAGGCAACCAAGAATTCAGGCCATCATTGGTTGATTTGGGGCTATTTGGGGTAGAGGGATGAAAAGGAAATAAATAATGCATGACAGGATGGAAAGGAGCTTAATGGTTTAACTACAGATAAACTCACTGTAAATACTACACTCAGAGTTGCCAATGGCAGGTTGAGTTCTTCTCAGATCAGATTACTCCAACTTCTTCTGCCTCGCTGCTTGATGCTGAGGCCACCAGGATATTCCAAGATAATCTCCTTATTTTAAAGACATCTGATTAGCTACATTCATTCCTATTGCTGAATTAATTCCCTTTTGCAGTGTAAAATAACATGTTAACACGTTCTGAGGATTAGAGCATGGACATCTTTGGGGGGCTTTAGTCTATGGTCCATTTTGAGTTAATTTTTGTATGTTGTGTGAGGTAGAGGTCCAACTTCATCCTTTTGCATGTGGTTATCCAGTTATCTCAGCAGTATTTGTTGAAAAGACTCTTCTATTTATATGACCTACTTTTTATCTTAAAACAATATAACATTAAAATATGCTTATACCAGTAAATATGATGTATCACTTTAAGTGACCTAATAGAATTTTACTTTTTGGATGGACTATAGCCATAATCTGCTCAATTGATCTCCCAGCTTCCATAATTGCCCCTCTACAGTCCTTTTTTTCATAAACAGAGTGGCCTTTGCAAAATGCAAAACTAGTCATGTGACTACTGTCTCTGCCCTTAACAGAGATTCTCATTAGGAAGAGGACAAAACTCTTTATCATGCACCCTCCTTCCCTTTGTCTTCAGCCTAATCCCATGCTCACTCTCCACCTGTTTCTTCTCAGGTCCTCATTAAAGCCATTATTGCTTCAACCGCAAGCCAGTCTCCCTAACGGGAAAGCCTCTTACAGCACCACATATCTTTCCTTTGCAGCCCTTTTCACATTGCAATTTTAAATTTATTTGTTGGGTGTCATAAATGATGGCTTCTTGCACCAGACAGTAAGCTCTAGATAGGAATTGTCTGCTTTTACTAATCATCGTAACTTCAGGTTTCAGCACATGATATTTTGAGTAAATAAACAAGGGAAATACATGTTTTACTGTGTATTTGACTTTTAACTGTTATGATATTTTTTATTTACAGAGTCTTAAATATATATATGAATGTATAAATCTTTTCTTTCACAATTTGTCTTTGTTAGAGCTATGTTTAAAGTCCTTCTCCACTCCACAAATATAGAAATATTGACCTATTTTCTTTTACTGCTTTTATACTCCTACTAGAAGCCCGGTGCACGAAATTCGTGCACGGAGGGGGGTTGTCCCTCAGCCCAGCCTGTACCCTCTCCAATCTGGGACCCCTGGAGGGATCCCTCTCACAATCCAGGGCTGCTGGCTCCCAACTGCTTGCCTGCCTGCCTTCCTGATTGCCCCTAACCGCTTCTGCCTGCCAGCCTGGTTGATGCTTAACTGCTCCCCTGCCAGCCTGTTTGCCCCCAACTTACCTCCTCTGCCGGCCTGGTCACCCCTAACTGCCCTCTCCTGTTGGCCGTCTTGTGGTGGCCATCTTGTGTCCACATGGGGACAGGATCTTTGACCACATGGGGGCAGACATAGTGTGTGTTGGAGTGATGGTCAATCTGCATATTACTCTTTTATTAGATAGAATAGAGGCCTGGTGCAGGAGAGGGGGGCAGCTGGTTTGCCCTGAAGGGTGTCCTAGATCAGGGTGGGGGTTCCCTTGGGGCATGGGGCGGCCTGAGCAAGGGGCCTGTGGTGGTTTGCAGGCCAGCCACGCCCCCTGGCAACCCAAGCGGAGGCCCTGGTATCTGGGATTTATTTATCTTCTACAATTGAAACTTTGTAGCCTGAGCAGAGCCAAGCCTCCTGCTCCCTCCGTGGCGGCAGCCATTTGTGTTGGGGTTATAATTGAAACTTTGTTGCCTTAAGCGGAGTCTGGGCCTGGCCAGGGTATGCGGAAAGCTTTGCTTCCCCTGTTGCCACCGGCAACTCTGGCTTGCTCTCTCAAGCTCCGTTCTGCCGCCATTTGTTTGAATTTGTTTACCTTCTATAATTGAAACTTGGTAGCTTGAGTGGAGGCTTAGGCCTGCAATGGCTATGGAAAGCTTGGCTTGCTCTGTTACCTGGGAAACCTTGCTCTCTGTGGCTGTAGCCATCTTGGCTGGGGTTAATTTGCATACTCGCTCTGATTGGCTGGTGGGTGTGGCTGGTGGGTGTGTCAATGGTATGGTCAATTTGCATATTACCTTTTTATTAGGTAGGATTGTTTGCATTAATATCTTTAATCTACCTGCAATTTATGTTTGGCATGTGGTATAAATTAGGGAAATAACTTTACTTCAGAAGTGGTTCACCAGATTCCCAATCCTTTTCTCTCCTTCCCTTGCAGATTTGAAGTGACTTGTTGATTGCACACTAAATCCTTTTCCATGTCTAGTTATGTAAATAGTGTATCCTACACTGGTAGTATTTGCCAATGTTGTGTTTTTGTTTTTAATCCTCACCAGAGGATATTTTTTCCATTGATTTTTACAGAGAGTGGAAGAGAGAGGGAAAGACAGAGAGAAATATCAATGTGAGAGAAACACATCGATTGGTTGCCCCTGCACAAGCCCTGACCAGGGAGCCTGCAACCTAGGTACCGTAATTGAACCCGGGACCCTTTGGTCTGCAGGCCAATGCTCTATCCACTGAGCCAAATGGGCTAGGGTGCCAGTGTTTTAATTACTATAGCTTTATGCTATGTTTTGGTGTCTGATAGTCACATTTTCCAAGAAAATACGTTTTATAAAATAATATCTCGACTTATACAATTTGAATAAAGGGTTACCAGACAGAGATCTGTTCCTCAGAGCACTGGGGTTCTCAAGCTTTAGTGGGCCCCACCCCAGAGTTTCTGACTCAGTAGGTCTGCGGTGGGGCCCATGTATTTTCATCTCTAACAAGTTCCCTGATGATGCTGACGCTACTGATCCAGGGACCACAATTTGAGAACCTCTGCCTCAAATGCTTGAAATAAAGAATATGGCCAGCCTGAGAACGGTCCTGGTGCCTTCTCTGAATTGATTCCGTGGTGAGTCTGCTGGGGGTTTCTCTGGCCCTGCTCCTGGCTCTACTTCAAAGCCCAGCCAAGAAGCACAGCCCCCTTTCACAGCTGCCCTGCTGCTGACAGCTGCACACGCAGCCAGCTCTGTGCCCTTTTAAGGACATGGTGACTCTCTGTGCTATAGGTTCTCATGATTTTCCTTGAGTTTAAGGGGAAGGAAGTTGAGAACTCCACTTTGGTTTCCGCATTCCTACTTCCTCAGCTATTTAATGGCTCCTTGGTCCACACAAAGGGATAGTTAATCACTAACACCTGCTTCTGATCCCAGACCCACAGCCAAGTGCTTGATGGAGACTTTTCCCACCTATTCCTACAATGAAGTATATTTAAAGAAATAAACATAGTTTGAACAGTTTAGCCCTACAATCTATACCACTGTGGGGAAGCCTGTGTCTTCTCTCTGAAAGGGACAACATTATTTGTGGGAAATAAAATAGCATTAGAGGTGCTGTCTGCTGTGGGTTCACTCTGCTTTGTCCTTAAGACAGAAGTACATGATTATATTTTACATGAAATATGTGGTCATAGGAAACCGTTTGTTTTCTCCCACTCGCATTTCCCCCAGTAAGGTCACCCACAAGTTAGGTAGAAAATTATTTGCATCTCCTTGAGGGATATACCTTCTAAGAATGCCTCCTTTTCATTTTTACTTTCATGGTATCTAAACCACACCATCAGAAGACCTCTTCTCCAGGCACAAGCAGACAAGGGTTTCTATACAACCCTCCCTTCATGCATTCCCATATTCAGCACACACTGAGCAAGGCTGTCTCTCAACAGCAGCCTGGGAACACAGAAGGATACATCTCTGTCCTCGAGGCCTCACTCGCCGTTGATGGATGTGGATGCATTAGTTAACAATTACAATACAGCCTGATAACTATTGCAATGGAGGTAATCAGAGAATGGGGGCGACAAAGGCCAGGGCTCTGCCTTCAGCTTGGTGGGGAGCTGGCAAGCACAACTCCCAGAGAGGATGGGGGAGGGGGGCTTGTGTGCATATGTATTTCTATTATTCACTGTTACTGTTATTGTTGTTTCATTTTTACTTTTTCAATAGTGGTACATTCGCATGTGTGACAATTCATTCAGTAAGTATGAAGAGGGTAATAGAAGTGCTGTGCAATAGAAATATGATGTGATTTCAAGTGTGATGTGATTTCAGATTTTTTAGCCATATTTTTTTAAAGTAAAGCAAAAGAAGTGAAATTGCTATATTTTTTTCTTATTAATCCTCTCCCAAGGATATTTTTCCATTGATTTTTATGGAGAGTGGAAAAGAGGGAAAGAGAGAGAGAAAGGTCCATGTGAGAGAAGCACATCAATTGGTTGCCTCCTGCACGAGCCCAACCAGGGCTGGGCCAGGGAGGAGCCTGCAACCAAGGTACATACCCTTGACCGGAATCGAACCTGGGACCCTTTGGTCCACAGGCTGATACTCTATTCACTGAGCCAAACTGGCTAGGGCTGAAATTGCTATTAGCACTATATTTTATTTAATCCACATATATAAAATCAATACAACATCTAATCAGCATAAAAGTTTATTGAGATACTTTACATTCTTTTTTGTACCAAGTCTATGAATTGATACAAAGTGTATTTTACATTATAACCAACAGCAAATTGGAATAGCCATATTCCAGGTAGCCACATATGACTACAAGATGAGATAGTAATGCTTCTCTCCCATTTCTGCCCTGAAGCCACTGAGTGCCCCTCCCTAGATGTGTTTGATAGGTAGCCTCCAGTGTATTCTTTCACTGGCAGTTTCCATGCACACAAGCAATTATACACATTTACCCACAAGCAGTTCTGCACACATACATGCAAACAACAAAGCAATAATCACATTGTTGTGCATTCTGCTTTGTTCACTTAGTAATAGATGTGTCATATCATTACTTAGGAAGCAAACTCAATTTCTTATTTTATTTTATTTACTTGTTTATTTATTTTACTGCAGAGTATCCTATTTTTTGGATGTCACAAATCACTCATTTATTCTTTATCGATAAGTATTTAGGTGGTTTTCAATATTTGGCATTTATAAATAATTTCAGCTGAGTTTCCAAAGATACAAAGAATAAGGAGCTAACCCAGTGAGTATGAGGAAATGACATTCTAGCAAAAGGGAATAGCATGAAGGAAGGCATGAGGCCCAAGAATGCATGGCACTCGGGGATAATTTCTTATGGCTCAAGATGTCTGGAGAGTGGAGTGTACAGAAGAGAGGGGAGGAGGCTGAGGGGTAGGAAGACACCAAATTGCAAACAGCCCTGCAAGTGTCATATTAAGGAGTTGGGACTTCATCCCAGGAGAATCATCAAAAGATTTTAAGAAGCAAGGAAGAATAAATAAATGATTGACTTAATAAATAATTGGGGGAGGAGAGACAAATCTTCCATATTGATGAATTCTGGTTAGTAGATGTAGAAGGTGTGATGCAAGTGGAAAATCACCATGTAGACCACTGCAGTAATAGTTCCTGAAGGCATGATCTACTGATGTATATTCAAATTAGTGGCCAAAACGTTGAGAAACAGGATATTTGCATAGCCTCAAAGTATCTCCACCGAACTATGTATTAATTATTAGAGGCCCGGTGCATGAAATTTGTGCATGGGGTGAGGATCCCCTCAGTCCAGCCTGCACCCTCTCCAATCCGGAACCCCTCCAGGATCAGGCCTAAACCAGCAGTCGGACATCCCTCTCACAATCTGGGACTACTGGCTCCTAACTGCCCCCTGCCAGCCTGATCACCCCTAACTGCCCCCCCTGCCGGCCTGGTCACCCCTAACTGCCCCCCCCACTGGTCTGGCCGCCCCCTGTTGCCCCCCCTGTCGGCCTGGTCACCCCACACAGCCTGCTGTTGAGTCGTTTGGTCATCCCTCACTAACCTCCCTGCCAGCCTTGTCACCCCAGGCAGCCTGCTGTTCATTACTGTTACTGTGATGGTGTCCCAGACAATTTGCATATTCCTCTATTATTAGATAGATTGTGATGATTTTAATGTATGTCCAAATATTCTTTGATATTCCCCCTCCTGGAAGTGAAGCTTAATTCCACTGGACTTAAGGACTCATTTCTAATGAGTAGGATGTGGAAAAGGAAAAATAATAACTTTACAGTGGACAAACCTGGCAGGCACCACTTAGTAGAGTATCCTGACAAATATGATGAGATGGGCACTGTACCTCTATGATATTCGTTCCCCAAATCCATAACCTAAGTCTTATCATGAGAAAACATCACATAAACCCAACTTGAGAGATATTCTGCAACATTCCTCACCCATACTCTTCAAGTGTCAAGGTCATGAAAAACAGAGAAAGGTTCAGCAACTAAGACTGAGACTAAGGAGAGGTGTTGACTAAATGCAATGTGGTCTCCTGGGTTAGATCCTGGTACAGAAAAAAAGATATTTGGAGAAAAACTGGAAAATATGAAGAAAGTCTTCATTTTAGTTAATACAATTGTACTAATGTTAACATCTTAGTTTTCATAAATGTGCCATAGCTATTTAAGTTGTTAACATTGGGAGGAAGTGGGTGAAAATACACTGTAACACACTGCTGTTGTTACAGCTACTCTATAACATAAAATCATTTTGAAATAAAAAGTTTTTAAAAGAACCAGAGGAGTGACATGGTAGATTCATATTGTGGAATAACCCAGTGGTTGTGGGGAAAAGGAGATTGGGAGTAGAAAAGGCCAGAGCAAGGTTCTGCTACAAAACTCAGGAAGAGAAAGTGGAGGCCGATGGGAATGGGGCAGAAGGAATCTGAGGCCACGGACAGACTGGAAAGGTCTCCAGAAGGAAACTCAGTCAGGCCTGGTGATGGTTTGGATTAGGAAGTGGGGGATAGGAAGACTCAGGACAACACCAGTTTCCAACCTCTAGGAATTAGATTGGTAATGATGCCATTCACTGAGATGGAGAAAATAGGAGGAATAACAGGTTTGGGGGAAGCATTAATTCTGTTTTAGACCAATTCAGTTTGGAGTACATTTGAAAAACCCAAGTATCCATTAGGCAACTGGATATGTGAGCCTACAGGTGAGGAGGGAGAGCTGGATCTAGATGGTTGTGGAGAGTCTGACATTTAAAGGGTGGTTGAGGCCAGTGAAATGAGATGGCTCAAGGCGAATGGATAGCGTAGAGAGAGGTCCAAGAGCACAGGCGTTCAGAGGCTAGGCCAGGAGGTGTCAAGGAGACCAGAGCATGTCCAGAGAAGTGGTGATAGAGGCCGAGTTCTAGAGGCAGGCTGCCAGGGCCAACACACTGGCTTTGCCACCTACCCTGTGTGTGACATAGGACAAGTTATTTAATCTAATAAGACTGTTGTCAGGATTACATGAGACTCTATCTGCAAAGTTCTTAGGATAATGCTGGGCTCATGGTGCTCAAAGAATGCTAGCAAGTTGAAGGCAAAGGAAAACTAGAGAGTGCTCTGGAAGCTAAAGGTGGCTCATAAAGAAGGGTATGCACTTCACACCCCTTCTGATAACTGTTATTATTATTATCATCATCATTATTATCTTTGTTAATCCTCACCCGAGGATATTTTTCCCATTGAAATCAAACCCACGACCCTTTGGTGCATGGGCCAACACTGTAATCACTGAGCAAGGCTCCCTTTAAGGTAAGTATTATCAAAAACTGGAAAATAAGTGCTGGCAAGGATGTGGAGAAATTGGAACCTTTCAGCCTTGCTGGTGGTTTATAACAGAGTCTGCTACTATAGAATACAGTTTGGTGGCTCCTCAAAAAGTTAAACACAGAGTTACTGTATGATTCAGCAAATCCACTCCTCATATATACCCAGAAGAAATGAAGGCAGTGATTCAAACAGATACGTGTACACTCAAGTTCATAGCAGCATTATTAACAACTAGAGGCCTGGTGCACGAAATTCATGCACAGGGTGGGGGGTCCCCTCAACCCAGCCTGAACCCTCTCCAATCCGGGACCCCATGGGGGATGTCCGACTACTGGCAGTCGGACATCCCTCTCACAATCTTGGACCACTCGCTCCTAATCGCTCACCTGCCTGCCTGCCTGGTTGCCCCTAAATCCCCCCTGCCAGCCTGGTTGCCCCTAACTACCCCCCACTGCCAGCCAGGTCACCTCCAACTGCCCTCTCCCTGCCAGCCTGGTTGCTCCTAACTGCCGCCCCCTGCTGGCCTGGTCACCCCCAACTGCCCCCCTGCCTGGTCTAGTCTCCCCTCACTTCCCTCCCTGCCAGCCTAATCATCCCCAACTGCCCCCCCTGCCGGCCTGGTTGCCCCCAACTGTCCCCCTCTGCTGGCCTAGTCATGCCTAACTGCCCCTGCTGGCCTGGTCACCCCCAACTGCCCCCCTGCTGGCCTAGTCACCCCCAACTGCCCCCCCTGCTGACCTGGTGGCCCCACACAGCCTGCTGTTCAGTCGTTTGGTCGTCCCTCACTAACCCCCCTGCTGGCCTGGTTGTAGGTAGCCATCTTTGTGAGGGTGTGAGGGTCAATTTACATATTACCTCTTTATTATATAGGATGGCCAAAAGGTGGAAACAATCCAAGCGTCCATCAACAGGGGAATGGATAAACAATGTGGTACATACACACAGTGGAACATTACTCAGCCTTCAAAAGGAATGAAGCTCTGATACATTCACGTGGGTGAACCTTGAAAACCTTATGCTCAGTGCAGTGAGCCCAGCATAAAAGGACAAATACTCTATGGTTCCATTTATATGAGAAACCAAGAATAGGCAAATTCATGGAAACAGAAAGTTGAATAGAGGTTATCAGGATTTGGGGGAGGAGGCCTGGGGAATTATTTAATGAATATAGAGTTTCTGTTTGGGATGATGAAAAAGTTCTGGCGATGGTTACACAACATTGTGAATATACTTAATGCCATTGAATTGTACATTTAAAAATAGTAAAAATGGTAAATTTTATGTTGTGTATTTCATTACAATATGAAAAATTACTGGTCAATTTGGTAAAGAACTCAAATAAGATAAGCTCTGAGAAATCATCCTTTGTGTTTATTTCGTGACACAAGAGCCACTGGTGACATTTCTGGGGTCCTTGTAGTGGAGTAGAGGTCAAAAGTCAGCTTGCAGTGAGTGGAAGGATGATTGGGAAGTGTCTAGACCAGGGACTGACGAACTGTGGCCAAGACTGGCCTGCTGCCTGTTTCTGTAAGTAAAGTTTTATTGGAACACAGCCTCGTCCTTCCTGCATTTGCCTGGGGCTGCTTTTGTGCAGTGGCAGCAGCAGAGTTGAGTAGTTGCCAAAGAAACCGTATAGTCTACAAACAGAAAGTATTTACCTTCTGGCCCTTTACAGGAAGTTCCTCAGCCCCTGGACTACACAAGACCCCTGGACTTTCAAGAACTTTGAATTTCTCAGACAATCCTGCATTTGCGGTTATTGAGTAGAAGACAGTGCCCCTTCAGTCACCAAGTAGAACAGACAATAATAATAATGATGAATTTTCCTTCCTTTCCTCTAATTGGAGATACCTTTATCGTACCTTCTGGAGAGATTGTAAGTCCCTCTACCCAGCTCACTCAAATGACTCCCCACTACTAAATTGGCATGTGAATGGTGAAAATAAACACCCTGAGATGGCAACAAGTAACAGTTTGGTTTAAAGTTTCCCCATTAATGCAGGAAAATGCCCACAACCTGAAGCTTTTCAAGTGTTTATTAATTTACTCTCTGGGACTGGGTGTTGATAATTATTTAGATCAAAGAGGAAGCCAGCATATTTAGCACTTACTGTGTATCAGGAACAATGCCAAGGCTTGTGCCTAGTTGACCTAATTGATAATCATCATAACCATCAGGTGGCATTTCTACACTTCACAGCTGGGGCTCACTGCGTTAAGTGGTCACCCACAGACTCACAGGGAGTCCGTAGCAGAGCTGGGGTTTGAAGGGGTCTGCTGGGTTCCAGGGCCCCAGGCTGTTTCCATAGCACTGTGCAGTCATCCTGGCCTCTGTGGCCACCAACAGCCTCAGAATGTTCCTTGTGCCCATTTTAAGTAGCATCTACTATTGTTGTATTGTAAATCATCGAATGAGATATAAGACGCCTTAATGAGCCAATTAATTAGGAGTCATTTATTGGGCGTGGCCCAGAGGAAGGTGTCTTTTTCCGAATCTCTGAGCCCCGACATAGAGGAAACGTCTCATATTTATACTTTTCGAGCCTCTTTGTTTGCAGATATTACCAAGGGCACTGTATGAGTTATTGTTACAGATAGTTGCAACCTTGAATACATAATGAGTTTGTACTTGGCATAATTATTATCAGTACTAGTCTATTTTAGTCCATTACATTGGATGGCTAGCTTGCAAGATCAGACAGTTACGTTTATCTTTTTCTATTATTTGAACTAAAAACAAAGTCATTTTACAGAATAATAGACTGTCTTAAAGTGACAGAGTTTGTAATGATAGAGTTTACAGGACTAGGGACTATCTAACAATAGCAGAGTTTCAAACAGCAGTTTTTTTATACAAGATGGAGGTAACTATGCTTCACTATCTGATGGCTTCTCAACCTTTTTTACACCTTGAGCCCTATATTTCACAGTAAGAGCTGGCCACGAAGGTGTGCCTCAAGTGGCTTTAGCAATACCTGCTCCACAGTTTGCTCCCATGTTGCCTATGCCCCAAGTCCCAGCCTGGTTCACCTGACTTTACCCAGAGGGTTCTCAGTGTGTTCTGCCAGTACTGTTTAATATCTGGGCTCCACTTGTTCCTACCTTACTGTCTGCTATAATTTCTCTAGCTCTTCTTTAGGTGACCCAGGGAGGCAGCAAGAGGGGAATCTAGTGGCTTCCCCAGTTCCCATCCATCATGTCCATATGGTCAGTGCATACACACACGGCATCCTTGTGACTTTTTCTCTTTGAGGCTGTCCTTGATAATGCAGCCTTTGCCTGCCTAGATTTCTGTAGCCATCCATGAAGCCAGAATTTAAAGGGAACTCAGAAGTTAGCCACCCAACCCTTGATTATATCAGTGAAAAAACCAGCTGTTGCCTACACAGGGTGAGCAACTTGTCCAGGCACACACAGCTCGTGGGCAGTGGATGCTGGGCTAGGAAGGCCCGGGTCTCCCAGCTCCCAGCTCCCAGCTCCCAGCCTGCAGCTCATTCTGCCGCAGCAGCTCACCGCCTCCTGCCTGCCTCAGCCGACTAAGCAGGAGTCGCCCCCTGCATGTGGAGTGCTTACCTTGGAGCCTTTTCATGAATGAGACCAGATGCAGAACTCCACATTGATCATTTCTGTCCCTCCCCTTTCTGCTTTCTGTTAAAGGCAGCCCCCCAGCTCCCAGCTGGCCCTGTCCCCTCCCCCATCCGGGAGAAGTTATTACATGAAGAGATCAGCTTACCAGTTTTCTCCCAAGCAGAGGCTGAGCTGGGAGCTCCGGGTAGTACAGTGAGGGAGAGCAGAGGGAACAGCACGGTGCCTAACGGAACTCCAGGGCCGGAATCCCGGGACACAAGTGCATCTGCTAGCTGTTAGCACTTGGCAGACGGAGCTCTCCTCTAGGGTAGTTCTAACTTTGGGTAATAATGTTTGTCAGCTACCTGATATTAACATTGCTCCACGTTCAAACAGCAGTGTTAGCAAGACCTGGGGGAGAGGTAAGCCAAATAAAATATCTTGTCAGAAGTTGTATTTTTGTCAGCATTATATTTCCTTTTCTATCTATCAACAGGAATCAGGGAATGGGCGTTTATGGTATGCAAAGAGTAATGCTTTTTATACTGCTGTTTTAGGCTTTCCTGCCATTTCTTATAAGCAGACTTGTTTTCTTCTTGAAGAGCCCCATAATTTCTAAAATCTCATTCTGAGGTGGTACAGTTGCCACCCTGGGGAGCTGGCATGGCCTTGATGACAGAGGTCTGGAGGTGCAGGCTTCTGCCGCTGCAGAAGGAAGAAAACGTGCAGGTCAGGTTCCCACCCAAGGCACTGTTAGGCATGCTGGAGGAATTGCTTTTGCATTACTTTTTCTCCTTGTATGCTTTGATGCACTTGGGAAAATCTGTGCTTAACTTTCTGTCACAGGTTTGAAGAAGGAATATGATACATATCAGGGCAAGAAGTGTGTCCAGATCTACCATAGAAGGAGGAATGTTGAAGTCCCGTGAGGATGATTTGTTCATATTGGTTCAGCTTATATGTTTGCTGCAAATAGTTCTGAACATCATAGATGCCTATAGGTGCCAGTTTTTAATGCAGGCAGAGATTGGAAGGGAGAATTATCGGCCGGAGAGGGAAGCACATAGAGGTATCCACCCTCGCCTGCAACAAATTTACCCCGTCCACTTCTTACACTCCTTACGCTGATGGAACGTCAAGGGCCTGAGTAATGAAAGGACAGCCTTTCCATCTTGCTCTTTGAAAAGCCAAGTGAAAGTGTGTCTCCTAAAAAGGCCATGGAGCCACTTTGGCATCTTTGTCTTTTGTTGGCATTGTCAGGATGGAGCAGGCTCTGCAAGCTGAAAGTAAGTACGTCCCCTCTTCTAAACGGAGGGAGGGAGAGAGCTCCCCAACCCACTGCAAGGCTGCTGTGGTTTCAGCTGGCCTGCTACTCTGTTCAGATAGACCTGTGGCTCAAGGTGTGCAGAAAGTGTCACTTGTTCTAGGCTTTTAGCCTATTAGTTACCCCTGTCTTTTGCTCTGCAGGTATTTTCTGGGCCTGTGGGGGAATGGAGGTCTTGAATGGGAATGGAAGGAACTGAATGGGTTAGTGATGCTGGAAGCTGAAAGCAAACCATTGTCCTCTAGTTGTAGTTGAAGTTCACAACTTCCCTATTGATTTTTCATTGTGCAGAGTAAATGACAAATGGGCCAGCCTAACAGCCTGGAGCACTTCGGCATGCGAGAGGAGAGCTCATATGGAAAATATTTCTATCGCCGCTGCATGTGCCTGTGCATGTAGTCAGGGGAGACCCCGTACAGAGCAAGCCACAGCACTCCAGCAGCCCTCCGTTGCGTGCCAATTACTCTTATTAACCACAGGGCCAAGGGCAGACTTCAGTTACCTGCACACAGCTGGCTTCTGGGGAAGGCCACTCTGGAATGTGTGTGCCCCCAGCCTTGGTCACATGCAGAGAGGCGAGAGCAGCTCTGTTTCACATTACAATCAGCAAAGCAGAGGCAGAAGGAAAGGGGATTGCACAGGCTCATCCAAACCCTGGTGCTGTTCAGACGGCACTCAGCACTTGGGAGAGGAAGGCAGAATTAAAGTGTGTGTGCACCTAGTAGCCAGAAACCCATCATAAGTGATGAGATGCCTGCCCTTCTGCCTCTTTGCTCTCCTCTGCTGTGCTAAGTAAGGACCCCTGTGTGCCTTTCCCTCTTTTCCTCCTTGTTTTTCTTCCCTGTATGTGTGTGGTGCAGTGCACACACTGCAAAGCTTTGGCTCCATAACCACCGTGCTCCTAAGAAATTGTACAATTAGTGGGATTCCTTTCCCCTGTTGGAAATAAAATGATGAGGGAGGAACATGAATAGCACCTCCTCCCTCCTTAAAAAGAATGTCGCTTATATGGATCTTTGAAGAATGTGGCGTTTATTTATAAGAGGCTGTTTTTTATTGCCGTGTTACTTATGAAACTCACCCATAATCACGTGGCGTCGCCCCCAAGTCACCAAGATTTCCTTTTTCTCTGCCAGCTGGCTTTCTTGCAGGTTTTAATTATCTCCCCTTTGGATGTTCATAAAAACACACTAGGGGAAGGAAGAGAGGAGAAGAAAGCCTACACCCGAGTGGTGCTCGGCTGGCTGTGCTCTCAGCATGGGGCTGGAAGCCCTCAGCAGACTCTGTCAGTTTTCTAGGGTGTGAGGTCCTTCCCGATAAGCAGGGGCTGGCAGTGGTGGGAGGAGAGAATGTAATTCAAAGCAAGCCTCATTTGGCATCCTGTTGCTGGCACTGTTGGCACTAACGATTGACATCCAAGGACAGAACAACCTGGCATGCTGTCAGAGCCCGGGTTTCAGGATAAACACAAAGAACTATTCCTTCTTTCACTTTCTGGTTGCAGAACACTGAGGACACTAGAAGCCTTGTCCTTGTCAAAATTAGGATAGCAGTGGTGTTCACTGTACAGACTGCACACATCCCCTAAAAGAATGTAAAGGACTGAAAGGTCAGCCGGATTTTTGGTGTGTTTTTCAGTGTGGGAAGCATGGCCGGGTCCAGCTTCTTTGTAGGATGCAGTAAAATTTGGGAGGGGGTATTTTCTTTCCTAAACTTGAACTTGCTTTCTCAGGTAAAATCAATAAGATCAATAAGATACTGTTATTGATAGGGAGGGGAAGGGAGAGGCAGCTAGAAACCTGTAAGATTCCATGTATTGTGGTGAGATAAGTACAGTACCCAGAAGCGAAATCAAAAAGATGTTTATTTTAGTTTTGATGAAGCAATTTGGCAAAATCTATAAAAATATTTAAAAATCTTAGCTGCTAATGAGTATGGTATTTCTTTTGTGGTGATGATCATGTTTTGGGATTAGATATTGTACCCTTTAAAAAAGCAATCCTACCTAATAATAGAGTAATATGCAAATTGACCATACCTTCGCTATACCCACAAGCCATGCCCACCAACCACGCCCACCAGCCACGCCCACCAGCAAACCGTTGCAGGGACGCTGGGGTGCAGCTGAGCCCAAGGCGGAGGCTTTCCAGGCCTTGGGCACCAGCGGAGAGCCTGCACGGATCGCAGGCAACCACTGGGGGTCGGCTCCTACGATCCTTAGCAGGGACGCTGGGTGCGGCCGAGCCCAAGGCCGGGAAAGCCTCTGGCGGAGGCTTTCCAGGCCTTGGGCACCAGCGGGGAGCCTGCACGGATCGCAGGCAACCACTGGGGGTCGGCTCCTAAGATCCGTAGCAGGGAGGCTGGGGTGCAGCAGAGCCCAAGGCCGCAGCCCAGGACCAAGCCCCGACCCTGAAAGAAGGCAGAAGGCAGTGGCCACAGCCAAGGCCTGGGTCCCCGGTGTTGGCAGAAAACTGGTGCAGGCAGCCAGGTGAATGAAGGTCTATTGCACGAATCTTCGTGCAAACGGGCTGCTAGTAAATAAATAATAAGCATCTCTTTGACCCTGCTTTTTCCATTTTTAATACATTATCATAGATCCACTCTGACGGTGAGCCATTTTTTCATAATTGGATTGTTGCAGCTGCCCTAATGTCCCTTGGTAAGGCACAGTGTGCAGTGGTCAAAAGAATGAAGTTGCTCTTTAGGTGCCGATATAAAATGACCGCCAGAATATGTTGTTAGGTAAGAAAGCAAGTTGCAGAACAATGTGTATAAAATGCGAATGTTGTGTAAAATGAGTTAACATATTTGTTTGTCCTCTCTCTGGAAGGATATACAAGGAATGGGGAGGGGGTGGCTGGGTGGAGGGCAGGTGAGAGACTGACATTTCACTCTAGTAGGTACCGTCCTCATCAAAAGCTTAGAGCACATGCTAAGGTGGAGAGCACATGAGTTAGTAGCTGGAACACTGAAGTGCAGCTCATCGAAGTCATTCCTAAGGACTAAAATTATGTTCTTTAGGTGACTAATTCACTCATTTAACACCTATTTGTAACCCCCCTGGGTTTCCCCATCTTTATAATGAAGATAATGGTAGCTACTTTAAGGGGTGGTTGAAAGGAATAAATGTGATAGTATGTATAGAGCTCTGACTTTGGTGTGCCATAGCAAACAGCCTTTATTGGCTAGTACGGCAGTTGCTGTTGCAGATGCTACCATGGTGTGCCACCTGGGTGCTGTAAAAAGCAAGGGGGAAAGGTAAGGTCTTTGTCTTTGATGAGCTTATATGTGCAAACAGTGGTCATGCAATAAGAAAGTCTCTTTCTAACTGCAAGAGCAGATGCAAAGAAGCAACAAAATCTGCCTAAGAAAGTGAAAAAAATTCCACAAACCATGCCTATTGAACTGAGTCTTGAAGGGTTGTGTGTTTGAGGTCCTCAGGACAGCCCCCAGGTCCAGTGATTTGATAACCAGCACATGGTTGCACCCACAGCTCTGAGCTATTCCACCGACAGGATTCAGAATAAAGTGAATAGAGGAAAGAAAGGTGCACGGGGCGGAGCGGGGGAGGCCAGGCACCAGCTTCCAAGGCGCTTCTCCCGTGGAGGCACAGAACACGCTTGATTCCCTAGCGATGGTGTGACAACACGCAAAATGTTGCCAACCAGGGAAGCTTGTTAGAGACTCAGCGCCTAGGGTTTTTATTGGGTGCTGGCCGCAGAGGCACCCTCTACCTGCCATGTACCAACATTACGGACTCCCAGAAGGGAAGCAGGAGTTCAGTACAAATCGCATTGTCTGTCCAGTGTGAGCACAGTGTGAACTCCTGTCAGTTCTGGGAATGTTGGGAACCCCCCCACCCCCCGCCCCGCCTCGCCTCAAAATCCAAGTTCCCAGAGGCCAGCCAATGGCCAACATCGTAAGTGGGTCTTTTTTAAGGAGAACAGTCAGGTCTGTGAATGGGTAGGCATTTTAAGTGGAAAAGTGTGGGGGCGGGGGAAGGACATTCCAGGCAGAGGGAAAAGATCAATAGGGCCCCATAAATAAGAACACAGCATATTCTGGAAACAATGCTTAGCTCAGATTACGGGAGCACGCCTTGTGAGGAGATGTGGCAGGAGTCGCCTGGATCCCAAGAGTTGGAGTTTTTCTCTGTGCCTTTGAAGCATCTAGAAATTCCATGTCTACGTTCTTAAGATTATCTTTTTATGGCATGTCATTTAGATGACCACTGTGGGCCATTTTCTTGGTCATAGATTTTTGAAAATTTTTTAAAGGATTAAATCAAATTAAATAATGAACGTAGAGTTGCTTTGTAAGCAGTGATAACCTCTATAAAAAGCTAGCCATCCTTATTAGTCCCTGGAGTGTTACTGGTAGCAAATAGGAGAGCAGGGTCAATGGAATGCCTGTAATGATAGATTCCTCTTGCACAGCTCTTAGCAGCTCCCCCTTTTCTTCACTCTCTGTCTAACATAAAAAACCAACTATGTGGAACTAACTTGGTAAAGCAAGACCCGAGTTTGAGCCTTGGGTCAATCACGTCTAGCCATATGACTTTTGACATTTTTAATTTTTTTAATTATGAAAGCTGTTGTTGTAAAAACAAATCAAGCAATAAAGAAACACAGGAAATAAGAAGTTAGAGGTTTCTCTTTACCTTCACTCCCTCCCCTCCTTCTTCCTGCCTCAGATGAAACCATTGTTAACAATTTAGCATTTGTCCTTCCAGAATCATGTCTCACATTTTTAAGCATAAGGGTATGTGCATATGTGTATGTTTATGCGAGTATGTGTGTATTATGCCTACAACTTGCAAATAATGCCTATGACTTGCAACTTTCATAATTTAAAAATATAAAAATGGCTCAGGCCATATGGCTAGATGTGTTTTGCTTCTTTTCTGATAGCTGGTGCCTCTTGTTTCCTCCTCTTGTCCTGTGATCGCTAGGACTTGCAGTGTACGTTGTTGAACTGTAGCAGTGAAAGTGAACGCTCTTGTTTTTTTCCAAGTTTAAATGGGAGAACTTTTAGTATTTCACCACTATGTGTAATGCCTGCCAGATGTTTCAAGTAGATAAATTTTATCTAGTTATAAGTTCCCGTCTAAGTTTTTACCAGGAATGATTGTTGAATTTTACCAAATATTGTTTGACTTCATCAAAATACTCATATAGTTTTCTCCTTTAACCTAATTATATAGTGAATTATATTAATAGATTTCTTAATGTTGGACTGTCTTTGCATTCTCAGAACTAACTATCTTAATCATGGTGATTTACTCAGAAAATCTGCTATTATATTTGATTTGTGAATATTTATTTTGAATTTTGTCATCTTTTTTTATAAGTACTGTTGGTTCATGGCTCTGTTTTATTGTGTACTACTCTAGGGTTTTGTTAGCTTTGTAAAATAAATTCAGAAGTTTCTCATCTTTTAGTGTGCTTTGAAACAGTATAAGTAACAGAGGAATTAGCCATTTCTTGAAGGTTTGTTGAACTTGGTCAAAAAACCAGCCCTTCTGTGGAGGGATGGTCTTTGACTATCTTTTCTTATTTCTAAAAAAATGTGTAAAATTTAATATATATAGGAAAATAAATGTAACATATAAGCAAGTTACGAAGCAGAATAATGAAACAAACACCTATGAACTCATCACCCATATAAAGAAATAAAGCATTCCCAATACTGTGTGCCATTCTCCAGGTATATCTTCCTCACTTCTCTCCCGCAAAGAGAACCATCATCCTGAATTTTACGGTTGTCATTTCCTTGCTTTTTGTTTTAATAATTTTTCACGTATATATGTATCTGTAAATAATGTAGCCCTGGCTCGTTGACTCAGTTGGTTAGAACACCATCCTGATCAGCCAAGTTTGTTGGTGTAATCCCCATTCAGAGCACATACAAGAATCAACCAATGAATACACAAATAAATGGAACAAGTCGATGTTTCTCTCTTTCCCTCTCTCTTTCTCTCTCTCTCCCAAAAAATAAATAAATAAATGAATGAATGAATGGATGAATGAATGTGTTTGGTTTTGTGTTCTATAACTATTCATTAGATTTTGAATTATGCATGATGATGCATGTAGCTATGGATTTTTCCTGCTACATAGTATTGTATTCTTCTATGCCATCTTTTTTCCTGTTGATAGTTGAGTTCTTTCCAGAGTGCTTTTATTTCTATTGTAAACAATGCTGATATGAACATTTGGAACATATCTCTTCATATATGTGTGTAAGGATTCCTTTAGGGTGTATACTTAGGAATCGAGTTACTGGGACATAGAGTATGTGTTTAACTCTACAAGGTAATGTCAAATTTATTTCTAAAGTGGCTGTGTCAGTTTTTACCTCCACTAGCAGTACATAAGGGTTCTCAATGACCTATCTCCTTATCAATATTTGGCATTGTCAGGCAAGTTAATTTTTGATACTATAGTAGGTATAAAGTATTATTGGTGTGTGTTATTTGACATTTCTCTGAACTATTGTTACACTGTAATTTGTATATGTCTACAGATATTCATGTTTTCCTCTTTTGTGAAATGTTTATTCATTTCTATTTCCTGATTTTAAATTTGGTTCTTTGATTTCTCACACTTGACTTAGTAGGGTTTTTAAAAATACATATTTTGGCCCTAGTTGGTTTGGCTCAGTGGATAGAGCATCAGCCTGTGGACTAGAGGGTCCCAGGTTCAATTCTGATCAAGGGCACATGCCCAGTTGCAGGCTCGATCCCCAGTAGGGGGTGTGTAGGAGGCAGCTAATTAATGATTCTCTCTCATCATTAATGTTTCTATCTCTCTCTCCCTCTCCCTTTCTCTCTGAAATCAATAAAAATATATTAAATATATTTTTAATATGAATCTTTGCTAGTTATTCCATGTAATATTTTCTCCAGTTTGTGGCTTGTATTTGAAAATTAATAGTATCAGTTAATAAATGGAAGTCCTCAGTTTTAGCATGTTTGAATTTATCAGTTTTATTTATGCTAACACTCTCTATGTCTTAAGAAATTATTTATCTCAAGGTTATAGAGATATTCTCTGAAATTATTGAAGTCTTGCATTTCACATTTGTCTTTAACACATTTATAATTGTTTTTTCTGTGTTCTGTGAATAAGAGATCTGTTTTTCTTTTCCATATTGATAATGAAATGATGCAGGACTAACTGTTGAAGCCCATCCACCTTATTTTTATTCTTTGGGAGTATCTTTGCTATTATTAGATATTTGCTCTTCTTTCTAAAATTTGAAGTTAATTCAGCAATTTTTCTTGGAAAAATCCTTCAAGAACTTTTATCAGAATTGTATTGAATCTATAGATATGAGGGCACTAACATCAATTCCAATATTGATCCATTCTATCCATTAATATCCATTAATATAATATAATCTTTTTTCTACATAAATATTTTACACATCTTTAATTTAGATTTAGTCCTAGCTACTTTGCTATATTTTTATTGTAAATTATGTATACATTTTTAAATTAATTTTTGGTTTGTTGCTAATGTTAGAAATGCAAATGATCTTATATCCAAGCAACTTACTAAACTCTAATTTAAATCAGTTGTCTGGCCCCAGCCGGGTAGCTCAGTTGGTTGGCCACAAAGGTTGTGGGTTTGATCCTTGGTTGGGGCATGTGCAGGAGGCAACTGATCAATGTCATTCTTACCTCTCTTTCTCTGTGTCTCTCTCACTCTCTCTGTCTTCCTCTCTCCCTCCCTTCCTCCTTTCTTTTTTCCCTTCCTCCCTCCTTCCCTCTCTCCCTCAAATCAGTAAACATATCCTCCTGTGAGGATAAAAAAATGTGTTTTAATATTACATAAACTGTGGAATTTTTATAATTTCTAAGTACATAATCATGTCATCAGTAAATAATGACCTTTTTCTTTTTTTCCTTTTCCAATTCTTATACCTTGTTTCTTTTTATTCTTGTAACACAGGCTAATATCTCTAGTAAAATGTTGAATAAGGCCATGTTGTTTTGTTCTGACTTAAAGAGTATATTTATAACATTTTACCATTAAAAATGAAGTTTTCAGTGTTTACACACTTTATCAGGTCTATAAACCCTTTTCTGGTCTGGTAAGAGACTTATTTTTTTAAACATGAATAGGTGTTGAACTTTAATGCATTGTCTCTGTCTATTAAAATTATTGATATATTTTATATATAGATTAATATATTATTATTCAGTTTTAACTGTTTTTAAAAATTGTCATTATGATATTTTCTCTGACCCATGCATTATTTAATTATATTTTCAAAAGTATCACCCCGCCATTGTGGCTCAGTGGTTGAGCATCGACCTATGAACCAGGAGGTCATGGTTCAATTCCGATCAGGGCACATGCCCTGGTTGCAGGCTCTATCCTTAGTCAGGAGCCTGCAGGAGGCAGCCAATCGATGATTCTCTCTTATCATTGATGTTTTTCTCTCCCTTCCTCTCTGAAATATATATATTAAAAGTATGGCCCACACATCGCTAACTTGATGGTATTGTGGTTAGAGAATACAGTATATGTAATGCTGATTTTTTTTGGCATGTTCAATGGCCTAGTACATGGACAGTCTTTGTAAACATTCCAGGTGTGCTTGATAAAAATGTTCTTAATAAGTGGTTACAGGGACTTTTTATATATCTCTAAAATTAAGGTTATAGATTGAGTTGTTCAGGTCTTCTATATCTTTGCTTATGTTTGCCTGCTTCATCTATCACTGAGAGAGAAAGAGGTTGAAATCTCCTACCAGATGTTCTGTTGGTCAGTGGGGGAGATGGGGCATGACTGACCTCACTGTCCTTTGGGCAGTCCTGTTAGTAACCACTCTTGCTCAATGGTCTCTCCTCCCTGTAGTTTCTGTACCTGTCATTTCTGAATTTAGAATTTTTCTATTTCTGTAATAGTCTGTTTTGATAGTTTCTTCTGCTATGGTTTCTGATCAACATAAACTTTCTAATATCCAAAAAAATCCCCAAAATTTTTTATCTGCTGATTGTGTTCTTTCTTTTTTTATAGTTGTTACAACATGTGTGTCTATTCTGCCATTAGAATGGAATTTTAGTAACTGTTGACAAATAGATATTTCTCCAGAAAAACAGGTTTATTGGAGAACAATAAGAACGGCAATTTGGGACATGTGGTCTAATGGCAAACCATGTGCAAGTCCAGAAAAACAAAGGAGAGGAATACTCTTTTATGCACTTGGGAGGGGCTGTTGTAAAGGAAGAGTTCATTGGAGGAAACTGAAATTTCAAAGTGTAATGACTTTTCATTGGCTGTGAGACATGGCAGTCTCCCACTGGCTGAGCTGTTACCGGGTGAAAAGGAATTTTTCCTTCCTATTGTTGAGGTAGAGGTAGTAATGTGATTGAAGATGCAAGGTACTTCTGGCTCTGTTGGGGTCAGTAGTGTGTGTTGAGTGACAGGTGCATGACAGTTCACCCTTTTAGCCTCTTGTCTCCATATTAAATGAGGTTTCTGTTTATTAATTTTCACAAAAGAAAACAGAAAAACAAAGACCTTATTTCAGTCTGCCATCTTGACCCTTTTTAAGACACATTTATCCTTTTTTCCCTTCCTTTTCCTTTTTCTCTCAATATGTGTTTACTGGGCAAACGGTTTTCTAGACCTCTGTTTTCTCATCTATCAAATGGGGATGATAATATCCCAATGGCTTATAAGAATATGAATAAGATAATATCAATGTAAGTGCTTTGTAGACTATAAAGATCTATACAATACAAAGGATGACCGTAGCACATTCCTTTCACTTTTCTTTTGTGTAACTAATGTTATAAAGCAGCTCAGCTACACTAAAGAAAAGTGTGGGTGGCATATTGTGAGAGGATCAAACAAAATTTTATTTGCCACTTTTTAAGAAGAATTATTTGCCAAGAAACCATTGGGTATTTTACTTGAAAAAAACCTTATTTGCTGACTCAGAATATTATATAAATGTATTTACTTTAGCTTAGAAAGTTAATATGAACTGACAAAAAGAGTGCTAAAATTTCAACACAGGCATATTTAAGGGACAGAATGAGTAATTTATGTAAAAGACCAATTTATGAAATCTCCCTATGATTTTTTTTTCATATTCCTACATTGCACCAAAATAAGTAACTCTCAATTAAATTCAACAATTGTGTGTTGAGTGCTATTTTGTGTATAAGGTTTGTGCTAAGTGTCGTGGGATTCAGAAGGAGGTGAGACCCTTCATTTGTTCTCTAAAGGTGGGCACTAACAATAGTTTAAGTAAAGCTAAGACATGAATTATCTTGATAAATACATCACTTCCTATTGTGAGGCTTAGGAAAACCCATATGGAGGAAAGAACATTTAAGATAGGATTAAAGATGGATAGTGAAGGAAGCCATTCCAAGTCTCAGACCATATGAATAGAGAAAGGTATTCAGTTGGGAAGGTAAGGGCATATTTAGACAATGGTAAATGATTCTTTTTTTTTTTTCTCTTTTGGCTAGAAGATGTACATGTAATGGGAGATAATGCAAGTAAGATGGCTGGGGGACATATTGTAGACAGTATAATTTTGGCTTAGGAAAAGGATGGAGGCTTTCTTCATGGCCAAATATACCAATTTCTGTAAATGTCCCATGGAAGCTTATAAAGATATACTTTACATCCTATATAATAAAGAGCTAATATGCAAATGGTCATCATGCCCTCACACCCTTGTGCCCTCATGCCCTCGCGCCGTGGCTGGGGGACCTGAGGCTGGGCCAGGGGACCTGAGGCTGCGCCCCCCCCACCCAGCAGGGCTTGACAAGGGACCTGAGGTTGCACCCCCCCACCCAGTGGGGCTCGACGGTGGACCTGAGGCTGCGCCCCCCCGGTGGGGCTTGATGGGAGTAGGGCCTGCCGGGTCTGGGTCTCGCGCGATTTCGAGGTACAAGTGGGGACTTGACTCTGGGTCCCAAGGCACGCCCCAGACTCTGAAAGGAGGGAGATTTTCATATACATTTTACTAATTTTCTTTCATCTCTGACACTTCTATTATAGAGAAATGGCAAATAGCAATATTAAAATATTTCCTCTAATTAATTCCCTTTTAATGTGCACAAATTTCATGCACCGTGCCACTAGTTTTATTATAAATATAGATGTATACAGTGAGTGCATTCTTCCATATCATTATATTATTCCTTTCTTCTGTGGATATGTTTTCATATTTCTTAGGTCTACTGGAAGTCACTAAAACTAAAGGATTTCTTAAATATGTTTCAACTTACTATTTTCTTAATCTGAGTGACCACTGAAGTACAGATGCATATCAAGAACCCCTGTAATGTCATAAATAGAGGGGAGAAGACCCACAGCTTTGAGACACACAAGCCTGAGCTTGGATCTCTGTTCTGCACAACCTTACTTAGGCTAAGTGACTCTAAGCATCATTCCCTTCATCTTTAAAATGGGGAGGATTGTGTCAACATCATAGAATTTTGGTGAAGATTAAGGAGGTAATTTCTGTAAAGTGTTTGTTGCATAGCAGATGCTCCATGTATAAAGCTATTTGATCTCTCAAGCCTAATGGAGGATTTCTCAGTTAGGCCAGATAAATTGTGTAAATCTACAAGGAGTTATTGTAAAATTATAACAGAATATAAAGTGAGAGGAATGAGGGAAGTATCCATGAGAACAGGACAAAAATCAGGAAATACTAAAGAGAGGAGGTTTGTAGTCAAGAATCTAAAATGTGGCTCCAAATTCCTTAGCTAGATCTTATGGAGACAAAGGCTTTGAGTAGGAAAGAAAGGAGAAAATATCTAGGATGCTTGCAAATGGGAACATAAGGGTGGGCAGATGAAAAAGGGGAAAGAACAAAAATAGGGTTCCTAATGCTAAGACAAGTTAACCATATTCCCAGTTGGTAAAGGTGGGGGCTAGGAGATCACTGTGTCTTTCTTAGCAAAAAGGTGAATAAAAAACACTCTGTCTTTCCTAGAGTCAAAAGTGGTATTAAATACCAAATTCCACTCTCCCTTGAATCATTATTTCAGAAAGAACCTTAGAGATAATCTAGTGCAACCCACTAATTTTACGTAGAGGGAAAGTGAATCGTTGGGAGGTTATATGGCTTGCCCAAGACCACACAGTTGCTCAACCCAGACCTGGAGGGTGAATAGTCTAGAAGCAGCATAATCGTGATGGACCTAGTTGTAGCATCTAAGACCTTTGGGAAAATGAAAACTTGGGGATAACTTAAAAGAGAGTGATTGTGGCTTTAAATTTTCATGGCAGCAAAGTTAAACCAGATATGTTAAATGTGTTCAAAGCTATTTGGAAGAGAGCTCAGCTGTGTACAGTTTGATTTTCAAATCCTGACCCTGTAGTGATGGTTAGATTTGTACATCTACCATCTGAGTCTGTTGGAGGTAGGAAGAAAAGGTGGAACCCAGGTCTCCACTGCATTCATCAACACATCACTTATACTAGTAGAGAGCCTGCTGTATGCTCAGCACTGTTCTAAGTGGTCGCCATGTCTCAGTGAGCCACAGAAACATGGTACATTCCATACATCAAGTCTCCCATCTGGTTTGACCTCCTTTGCTCTCTTAGTAGTTTACCCCTGAATACCTGTCTCCCAGTGAGCCTGCTAGCAGCCCGAGGCAGGGAAACAATCCCCATATCCCCAGCCGTCCTGTGGTGCACACACTGGACACTAGATGCATGTGTGCAGCACACAATTACTGAGCCTTCGTGTCAGAATGAAGCAGAAAAGCTGTGTGTTGACTGATGAGATCTTCGGAAATGAGAGATGCAGCACAGTCTTGCTAGGGGATCCGCCAGCAAAACCACCCTAGGAATCTCCACTGTGCGGACAGGGAGTGGAAGGCCAGTTAGTGCCCTGGCGGCAGCTCCTTTGGAACTGTCTTCTAAGGGCTCTGGAAACCTGTTCAAAGGGAATGGAAACCCTAACTGCCCACCCCCCCCTCGAGGAAGCACTACAGCACTGTCGTATGAAAGGGGCCCTCTAATCATGAAGCATTTTGATGATTAACAGAATTCTATGCCAAGACTCAAAGCTGATACACATCATAATGATTAAGCCAAATAACGCTTAATTATTTGGGTTCTTATTCCTGAGAAAGAAGGCACTGTGAAGTAGAAAGTAATATTTTTTGAAGTTTGCATATTTTTATTGGGTTCAAATAACCCAATTCTGAGTACTTAACATGGCTTCTGATTTCCATGCTTCATGGTATGTCTGTCAATAACCTCAGAAAAGGTTGCTATCCTTATAAAAGGTTGCTATCCAGCCAGAGCTCCCTTCCTCCCAGTTACTGCTCCTGTCTCCCATAAATGTATTTGACTGGTGAATAAACTATTGGGCCCACGTGATCAATGTGTACTGAGGCCTTTCTGTGCAGCAGCCCCAGAGGTGGAGTTTGATGTGCTTGTGGGAGGCAGCCCTGTCCTGTCAGTTGTCTTGATTGATGTGCCAGTTGGCTATTCTAAAGTGACCGAGGTTTTTTTGTTTTCATTTTATTTTTCTATATTGATGGGAAATAGAGTTTTTGTAGCATTGCAGAATAGGTTAGAACTGAGATTGCTGTTTCATTTAAAGAACTGGATTTATGTACTTCCAACAATTCATTATGTTTATGCTCATTTTCTCCTCTTTGGGAAGGGGTAATAGGGCACCACTCTGTTTATGTTGGGCATTATACCAGATACTAAAGATGTAAAGATTGCCCCGGATGGGTGGCTCAGTTTATTGGAGCATTGTTCCATACACTCAGAAAGGTTGCAGGTTCAATTTTTGATCAGGGCACATACCTAGCTTCAGTTTCAATCCCCGGTCAGGGTGAATATGGGCGGCAACTGATCAATGTGTTGTTTTTTCTCTCTTTCTCTTTCCCTCTCCATTCCCCACTCTCTAAAAAAATAAAATAAAATAGACTGATGAATTTCAGAAGGAAGAGGGGAGTGAAGAGGTGGGAGGAGAGTGATTAACCTGGGAACTTATATGCATATATGCATAGCCCATAGACACAGACAATAGAGTGTGAAGGCCTGGAAGGGACAGGTACAGGGTGGAGGGGGTCAGTGGGGAAAAAAACACAAACAAAGGGGACATCTGTGATACTTTCAAAAATAAAGATAAATTAAATAAATATATGACTAATCAAAATATCCTTGGATGAGGTCTAAAAAAAAAAAGCTTTAAAAAATAAAAATAAATAAATAAAGATGCAAAGATGACCCAAAGATGGGCTCACTCCTTGGAGCCCACTGAGGAGGACAGATGTGCACAGAGAGGCTATAGTGCAGTGTAAAAACTGCTGTCATGTGTATGGATTGAGTGCCATTAGAAGCGTGATGAGCAAGCGCATGGCTATTTTTGCTGAGGAAAGTCAGGGAGTATTTCACAGGGGATATTTAGGTTGGGGCATTTATAGAATAAGTAGGAATTTGTCAGTTGAAGAAGCTGGGGGGAGGGGTGCTGAACTTTCCAAGAAGAGGGAGCAATGTGTGCAAAAGCAGAAAGTCTGTACATGTTCACATTCTATTATCCAAAACCCTTGGGGCCCAGGTGTGTTTCAGAATTTGTAATATTTTTTTAATATTAGAAGAGTAACATGGGACATATATTCCATAACACCACAAGCAGGGTTCCAGTCAAATACATGAATATATCCAGAGTAAAAGGTTTTAACATTTATATTAACTAGTATTAATTAAAGACTATTATTAATAGTGTCATATCAATTAAGTCATGTTTTGCTTCCAAATGAGTTTGAATTTCAAACTTAGACCCTCTCTTCCTCCCTACCCCCAAAAAAGCCCATATGTTTTTAAGGCTTTTGGATTTTGGAATCTTGATTAAAAGGATTGTGGCCACAATACCATCAGATTCCTAGTGCTAACTCTCATTGGGCTGACCTAGGTCTTGTGCTCATCCCTGAACCAATCACAGTAGGCAAGGAAATAATTATGCTGATTGGCCAGCCCAAGTCCTGGGTCCAAGCCCACCCCTGGAATTGGATAATGGGTTCAGCCTGCCTGTATCACAGAGTGATATCAGGATGATGTTTCCAGAAAAAGGAATGCTTGGCAGGTAAAAATCACAGATGTCCATTATATGTGTATCCCAGATGTGCCCACATTATATGGCTTGGATCACATAGTCCTAAAAGCAGTACCAGGATTTGCATCCCTTTCTGTTTCATTCCAGAGCCCATGCTAGACTGTGGTGCTTGAACATGCCAGTGGAACATAGTCTTCCCTGTGTAACCCACTGCTCAATTATATGATGTAGATGATTAGAACCCAGCAAAGTATGTAGTAAAGTGCTAATTACATGGAGTGCAGAGAACCCGTTAGTTGAAATGACTTAGAGAAGTAAGAGACATTCACAGGATGGAGTTTCACAGGGAGGCAGAGCTTAAGCTCAGCCTCGAAGGATGTGTTGGAAGAGAAGGGAGAGACGGGAGAGACCTTATCTCTGATTTCTGCTCCAGGGACTCAGTTGTAAATTTGGTTGCAAACAAACATTGAATAACAGGAATGAATAACAGGCAGATTTTCCTGGGCCCTGAATGAACCTCTGAGACTACAGGACATAAATTACAGGGAATGGTAGCAAGAGGAAAAAATTCACTCTAATTTATTGACAAGCAAAGCAAAGGAATCACTACGATCTAGATGCTCTAAGCTGGCTTCTGAGGTGCTCAGAACAGAGGGAAATAATTCTTTCTGGCCACATAAAGGAATGTTTTCTGCTTTGTCAGGCGGTCCTAGAATTGAAACAGACCAAAGGCCTGAAAGGTGTCTTCCAGTGTATCTGGCCCAGTGCCCCTTGATGATAGTTATGGGAAATCCGAGGTTCAGAGATGGGCATACCTTGATAGGGTCACAGTTAGTACTTAAAGAAAAGTAAGGAGCTGGTGTTCAGTGGTTTCATTTCATTTGGTTTTGCTTTAGAATTTTTTCCTGAAATTCAGTAGTGAATTCAAGTACCCTTCAGGCGTTGTTATGCTGCAGCAATGCATAATCTGAATGTTGTGTGTGTTTTCTTCTTAAAGGAACTCTAATAAAAATTCACTCTGGGTTTGACGTAGCTATGAGTACAAATACGCAATCTGCGAGTGTCGAGAAGTTTGCGGTTAGGTGGTCATGCAGCCCCTTGATTCAGGAGCACCCAATAGGTCCCAACACCGTATTTATTGAACATCCTTGTACGCAGGTGTTAGACAACCTCATTTAAGCCCAGCAGAGCCCTCCGTGACGCATGTTAGTATCCCATTTTTAGGTGAGATAACTGGACTAGACAGTGAGTAGCCTCCTGAATGCAACCTGTTAAAGGGCGGGGCTGGGATTTCTCCTCACTCCTCAGCCACACTGGGGGATACCGTCCTGCCCTGAGTTTCTGTAGTATAGACCCTCCTGTCTTATGCCATTTTGCCCCATATCCTAACCCCTTCCTGCCCTGCAACCAGGTTTTGTTATATTATATGTAATTTAATTATAGACAATTTAATTTTAATCGACTCACTATACCTCCAGAAGGCCCTGCCATTTCCTCTCTCAGTTTTTACATTGTCCTTACCTCTTGGGCCCCTGCACCCTGCCTCCTTCCCCAGGCTTGCCCACTGACTTGGCATCGCAGGGAGAGAGTTGATAACTGATATAGACATTGGCTCTTCTCCTTCAGGGGCAGAAGCCTCCCTGTCTTCTTAGCCTGAGGGCTTGCACAAAACAGACTGGGTTCTCTGAAAAACTGTCATTCCCCCCCTCCCCCCGCCTCTCTCTAAAAGCTTAAATTCATGTAGGTGTGGCATATTTTATGTCAAGGAATCTTAGGACCGGAGTGGACTAACAGACCAATCCTCTCCACTCCTCACTGCTCTGGGAAAAGGGTCACTTGATAGAACTAACTGCAGCATTGCTGTGCGAACTTGAGTCAATGACTTTACCTGGCCTGCAGATTCCAGGCACCTGGGGCTCCGTCCTGCTGGGGACCTCTGGGAGTCAATGTAGCACATAACTCAGAATTACTCAACAGAGGAGCAAGGAGCTGGCATATTTTCCTGCCAACTTCTTTTCATCACTGGTAGAGAGCTGCATTACCTCTCCAGTACTTACAGCCTGCTCTCAACAAGAACAAAGTGCCCAGGCAGAGTCGCAGGTGTTCCCAGCACCCTGCCTCAGAGCAATAAGCGCGGTGTGGAAGGATTGCAGCAGGCCATGGGCAGACTTGGGGATAGTCCCCATTTACAAAGATCCACAAGAGGAAGCTTCAACAGTCAGAAGCAGGAAATCGTGTGTGTGTGTGTGTGTGTGTGTGTGTGTGTGACTTACAAACACTAATTTTGATTAACTATCATGCTTGCTTCTCAGTCTTGGCATTTTGGAAGCTCAGAAGCAATATATAGCTCATCTTTAGCTATTGGACAAGGCAATCTTTGTCAAAACCTACGCTTTATTTCCCTTCTCTTATCTATTTCCCTTCTGCCCAATTTCTTTGTATATTTATTCTTACCTTATTTGTGTATGCCTTCCAGAGCCCCTTTAATAGTTTGGGTATAAATAAATACAAAAACAGGTTACCCGGTTAAAAGAGACAAACCTGGGACTAGCTGAAAACACCTGCCAAGCTGCTGGATGCTCTGTAGCTTTATGTAAGGAAGGTTTGTTTTTTATCAGGCTCTTCTATGGAGGTCTCAACTGCATGGAGACCACAGAATTGTTGCCCATGTGTCAGGTGGTGATGAGTTGGCCAAAATTTAAAAAAAATTAAAAGGCTAATATATAAAATACTTGCCTCTATGCATGATTTTTATTGATTAATATTTTCACCCCTTTACTGTATAGTATGTGACAGACTTTCTTTAATGAATATGTATTACTTCTAACTGGGGAGACAATGAAAAGGTATTTCTTCTCATCTAAATATTTTTTAATCTTAACATGCCCCCACATGTCTTGTTTTCTAAAAATAGGTGTTTCACTAGAACCATCTAAGGTAAAAATGAGGCCTGCCACTCAGAAATCTAAGATTAGGGTTCTTTTTTTTGCTGGTCAAAAGCCCTGAAGAAATGAAGATTCTGCCTTCTGTTCTGCATGGATGTGGATGCAGACCCACACTAAGTCTTTATTTGCCATTTGATTTCATGTTTCAAGGAATATGTTAAGGCAGATGTCATAGCACCAAGGCGGGAGGAAGGGAGGGAACAAATAAACGTAGACTCCACTCTTGTTTCCCTTATGTAGCTGAGCATCTCTCAGAAGTTATTTATTTATGACTAGAGGCCCAGTGCATGGATTCATACACCGGTGGGGTCCCTCAGCCTGGCCTGCAGGGATCGGGCCGAAACCAGCTCTCCAACATCCCCTGAGGGGCCCCGAATTGCGAGAGGGTGGCTCTTGGGTGACGCACCCCAGAATCGGGCTCCCTCCTGTCTGGTTCTGGGTGCATCACCCAAGAAACACAGCTGCCAAGTCACCACAGCTCAGCAGCTCCTGCGTTGAGTGTCTGGCCCCTGGTGGTCAGTGTGTGTCATAGCTACTGGACAGTTGGCCAGTCGCTTAGGCTTTTATATATATAGATGCCTTCATTCTAAAAAATAGTGAATGTAATGTAGAAGATAACAAGTAAGGGAGAAAAATGGAGCAAAGTGGAAATTTGAGATATGAAAAATAAGAAACTCCTACTGAGTATGGGTCAGAAAATCTACTCAGAGCTTCATGGCAGCCAGAGCAAATAAGAGAATACAATCAAATATATGATTCATAGGTTAAAAAAAAAAAAGCTTATTTATTTGGAATGCAGTTTTGAGCTAAGTACTTTGAAGGAACATATACAAAGAGGATAAATATATTAGTTCTTTGACTCAAGAAGTCAGTGCCACTACATGAAGACAAATAATATACTATCTAGCACCAATTGAGCACTTCTTATATGGCAAGCCCAATCCCAGCCTATGTAATCATGGCACAGGAGCACCATGTAGCAGATACAGCTGCTTACATTAGTCCTTGTTGCTCATAATAACCCTGTGAGATATTGGCCAGGAAGACATTGTTTTTCCATGAAGAAAGCAAGGTTATATAGCTAACTAGAGGCCCAGTGCACAGATTCGTGCACATTGAAACCAATGAATTAGAAGGCAGCCGGCAGGACAGTGCGGGGCTCGAAGGGCATCTGTGGAGTGAGTGGGGCCCTCCGGCAGGTGGGGTCTCTTGGCCTGGCCTGCGGGGATTGGGCTGAAACATCCCCCGAGGGATCCTGGAATGAGAGAGGGCACTCTGCAAAGTTGCTGTAGCTTGGCAGCTCCTGCGTTGAGCATCTGCCCCCTGGTGGTCAGTGCATGTCATACCTACCGGCCGGCCAGCCAAGTCAGCCAGTTGCTTAGCCTTTCATATATATAGATAATTGGTGAACCCAATATATAAATCCAGATTTTTCAGATACACCTTTTCCATTACTTCATGATTGTGGAGAGGGGGATATGGTGATGGAAATTTGGATATTTAGAGTCTTGGAATCTTGAATTTTTTAGCTCTAGAATCTTAAGCTGAGTTCATGGGAGGTGTCTTCTCCTAGGCCTGCCACTAACTGTGTGGTGATGGGCAGACCCCTCTTCCTCTGGGAGCTGCAGTGTCATCACTGGGGAATAAGGAAGAGGATGACTGGTCAGGGAAGATTCATTCCAGCTGGGACAGCCTATTCATCTCTGGGTTTCTGTGGCTCCAGGTGGCTTCCCAGACTATACTCCAGGGCATTCCCAGTCATTTTCCCATTAGCAGTTGCTCTGTGTACAGGCTTGGCCACACCTCTGTGGGCCATTTAACCTTCACCGTTGGCCCAGCCTGCTGGGGCCCAGGCTTTCGGGTTGCATTATGCCGTCTGAGAGAAGCCAGAACTCCATTGAGCACAAGGTGCCCCACAGGGTGTTTCCCAGACATTAGCAGACAGGCTTTCATTGTTACTGATCGGCACTTTGCCCTGCATAGATCTTCTGAGGGAGAGTCATAGTGGGAAGTGCCTGAAGTTGGATCCAGACCTGGGGAACAACTCGATTTCTTTCTTTCTTTCTTCCTTTCTTTCTTTCTTTCTTTCTTTCCTTTCTTTCTTTCTTTCTTTCTTTCTTTCTTTCTTTCTTTCTTTCTTTCTTTCTTTCTTTCTTTCTTTCTTCCTTCCTTCCTTCCTTCCTTCCTTCCTTCCTTCCTCTCTTTCTCTTTCTTTCTTTCTTTCTTTCTTTCTCTTTCTTTCTTTCTTTCTTTCTTTCTTTCTTTCTTTCTTTCTTTCTTTCTTTCTTTTTCTTTCTTTCTTTCTTTTCTTTCTTTCTTTCTTTCTCTTTCTTTCTCTCTTTCTTTCTCTCTCTCTCTCTCTCTCTCTCTCCCCCCCCCCCCCCCCCCCCCCCCCCCCCCCCCCCCCCCCCCCCCCCCCCCCCCCCCCCCCCCCCCCCCCCCCCCCCCCCCCCCCCCCCCCCCCCCCCCCCCCCCCCCCCCCCCCCCCCCCCCCCCCCCCCCCCCCCCCCCCCCCCCCCCCCCCCCCCCCCCCCCCCCCCCCCCCCCCCCCCCCCCCCCCCCCCCCCCCCCCCCCCCCCCCCCCCCCCCCCCCCCCCCCCCCCCCCCCCCCCCCCCCCCCCCCCCCCCCCCCCCCCCCCCCCCCCCCCCCCCCCCCCCCCCCCCCCCCCCCCCCCCCCCCCCCCCCCCCCCCCCCCCCCCCCCCCCCCCCCCCCCCCCCCCCCCCCCCCCCCCCCCCCCCCCCCCCCCCCCCCCCCCCCCCCCCCCCCCCCCCCCCCCCCCCCCCCCCCCCCCCCCCCCCCCCCCCCCCCCCCCCCCCCCCCCCCCCCCCCCCCCCCCCCCCCCCCCCCCCCCCCCCCCCCCCCCCCCCCCCCCCCCCCCCCCCCCCCCCCCCCCCCCCCCCCCCCCCCCCCCCCCCCCCCCCCCCCCCCCCCCCCCCCCCCCCCCCCCCCCCCCCCCCCCCCCCCCCCCCCCCCCCCCCCCCCCCCCCCCCCCCCCCCCCCCCCCCCCCCCCCCCCCCCCCCCCCCCCCCCCCCCCCCCCCCCCCCCCCCCCCCCCCCCCCCCCCCCCCCCCCCCCCCCCCCCCCCCCCCCCCCCCCCCCCCCCCCCCCCCCCCCCCCCCCCCCCCCCCCCCCCCCCCCCCCCCCCCCCCCCCCCCCCCCCCCCCCCCCCCCCCCCCCCCCCCCCCCCCCCCCCCCCCCCCCCCCCCCCCCCCCCCCCCCCCCCCCCCCCCCCCCCCCCCCCCCCCCCCCCCCCCCCCCCCCCCCCCCCCCCCCCCCCCCCCCCCCCCCCCCCCCCCCCCCCCCCCCCCCCCCCCCCCCCCCCCCCCCCCCCCCCCCCCCCCCCCCCCCCCCCCCCCCCCCCCCCCCCCCCCCCCCCCCCCCCCCCCCCCCCCCCCCCCCCCCCCCCCCCCCCCCCCCCCCCCCCCCCCCCCCCCCCCCCCCCCCCCCCCCCCCCCCCCCCCCCCCCCCCCCCCCCCCCCCCCCCCCCCCCCCCCCCCCCCCCCCCCCCCCCCCCCCCCCCCCCCCCCCCCCCCCCCCCCCCCCCCCCCCCCCCCCCCCCCCCCCCCCCCCCCCCCCCCCCCCCCCCCCCCCCCCCCCCCCCCCCCCCCCCCCCCCCCCCCCCCCCCCCCCCCCCCCCCCCCCCCCCCCCCCCCCCCCCCCCCCCCCCCCCCCCCCCCCCCCCCCCCCCCCCCCCCCCCCCCCCCCCCCCCCCCCCCCCCCCCCCCCCCCCCCCCCCCCCCCCCCCCCCCCCCCCCCCCCCCCCCCCCCCCCCCCCCCCCCCCCCCCCCCCCCCCCCCCCCCCCCCCCCCCCCCCCCCCCCCCCCCCCCCCCCCCCCCCCCCCCCCCCCCCCCCCCCCCCCCCCCCCCCCCCCCCCCCCCCCCCCCCCCCCCCCCCCCCCCCCCCCCCCCCCCCCCCCCCCCCCCCCCCCCCCCCCCCCCCCCCCCCCCCCCCCCCCCCCCCCCCCCCCCCCCCCCCCCCCCCCCCCCCCCCCCCCCCCCCCCCCCCCCCCCCCCCCCCCCCCCCCCCCCCCCCCCCCCCCCCCCCCCCCCCCCCCCCCCCCCCCCCCCCCCCCCCCCCCCCCCCCCCCCCCCCCCCCCCCCCCCCCCCCCCCCCCCCCCCCCCCCCCCCCCCCCCCCCCCCCCCCCCCCCCCCCCCCCCCCCCCCCCCCCCCCCCCCCCCCCCCCCCCCCCCCCCCCCCCCCCCCCCCCCCCCCCCCCCCCCCCCCCCCCCCCCCCCCCCCCCCCCCCCCCCCCCCCCCCCCACTCTCTCTCTTCTTTCTTTCTTTCTTTCTTTCTCTCTCTCTCTCTCTCTCTTCTCTTTTCTTTCTTTCTTTCTTTCTTTCTTTCTTTCTTTCTTTCTTTCTTTCTTTCTTTCTTTCTTTCTTTCTTTCTTTCTTTCTTTCATTGTTAAGTCTCTTCTGAGCCCAGAGATGCCATGTTCACGTCGTGTATTCTTACAGGTTGGCCATGTCTCTGTGGGGTCTCCCAGCGAGGGGTTGGGGGTGGAGGACAGGATGTTGCATGTTAGTTTTCTGAGTCCAAGTAAATAAACCTTGTCCTGAGCTTTAGTTTTCATTTTTGTTCCTGGTGTCCTTTGCCTAAAAGTTTCTGTGTCGAATAAAACCAAAATGTTTAGCAAATCCCCAAAAATTCCTTATTTAATGAAAAAAAAAGAGAGATCCCTGAGCTTATATTTCAAAATGTGATTTCCATGTTCCTATTGCATTAAAGCAAGTTTGCCTCACCAACTCCCCAGATGTCTGGTGTGCTTCCCTAACAATGCCTGCATTTAGCCCCTGGAATGCATTTTAAATACCTACTGTGGCCAGTGTTACCCTTTGAACCACGAGAGTATAGAGTAGGAGTGAGACTGAAAGCCCCTCTAATTTAGTTGTAAAGGTTGCTTTGGGATAGGTAGGAAAAATTTCAGCTTTAGCCCGGGGCAAGCTCCCCCGGCCCCCGCCCCGCTCCCGTGCAGGATTCTGTACCTGTGTGTGGTCCTCCCTCAGGACCAGGGGCAGCCTGGAACAGCCTAGGCAATTGCTCCGTGAATTGTGTTTTCTTTCTTCCAGCATCTTTGAAGACAGTTTTTCTATTTGCCAAGCCTAAACTGCTCTCCTAAAATTGTCTTTTAGCCCCAGCCAGTTTGGTTCAGTGGATAGAGCGTTGGCCTGTGGACTGAAGGGTCCTGGGTTCGATTCCAGTCAAGGGCACATGCCAGGATTTTGGGTTCTATCCCCAGTGGGGGGCATGCAGGAGGCAGATAATCGGTGATTCTCTTATAATTGATATTTCTATCTCTCCCTCTCCCTTCCTCTCTGAAATCAATAAAAATATATTATTTTAAATTGTCTTTTATTATGAAAATAATTAATGTTCATTTTTGAGAGAGGCAGAAAGAGATTGCAGAGAGATATTTAGAACAACATAACAAAGAAAATAAAATCCCAGCGCAGCAAACTTACTACCATTAATATTTTAGATTTACAAAAGTATGTTTGCCTGTGATTATTCATCCTCACTCCTGGCCAATTATGTGACTTTCAGTTGCAGGGTGGAAGTAGAGGTTAATAACTATTACATGTGAGCAATTTTCCTGTGTCATTAAATAGCTGTCACAGCCTTGGTTGTGATGGCTGCGTGGCCTGCAGTTGCACCCATAGGCAGTTGCTATTTTTCCCATTTCCTTTGTGCTGAATATTTCTTCAACCCCATCTTTAAGGTGGTAGCTGTAGCATGGTAGCCACACCAGAGTGTACAGCTCATGGCTGGCACTGGGCTAGGTCTGGGCATAAAGAGCGAAAAGGCACCACACCGCCTGCCCCCAGGGAGGGGTGTGAAGCGCTGGCCCTGGGCGTATATCCTGTCTACTGTGACACTTAATATTAGGAGCCATCTACTCGTAGCACAACAGAGTCTGAAAGGGCTGCTGAGTCATCTAATACCAAGTCATATTCAATATAATCTATGAGTTATGTGTGTTTTGTTGTTGACCAAGTCTGAAAAGTGGCCTTGGGGTGGGAGTGGGGAGAAAGCTCCTGAAGAGTAGCTGACTCTTGAACTGCTTCTTAAAGGAGAAAGTGACATGAAGGAAGGAGGAGGGAGGGGACATTCTAGGAAAGGCAAACAATGCCAGGAGAGGGAGCTTGGCAGCGTTGGGTTCATGCCAGGGCTTTGTTCTGGCCAAATTTAGGATGCCTGCAAGGGTATAATAGCAGTTGAGCTGAACAGGTGGGTGTTCAGGGAACACATCCTGAGAGGTCTCTGATGCACCCCAAGGAGAGTAACTTCATCCTAGAGACCTGGTGAAGCCCGTAAGCCTTACAGATGGAGGCCTGAGGCCCTAGCTCAGAAGACATGCCCTTTGAGAACACTCACTGTGGCACCTGCAGGGGGGACAACAGACTTGGGGGTTTGGGGGAAGAGTTAGTAGGTGAGGATTCCCAACCTCCTGGACCCACTAGGTGCTCAGGGTTTATTGCATCTGAAAGAGGCTGTAACAAGACTCAAGAAAGGATGCTGAGGGCAGTGGCTGTGATAATAGAAGGGAGAGGTCCTATTAGAAAGACATTTAGAAATGGAAATGGATGAGGTTTACTGATTTTACAACCAAGGACCAGTGTTTAGCCCTGAGCAAAAACTAGAATGTGGCTTTTGAAAAAGTGTTTGACTTTAGGAACCAATTGGCCAAAGAAATGTTTCTAGACCTTTCAAAACTCTAATCTCTGCTTTGTGAATTATATACTTTGGGTCTATTCAAGGAATCCCTTCTTCCCCCCTCCCACCGCCCCCCCCCAAAAAAAAGCACCTGTGAAATAAGTTAAATACCATACTGTTTTCATGTAAAAATATTTCCTCAAATCTTCTATGTACATGAATTTCCCCTCTACAGTGTTCTCCATTCACATGCCCTACATTGCTTAAGGATAGTTTATGAACCTACTGCTTCTGCAGGATTATGACCTACAATAAATGTCAGTGTGAGTTCTGATTGATTTCCTGCAGTCTCATTAGTTGTGACTTCATTTAGTAACTTGATACTAATTGTGTCACTTTGATTACCTTTCATTATCACCCTATTCCCAGCACCTGCTAGAGTACCTGGAATAAGCAAGGTGCCTAATAAATGTCTGTTGAATGAAGTAGGACTTCCAATCCTTTAAAAATGAAATTTTGGAGAGGTCAGAAAGAACTCCTACAGTTCAGGTACATTAACTTAAGAGGTGAATTCTTGGGAAAGGAGCACAGACCTGGTCTAACGCACCTCTTTATCCCAGCACCTTGGCATATGCTGGGCACTCAATGAGTATTTGCTGACGGACCAACCCTGCTGTCCAAATGTCTCATGGTGAGCCACTGCTCTTAGTTCAAGCCTGTGCCCTAAACAGTAAGGCAACCTTTCATGTATGCACTCAGCCTTTACTGAGTGCCTACAGTATGCCAACACAATAGCAAACATACATTCATGGCGTCTTGAATGCCAAAGAGCTTTTTTTATTTTGAACTTTGCAAACCACCTTGGTAGACACCACCATCCCTTTTTCAGATGATCGAAATGTGGTTTGGAAACAATAAGCTACTCATCCGAGAGGGTGCAAAGGGGAAGCTGGCTCTCTCACCTGCACCCACCTGGTTCAGAAACTGGCTTCTGGATCTCCTTTCACCAATGAAGTAAGCCGTGGCGACTGTGAAGTGGGTGTCAGATGTCAAAGGGTTTAAATCCCTACCTCCATGCTTTTCTGCTGTACGACCCTGGGCAGTTCCTTGCCCTCTCTGAGCCTCAGTTGGTTATGCCCAGGTGAGAGATGATGAACTGAGGGGCACAGAACAGATGGAGAGGTGCAGCTTGACACAAGGATTTTAAGGAGAAAGTCACCTGGACATGATGATTGATGTAAGGTAAGGCAGGAAAGAGGGACTTAAAACTAGAGCCATTTATTATTACTCTCAAGTCTACAGGTCAGCTGAGGTGGTCTGCCCATCTAGGTCATGCATGGTTGGCCTTGGCTGGCTGATCTAAGGAAACTTCACACACATGTCTGGCAGTTGTTGGCTATCCACCAGGGTGACGAGGGTGAATGGACCACACATCCTCCACCCAGCTAGCCCAGGCTTGTTCACGTGACAGTGTTGTAATTCCAAGACTGTGAGCAGACACATGCAAGGCCTTCAAGGGGTGAGGAAATCTACTCCATCTCTCGCTGGGGGGAGCTGCAGCGTCACATTGCCATAGGCATGGATGCCAGTGCGGCCACGGTGACTGCCTGACTCTGATATCACCCATTTTTCTCAAGACCCTATAATAGCTTCAGACCAAGCCAGACTGGCAGAAGCTGCATACCTGGACCATAACACTAAAGCCCTCATTAAAATCAGCTTCACTAGTGGGCCTTTAGTGATGCGTCAGTCCAAACACAGGGAAGTTATAGGAAAGTGGACTCTGCAGCTCCTTGTCTTATTCACTCCCAGTTTGTTGTGAAGACTTTGTCCATTTTAGCACACAGTGGGAGAGATTCCTCTCTTGTCTCTGTACTAGGTATACCAGGGCTTCTCTAGAACTAGGACGGTTTTTAATCTTACAGATTTGTGACTCAAGCAGCTAATGGATTTCGCTTTTTAACTTGTCTACTAGAAAGCTTAAAGCCTAATATGTGATTAACAGCTAACAAATAGGAAGACCTTTGACATATATTTTGGTACTGACTTCACTTTAGGCTTCATGTTATTCTTCCTTTTAACAAATCTCCTTCCTACTTAATTTTTGTTTGATTGCACTGTATATTTTTACAAGCTGTAAGTTTTTTATATAGTAGTTGATAAATAAAATTACTAAATGAATGAGCAAGTAGAGTGCCTTTAAATACTCAGAAATGTACTGAAAGTTAGGGTACTTTTTGTTTATTTGGTTATATTTAATAAATTGTATTGGAAGTCCTACATGGAGCCAAACTTCAAACCTGGGAAACTGTATCTTCTCGGAAGATTTTTATTTTAGAAATAAAATTACCCTTCTTACCACTAGATGACACTCCCTGTTACCATCTCTAAGGTGGAGCTAGCTGTAGGTACAGGGACTCTGCGGAGGACTGGGGTACATTTATGAATGGCCCTCTAAAGTATGAGACACGTTCCTTTTATATAGGAGTGAAGGTACAAATATTTGACAGTGGGATGAAGAAGGGTGAGAAGGAGGTATCACTGTACATGGCCTGGCTAGCCCAGCCAGCTGCAGGCTTACAGTCTAGTTCAGTGATTTACAAACCCTCCTAAAAGCAGTTCTCAATGGCCCTAAGCAAAATGTGAAAATGAAGACTATGATAGAGAAGCTTACATGAAACTAAATATATTCTTTTTAAAATGTATATATTTTTATTGATATCAGAGAGAAAGGGAAAGGGAGAGAAAGATAGAAACATCAGTGATGAGAGAGAATGATCAATCGCTTGCCTCCTGCATGTCCCACACTGGGGATCGAGCCCACAACTCAGGTATATGCCCTGACTGGGAATCAAACTGTGACCTTTTCATAGGTCAATGCTCAACCACTGAGCCATGCCGACTCGGCAATATATTCATTTTTTTAAATTCTCTTTTATTTATGAAGTGATAGAGTAGATAGTAGACACTCTTCTTTTGTTAAAAACAAAAGTTCTTACTTGACAATAAAAAGGGAACAAATCTATAGAGTCTTCAAAGTTTTTTGGGGAATTAAAAAATTTTGGCCTACAAAACCCACAATTCTGAAAACTTATGGCTGAGTGAAAGAGGGAACCAATACAGAAATATTTAGAATAATCCTTCTCAATACATTTGTATGATCAGGTCCTTAACAGAAAATATTATCTCATTTCATCTACAGTTAACCATGCTTTTTAAAAGATGGTTTGGGGTAAATTAATCTACAGTTCAACCATGCTTTTTAAAAGATGGTTTGGGGTAAATTAATCTAAGGAATTCTAGATCTAGCCTTTGAGAAAGTTAGAATGCTTGGACCTCGATAATTACATTCCTCTGTGATGTTCTTAGCTTTATGGAGATCAAAAGATGATACAATGAATTAAAAACCTACTCCTGCCTTTGTTTTATTTTAAAGCTTTTGTTAAGGACACTTTCTCATACAGTACGCAGTAGACCTTAAAGTTCCGCATAAGGAAATTTTAGGATCCTTTCTAATGAACTGTGGGTCTGTTTTTTCTCTTTTCAGATAACGAGATAACTTGACACATTATCTTTTTTTGTCTTGGATGCCAATGGCCTCAAATTCAGATTTTACCAGAATAATTTTGTTTACCCTTACGACTAATATATTTCAGTTTCCTGGTTTCCTCTATTTTTATGAACCTTATAATGTCCAAAGCTGGAGTTTTAAAAAATAGAATTCTTTTTATAATTAATGGTATTTTTTGGAAAATAATGAATTATTCAGCACAACCTATAAATGCCTCAGAGTATGTTCTAGGGCTGTCCTAACAAAAAAACTTTAGTATTCTCTCATTCAAAATTATTTCACTTGTTGTTGTCTTTTATTACATATATATATATATATATATATATATATATATATATATATATATATTTTTTTTTTTTTTTAATTTCTTTATTGATTAAGGCAGTGGTCGGCAAACTCATTAGTCAACGGAGCCAAATATCAACCGTACAACGATTGAAATTTCTTTTGAGAGCCAAATTTTTTAAACTTAAACTTCTTCTAATGCCACTTCTTCAAAATAGACTCACCCAGGCCGTATTTTGTGGAAGAGCCATACTCAAGGGGCCAAAGAGCCGCATGTGGCTCGCAAACCGCAGTTTGCCAACCACGGAATTAAGGTATTGCATATGTGTCCTCATCCCCCCATTACTCCCCAACCCCCGCCCCCACTCATGCCCTCACCCCCCTGTTGTCTGTGTCCATTGGTTAGGCTTATATGCATGCATACAAGTCCTTTGGTTGATCTCTCTCTCTTACCCCCAACCTCTCCTACCTTCCCTCTGAGGTTTGATGGTCTGATCGATGCTTCTCTGTCTCTGGATCTGTTTCTGTTCATCAGTTTACGTTGTTCATTATATTCCATAAATGAGTGAGATCATGTGGTATTTATCTTTCTCTGGCTGGCTTATTTCACTTAGCATAATGCCCTCCAGTTCGATCCATGCTGTTGCAAATGGTAAGAACTCCTTTTTTACTGCAGCATAGTATTCCATCGTGTAGATGTACCAAAGTTTTTTAATCCACTCATCTGCTGATGGGCACTTAGGCTGTTTCCAAATCTTAGCTATGGTGAATTGTGCTGCTATGAACATAGGGGTGCATATGTCCTTTCTAATTGGTGTTTCTAGCTTCTTGGGATATATTCCTAGAAGTGGTATTACTAGTCAAATAGGAGTTCCATTTTTAGTTTTTTGAGGAAACTCCAGACTGTTCTCCACAGTGGCTGCACCAGTCTGCATTCCCACCAGCAGTGCACGAGGGTTCCTTTTTATCCGCATCCTCGCCAGCACTTGTCATTTGTTGATTTGTTGATGACAGCCATTCTGACAGGTGTGAGATGGTACCGCATTGTCGTTTTGATTTGCATCTCTTGGATAATTAGGTACTTTGAGCATGTTTTCACGTCTCTTGGCCTTCCTTCTGTCTTCTTTCAAAAAGTTTCTATTTAGGTCCGTTGCCCATTTTTTGATTGGATTGTTTATCTTCCTTTTCTTAAGTTGTATGAATTCCCTGTAAATATTGGAGATTAAACCCTTATGTGTGATAACATTGGTAAATATGTTCTCCCATGTGTGGGCTTTCTTGTTGTTTGGTTTATGGTTTCCTTTACTGTGCAAAAGCTTTTTATTTTGATGTAGTCCCATTTGTTTATTTTCTCTTTAGTTTCCATTGCCCTAGGAGCAGTATCAGTGAAGAAATTCCTTCAGCATATGTCTGAGATTTTACTGCCTGTGGATTCCTCTAGTATTTTTATGGTTTCCTATCTTACGTGTAAGTCCTTTATTGATTTTGAGTTTATTTTTGTGTATGGTGTAAGTTGGTGGTCTAGTTTCATTTTTTTTTGCATGTATCTGTCCAATTTTCCCAACACCATTTATTGAAGAGACTGTCTTAACTCCATTGTATGTTCATGCCTCCTTTGTCAAATATTAATTGGGCATAGTGGTTTGGGTCAATTTCTGGGTTCTCTATTCTATTCCATTGATCTATATGTCTGTTCTTGTGTCAATACCATGCTGTTTTGAGAACAGTGGCTTTGTAATACAGCTTGATATCTGGTATTGAGATCCCACCTACTTTGTTCTTCTTTCTCAGGATTGCTGCAGCTATTCGGGGTCTTTTTTTATTCCAGATGAATTTTTGGAAAGTTTGTTCTAGGGCTGTGAAATATGCCGTTGGTATTTTAATGGGGATTGCATTGAATCTATAGATTGCTTTGGGTAGTATGGACATTTTGATGATGTTGATTCTACCAGTCCATGAACATGGTATATTCTTCCATCTGTTTATGTCTTCCTCTATCTCTTTTTTCAGTGTCTTGTAGTTTTTCCCATATAGGTCTTTTACCTCCTTAGTTAAGTTTATTCCTAGGTATTTTAATTTTTTTGGTGCGATGGTAAATGGGGTTGCTTTTTTAGTCTCTCTTTCTGTAAGTTCACTATTGGTGTATAGAAATGCCATAGATTTATTGGCGTTAATTTTGTATCCTGCTACATTGCCAAATTCATTTATTAAGTCTCATAATTTTTTGATGGAGTCTTTAGGGTTTTCTATGTACAGTATCATGTCATCTGCAAATAAGGACAGTTTTACTTCTTTTCAAATTTGGGTGCCTTTTATTTCTTCTTCTTGTCTGATAGCAATGGCTGGTACTTCTACTATGTCAAACAGGAGTGGTGAGAGTGGGCATCCCTGTCTTGTTCCTGTTCTTAGAGGAAGTTTTTGTCCATTGAGTGTGATGTTGGCTGTGGGTTTGTCATATATGGCTTTTATTATGTTGAGGTATGATCCTTCTATTCCCACCTTGCTGAGAGTTTTTATCAAGAAAGGATGTTGGATTTTGTCAAATGCTTTTTCTGCATCAATTGAGATGGCTATGTGATTTTTATCTCTCAATTTGTTTATGTGATGTATCACGTTTATTGATTTGCAGATATCATACCATCCTTTCATCCCCAGGATAAATCCTGCTTGGTCATGGTGTGTGATCTTTCTGATGTACTGCTGGAGCCGATTTGCTAGAATTTGTTGAGGATTTTGGCATCTATGTTCATGAGGGATATTGGCCTGTGATTCTCTTTCATTGTGTTGTCTTTCTCTGGTTTTGGTATTAGGGTGATGCTGGCTTCATAGAATGAGCTTGGAAGTGTTCCTTCCTCTTGAATTTTTTGGAACAGTCTGAGGAGGATAGGTTTTAGTTCTTCCTTGAATGTTTTGGTATAACTCCCCTATGAAGCCATCTGGCCCTGGGCTTTTGTTCACTGGAAGTTTTTGAATGACTGCTTCAATTTCTTCCATAGTTATTGGACTATTGAGATTTTTAGAATCTTCCTAATTGAGTTTTGGAAGGTTGTATTTTTCTAGGAATATGTCCATTTCCTCCAGGTTGTCTAATTTGTTGGAATAGAGTTGTTCATAGTATTTTTTAACAATCCTTTGTATTTCTGTGGGGTCTGTGTTATTTCACCTCTTTCATTTCTGATTTTGTTTATTTGGGTCCTCTCTCTTTGCTTCTTGGTGAGCCTGGCTATACGTTCATCAATCTTGTTTATCCTTTCAAAGAACCAGCTCTTGGTTTCATTGATCTTTTGTATTGGGCTTTTTTGTTTGTTTGTCTCTATGTCATTTATTTCTGCTCTGATCTTTATTATCTCCTTCTGCTCACTCTGGGCTTTTCTTGTTGCTCTCTTTCTAATTCTTTGAGTTGTAGAGTTAGATGATTTACTACCATTTTTTCTTGTTTTTTTGAGGTAGGCCTGTAGAGCTATAAACTTCCCTCTCAGGACTGCTTTCATTGTGTCCCATAGATTTTGGATTGCTGTGTTTTTATTGTATTAGTTTCCAGGATGTGTTTAATTTCTTCTTTGATCTCATTGGTAATCCAATCATTATTTAATAGCATGCTATTCAGCTTCCAAGTGTTTGAGTTCTTTAGATTGTTTTTATTGTAGTTTATTTCTAATATTATGCCATTGTGGTCTGAGAAGATGCTTGGTATGATTTTAATCTTCTTGAATTTGGGGAGACTCTGCTTGTGACCCAATATGTGGTCTATTTTTGAAAATGTCCCATGTGCACTTGAGAAGAATGTATATTCTGTGGCTTTGGGGTGATATGTTCTGAAGATGTCAATTAATTCCATCTGGTCTAGTGAGTCATTTAGGATTGCTGTTTCTTTGCTGATTTTTTGTGTAGAGGATTTATCCAGTGATGTCAGTGGTGTATTAAAGTCCCCTACTATGATTGTATTGTTGTTGACCTCTCCCTTGATATCTTCCAGGAGTTATTTTATGTATTTGGGTGTTCCTGCATTGGCTGCATATATGTTTATCAGGGCTATATCATCTTGTTGTATCGGTCCCTTTAGTATTATGAAGTGGCCTTCCTTATCTGTTGTTATGGCCTTCATTTTGAGGTCTATTTTGTCAGATATAAGTATTGCTACCCCCGCTTTTTTTTCATTTCCATTTGCCTGAAAGATATTTTTCCTCCCTTCACTTTCAGTCTGTGTGAGTTCCTTGTTCTGAGGTGGGTCTCTTGTAGACAGCATATATATGGGTCATGGTTTTTTTATCGATTCAGCCACTCAATATCTTTTGATTGGAGCATTTAGTCCATTTATGTTTAAAGTTATTGTTGAAAGGTACTTGTTTGTAGCCATTTCTATTTTTTGTGCCTGTGTTCCTTCTTACCTTTTTATTTCTTCTTTTTACAGCATTCCTTTTAGCATTTCTTACATTGCTGGCTTGGTAGTGATAAACTCCCTTAGCCCTTTTTTGTCTGCGAAGCTCCGATTTCCCCTTCAATTTTGATTGTCTTGTTGGATAGAGTATTCTTGGATTCAGTCCCTTGCTTTTCATCACTTTTTATACTTCCTTCCATTCCCTTCTAGCTTGATGTGTTTCTGTTGAGAAATCATTTGATAATCTTATGAGGGATTCTTTGTAGGTAACTCTCTGTCTCTCTTGCAGCCTTTAAGATTCTCTCTTTGTCGTTAACATTTGCCATTGTAATTATGACGTGTCTTGGTGTAGGTGTTTTGGAACTCATCTTGCTTGGGACTCTCTGTACTTGTGTAACTTTTTTCTTCCCCATATCAGGGAAGTTTTCTGTCATTATTTCTTCAAATAAATTTTCTAATCCTGGCTGCTCTTCTTGTCCTTCTGGCAGCCCTATTATATGTATATTACTTCGTTTTGTGTTGTTCCAAAGTTCCCTTAGGCTCTTCTCCTGCTTTTTAATTTTTTTCTCCAGTTGCTGTTCAGATTGGGCTTGTTTCTGTACTTTATCTTCTAACTCACTAATTTGTTCCTCTGCTTCTTCAAGTCTACTGTTGAAACCTTCCATGGTGTTTTTTTATTGTAGCTATATCACTTTTCATTTCTTCCTGATTTTTGCATAGGTGTTGATTTTTCTCGTCTATCCAGTGTATGAACTGTACGACCATTACTCTGAATTCTTTTTCTGTCATGTTGCATGCTTCCGTTTCACTTATTTCCTTTCTTGGTGATTCCTCCTTTTCTTTTCTCTGGGAATTGTTTCGTTTTCTCCCCATTCTGACTATCACCAGAAGGTTCCAATGTTGGGTTGCGGGGTCTGGGCTGCATGCAGTGGGAGCTTTGCACCCCCTGAGTGTCACTGAAGAGCTCTGACATCAACATGTGTGGCTGCTGTGGGTTGGTGGGAGCCATGCTCACCCAGGATCAGAGTCACAGGCGCTTAGTGTGGCCTCGTGTGCACACCTAGAATCAGGGACCCTGCCTGCGCCACGCTGAAACAGAGACCCCACTGGCATGTGCCAAAAATCAGAGTCCCCTAGTGCATGTCAGGGGTCAGAGACCCCCTGTGTCCATGCCGAGAATCGAGTATCAGAGTCTCTGTTGCTTGGTGCGGTCTCGCACTGAGAATCAGGGTCCCTGTGTCCTCATGCACCAAAAATTGGAGTCACTGTCTCTTAGTGTGAATGCACTGGCAATCAGGGATCCCAGGCACACGCAATGAGAAACAGAGTCTAGTCACTGGTGCTCAGTGCTGCCTCTTGCGTGGAGATTCGGGGTCCCTGATCTGCTTGGGAGACCGGGTTGCACAGTTGCACTGTGTCAGCAGGAGGTCCACTCTGACCTGCAGAAAACAGCCTTCCATGTGCGCTTGCCCTGAATCAAAGTCAAGTGGCATTACTGCTCAGAGTGGTTGTGGGGTCAGGTCACGCGGGTGTGCACTGTGGGAAACAAACTCCCTGGGTCCATGCACCCATGCTCAAATTCAGCGCTGCTCCCCTGTGTGGGCACAGGGTCTGGTCATGGGAAACAAACTCCCGAGTTCGCAGGTCCAGGTTCAAATTCAACACAGCCTCCCTGCTTGGATGCAGGGTCTGGTCGTGGGAAACAAACTCCCCGTGTTCGCGTCCCCAGGCTCAAATTCAGTGCTATCTCCCTGTGTGGGCACAGGATCTGGTCACGGAAAACAATTTCCCAAAGGTCATGCACCTAGGCTCAAATTCAGGTACAGCTGCCACTGCTGTGTGTGGGCAGAAAGCCTGTTTGTGTGGAGAGGGTCTGGCAGTTACTATGTCACTGCTGTGGGGAGGGGTATTGGCTCTGTGACTCACAGAAATCTGCTGGCGGGGTGCCTGGAGTCTTGGTGGCCCTGGGTCTGCAGCTGTGGTCACAGGTCTTTTACCCAAGAGGCTGTAGGTTCCCGGTTTGCTACTAAGACCAGACTGGGTGGTCGCGAGGCTAGGATCCCAGTCTCAAGCAGTTCTGTTCTTCAAGATGACATGGTCTCTGTGCTGGTGGTGTCCTCCTCGGAGTGTTTGTGGTGGCAGTGAGGTTTTGCCATCTAAGACTGCCCAGTTTGGCAGCCCCTTGGAAGACATGAAGGATCTAACTGTCCCTATTTCACTCACACACACACACCCACACACGTCCACACAATCATCTATCATTCCCTCACTCTTTCACACACTCTCCCTCCCTACCTTCTTACCAGTCACCGTATTTTCAGGGATGCATCTTATTTCACTTGTTTAAGCCTTGTTTCCTGCACTAGAATGTAATTCCTTTGTTTTATATATCGTTTTAAATTCCCCATAGTTTCCAGATCAGTACTGGGACATAAGTAATGGCGATGAGTACTTGCTGATTGACTAAACCACTGTTTTGCATGTTCTGGGAATAGACGAGGTGCAAGGAAACGGACAGAAAGCAGGATATTTACCTGTCTAATTCTTGACTTCTCGAATGTTAAACATGCTGGCTAAGGTCACTAACATTCTGGGACTTTACACTTGTTAAGTAGGACAGGCCACTAGGGAAAGTGATGAATAACAATTTCCAGATTCACAGAGGTGAAAATAAATGTGGTATTGTGGAAGAGCTTTCAAGATTGAGAAATCCTTTGTAAACTACTAAGTGTTGTGAAATTCTTTCTCTGGTTTACAACTCCTTGGCTTTACTAAACTTTCACTCCATGCCCCTGATTTAGTTCGAAGAAGGCTATCTTGGTATTTATGAAACCCAGTGTGGATCGGTGCACCTTGTGAGCTGCTGTGTGGCCTGAAAGTGGTCATCTGGGCAGTGGTGCAGTTGGCACCAACATCTGGCTGAGCATGCTTTAATTTAATAATTAAATTCAGTTATTAAAGTGGATAAGTCAATTAAAGGTTGAATTATTAAACTTTGAGTATCATATACATTTTTTTCTAATATAATCTTAAGTATACAGGGAATAATAGCTTAAGGAGAACAAATAAACAGATATTTGATAAACTGAGTAATAAAAAGAAAGCACTTGGTTAAAGTTATATTATGATTTTAGTGACATTTGATGTTGTCTTTGCATATATTGATTTAATTTGGGGCTCTGGATTGCATTGACCTTTTTCTTATAAAAGTAGTGGTAATTATGTTCTTAGTTTAGATAATTTGAGATAAATAATTATAAATTGGTTCAAATGCAGTGTGGGGCTGGGGTAGCCAGGGCTGGTCATGGACTGAATTTAGGTAAGGGAATATTATTACCTTATTTCTTTTGTATTCTCCCTAAGATCTGGCTCTTCATAGGAGCCCCATACTTATTGTTAACTTTCTGGAGGCCCACGGGCATTTGAGAGAGCACCTGATGGAGCTAGCTGCCCTGAGGGGCCCGCCTCTTCTCATGGTGGCTGCCTGTAGCAAGCCTATGGAGGTTCTGATGAGAAGAGGGATTGTAAATAACTTTGTGTAAACAAGTTTCCAGAAAGGGGAGACAAGATAAGTGAAAAACAATAATAACTCAATGGTCTAGATTCACTTTCTTAGCCTTAACACAGTGCAGAAGTTTTGTTATTTTATTTCAATACTTTCACTCTGCCTGGAGAAAGGCGCCTCCATACTCCAAAGGGGGATTGTACTCTGTTGAGCAGCGGCCGCCTCCCATGCAGGCACCCCTCCACTTAGTCCCATAGTTCTGCTGACCCAAAGCCTGGGTTTCTATTTTCCATTCACAGATTTTAGAGTATCTGAGTCACCGTGATTGGAAGGTAAAGCAATAGCAGTGAGTGACACTAATTTTATAGAGAAATGGAAAACCCAGCTAGTAACTAAAACTGCCCAATTCTGTGTACAGTAGTTTTCTATTGCTGTGTCACACATTGCCACAGACTTGGTGGCTTAAAGTAACACAGATGTATTATGTCGTAGTTTCTTGGTATACCAGAATCTATCATAATAAAAGCATAATATGCTAATTAGACCAGACATCCTTCCAGATGACCTTCCAGACGGAGCTGGGGCTGCGATGGAAGCCCGGGTCTCGCATGCCAGAGGGAAGCTGGTGTTGGCAGCTGGGAAAAGGAAGGCCTACTCTTGCATGAATTTCATGCATAGGGCCTCTAGTATATTATATTAATACATATATATTAGGTATTACATCATCGTTTCTGTAGGTCTGAAATCTGGGCACTACTCGGTTTTCTGATCAGGGTCTCCTCAGGCTGAAATCAAGGTGTCCCCCTGGGCTGTCCTCCTCTTCCGGAAATCGGGGTGATCTTCCGACTGCCCTGGTGCTGGCAGAATTTATTTCTGAGGTCTCATTTCCTTGTTGGCTCTGAGCTCTTGGAGGTTGCCCACATTTCTTGCCATATGACCTCTTCATCTTCAAACCAGAAACAGTGTGACAAATCCTTCTTATATCTAGCCAGGGAAAACTGCAGCCCTTTACTAATAAAAGTCTCAGTGGTTAGATTGGCAACCCAGGTAATCTCCCTGTCTCAAAGTCATCTGTACCACTTGACATTACCTAATCACGGGAGTAAAATCCATCGCATTGGCAGACCTGGCGGCTGTCCATCGTGGGGATATCTGAGAATTCTGCCTGCCACACTGTTCTTTTGCAGCCGAAGGGAAACTGCTTATCCCGAAGATGAGCATTAGGCCTACCCTGGGGCCCTGGGGGATGCAGAATGCACACAGCCCTTTCTGCCGCTTTACAGCTTGCAAAGCATGTCCACACCTGTGACCCCATTTCCCCTAAAAAAGAGAAGCTCTACCACCTTTTCATTTCATATGTGAGGAAACTGCAGCTCAAAGAGGTTAAAAGATTAACCCCAGATGACACACCCAGTGACTTGGAGCTGGGACTTCTGACTCAGAATGAGACCCTCTGGCTCTAAGACCAGAACTTGCTCTGTGGCATGTCTCTTCCTCAAGAATCTTATCCTTGGGAAGACCAAATGAGACACAGAAAACAGATGAAGATCAAGGAAGAAATATATAGTGGTGTTTTTTAATGCAGCTTAAGTTCAAGGGCAGTGTGGGGCTGGGTTAGCTGGGGATGCTTGATGGGCGCTGGACACAGGTATGCAGAGGAGAAAAAGGAGGGGCAGGCTAGGGGACAGTTGAACAAAGGCAGGAACATGCAAAATGTGTTGTGGGAGCAGGAGGGATCCCTTCAAAGGGTTAATGACCTGTCAGAGAGCCCCAGCAATGTGCTGTGGGATGTTAGACATTAGGGAACTGCTGTGCTTTTTCACTGGAGGGTGTTTTAAAATAGCAGTGTTTTAATGGGGAGTTGGTGGTTCACATAACCTTTCATCCACTCAGCAATTTCATGCCTGACTATATGCCCTAGGCCCATTAATGGATCATGAAATCAACTTATTGGTTGTGAACAGCAATTAAACTATAGAATAGAATGGAATGGAATATGTTAAAGGACAGAAGATTCAATAAGGATCATTAATATTAGTTCTTGAAACAGTTCCACTTTGTGTATGTACATATTTTGTGTTTTGTATACTGTGTTTTGTATTTTGTACACAGTCTACTGTGATATAAAATATATTTCTTACTCTGGGTTGCTGTCAAAAGGTTTGAAAAATCCTGCCCAGAGAAAGTCTTGCATATGGGTACACAGAAATTAGTGCAGTGATGTCGCCGGCAGCACTGCCCATAATCGTTAGCAATTGGGAACACTCTCGATGTTTATCCAGAGAATAGATAAGTAAGCTGTGGGCTATGCATGTAATGAAGTCCAGACTAGCAGTTCAAAAAAGAAACTAAAGCCACATGAATCACCATGGACAAAAAAACAAAGATATAAGAAAAAATGGTTTCTGAATTATATATGTATTATATAAAATTTAAAAACATACAAAACAATGAATTATTTATGGGTCTACACATATTAGTAGGAGTATATACTAGTACACGCATGGCATTGATAACAGCAAACCAAGGATAGTGGTTATGGCTGGTGGAGCAGAGCGGGGAATGGGACCAGGAGACAGCCTTTCACCTGCACTGGTTGTGTTAAATCTGGGCAGTGGGAACTCATGTCTTGTAGTATGGTTCCCTCTATTTGTCTGCAGGCTTGAAGTGTTCCATAATACATGTGTTTAGAGCAGAATGGTAGGGTAGTTCATGAGCCAGGCTGGGCAGAAACTGATTTGTGACTTGCAGTGGTGTAGCTTTGAGCCATGCAGACCGGACAAGGTAACAGGAAGATGAGGCATTCTCACACAGGGTCTGAGAGCAGTAATAATAATAATACCTTGTGTTTTGGAAGGGCTTTTCAAAATAGAAAACCAATTCTACAGGCGTCTTCTCATTTTATGGTCACAAAATAGGTAGGGCTGTTGTTTGTTATTATAAACCTCAGAAAGGTGAAATTTAGAGAAAGTGAATGAGTTGGCCAGACAAAACATAATGTGTAGTGAATGGGGAATTGAATCTGGTCCACTCATGGTTTTTTCACTCTTTCAGGACTGGCATGTGGGGCCCACCTTTGGGCAAAGCCCAAGTATCAGTCTTTAAATCTCTGTTTTTCTTGTTTGTGTATCACAAACACATGCCCATGTGATAAAAAGATTTTGGTTGTGGAGACATCTTCAACTCCCAAGAAGCTAGACTGTTGCTGTAACGGTCCTCTTGGTGCCCTTCCACCTTAGCGTTACGAAGCAGGTCATGGCCTGGGCTTCCCTGATGGTCCTGTGGCATGCCCCATGTGTGACAGATGGCACTGCAAGGACTCTAAGGGGGAACACCTGGTAGCTTCGTGCTGGCAGAGCTGCAGGAATGTCAGAGGGCAGCTGTTGGGGGAATGAAGCCTGGTGCAACCTCTGCAAGAATGTTTGCAACCAGCCCATTTGTGGGAAGTGATGTTTAGACTGGAGCCAGATGTTTTCCTTAGGAAAAAAATTTCAACAGACCCAGACATCTTCCATATACTAAGAATGAACAAACAAAAAAGTGGATGTGTAACAAGACGAGACAAGTAATGTGAATGGTATTGTTCAGAAATGGTTTCACTACATAAATAATGGAAGAAAAGGCAAAAATAAATGTTTGTAGGTCTAATATGTGATAGGCTCCATGTCAGGCTTTTATGAACATTATCTCTGTAGTTTTCCCAACAATCCTATGAGGCAAGTGTCAGTATCCCTCAATTCAAAGACTAAGAAGCAAGAGCTAAAACTTTAGCTTGTTTGCCCAGCCCAGCATCACTGGGGCAAACCCTGTGGCCAGGATTGGAACTAGAGTTTTGCTTCGACGCTCATAGTGTTTCCTCTATATTATGCAGCAATAAAATTGAAAGAGAAAATAACAGACATTTATAAGCCAACATGTGGTTACCACGTAAAGAAGTAGATTTGGGAGGGCTTGGTGTCCTGGGCTAGAAGACCTTTCCAGGTTTTTGGTCAGAGAGCTGTCCAGGTGAATGCTCTGTTCTTGCATGTGTCACCCAGCACGCAGCGCACGACGGCAGGGAGCAAGAGTCTGCTGGCAGCCCCCAGGTGCCCTGCTGCCCAGGACACAGCCACGGGGTCCTGCTGTCCCAGAAGCTGAGCAGTGACCTCTCTGTGGAGGGCAGGGAGAAGCCATTCATCTGGCATCACAAGTCAAAACGCAGAACTCATTTTCCCATGGAGACCATATCCTCCTTGGTATTGGGTTCTGGCCTGCAGTGACAAAATCCTCCGGATTGCCTTTTTATGGGCAGGTCTAGGAGCCCGGTCACCATGTATAACATACATTCCATGGGCAATGTGTTCATAGTTTAGCTTTCAAATGGAAGTTTGGACTATAGCCTGCCCATAAATTGGAGGAGTATTGAGCTTTGAGATGTTAAGGGTCTTGTTTCCAATGCTGACGGCAGGAGACGGGGAGTGACACTTAGTGATTCATAGGCACGAGGGCTGTATGAGGCTGTGCTGGGGACTCTACATGGTTTGTGGGTGGGGAGGGAACTGGACTCACAGAGAGGTCAGTTAACTTTTCCAAGGGTATACAGCTAGGGAGAATTGAGGTCTGAAGCTCAAGTTCTTTCCAGGAGTCAGATCAAATCTAGACCAAATGAAGAAGTCAGCAGAGGCCCTCTTGCCTCTAGTTCTCCTGTCCTCGGCCTTGTCCCACAGGATCATTAAGATAAAAGAACCCACAGGAAAGCTATGGGCAGCCTTTTAAAAACACACTAAGTCCCTGGAGAGACTGTGGCACCCACAAGATGGTAATGCCCTTTCCCCCATTCACTGTATCATCTCCCTTTCTCCTCTGTGTCTAGCTGGAAATTATTACTATCTAATCGGTGACAGTTCAGAGTCACCAAGAAAGGAGGCCAATGGGAAGGGGGAAGGTGCTCAAGAACAGGAAGGACAAGAGCAGGTAATGGAGTGGGACGGATAGAAGTGAGCTCTGTGGCAGTGCTGAGCGCACACAGGGTAGGTTTGCCTTTTCCTCCCTCTGCACCTTCAGCCACCCACTGGATTTCTGGCTCTGCTTGCCCCAGTCTGATTCAAAGCCTGCATGGATCTCTTTTGAGCTGGGATTTCTACCCCTCTCTGAGCCAGCCTCTTCCCTGGCCCAGAAGGATCCAACCTGACCCAGGTGTGAGCAGGTGATCCAGTCTTCCCAAATCAAAGCAGTTCCCATGCTGCTGCAGATGGAGACCTGAGGCCTCCTTTTTGAAGTCTCAGTGGCCTCCCTCGCATTGGCAACAGACATGTGAAGGTGTTGCTTCAGGCCCCTCATTCTCCTGCCTCTATTTTTCCAGCCAGCATTAACCCACTCCCTACAATGTCTCAGTCTTGTGTGATGTGCTGGAGCAGAAAGGAAAATGAGATATAGTCTTGGTCTGCTGGAAGATTGCACGAGAGAGAGAGAGGGTGAGACATATTTTTATGCTAAGGAAGACACAAAGGGTTGGGAGCAGAGATAAGTGAGTAGCTGAGTCTCCTTGAAGAGATGACATCTGAGCTGGGCATTGAAGAAGGAGGAAGCATTTGCCAGCTATGTAGTGCTGAACAGTTCCAATGGTAGGAGTGAGTGGAGAGGGTATGGTGTGAACAAAAGTACTTTGGTGTTGCCGGAGGATAGAGGTCAGGGATGAGCTGAGTTTGGAAAGTCAGGTGACATTGTTACTAAACTAAATGTATGGGCTTCTCTCTTTAATCAGATTGGAGTGGGAAGCTATGTGGTGGTGCTGGAAAGGCACTGTGGCAGAGAGCCCTGGAAGTCAGACACTGTTAATTTTAATGAGCAATATGGTTAGAGCTTTAGAAATTCAGAGAGCCTGAAATTGCACGTGTGTACACACAAGTCAGGAGGAAGCATCCTTTACTGGTTCTTGTATTTCCAGAGTCCTGTTAATAATTAACCACACTCGTACTGCACTGGAGAACATTCTCCCCTCAATTATTAGAGCAGAAGAATCCCATCACCCCAAGGTCTGCTGGTTCAATACCCACGATTTGAAGATGGTAGGTGCTGTTATACCCATTCTGCACGCAGGAAACCAAGACCCAGAGAAGCCCAGAAGCTTGCCCGAGGTGAGTGTAAGTAGCAGAGAAGCTTTCGAGTCTGTTAGTATAACTGCACGTGTTGGTTTCACTGGAGAGATGGCACAGCTTTTTGGGTGACTGTTTCAGCCTCTCCTATTCCTTCAAGTTGGGATATGAGTCCTCTGTCCAACCATCACCATTTTTTCTTTCCCAGCAAAGGTTCTGTTTAGGTTTTTTGTTTGTTTGTTTTTTAAATCACAACCAGAATGGCCTTGCGGTATTCCCTGTTTCTGTTTCTTATGAGTATTCATTCCATCTTTTATTAAAAACATCTTCTTTTGATAAATCACTGAGTGATGAGTGAAACCTTGAGGCAACTCTGGTTTGAGGGGAGAGTGACCTTCCGCAAATGACATGGTGTACGCCACCTCTCTGTGGGCAGACATGTAGTCAAAATCATGACATCATGGGGTTTTCCTTCTTTCTCTCTTTTCTCCAAGTACAAATACAAGGTAATTTCCAAAGGCTCTTTATCATGAACAAAGAAAAATCTTCCACCACATTCCCGAAGTAGCCATCGGTTCTCTAACCCAATAAATGCATTAAATATCCACCTTCTAGAACGTGATGTGAAAGCTTATTGCTAAGAGTTTTGTATTTTATAAACTGTGAGCGGCCATTCAGTAATACTGGGTCCACAGGAACACACCAAGATATTTAGTTTGGCCCTGGCTGGTGTGGCTCAGTTGGTTGATTGTCATCCTGTACACCAAAAAGTTTCCAGTTCGATTCCCCATCAGAGCACATACCCGGGTTTCGGGCTTGATCCCAGTAGGAGGCATGCAGGAGGCAGCCAACTGATGTGGCCCTCACATCAATGTTTTTCCCTCTCTCAAAAAGAAGAAAAAAAAAGATATTTAGTTTTATCTCATTACTCCAGATGGAGACACTTGCTGGGGCTCTGAATTTGAATGTTTCCTGGTGTAGAAGAGGCCTGCATTGATACTTGCTTGGATAGTGCCTTTCATACTCCGTTTGGCCAACCTGTTAGTGATGGAACCATTTTCTGCTTGTTTCCTGTTGTGCATGTGGGGTGGGAACCCTGCAGGCTTCCTACCTGGGGAAGGATGGTGCCCTGTTTGGGGAGCTCAGAGTGCAGGGAGGTGGAAGAGTGGTGGTGGTTTGCTGGGCCCTGGATGACCCTGGCCCTCCCTGCTTGAATGCTGTTGTCTAAGAGCTGCAGCCAGAGGGATGGGAACGAAAGAGCAGCCAAGAAACATTGAAGCCACAGGCTTTGGGGAACAAAGCTGGGTGGGGCAAAGGGGAACTATTGCTAAACCAAAATATTTAACTAACTTTCACTTTTTTCTTTCAGTTCAAATTTCTTGCTTTCAAGTTTAGCTTTGAAGACGTTTCTTTTCTTAATGTCCCAAAAATATTGTTCTTTTCATCTTGTTTTGGGGTGGAACTTAGACTATTTAGATTATTTCTAAATTACAGCATCACATCTCTCATATTCCTTGGTGTGGTTTCGTCACAGGTCCTCTTTGGTGCTACCTGGAATCTCCTTTCTCCAACAGGTGAGAGCCTGTAAGTGTAAAAGTAACCTGGCTGACACTGACAGGGTGGATCTTTAGTGTCTGGTATGTGTTTTGCAAATTTTCAGAGAATTGCTAAATAGATTATATATATTTACTAGGGGCCCAGTGCATGAATTCATGCACCTTGAAAGGAACTGTGGGCCACAAGGCTTCGGTGGGCACAGGGGCAGATCTTGGCCCATCTGCCGCGCCCCCACCCGGCCCCTCCCACCGTGGCCCCCCGGTCCTCTCTCTGCCAGCAGCCCCGCTCCCACTGCACCCACACACTGACGGCGCTGGCCCCTCTCACACCTGCTGACAATGTAGAGCGATTGGGGCTGGCAACATCGGTGGATGTGAGAGGTGGCTGCCAGCCCCGATCACCCCTTAGGAGCAGGGGTAGGTGGAGAAGCCCTGAGAGGCAATCGGTGCGGGAAGCCACTGCTCACACCCGCTGCTGGTGCCGACCAGTCGGGGCCAGTACCAAGCACCAGCAGCAGGTGTAAGCGGCAGCTCCAGCACCAGCAGTGGGTGCGGGTTCCGGGCAGGACCGCAGTGAGCAGGAGCAAAGAATTTTCAGTAACCACCAGAGGCTCACCCTGATGACAGTGACAGGTTCCCTGCCTTGGTCTGGCACCCCCACTCACCTGCTCCACCATCCTGCCATGGCTGATGCCCACCATGGTCTGCGCTCTGCCACCTGCTGCCGATGCTCGCCATGTTCCACGCATGCCCCCTGGTTGGTCAGCGCATGTCATAGCGACCAGTTGTCTGGTTGTTCGGTTGTTCCACTGTTTGGTCTATTTGCATATTAGGGTTTTATATATATAGATAATAGATGCAGTTTCTTCCAACTCTTAATACAGAATATTTATGCCAGTCCTTTCTATAGACAATGCACACTGTAAAGAGCATGCTAAGAGAAGTCTTTATCTATATATATAAAAGGCTAATATGCAAAGTGTCCCCTTGGGAGTTTGACCAGGAGACCGGGAGTTTGATTGCTCACTGTGATGTGCACTGACCACCAGGGGACAGCATGGAACAAAGGGAGGCCCTCGCGGGCAGCTGGCAGCCAGGTAAGGGATGCCCCGGCTGGCAGCAGAAGGAAGGCCCCGGCTGGCAGCCAGAAGGCTTCAATCGGCCCTGATCGCCAGCCAGGACTAGGGACCCTACCCGTGCACGAATTTCATGCATTGGGCCTCTAGTAAGGACAATAAGATGTATACTAAGAAAAGGAAAAAAAAGCTTTTCACCAAAAATCATGTTTTCAGGGAACACACCGATTTCCCTCGGAAGAACAAGATGAGACACTCTCTGGAGAGTCCAACATTGTGCTTTGGTGAATTGGTTTCTCTTGCATACTCCCCCCAAGTCATTAGATGACACGGGTTTTAACAAGCTCCACACCACGTATGAAAAGAGCCTCTTCCATCCATGGCCTCCCCATGTGGGAGAGCAGATCCCACCCCTAGCCCCCAAGCTCGACTCTGATCCCCTAGCCTGTGCATGTGGTGCACCTTATCAGGGAACACCCCTGTGTCAGCCCCAAAAGGAGTGAATTCAGGATCCCCCTTGAATTGCTTTTCCTTGTTCCCTCAGACACTTAGTGAGTGCCTGCTGGGAATCAGATGCTGTCTGGGACCCTGAGTCACCTAGATGAACAAACCACATTCAGGCCTTCAAAGTGCCCCCGGACTGTGGGGAAGTAGGAACAGGCGGGGCTGAGTAAGGAGGAAGGCAATTGAGAGAGGTAGGAAGGACTGTGTGGGAGGGCCAAGCCCCTCACAGTGAGCTTAGACCTGGAGGGACTGGTAAGAATTGGTCAGATAGATGAGTGAGAAAGGCCTTCAAGGCCAGGAGAGCAAGAGCAAGAACCAAGAGCAGAAGGAATCCAGCCCACGATGTGTCTGGAAAGTAACAATCACTCTTACACTACCTAGAATGGGGACAGGGCTTGGCAAGTTCCACGATAGTCATTCAGCATGTGAGGTTCAAGAACAGCCGGGTTTAAATCCCCTCTCACCTCTCACAAACCAGATAACCTGGGATGGCAACTGTCTCACAAGATTGCTGAGTGCTTATTGTTTCTCTTAGAAGTTATTTCGCAAAGACAACCTAGCTGAAGTTCCGCCCGTTTCGTGACACCTTTCTCAGCTCCTCAAACTTGCTCTGACCTCTTTATTTTCTCTGAATCCCACTTGCACGTTCTGTCAGTATTTATCCAGTTGGGACCACTCAAAAACCTTAGTAAATTCCTAAGTAACATTGGGTACAAGTATTTTGTGTGGTTTAGTCTTGTCTCACAAACTAAATTGTAAATCTTGGCTATTCGGGGCCAGGTTTGGTGTTTCTTTGAGTTCAGTCTCTGTCTGACACAGGGCGATACTGGTTACGCAGTATGTACAAGGCAAACACTGAGTGCTTTGTTGTGGCTTTTTCCCTCCAAGTGGAAATATGGACGGTTGTCCAAGTCCTCTGGGCTGATGTTACCACATTCTGTTGTTCCTTCATCCATGGGGTCACAGACTGAGCCCTACTATGCCTTATTCATCATAATGCTTTCTCTTAGCTCCTAAATTTGAGGCTCAGACTCACGAAAACTGTTCTGACCAGACCTTGGTCTCCTGGGAGGTCTTGGAAATGCTGTGAGTATCTCAAGGATGGGAAGGATCTGAAAACAGGAGCCCTGCCCAAGTCAGAACGCAGGGTAATTGCACTCCAGTTCGGTGGCATGCATTCCTGTCAAGGTCTCGCTCATTTTCTTCATGTAACCTGATGAGCGCTTTTCAGTGAGAACAGTTACCTTCTGCCAGTCAGTGGTCTGGGTGGACACTGGCAGGCCCGGGGAACGTGTGCATCCAGGGGTGCGTGTGGCGCCCCGCACGTGCAGAGGCTTGCTTTGTGCCTGCGGACTGGTTGTTGCATAAAGCCCAGTGTCTCCCACAATGCACCCCAGTATGAGGAGTTCCTTTTCAGTGGCAGAGCCACAAATCTCACTGTGATGCACCTTTGGCTCTGTTTTCCTGTGAGCTCTCACATCTCAGATTCTGAAACAGCCAGGCTTGGTTAGTATCATCTTTCCATTATGACTCAATCTGATGAAAGCCTAATTTCCCTTCCAAAGTGCAAAGTGACTGAGCATTAAAAAAAAAAAAAAAACAACTTTTTTTAAAGACTAAAACAGCAATTAAGATTTTATAGCAATGTGGCCTTGGGAAAATATCACTAATTAGTTATATCAATACTGTGGATCAGACAGTATCCTGTGCAAGACTGCCACCAGACAGCACTGCCTGGATTCCAAAGCCTTACCTTCTCCTTAGAGTGTCTGGCCCCTAGCCTTCCAGTGGTCAGATCTTATCATCACTTCGCACCTCGGCTACCACCTCCTCCAGGAGGCCTTCTCTGGTCTTCGACATGTTCCCCTTCTGAACTCCCAGAGGGCTTTTTTTTTTGCTCTTCTCTTGGAACCCTTATTTTCTTCTTTGTCCTATCTTAATACATGCCTCAGTGAATTTTACTCTTCTGGAAGGTCTTAAGGAAAGAGGCTGTGTCTTCCTAATCATTATAATTCCTATTAGAGGCCTGGAGCATGAAATTCGTGCACTGGGGCCGGGGGTCCCTTAGCCCAGCCTAATGCCCTCTTATGTCCGGGACCCTTCAGGGGATGTCCACCTGCCAGCGGACCTAAGCCGACAAGCGGACATTTCTCTCACAGTTTGGGACCCCTTACTCCTTACCACTCACCTGCTTGCTGCTCCTTACCACTCGGCTCACTGCTCCTTAGCCCAGCTTCTGACTGAATGGCGCTCCCCTTGTGGGAGTGCAGTGACCACCAGGGGGCAGCTCCTGCATTGAGCATCTGCCCCCTGGTGGTCAGTGCACATCATAGCGACCAGTCGTAACAGTCAGACTTTTATTATATAGACTAGAGGCCCGGTGCATGAAATTCGTGCATGAGAGGAGGGTCCCTCAGCCCGGCCTGTACCCTTTCCAATCAGGGACCCCTTAGGGGATGTCCTACTGCCAGTTTGAATCGGGCCTAAACCAGCAGTTGGACATCCCTCTCACAATCCGGGACCACTGGCTCCTAACTGCTCACCTGCCTGCCTGCCTGATTTCCCCCCAACTGCCCCCTTGCCGGCCTGGTTGACCCCCAACTTCCCCCCTGCTGGCCGGTCACCCCGTAACTGTCTGGAAGGAAGTCAGAAGATGTCCAGTCACCCGGTCTAATTAGCATATTACCCTTTTATTAGTATAGATACTACCTAGCCTTGTGCCTTACATACACAAGGCACTTTTTAAATATTTGGGGTGTAGAGGTAAAAAATGAGTGATTGGGAATTAATTGAACTATCATACTCAACCATTTTGTTTTGTTTTTATAGTTGTCATTTCATTTTATTGGGATATAATCTACACTAATAAAAGAGTAAGAGGCAAATTGACCGTACCTTCATGACGCCAACCAGCCAATCAGGAGTGAGTATGCAAATTAACCCAACAAAGATGGCAGGTTAATTTGCATACACAGGCGCCTAGCAGCAGGGGGCAGGGCGGGACATTTGCTTCATCGCCATGGCAATGACACAGGCATTCTGCACTACCCCAGCTGCTCTGGGCCTCTGGGCAGTGTGGGAAGGCGGAAAGGCGGCTCCGGGCCAGAGCAAAAAGGCAGCTCTGGCCCGAGCGAAGGCAGTGCCGACAGCCAGGGGAAGGAAGGCCCATTCTTGCACAAATCTTCATGCATCGGGCCTCTAGTTGATATATAAAATTGTATTAGTTTTATGTGTACAAATATATACATATATATGATTACCACAATAAGTTTAGTTAACATCTATCACTTCACATAGTTACAACTTTTTTTCTTATGATAAGAACTTTTATGATTCACACTCTTAGAAACTTTTAGGTTTACATACAGCAATCTAACTTTAGATGTGTTGGACATTATATCCCTAGAAATTGTAATCTTATAACTGGGAGTTTGTAAAATATTCAACCATTTTTAATGAGCTTCATGACTGCTTCATGATTATGTTGTCTGATAATGATGATGGCGATTAAAATAGTGACTATGGCCATTATTAGCTGAACACTTGCTATATTCTTCAAACTGTGATAAGCACTTTATATATTACTAGAGGCCTGGTGCACAAAATTTGTGCACGGGGGGGTGTCCCTCAGCCTAGCCTGCACCCTCTCCAATCTGGGAACCCTCAGGGGATGTCTGGTTTAGGCACGATCCCTATGGACCTAAACCAGCAGTTATACATCCCTCTCACAATCCGGGACTGCTGGCTCCCAACTGCTTGCCTGCCTGCCTGCCTGCCTGATTGTCACTAACCACTTCTGCCTGCCAGCCTGATCACCCCCTAATCACTTTCCTGCCAGCCTGATCGACACCTAACTGCTCCCCTGCCAGCCTGATCACTCCCAACTGCCCTCCCCTGCCGGCCTGATCTCACAACCAATTGCCCTCCCCTGCCTGCCTGATCTCAGCCCCAACTGCCCTCCCCTGCCAGCCTAGTTGCCCCCAACTGTCCTCCCCTGCCAACCTGGTCACCCCCAACTGCCATCCCCTGCTGGCCTGGTTGCCCCCAACTGCCCTCCCCTACTGGCCTGGTCGCCCCTAACTGCCCTCCCCTGCTGGCCTGATGGCCCACAACTGCCCTCCCCTACCGGCCATTTTGTGGTGGCCATCTTGTGACCACATGGTGGCGGGCATCTTGTGCGAGGGTGTGATGGTCAATTTGCATATTACCTCTTTATTATATAGGATGCCCATTTTAATGATGAGGAAACTTTGTTTTAGAGAGAGTAAATACTGTGCCTACAGCCCACAAAGGGTAAATGATGAAGCAGGGTTTGAGCCCAGGTCCATCTAACTGCAAGGAGCCAGCCTTAAGTGCTCCATTACACTAAACACTGTTATTGAACAATTCTTGCTGTATGAGAGCAGGTATTTCCCTTTATTCCCTCCATGATTTTGCTGGGGAGTGGGGAGAACTAACGCATTTGTGAGCTCAGCCTAGAATGAAAGCATTTCATAGCTAAAAAGAGCGTTACAGATTATCTACTCTTACCCCAGTTCCAGCCACTGTCCCCTGGCCTGCATGGTGCTTCCAGGACAAGGGAATGGGAAACTGGCTGAGCATTCTCAGGTAGCTGGACCTTGCAAGGAATTGTCATAGGCCTGCCTAGCCTCTTTTCAGGTTAGCTACTTTATAAATGACTATAATTGCACCAGTCTTTAGTGGAAGACTTTGAGCCTAATAAAAATGTCAAACTCATTAAGAATGTTTCCAAGACCAAATAAACTCTGAAGAGGCTGTAATCTTTGGTGGCTCTAAATTTGCAAATTGCAAGAATAGGGACAAATACAGCTGCCATGTATGGTGCTACTGAAATGTCACTATTTATTGTTTCAATGTCATCTTGTACTGGAGGTTTGGTTGCAAGATCAGCAATCTCTTCTGAAAATATTGTAGCACTCTTTTTGTTCTTTATGTGACAAAGCAGCTGTGTGTAGGAGCATCTTTGTATGTATCACAAAGCAAAATCTAGAATAAACACAAGTTTGATTAGCCTGGAGTCATAACCAGAATCTCATTATGTTGGACATGTTTAACATGGGGCAGAAAGGGCTTTATTCTCTCTTGAGGGTAGCTTAGCAAAAACCATGGGGAAAATAGCAGTTATACCAGCGAAGGTTTCACATGTAAGAGATAGGATTTCATCTGGATCTTACATGTTGGGTTTGGAGAGGCAGAGATCTAGGAGACAGAAATGAGCTGAGGGTAGAGAACAAAGAACATAAGGTGAGGCAGTGATATGGAAAGTGAGTTGACTGAAGCTAAGGGTTTCTTTCATACTGGGGAATTGGAAGGAGCCAGAGAAATAATTAGCATATTCTAAGTAATTTATTGAAGTGCTTTTAGATGCCAAATTCTGAAATAGAAACTTTGCAAGATTGCCTCTATCCTCATGGCTAATGTTATTATGCTCAGTTTAGAGGCTCATATAAATCCAGAGACAGAAAGCAGATTGGTAGTTGCCAGGGTCTGGTTGGAGGGGGGTGAAGGGGAAGGAATAGGGAGTGACTGTTAATGGGACTCCTTTTGGGGAGTGATGAAAGTGTTCTGGAATTGGATAATTTGATGGCTGTACAACTTGTGAACATACTACTGAATTATATACTTTAAAAAAGGCAAATTGTATGGATTATGAATTTTTAAAAAATAATTAGGTAAAAAAATTGAGGGTCAAAGAGATCAAGTGACATTCTAAAGGTCATGAAGCTGTTGGTCAGTCAGCAAACTGGGATTTGGACCTGGGCTTCCTGGCTCCAGAGTTTGTGGTCTTCTCCCTAGATCAGTGATGGCGAACGACACGCATAGCCATTTCTGATGACACGTGGCCGCTGAGGTGGCCGCATGCCGAGGATGAAACATTTGCTGCTCCTGAGGATGAAACATTTGCGAAATAATGTTTTTTCCTCAAAGTGACACACTACCCGAGTTATGCTCAGTTTTTTGGTGAAGTTTGACACACCAAGCTCAAAAGGTTGCCCATCACTGCCCTAGATCATTCTACCTTCTGTCCTTTCAGGACTTACGAAGGCTTATTAGCCATGAGGTTGGCCACACTTCATGGCTAATAAGAGGAGGAGAGAAGAGGGAGGAGGAGGGGAGGAGAAGGGGAGGGGAAGGATAGGAGAAGGAGGGGAAGGAGAAGAGAAGGAGGGGAAGGAGAGGAGAAGGAGGGGAAGGAGAAGAGAAGGAGGGGAAGGGGAGGGAAGGGGAGGGAAGGGGAGGGGGGAGGGAGGGGAGGGGAGGGAGGGGAGGGGAGAGGAGGGGAGGGGAGGGGAGAGGAGGGGAGGGGAGGGGAGAGAAGGGAAGGGAAGGGAAGGGAAGGGAAGGGAAGGAAGGGAAGGGAAAGGGAAGGGAAAGGGAAGGGAAGGGAAGGAAGGGAAGGGAAGGAGGAAAGACCTATAAAGTTGACAGTGAACCAGACTTGAGTTTTATAAGAAGGATAAACTTAAATCTTGTTTGTCTGGGACAATCCAAATTTATACCAATCACCTTAATATTATTTTATTCTAAATAACATTCTGGTTTAGATGATAAACTTTATGATAACCCTAAGTATAGATCATTTAAAAGCTTTGGCCTATTCACATATTGAAGTGGGGGGCCTGGAGAGTTTGATCACAGATCTGATTCTGACATGATTGTCTGACTGTTGTATGGAGAATAGATAGATGATGAGTGGACAGAATAGGCAAGGGGAATGTCAGTTAGTTAACTACTGAACAAACCCCAGTGAAAGGTGAGGGTGTCTTGGGTCACAGGGCAGCAACGGAGGTGATGAGAAGTGTCTGTCTGGATTCTGGAAGTATTTTAAAGGGAAAGTGGCATACTGATGTGGGGTGTGGGAGGGAAAAGTTGAGCAGAAGGTGACGTTAAAGTTTTGGTGGTGCCTTTTGAATAGCTAAGTGGAGATGGCAGAGAGCCAGTGGGTATAAAGTTCAGAGGTTCAGAGTGTTTTATTTAATACCAGGAGCCTGAATACACTTTCCATGTGTAAATAGAGGAGAAAAGATGGTCAAAGAATTGAGCCCTGGGATGCTACAGTGTTTGAAGTCAGTGAAATGGGGAGGACAGCAGATAAGACTGAGAAGAATCAACCAGGGAGATAGGAATAAACCCAGAGAGCAAGTTGTGCCTGAAGCCAACTGAAGACAGTATCTCAAGGAGGAGGGGAGTCAGCTGGACCGAATGTTCCTGTTAGAGGTCCTGTAGAATGATTTCGTATCATGACAGTCCTCGGTGACCTTGACAAAGGAAATGTCTGTACATAGTGAGGGCAGAAGCCTGGCTCCAGCAAGTTCAAAAGAAATTCTCTCTCTCTCTCTCTCTCTCTCTCTCTCTCTCTCTCTCTCTCTCTCTCTCTCTCTCTCTCTCTCTCTCTCTCTCTCTCTGTGTGTGTGTGTGTGGCGGAAGTGGGGGTGGGGGTGGGGGGTGCATTTTGTCTTTTATCTTTTTACCACTTTCCTCAGTCCTCTCCTCAGTCTTTGAAAAAACCTAGAGATGTCTTCTAACCTCCTCTGCACAGAGACCACAGAACCCATATGGTTTTCAGTTGTTGGCATCTGGCTCCTTTTGGGGATGGGGCATTTTGCAGCGACGTGATAACTCATTTTATATTTTTTGTCACTTAAGCTCCTGCAGCAAAGTGAATGTAATTTGGGAGCCACAAATTCCAGCAAGGAGACTAGATAAACTGCTCAAAGGAACAAGACCTCCCAGAAAAAAAAATATTTTGAGTGGCAATTGTAATGTGGTTGTCCTTAAAATTGGGAGATGAAATTTGAAAACATCTTGGAGGGGAGAAAAGGCAGAGCTGGATGACAGCCTGACTTTGGGGGATTAACTGGGGGGGAAAGAAAGAATTAATCAAAGCTTTTGGGGAGCCAGAAGCTCAGCAGTGTTCCCACAGAAATGTGCTGGGAGAAGAGAGGCCAGCTGGGAGCAACATGGTAAGTGTAGTGTGGGACCTTTGCAGGAGATACAAATGGAGATGGTCTGTCACTGGCTAGATACGGAGACCAGAGAGCCAGAATGGGTCCAGGAGTCCCTGACTGAGACGTGGCAGAGGAAGTTCTGTGCACGAGGAGAGGTGGGTTTTGGGAGCCATTGCAGAGGTTGGAGAAAGGCAGGTTAACTGTCTTGGGAATAAGTGGAAATGGGGAAGGGCAGGCAGATGGTCCAGCTTGCAAGGAGACTCAAAGGCAAGGATAGATGGCATATGTAAATGATAAAGACCTTGAGAGGTGACTACAGAGAGTGAAGGCATTGAAATAAGAGCCTCTCACTTTTGCATTCATTTGACGAATTGCTAAGACCCATGTATCATGCCCAGGTATCATGAGAATTCAAAGGTGCAAAAGGTAGTGTCTGTACTTGATGTAGTCCCCTCACTGTAGTCATTTGGTGAAACAAGTGTGTGGTCATCAGCGCACAAAGCATGAGGGTTATAATTGGGGAATGAGAGGTGGAGGTGTGCAGTTAGAGTCAGACTGAATGAGGCTTCACTGGGTGTGCGTAGGAGGGACATGTCAAGTTTTCCCACACAGGCAGACACATGTGGAAGAGCATGAAAGGTCCTGGGATGTACAGGGAGCTGAGAAGTGTAGAAGTGTATGAGGGAATGAGGTAGAAAAAGTGGACAAGGTCCAGATGAGCAGCAGCATGGTCAGCGTACTAGGAGGGAGGGAACAGGACTGATATTTGTAGTATGACTTCAGTGTACCGGGCTCTTTGTGAAGGTTTTCATATTTTTAAGTTTAGTTGTGATCTTTCAACTTTAAAAATGTACTCACTGTAGAAAAATTATAAAACACAAAAAGTAGAAAGAAAAAAATCCTCTATTGTTAGCGTTCCAAAGTACTTCTTCCTGTTATTATGTAATTTCTCTTCCATCCTTTTATCATTTAACATTTAAAGGGGATTCCCCACATTATTAAAAATTCTTTATAAATATTATTTTAAGCAATATGTAACATTCCATCATGTGGAAGTGCAATAATTTATTTAATCATTCTCCTAGCACTGCAATTTAAATTGTCATCAATTTTATGTAAATATAAATAAAGCTGTGATGAATATTCCTGTGTGGAAATCTTTGTTTTGGATTATGCCTTTAGGATTAATTCCTATAATTAGAATGACTGGATCAGAAGGCATGGACACTTTAAGTCTCCTGATCCCTATGGCCAAATGGCTTTCCCACAAATACTTCCAATCTATGCTTCAATTGGCAGCATGCACTGCATACTCTCCAAAAGTTAACGTTGTAATTTAAAATGTGATATCACTTAATCTTTATAGTGTTCTCATGAAATTAGTATTATCTCCAACTTACAGATAAGGGAACCGAGGCTAACAGGTTTTCTCATTAGCTCCAAGTCACACAGCTAGTGAAGCACAGGACAGAGCCAGCACCAGGTTTAGGTAATTCGAGAGCCACATTGCTCGCTCTTCCTGGGCAGACAGTGGGCCACTGGAGAGTGGCATGAACTACAAGGCCTGTTGGCCTGCTCTTCTTAGTGCTGGCTTGTGTGTTGGTGATGAGGCTAAAGATTAACTACCAACTGACACGAGAGAAGCTTTTCTTAGCACACTGCTGCTTGTTCTTTGGGGCATTCATGAGCTGAAGACTGATTATGTAGAGAGAAGGGGGAAAAGCAGAAAACATAATGTAAGTTATTAATGTTAATAAGTAGCATACATGAGTTCATGCAAATCAGTTAACCCAGTGGTCGGCAAACCACGGCTCACGAGCCACATGCGGCTCTTTGGCCCCTTGAGTGTGGCTCTTCCACAAAATACCACCTTTTTAGCAAAGGCCAGCTTAGGAGTACCCTAATTAAGTTAATAACAATGTACCTACCTATATAGTTTAAGTTTAAAAAATTTGACTCTCAAAAGATATTTCAATCGTTGTACTGTTGATATTTGGCTCTGTTGACTAATGAGTTTGCCAACCACTGAGTTAACCAGTCATTTCTAAACAGTATTGAAGGTCATTTCACCAGGAAAACGTTGAGCTGTTCTCAGCTCAGCTACATGCCTGATCCCTCCTATATAACTTCTGCTTTTCAGACCTTAAGGTCACAGGCAATGACAACCAGGTCTGGAGTCACCTCAGTTTTTAACTCAGGCTGTGGGCCAGATTAGCCACATGGATTTGATTTGCTCTCTTGAAAAACCCACATCAGCTAATAATCTCACTTGGTCACACATGGTAAGTATAAGAAAAATAACAATCAGAACTACCACTTATTGAGTGCTTACTGTATGCCATGAACTTAGAGAAAATGAACTCCATTGGCACATTTAGGGGCCAATAAGCAATCCAAATTAAAGACAGGCTCCCTGGCCTGGAGCCCAAGACTGTTGTCACAATGAAGAGGTGAAAACTGTTTGCAAAGAGATTTAAATAATCTGTTCAAAGCACATGGAGTCATGTGCATCCCTTCCCTAACTTGAGGAGTGCACTGGTACCAGTTAGGGGACCCCATCTGATTGAGGAGTAATTGATGACAACCACTCGGATGTCTCAGAGGAAATACATGCTGTGCCTCCCCCACCTCAGAGCCCTTGATCTACCTTCTGCCCTCCTTGATCTCCCCCTTAGTTTTTTTATCCATTGCTCCTGTCAGTAAGAGAAAATGTCACAGTTCCTAATTAGGTGTGAACTGGAGATCCCTAACAAGCAGAGAAGGGCCATCCTTAGAAAGCCCTGGATCATACTCAAGGCCATGATAGTTTTTTCACAACAAAACTCCTCAATTTGGCAAATGGACTGTCCTTTGAGAAACAGTCTGTCCTGCACCAGGAGGGAACTTACACTGGGGGTGAGGTTCCACTTAGTAGGCACAGGTGTGCAGGACATTCGGGTTCCAGTAATTCACTAACACTCTCTGTGCTCACAAATAGACTCAGGTGGTTTATACACATTATGTACATACAGGAATACCTTGGAGACTCTGCGGGTTCTGCGCCATGTCACCACAATAAAGCAAGTCCTAATATTTTTGCTGTTGGAGGGTCATACCTTCAATATGTAAAAAACACAACATTGTGGAGTGCAATAAAGCACACAATCCCAGGAATACTCTCCTGTCCTGTGTTGTATAAAATGCCTGTCTTTATACCTCTTTGCTCACATAAGGTACAGTAACACTTTGACATTCGCTCTCCAAATATAAATTGGTGGGGTACAGAGAGCATAAAGCATACAGGACAATTGCGCCATGGGTGTGGGGGTCTAGATAGATGCCCCAGGTGAGTTGGTATGTGTGTATATGTATGTCCACATGTATACTATGTACATATGCATTTACAAGTGTGAATATGGGGGGAAGCAGGAGAAAGAAAAGGAAAGAGAAGGGCTGGGCTGTGGAGAGGATTGCATGAATGAACAGCATGCTGATCTCTCTCTCTTTTTTTTTAATCCTTACTGGAGGATATATTTTATTGATTTTTAGAGAGGGGGGATCAATATGAGAGAGAGACTTTGGTCAGTTGCCTCCCATAGGCACCCGGACCGGGAATCAAACCCGAAACCTTTTGATGCATGGGACTGCACTCCAACCATCTGAGCAACCCAGCTAGGGCCTGAGCTCTATTCTTAATATATAGCTATTTTCAGAGGCCTTGGCAATTTTAAAAGTGCACTTAGATACCTTTAAAGAAAAAGCATTGTAGTTACTGCCAATGTGCTTGCACTGGACCCTCCCAGCCATGCAATCAGTAAATATGATAAGAATCAGTGGTAGTTCCAGTGAACAAATTACATTTCCCTTCTGTTTTCCTGGCCCTTCCAGTTCTTGTACTGTTGTACTGGTCTCCTATTTTCTGCATCAGGCATTCAGAGGGGCCGGGGTTTTTCATCAAAAATGAAAGTATTGACATTTTCCTTCTAGAACTAGATTGAGGGTGGTACCAGGCCAGCCCTTCTGTTTTGCTCCAACTTGCATCCCACTGCCAGCGTTTCCTATTGAAGCTAGCTCTTCCCTCAGCAAGCCCTGCGCCCAATCACAGCGGAAACTCTGCAGTTCTCTTTTTTCAGTGAACACGCTATAGACACCTGCTTTGTGCTAAGCTCTGGGGACTCTCAGGAACTCCCAGTCTAGACATAGGAGAGACAGATCCACAACAACTAGCTATTGTGTAATATGACCAGTGAGTGATTGATGGTAAATGCTGAAGAAAGAGAGGATTGACCCTGCCTGGGTAGGTTAGGGAAGGCTTCGGGGGAAATGACATTTCAGCTGGAACTTAAAGGACGTTGTATGTCTGGCCAATGAGGACAGTTAAGGCAGAGCCTACCTTGCGGTAGTGTTAAGGGTCTGGAATGCCTGTATGCATGGGGGTGCTGGTGAGCATGAAAGTTGGGGAGTGGAAAATGGCTATAAATAAGGTTGGAAAATTAGGCAGGGGTTAGGTCTTGAAGGCTTTGAGCTGAGCAGAAGTTGGGTAAGGCTCTTTGCCAGAAACTGCTGCTGTATAGAGGCACTTAAGTCAATGAGCATCGTGTACCATTTGTAGCTAACATGTTTGGAGCCCCAAGCGTACTGAGTTATTTGGAAGACATGCCATTAGCCAGTTCTCGGGAAATGACTGGAAACACTAGCTGTGTCAGGGAAGGGCCAGGCCTGGAAGACCTATGGAGAAGGATCATGAATGAACAATGTCTGTGTGCTTGTGTCAGTGTAATCACTGAAGGGGGATTAAAGCCTTTTGTAAAACTAGAAGCTCGGTGCACGAAATTCATGCACGGAGGGGGGTTGTCCCTCAGCCCAGCCTGTACCCTCTCCAATCTGGGACTCCTGGAGGGATGTCCGACTGCCCATTTAGGCCCGATCCTGGGGATCGGGCCTAAATGGGCAGTCGGACATCCCTCTCACAATCCAGGACTGCTGGCTCCCAACTGCTTGCCTGCCTGCCTTCCTGATTGCCCCTAACCGCTTCTGCCTGCCAGCCTGATCACCCCCTAACCACTCCGCTGCCAGCCTGGTTGATGCTTAACTGCTCCCCTGCCAGCCTGTTTGCCCCCAACTTCCCTCCTCTGCCGGCCTGGTCACCCCTAACTGCCCTCTCCTGCAGGGTTGACCACCTCCAACTGCCCTCCCTTGCAAGCCTGGTCCCTCTCAACTGCCCTCCCTTGCAGGCCGGGTGCCTCCCAACTGCCCTCTCCTGCTGGCTATCTTGTGGTGGCCATCTTGTGTCCACATGGGGGCAGGATCTTTGACCACATGGGGGCAGACATATTGTGTGTTGGAGTGATGGTCAATCTGCATATTACTCTTTTATTAGATAGGATAGAGGCCTGGTGCAGGAAAGGGGGCCAGCTGGTTTGCCCTGAAGGGTGTCCCAGATCAGGGTGGGGTTCCCTTGGGGCGTGGGGTGGCCTGAGCGAGGGGCCTGTGGTGGTTTGCAGGCCGGCCACACCCCCTGGTGACCCAAGCAGAGGCCCTGGTATCTGAAATTTATTTTCCTTCTACAATTGAAACTTCGTAGTCTGGAGCAGAGCCAAGCCTGCTGCTCCCTCCGGGGTGGCAGCCATTTCTGTGGCAGTTAATTCACCTTCTACAATTGAAACTTTATAGCCTTAAGCAGGTGAGCCCAGCCAGGGTGTGCGGAAAGCTTTGCTTCCCCTGTTGCCAGCTGCAACCCTGGCCTGCTCTCTCAAGCTCCATTCTGCCGCCATTTGTTTGAATTTGTTTACCTTCTGTTATTGAAACTTTGTAGCTTGAGTGGAGGCTTAGGCCTGGAACGGCTATGGAAAGCTTGGCTTCCTCTGTTACCTGGGAAACCTTGCTCTCTGTGGCTGTAGCCATCTTGGCTGGGGTTAATTTGCATACTTGCCCTGATTGGCTGGTGGGCGTGGCTTGGCTGGTGGGCGTGGCTTATGTAGCGGAATGATGGTTAATTTGCATATTACCATTTTATTAGAGAGGATAGGTAATGAGGCTTTTTAAGATTGGATGAGCTCACAGTTTCAGCTAGTCACTCTTTCCTCCAGTGGGGTTGATGCAAGACTTCTGCAAACTTCTTTGTAAGAGGAGCCTTGAATTGAAGAATTCCTGAAAACAGATTATTTCATAGAGTAAGTGCACATAGATGGCAGATGTGGGATTCAAAGGGCAGGGGTAGGCCACAGGAAGCCAGAATGGCCCCAGGCCCTGAGAGGTTGTGTGGATTGTTAGTGGGAATCTGTGCAGGGTCTTCCATGGCTGCAGCTGTTGACAGAGGAGAGGGATGTGCAGCTGCTTAAACTTTTGACACCTTGCTGTGGGACTGGAATGGGAGGCCATTCAACTTCTTCTCATGTCTCCTGCTTTGCCTTTTGAATTCTACAGCTGACAGGGTCACACTCAGAAAGAGGCCCAGGCTGTGACAGAATCAGAGCATTGATATGTTTCAAAGGCTTACTCCAGCCTCTCCGGTGAGCCTGGGCAAGGTGGATGATGCAGCTTTCCTGAAGTTTCTGCCTGCTGCTGAATGTGGCTGAACACAGTGCTATTGCCATCAGTAGGAAGGCATTAGCAAATTTATAAATTGTGCTTTTCATAATAATTCCATCTTGAAGGGTATTGTTTGTTTAATAAAGGCATTAGAGCCACCTGGTCATATGAATAACCAAGTAAAGTACTTGTTGAGTCTTCTTCCTTAATTAAAAACATTGCGAGCCTGACTGGTGTGACTCAGTGGTTGAGCATCGACCTATGAACCAGGAGGTCGAGGTTCAATTCCAGTCAGGGCACATGCTTGGGTTGTGGGCTCTATCCCCAGTGGGAGGCATGCAGGAGGCAGCCTATCAATAATTCTCTCATCATTGATGTTTCTATCTCTCTCTCCCTCTTCCTTCCTCTCTGAAGTCAATAAAAACATATTTAAAAAAGAAAAATGCATTGTGAAATTCACCTTGACTTAATGGGAAAGCAGATGAATTTTCATGTGCTAATGGCCATGGTCATGGGCATAGTGTTTGCATAAGCAGAGTAGCCTTTCCTAAAGCAGCTCCAGGAAAGTCCTGTGACTCAGGTGACAGTCCTGCACAGGAAGGGTTTCATATGCAATTACATTCAAGAAATGCTATGTATTGTATGCCCTTGTTGGAGATTCACCAGGCCTACTAGCATAGTAAAGACATGAAGATATCTTGCACTAAGGAGAGCTGGTTGACTTTGTATTATTTAGCATTTCCCAACCTTGATGTCTATGGAGCCAATGTTTGGGTTTGTTTCTATGTGGTGTTTTTTGTGTGTGTGTGTGTATATGTGTGTGTTTTCTAGTTTTTAACAGCTTTTAAAATCCTGCATATTTAGAACACTTATTTGGAGATATGCTGATTTGCAGTATACATAAATAGAAGTAGGATAGATTTGTTTATCAATTGTCTTTTTTGACAATGTTGAGACAGTTAATCTTTAGTCAGAAGATAAATATGGCATCACATATATAACATGAATAACAATCTCTGGCTCCAATCCTCTCCTCTTATCTAGACCCTGCCATTTTCATAATTCCCCACAAGCAAAACTGACCTGACCATGTCAATTTTTTCCTTTACAACCTGTTTATGTACCTATGTCCACACCAACTATTGTGCTATGAAGTGTGCTATCCACAGGTGGATTATATCCCATGTAAGTCACTTAATCCATACAGAACCTATGTTCTCCAATAAACCAGTCCTAATTAGGTGAAAGGTAGTATCACATTTGGGCTAAATTACCAGCTGACAAATATGCTTCCTTTTATGTGGGGTGTAAGTATAGCTCATCTGGCTTAAGTGCAGCATAACTGATCTCCATCTATGGTCTGAATGGGAGTTTGCTGCCTGTGGACCAGATCATAAACTCACTGAATAAATAGACCCTTCCCCTTGTCCTCACACCACAGGGGATATTTATTAATGAAACTATTAACCATGGAAGCTGGCTCCAGACATTTAGGTTCTGTGGTTAGGGCTGGACATCAGAATGGTAGAATAGAAATATTTGCCTCCTAAAGCACCCTAACTTACCTTTCTCCAAAATTCAGCTTCTGTGTTTTGTTAAATAGTTCTCTGTCTGCTCCAAATAAAGCACTTCTTCCTAAAGCATTTGCGAAGAACTCCAACTCCTCCTTGCATTTACTTCATGCTCTTGCCCATCTCATTCTGGATTCAGTCACCATCATTCTGAAGCACTGCCTAATTACCATATCTGATCCTCAGAGACTTCTTCAGGGTCCTCTTCTCCTGACTTACAGAATGAGGGATCTCCTGGTTTTCACACATACTCCTGAAGTTAGCGCATCCAGTCTCCAACTTCCACATGGAATGTTTCGATTCATTTATCTCATTTATTTCCAACTGCCAAATGGAATGCTACAGAGGATAAGCAAATCCAAACTGTGGCCTTTTCCAAACATTCCTATCTCTCTAAATGGAATCATCAATCTCAGATCAATTGAATTTAAAATATCAGGACTATCTTTGACTTTGCTGTCTCCCTTGACTGTGATGTTTGTGATCATGTGGTAAATGAGGAAGCATAAGGGCAGATCGGTAAAAGGTGTTTATTTAACTCATTTTATTTTTTTAAATATATTGTCACTGATTTCAGAGAGGGACGGAGAGGGAGAGAGAGAAACATCAATGATGAGAGAGAATTATTGATGGGCTGCTTCCTGCATACCCCACCCTGGGGATTGAGCCTGCAACCCAGGCATGTGCCCGACTGGAAATTGAACCATGACCTCTTGTTTCATAGGTCGATACTCAGCCACTGAGCCACGTTGGCTGGGCTCACTCATTTTCTTCTAAGCTGTGAAGTTGTCCTGCTCTCTTATGCATTACTTCAGAGTGCCTCTTGGCTATGGTAATATGTATATTATTATCGCCTTATTAGTGCCCTCTATTTTTCTGCAACTCTGGTGAGTAGTCTTGTCTGTTAGTGACTTTGCAAGCCTAGCCAGAGGTTTTACTTACTATGCGGCTCAGCCCTGCACTGGGTTTTTGAGAAGAGAAGAGTAAGATTTGGTCCTGACTTTATAAAGCATCTTCTCATTGGAAGGAAAAGTCATAAATCTGAAATGTTGAAATAACAGTTTCTGAAAATATTTAATTAAATACAGAAATGTATAGTTAGGAAATATATAAATCAAGTATAGGAAGAGAGAAAGGGGCCAGTATTGGTTAGAGTCCTTGTGGAAGATTCCCCAAAAAGATGAGACCTTGAGTGGAGATGAAAAATATGTAATATTTAGCTCTGGATGGTTGCTCAGTGGTTAGAGCTTCACCTGCAGACCTAAGTGTTTTGGGTTCCATTCCCTGTCAAGGGCATGTACCTTGGTTGCAGGTTCCTTAACCCTGGTAGGGGCGTGTGTGAGAGGCAACCACTTGAGGTATCTCTCCCACATCCATGTTTCTCTCTCACACACACACACATTGATGCCTCTCTCTCTCCCTCCTCTCTCTCTCTCTCTCCCCCTCTCTCTCTCTCCTCTCCTCTCTCTCTCTCTCTCTCTCTCTCTCTCTCTCTCTCTCTCTCTCTCTCCCTCTTCCCCTCTTCCCTCCCTGCCATATTTCTCTCCTCCATCCCTTCCATTCTCTCTAGAAATCAATGGGAAAAATATCCTAGGGTAAGGATTAAAAATATATCTATATACTATATATGTAATATTTAAAGAGAGCAGTAACAGAATGCAGGGAAACTCAGGACTATTTCCTCTTCCTTCTAAAATGGAGAAAGGCGGAGAAGGCAAGATGGCAGCATAGATAAACACCTGAACTTGCTGCCGTGCACAACCATTTCAAAACTACAACTAAAAGACAAAATGGACATTATCCAGAACCACAGGAAGGCGGGCTAAGTGGAAATTCTACAACTAGAAGGGAAGAGAAAAGCACACTGAGACTCAGAGGAGCTGCAGAAGTAAAGTCCAGAGGTACAGAGGCACTCACAGAGAGGGCGGGCAACTGAGTATGCGCTGGCTTTTTCAATCCACAGGGAGACACAAGCTCCCGACTGCTCTGAACTCCAGTTCCGGGCAAGACTCTGGGGACCCAGACTCATGAGGGGAGAAACTGGACTGTCTGGCAGTGGGCGGAACTCAAGGGCGGCTTTCTCTCAGAGGTGCTTTCAGTGACTACCAAGGGACACTGAGACCCGGGGGCCTCTTAGGGCAGGGCTGATGGAAAGCCATTGCTGTTTGCTCCACCCTGAGACTCCGCCCCATCCAAGCTGTGCGCAGAGGCTTTTGCATATGAATGGCCTGGTCCTTTGAAATTTAAACTTACCTAACAAACTGCAGCTGAGTCAGAAAGACCCAGAACATCCAAAAGAAGGCCCAAGGCCCCACAGCAGCTTGCATTGATTCACAGCTGGGCCTCATCTGGGCACCTCCAAAACCCAAACAAAGAGGAGGAATCTGCAGATCTCTCCGTAGCTCCTGCTGGGTGGCCTCAGACAGAGGCTAAATTAGCACCTCCATGAAGATCCAAGAGCCAGTGTACCCAGGGGTCAGAGTGGGACCATCCAGATTACAACTCCTCAGATCCATAAGGGACACACTCAAGGGGCAGACTCAGTGAGCGCCAAAGCCCCACTGAAGCAAGTCTTGCCCCATAAGGGTGTCTCCAGCACAGAAGTTCTCCCATCGTAGACACAGCTGATCCTCACAACCAGTTGGCCTGGAGGTCAATTCCTCCCAGTGATACCAACAGCAATCAAGGCTTAACTACAACAAGACTGTGCACACAGCCCACAAAGGGGTGCACCAAGAGTGTCCACCTTAGGTAATTGGGGAGGCTGAGCTACTGGGCCCTATAGGACACCTAGCGCACAAAGCCACTCTATCAACTCAGGGAAGCAGCCAAAATGCGGAGACAAAGAAACAAGTCACAAATGAAAGAAATGGAGGAAAGCAAACTACTGGATATAGAGTTCAAAACCACACTATAAGGTTTTTCAAGAATTTTCTAGAAACCGCCAGTAAATTTAGCGAGACCCTTGAGGTTATGAAAAAGAACCAACTAGAAATTAAGCATACACTGATTGAAATTAAAAATAGTATACAGAGATCCAACAGCAGACTAGAGGATCACAAGAATCAAGTCAAAGATTTGAAATACAAAGAAGCAAAAAACACCCAACCAGAAAAGCAAAAAACAAAAAGAATCCAAAAATATGAAGATAGTGTAAGGAGCCTCTGGGACAACTTCAAGCGTACCAACATCAGAATTATGGGGGTGCCAGAAGAAGAGAGAGAGCAAGATACTGCAAACCTATTTGAAGAAATAATGACTGAAAACTTCCCCCACCTGGTGAAAGAAATAGACTTACAAGTCCAGGAAGCACAGAGAACCCCATACAAAAGGAATCCAAAGAGGACCACACCAAGACACATCATAATTAAAATGCCAAGAGCAAAAGACAAAGAATATTAAAAGCAGCAAGAGAAAAACAGTTACCTACAAGGGAGCACTCATATGATTGTCAGCTGATTTCTCAACAGAAACTATACAGGCCAGAAGGGAGTGGCAAGAAATATTCAAAGTGATGAATAGCAAGAATTTACAACCAAGATTACTCTACCCAGCAAAGCTATCATTCAGAATTGAAGGGCAGATGAAGAGCTTCACAGATAAGAAAAAGCTAAAGGAGTTCATCAACACCAAACCAGTATTATATGAAATGCTGAAAGGTTCTCTTTAAGAAGAGGAAGAAGAAGAAAAAGGTAAAGATAAAAATTATGAACAACAAATACATATCTATCAACAAGTGAATCTAAAAATCAAGTGAATAAAAAAATCTGATGAACAGAATAATCTGGTGAATATAATAGAATCAGGGGCATAGAAAGGGAGTGGACTGACAATCCTTGAGGGGAAAGGGGTGTGGGGGGTGCGGGAAGAGACTGGACAAAAATCATACACCTGTGGATGAGGACAGTGGGGGAGGGGGTAAGGGCATGGGGTGGGGTGGGAACCGGGTAGAGGGGAGCTATGGGGGGGGAAAAAAGGAACAACTGTAATAATCTGAACAATAAAAATTTTTTTTAAAAAAAGAAAATAAAATAAAATGGAGAAAGGCAATGAGCTAGACCTGACAGGACAAGAAACATCCCCGTGTGTGTAGGTGAAGCCCCTGGAAGTTCACATTTACTGTGACTAACTCTGGGATGGGCGTTGTGCTGGGTGCTTTTATGACCAGCTGATGAGGCCTGGGTGTGAAGTGTCCCAGCCAGTGGGAAAGGAAGGTACCACCCTCCCTACCAAACACTGCCCTAAAAATAGGACCTGAGGAAGGGCTGGCATTTGGAGTAGTTCTTAGATTACACTACCTTCCCTGGAAATCAACTTGCACAGAAATAGTTTTGCAAATGAAGCCAGTGTGCCAGTGTTTTATAGCTCTCTACCTCTTCCCTCAGGCTTGTTCACTTTTCCCTTTTAAATGGAAGTGAGGTTACTATGATGCCCATGGAATCTCTATTTTCAGAAAAGATAAAAAAGGTCCCTGGTCAGAGACTCCTAAGAGAAATATGGCTCCCAAGGGATGGCAGACTAAAAATAAACTTAAATGTTGCTAAGTCGGTAAGTAAATTAATAAAATAACCCATACCAAACCCTTAAACTCAATTCACTTTACCATGATGGGGAACATCACTGAAAGGAAAGGAGAAACCCATGAGAGGACTCTGGGAGATCTCCTGAGCTGGGGTTGCTGAAAGGTTGGCCATGTGGGTGGAGGTGCTCAGGATGAACATGCAGTGGAGGAACTTAGGAAAAGGGGGTCAGGAAGGCCAAGGCCAGAGTCAGTCAGGACTCTTGAAAAAGGGCATCTAGATAATTAGGATGTCCTGTTAGTCTATGGTAAGCAGAACAGCAGAACAAGTGGTCAGGATAACTAGCATTTGAGGTGCAGTGATGCTGGGTTTGTGACGCTGAACAAGTTACTGAGCCTGTTTTCACAGATATAAATGAGGATAAAAATACCTCCCTCTTAAGGTTGTTATGAGAATTATAAAGGATTAAAGAAATATATGTGATGTATATGTATATATAGCATGTACTTTATACACAGTGAGTGTTCAAGAAATGGAAGCTGCTCTAACTCTCCCTCCTTTTCATATCATCTTCATTATCCTTTAGAGCAAGAAGGAACAGAGTAAAGGCAAGGCCTACTTCTTAGGGCCCCAAGAATAATGTTAATAATGTCAAAGAGAAACAAGATTTCTCTCTTTTTCTTGGTGGAAATTGCTCTTCACCTGAGAAAAGGTAGAAACAGCAGGGTGAAGAGGCACCGACGGCCTGGGAAGGGGAGAAGATGGAGAACCCAGACACTTGAGATGAATTTGGGCTCCTGCCAATACTAATTGTGTGCAGGTTGACCCCAGTACCCCAGGGAGAGATGCCCCTTTAGTGTGGATGAACGTGTGTTCCCATAGCAACTTGTTCCTGAGCTGCTGTAACCTTCTGTTCACTCTTATGACTCTCCCCATTGGATAGAGTCTCCTCGAGGCAGAGACCATGTCTCATTTACTGTCCATTCCCAAGTCCTGCACAGGGTTCGGCCCAGAATAGACACACAAAACAAATGTGCCAATTGAATGAGAGACGGAACGAATAGAGATGGACAAATGTCTACATTTTCAAAACGGAAGAAGAGTAAAATTTGGGAACTGCAGATACCTAAACTTTATGTTAATTAATTTTTTTTTTAATCTGGAAGAGTCTGAAAATCTGCAATTCATCTGGTTGGAAAAATCTGCAATTCATCTAGAAATGATCAGGAAATTTGGGCTGACAATTGAAAACCACTAGTGCGATAGAAAGATTTACACAGCAAATCTAATTTTATATTACATCAATAGAAATATAGGGCCCTGAGCAATCATAGTCCTCTTGTGTTTGCTGGTCAGACCACATTATGGTCCGTTCTGAGCAGATCATTTTTCAGAAGAACTCTGATAAGCTAGAACACACTCAAGGGAGGATGACTAAGACCAGTATTTCTGGTACCTGTCAAATGAATTCAGGTGAGAGAGCTGGCATGGTTTAACCTGGAGAATAATTGGTAGAGGTAGGCAGGAGGCAACAATGCCATCTGCAAAGTTCTGGAATGTAGGTGCTGTTCTGTTTCGTACAACTTACAATGGCAGAAGTGGGACCCATGGGTAGAAGTAATGGGGCCCAAATTCAAGCCACCATGAAGAATTTCCTAGAGAATAGAATTGCACTGCCTCCAGCTGCAAAGAGCACCTTTCACTGCAAACCTTCCAGCAGTGGCTGGATGACCTGCCCAGGGAAGCCGCAGATGGTTTTCCTGCACTGAACAAGAGGTTTGAACTGGGTGGTCTTCAACTCCAAGAATCCATGCCAGTCCCACTTCATTCATTAGGAATAGGATTGACTCTCAACAAGAAACCTTTCCAGACCAGGGCCACTGTGTGGAAGAGCGCTCAGAGGCCCCGTTCACACTGTTTTCCAGGCCAGCTGCTCACAGTAACCTGCATCTGCAATAGGGATTCAAAAGAGTTTGGCCATTAGTTCAAAGTGACTTTCTATTGTCCCCAGGGGGTGGTCCATCTATAATTACTTCTAATTATTAGAAGAAAACTTCTAAGTGAGAGAACTGATTCACATTACTATCACATCATATGATTTCATGGCAAATGTCAGCAGACGCTTATGGTAACAAATCAACTAACATGAACTTTAATCTTAGATTTCTTGAATTCCTCAAATTCCTATCTCAAATTCCTCTCCTTGGTTGTTTTTAGAACATTTAATAGCAATCTCCTACATTTTAAATAAAATCAGATACAAGCCAGAAGTAAATTAAACGAAGTACATGGAATTAGACTATAATAATTTTTCTTAAATTATTTTAGTTTAAAATTTTTCTGCCATCATTTAGTTTTAACTTGTGTTTTTGTCAGTAATTTCTCATTGCCTTCCCCTTTTCTTCTTCATCTTCTCTTTACTTTCATCTCCTTTTCCTCTAAAAATTTCAAATTTTTAAACTTCCCCAGGACTCAGTTAACATCACTTAAAAAAAAAATGTTTGTGGGACCAATGAAGTCTTGGAGCTGCTGCATTTAATACTCATCCAAGCCCTGGAAACCAAATCTGTAGCCAAACATTTGGCTTTGGTTTAGAGGCAGAAGGCAAAAAAGGGAATTGACATGCAGGTGTGGTGCAAAGCTGGTCTTTAAAATACAGATGTTATTACCTCTGGGCCCTAGGGACCTGGAACAAAATGAAGCGAGCCACCCCCCAAAGGTGAAACAATGGTTATAAAATGGTTTCTTGATTTGTGAGTTTTGCTGAGCTGTCTCTTTGCAACATTTAGTGACTAATAACACTAACAGCTTTTAGAGCTAAATTGCTAACATTTGGTGAGCAAGGTTATGTAAAACAAAATTGAATTATGAAAACAATTTTCCAGTTAGCTCTGGCATTTCTTTATTTCTGTTTATCTTTTTTCTCAAAGGAGCCATTTACCAGTTTTTACTCGGCTGGCATGAGCTGCTGTCCACTGACCCCAAACAATCAGCACACACCTCTGAACAACAAGGGCTCTTATTTCCCGTCTCTGGTCCTAGCCCAAAGCTCGGAAACACATTCAGTCATGGAAAGATCTAAAATCAAGAAGTACCCACAGTGGTCTTTTGAAGAAAATTATGATGCTCATTTGACCCCACTTACGTTTTCATAACACTTCTCTCTTAGCCTAGTGCTGTTGGAAGTAGTCTTACTTACATGTAAAAACAGCATGAATTGATAAGTGAAACCTAAAGACAGAGGCACATTCTAGTAAAACTGAAAATGTGCACCCATAAAAGCAAGCAATTCCACTTGTAGGTGTGTACGAATCAGCTAGATGCATGTGCCCACATGGAGAGACCTCAAGAACAACACAGCAAAGAAAGAAAGCTACTGAAACCATGTTGCATGATACAGGTTTTAAATAAAACACAAAATATTCTATATCAGAGCATGGCTACACACAGCTTCAGAGACCGCCTCTGGGGAGCGGACTGGGGGGATAACAAAGGCTCTTCAACAGCATCTATCATGTTATATTTCCCTAAAAAGGAAAATATCTAAAGCACATTTAACAAAAAGTTAATTTAATGAGTACTTGGGTATAATTTTCTATACTTTTCTGCATCTTTACATGGTTTACAAATTAAAAATTAGGCCAAACCAGCATTTATATTAAAAAAGATGGAAGCGCTGTCAAGCACCCAAGGTTTCTCTCTAAAGTAACCTAGCAGAGTGGGACAGTAGCATCTGAGGAAAAAAGCTGAAATACCAGGAGAATTATGTTCAAACAAATTCCCTTTTTCCTCTTTCAGCAGCCTACTCTTAAGGTTCCATAAATGCTTGTTGTTTAATGGCTTAACTTCCTGGTTACATTCTACTTGCCTGGCACAAATTTTTAATCCTACTTGGTGGTAATATAAATTGAAATTTCTATTTCTCCTATTCATTGTGTCACTTTGTGGCTCAAGTTTTCTCTTCTCTCTGTACATTATATTCAAATGAGTAGACCCAAACAGGATATAAAAATGAATGGCACAGCCCACTCTCTATTTCAGGTGGAACTTTATTTAATAAGTGGAAACACCTACATGTGGAGGGAAGTCTGTTCGACACTAACAATTTATTTTCCCAACTAATTCAGTTAACACCTGATTGGAAATCCTGACCAAGTTTTGAGGTTATTTAAATGTTACTCGTTATTGCTTTTGTTCAGCTAGTATTCAGCATTTCTATCAAGAGTAACCAGCCCATAAGATTAGAATTATAAATAGCTCTTTAGAAATTCATGTGCAGTCCCAGAAGTGAGTTTGAAGAAAAACATCCGATGCACTGCACGTGTGCTGGTGCTGTGATTGGAGGCTTGGAGAATCCTGTGAGGGAGGCATAGAGGAAACATCCCAGTGTTTGGGGTTAGACAGCTGGGGCTCGAGGTCCCAGGTCTGCCACTTCACCATCTGTGAGGCCTTGGAGAAGATACCTAACATCTCTGATCTTCTGTTTTCTCATCCAAACAATAAGGTCAGTAATACCTACCATATGAATATGTTAAGAATGTAATGAGATAAATAATGTAAATTGCTTACTCCAGAGCCTAACATATTGTTGGCATTTGAAAGCATAGTTATGGGTTCCTCTTCCTTGTCCCTGACAGAAGACAGAGATAGACATGTAGATGCTGCACATAGCCATAAGGACACCTGATCTGTGTGTGCTGCATTGCCCAGCTTTAGTCAGATTGGCATATCAAGGTTTTGCCCTTGGATTGTAACTGTCCACATGTCCTTTATCAAACAAAGGTCATCTCCTTGCATGAAGATTTGTCATCATAAGGGCATCAAGATTAGCTCATTGTTCCAGCCAAATAACTCAGTTGAAGCAACCCTAGTAATAATAGTTGTGGTATTAGGTCTACAAATTCTGTGTACCCCCCGTACAAGCTTTAAGAAGTGAGCCCTCCGGGTGGATAGATTTAGGCTCCCATACCATCCCTCTAGTCTAGACCCACTGCCCTAGTGGCCAGTGTTACTGGTGGGGGCATGTCTTACCCCTCAGATGGGGTTGAGGATTGAAAAGGTTAACAACCAGTGGGGCAAGCTTCTGGCTGGGAACCAACCTGTTTTCATTCTCTCTATTGGACTCCCTATTGTGTCATCTTGGGGAAATAACATTTGGCTTGAAATTTCTTGGTCTTTAAAATGAAGATGTAGGCTGTTGGACTAAATGATATCTGAGCTTCTTTGCTTCAGTATTCTGCATGGTCCAGATTTCTTGTTCTCTGCATATATGATTGAACACTAAAAACTACCATATGTTAGTGATTCTAAAATGCACAGTTTTTCACATTTTTACATCTGTGAATTCAGTATATAATTTACAATTGAATGGCAATTTAGATTTCTGTGAAATATATTAAATTAATGGCTAATACTAAGTACTATTTTATCAAGAGTTTCTACAGGAAAAATTGAAAATTTCTGTCAAAATATTGACTGGAAATTAGAGTTTATAATCCTTGCAACTTCAATGGAGATTGTTAACATAGAGAACACCCCAGGAGCCGCTAGCACAGTTGTGCCAGAGGAGGGATAGGTTTGGGTGTCCCTGAAGATCCCTTTTGGTCCTGAGATGACACAATAAATTTATTTCAGTTATTTGGTTTGTTATTTTGTGCACTCATTAAGTGACTATAGAACATTTTGGAAAAATAGAAGGTGGTTTAGGGAATGACATAGTAATATTTTATCTATTAAATAATTACATGTAAAATTTCATTAAGGTGTTAATTGATTAGCTGAGTGTTACTATAGCTGTCACATTATTTATTTTCAAATAAATATATTTGGACACTAAAACTATAGTCAAAATAATTTCATATTGGTTGATGCCCTAAAACAGTGGTCGGCAAACTCATTAGTCAACAGAGCCAAATATCAACAGTACAACGATTGAAATTTCTTTTGAGAGCCAAATTTTTTCAACTTAAACTTCTTCTAATGCCACTTCTTCAAAATAGACTCGTCCAGGCCATGGTATTTTGTGGAAGAGCCACACTCAAGGGGCCAAAGAGCCACATGTGGCTCGCGAGCCGCAGTTTGCCGACCACGGCCCTAAAAGAAGTTTTAGAAGCTCAAAAGTTATTTGCTGTGAACATAGTGCCATCTAAGAAAAATATTTATTATTTGTACCATAGATAAATGGAACTTTCATATTAATTTGTAATCTAGTGATAGAGGATATATAACTTTATTATAATTGCTAATGATTTTTTGTTGCTGTTCCGCTTGTCCTGGTATATGAAAAAGAAGCCATCAGCTACTTTGGATGACTTGTTGCTTGATTTAATCAAGCCTCCGTAATGATCAGAACACATGCTGTCTGTAGTCAGTTTCACTGTGGCCATTAGCATGCTGGCAATTGAAGAGGCTTTGAACCCGGCTGTCCCAGAACAAGGCCCAGAGGTGTGGTGCGGTTGATCTTAGAAAGAAATTTCCAATGCCAAAATCGGACCAGTTATCCAAAGGGCCATCTCTGGCTTTGATTTCTGGGTTTTTCTAATTGACAGTAGGAATCTTAGATTATCACATGCACCATGAATTTGTTAGTCTGAAGGAACTAATCAAAATGCTGTTTCTATACACATTTTTATTGATTCATCATTTCTGAAATCATGCAGTGTAGTCCTATTTTGGGTAACACAGTTACTTATGAAAGCTGCTAGATAGTTTCTGTCAAGCTTAATTAAACCTTTTTCTGCTGGGAGACTTCTTAAAGAGTTTGTAAACTGTTGACTGTTGATATCATGTCCCAAATATTACTCATAAGATGGAATCTCTACCAGTAAAAATAACTCAGAGGCATCAAACCTCCAAATCTGGAAGCCAGTTGACTCCTTTTAGACATATTCCACATGTCTCATTACCTCATCGTGCAGCTCAGCATTTGGTCTTGTGCATTATTTATGGGTGGGATTCACTTTTTTTCTTAACATGTTCCAAATCTTTTTTTCAATGTCTCCTCTCTTTTTTACTACCATTCTTTCATAAATTTTAATGATGTGAAAAGTACCTAAGGACCAATGGAGAGGTTCAGAATAGCAACCTTTGTAGGAGGCCCTGATGAAGAGCTTATCAAGGGAGATTTTGTCCCAATTATAAAATTGGAAGAAAATCTAGAACTTTATGGATACCTTTGACTGCACAGTATTGGAAATGTGGGAGAATGTTAGGCTAAGTGAAGGGTCAGGACTTAGATTGAGGAGAAGTTTGATTGTTGAGGTCACTTTGAACTAGGCAGGGTTTGGACTGATAAAGAAAATAAGGAAGAGCAATCCCTAAAGAACTTTGAGTTGAGGAATGAAGTAATGCAAGCAATATTTTAAGAAAATTAATTTGGTAGAATTGTAGAATTAGAGGGAAGGCGTAAGGATGAGGAAAACCAAGAGGCAGGAAGACAAGTTTATATATATACTAGAGGCCCAGTGCATGAAATTCATGCACTCAGGGGGGTCCCTCAGCCTGTCCTGCACCCTCTCGCAGTCTGGGAGCCCTCGGGGGATGTCCAACTGACGGCTTAGGCTCGCTCCCTGCCTAAGCTGGCAGTTAGACATCCTTAGCGCTGCCTTGGAGGTGGGAGAGGCTCCCACCACCACCACTGCACTCGCCAGCCTTGAGCCCGGCTTCTGGCTAAGCAGTGACCACCAGGGGGCAGCTCTGACCACCAGGGGGCAGCTCCTGCATTGAGTGTTATCAGTGCACGTCATAGCGACCGGTAGTTCCACTGTTCAGTCAATTTGCATATTAGCCTTTTATTACATAGGATGGAGTAAGGTAATGACTGAGGAAGGTACTGTAATAACTGAGGCCAGTGTTCTGCCATTAATAGCAATAACAGCTACCATTTATCAAATACTTATTATGTGCCAGGCATTGTGCTAAGTGTTTTACATAGATTATATCATTTAATCATCACAGGACCTTATGAGATAAGTACTATTATTAATCCCATTTTGCAGATGAAAGAAAAGTTAAATAATTTCAGCTGATTGGTAGAGCTAGGATCTCGACCTAAACCATCTGACACCAGGGCCTCTGCTAAAAAAGAGGAACGTTAGAAATATTTGAAAGGCAGAAAGGAGAACTAGCCAATATCTTGCTTAGCACTGTACTTGGTATTATGGCATCCTAAAGTATTTTATCGTAAGAGTTTAAAAATAACCAGAGAATTAAGTCCTTCAACATGGACCAAACAGGTGTCACAAGTTGTATTCCCCCAGAAAACACTCTGAGATTTGCGCATGGAAGGTTTAGAGGGGAGGGAACTCAGGAATGGGCAAATGTAACAGAGACCTCAACTGATCATATAGGGAGTTGTGGGGCTGGAATGACCCTTCAGAGTTGCCCCAGTAAAGGCAAGGGACAACTTTATAGCCCTCCATCAAGCAGGTGGTAGATGAGATGCTGGCTGTCCCTAGGAAGGGAGGGTGACCTTTGAACAAAGCAGCTTTCTTCTGCTGATGGCAGGTCCTGAGAGGGATTCCACTGTGAGTCTCCAGCCTCAATCCTGAAGGGAATCTACACAAAACACCACAGCATCCACTGCAACAAAATATAAAAACATATATTTTTTAAATTACCTACTCTTCAATATACAAACAGTGAGTAAACACTTAAGTCACATTTGGGGGGAACACTTTCCTTTTAAAGTACTGTTCAGTGGAGAGGAGAAACCCAATAAATCTGTCAGTACATTTCTTTGCCATGGAATTGTGGCCTTAATTCTTGATGAAAATAATCAACAAGGAAGGCATTTGGTGTATGGCTTAATTGAATCACTGTGTTTTGGACCCATTTGTTGTTAATGTGTAAATCCAATACTATTTTCACACCTGCTCTCTTTTTTGTGATGCCTTGTTTAAGCAGAAGTCTAGTCTGGATTTCTTGTTTCAGACTAAAGAAGGGGCATAGACTATCATCACTGACCAGGAATCCAGCTCATATGGTATCATGAAGTCATCATTCAAGTCTGACTTTTTAGACCTCACTAGGCTTGCCTGCAGAAAGGAGCTGTGTGAATAGTGTCACAGGATCAGGATCCCAGGATCACTTAGGGAACACTCCAGTGGGCCACTGCTGATCTGGACAAATATTAGGCACACACACAAAATACAGGCATACCTGAACTTTACCACTCAAAGAATCTGATTCCTGGTGGCTGGGCTGGGATCCAGTCATACTTGTTTTTTAACAGCCTTTAAGATTCATTAAAGTTTGAAACCCCTTTCTAATGAGCCAGTGAAGACCTTTGATAAATCAGTCTATTCTATGGGCATCTTTGGGAATGAGGTTCATAGACCTTCTTTAACTTCCTCTTATTTATTTTCATTACCTTATCCATTATTCATTAATGAAGATAGTCCTTGTGTTTATCTTGATGGATAGCAAATAAGTGGGAGCATGCAAGCAGGGATCTGTGTCTCTTTTATTCATTTGTGCAATAAGCCTTCATTGTGCAGTTACTATGTTCTAAGCACTCCACAAAATGCTAGGAGTATAGCAGGAAGATTCACCCTCTGCCTTTAGGGAGCTCACTTATCTGGGGAAAGGTATATATTCTGTCAGATGACAACATGCTAATGTAGAGAGAGGCACAGGAGCTGCGACAGCACAGACCAGCAGTCCCTAAGTCCTACCCTGAGAGTCAGGTAGGGTATCCTAGAGGAAATCAACTCCAGAGGACTCTGCAGAACTGGAAATGAGTAAGTCAAATGTGGTGTTTCCATCCATAATTGTGTCACATCTTTCCACTTATTTAGCTCTTCCTTTATATCCTTTAAGAGGATTTGTATACATTTTTCCATAAAGATCTTATAAAATGTCTTTGAACTTAATTTCTAAGTAACTCACATTATTTGAGGCTATTGTGAAGAGTATGTTATTTTATATTGTTTTTCTGGTTGGTTATAGAGAACTACAATTCAACTTGGTATAGTACTTGTATCTTATAATTTTGCAGAACTCTAAGTTTGGTGATTTGGTTGTTTTTTTCTATGTAGATAAACATAATATCTGCAAACAATGGCAATCTTTTCTCATCTTTTTTAGTCCTTATATTGCTTATTTCCTTCTGTGTGTTATTGCACTGGCCAACATTTCCATATATTATTGGCGAGCAGCAGTAACTGTGAACATCTTTGCCTTCTTCCAGACCATAAAGGAAATGTGTCTCAATTTTCTCTTTTGAGAGTGTGTTTTCTGTGGGTAGATTTTGATAGATAACCATTTTCAGTTTCAGGAAGCAAGCGCCCTTCTAAGTTTTTCTAAGAATGCTTTATCTTAAATATGAATTGGGCTTTAACAAATGCTTCATTTAAATTGTATCTTTTGAGAGGCCCGTGTGATTTTTATTCTTTAGAACCAATGACAGGATGGATTACACTAATAAATTTATCAGCGTTTGTACCATCCTTGCATTCTGAGATAAAAATTACTTGATTATAATTATTACCATTTTAATATACTACTAGATCTCATTAGCTAATATTTTATTCCACATTGTAGCATATTAAAGTAAGGAACATTGGCTTATTATTATTGGTTCTTTCACTGTTCTTATCCAGCTTTGGAATCAAGGATATAATAATGTCATTAAATGAAATGAAATGCTCAGCATCTTTTCTTTTTCTGTGTTCAAGGAGCAGTTTGTAAAGTGGGGATTATCTGTTCCTTAAAAAATTGGTAGGATTTACCCATAAAATCATCTGGGCCTAGTGCTTTGGGGGAAGAAGAGGAGGCATAAGGAGATCTTCTATTACTAAATCAATTTAGTTAGTGTCCACTGATCTGTATGTCTTCCATAGCCTTTGTGTCGGTTTTGGCACTTATTATTTTTAGGTGCTCATGGAAAAAAAAAAAAAGAGTGTCCACCTGGGTGTTTCAGGAGAAGAAATAGTTCCTCAAGAGCTATTCAAGGACAAGAAGGCACCATCTCTGAGCCAAGCACTGTCAGAATATATGTCTGTGTGCAGGGCATGCAAATGTCTCTTCTCTAATCAGTGTGTCCTATTTGTCCTAGGACGGCAGCCTCAAGTTGCAAGATGCTTAGAACATGTGGGTTTGTGTAGGATGAAATCTCTCTGACATCTTCATCAGTGACAGGGCCAATAGTTCTTTATCCTGTCATTGGCTTTTTGGGGGGATCACTGACTTGGGGCCCAGGAAGCAAATGGCTAGCTAACTCTGTAATCACTTCTTTGGGAGAGTCTGAGTGGGATTACATGTAAACCCTTCATTGGATAGGAAGTAGGTTTACCTTTTAGAAGGACATATAGATATCCAGTAGCCAACAACTGGCCTTCAGAGGAGCTTGACTAAGGTTGTGAGAGGTCCAGAAATCTCATATGAGGATCGCCCAATACAGCTGGACTGGAAATGACCATAAGGAGCATGATAGATGTCTTCTCATATTTAAAGAATATCAATGGAGTTGGGGTTATAAACTGCTTTCAGTGCACTATGTTGCACAGAAGACAGGAGGAAAGCAGATTTGGATTCAGAGTAAGAAGAGATGTTATTCCTCCATTGCTGGGGGAGTTTATTTATGCAGAAGTTTCAAGCAGAATATCTCCTGGATTAAGGAAGAAATTCAGTTTTGACAATGGAAAGGAAACCTAAGTGAGGGCTGCAAGCGGACTGTGCTCTCAGGAAGACAATGTTTTAGGAAAGGTCACATGTGGATGACCAGACCAACATTCCCTGGCCCTTCCATATCTTAGATTCTGCACTGGATAGTTTTATATCCTCAATCTCTTTAATGCTTCATAACAACCTGTGCATTATTTATCCCCAAGCTAAATATGAAGACACCAGAGATCAGAAAAATTAAGTAACTTGCCCAAGGTTGCACAGCACTAATTAGCAGAACCAGGATTTGAACCAAGATGCACCAAGTCTGAGCTCATTTGGCAGAGACTAGGCTGCTCCCACTTTGGTGCACATACAGGATATGTGTTAAAATGCAGATTCAGTTTCAGAGGTCTGGGGTGGGACCATGTTTCTGCATTTCTAACAAGCCCCCAGGTGGCGCTGGTGCTGATGGTCCACATGACATTTTGATGTGGAGGTTTTGGGTGATCTTGATAAAGTTGTTCAGGAGTCTTTGATTACAGATGAATCTGATGACTATTTCCCAGGTGAGAAACAGAAGGAGCTGGCCCTGGTGTCTATGCATGTCTGGGAAGCCTCACCTTAACTCACAACTGCTGCTTGTCCTGCTGAGGCATCGTACAGGCTCCCTGGGAATCGGGAAGAATGGGCTTGGCAGTGACAGAAATAGGCTTGGGCACAATAGTATTTATTGTGTGCCCACGGTGAGCTGGAGACTGTTCTAGGCACTTGAGATGCAAAGATAAACAAAGCTCTTTTATAATCTAGCGGAGTGAACCTAAACCAAAGTTATCACAGGGTTTAGTTACATGTCTACCTTACAGTTTTCCTAGCCCTTGAAATATCCTGACTTTTTTCACTCTGTCAGCTTCTCTGTGCAATCTGTCACCAGATTGGCTCAATATGAATAAACAGTGCAGTGGACCTGCCAGAAAACTAATGCGGACTCCATCTGCACGAATAGAAGTGGCCTGAACTAGCTCTCTCTGCCTGGTCAGCCTGCAGCTGCAGGACTGGCTTTGGATCTCTGGACCCCATCTCAAAGAGAATTGTGACAAATTGGGCCTTGTCCAGGGAGAACAGCCAGTCAGGGAGGAGACCCAAACTGTGACATATTAAGCACCATTGAAAGTGGTGGCAGTGCTGGTCCTGCTTGGAGATGGAGAGCTCGAGGGACGCTGAGTGCCTTTCCCAGCTGTCACTCTATCACCATGTCCCCTCCATAGTCCTTCCAGGGAAGATGACTGTCTTTCCAGAACTCAGCCTCCTTGACTATCCAAGCTAAAGCAGCCTCCCAGGCACTCCCCATCACATACCCATGTAGAGCTTTTGCTTAGCTCTTATCACCTCTCTGGTCATACCTTCCTTTCTTATTTGCTTGTGAGGACAGTTCGCGAAGCGAAGCTCTAGAGGCTGTGACACATAAGGAGATTCTCAGGACTTCCCAGTTATTCCTTTGTGATGTTCAGAGACTTACCTCTTGCTCATCCAGCCCCCACCCCACCCCTCATCCCACATCTAGACTGTAGCATCAGCCTCCTTGTAAGTTTCTCTTCGTTTGTTTACTTCCCTTGTCCCCAACAAAATCCATTTTAAATGCAGCAGCTAGAGCAGTCTTTCTGTCTATTTTCTCATCCAGGATATGTTGGTTGCAGCCTCAGCATGCAGGAGCTTGATTCCTCCAGTTCTCCTGTCTGTAAAGCAAGAGAGCCAGCCCTCTGTGGCCAGTGATGGCTCTTCTCTGGGGCCTGTGGTGGCTCTTTTGCACCCACAAGCTCTTGTAGTCACACCCCCTGTGTACTCAGAGAGAGGCCTCCATCCCTTGGCCAGCTTTCCTCCTGCCTCAAGTTGGAATCTCTTGAGAAACGTAGACATGCTTTCCAAGCATCAGACTTAGTTAGGTCTTTGAAAGCTGGCTCTCAATCAGGTTCTTTTCTTAAAATGTGTTACTATCTAATCACATTATAAAGTTCTCACAATAAAAAAAAGAAAACATACACTCCCACACCCCCTCCTTTAATCAATGCTTGCTTAACTAGTGCTTCAGACAAGCACGTCTTAGGCAAATGGATGGCCACATGGATACATCGGGGAGGGGCCGGCATGTTGAGTTGGCACGAGCTCTGCTCTGCCTCGTCACGGCACTGCCTTTGATCTTTAATTTGAGCCATTCTAGGCAGGGCTCAGCACACTCTGAAAACACACTTTGTGATTGAAAAATGTGCACTTCATCAGCCAAAACATTTGTTTACATTTTACCCCCAGTTCTAGGGTTTTCATTCCTTGTCATGCTTTCCTCAAGCACTTTCTTTATATAATTAAAGAGGTGTGAGCGCTGTAAGCAGGACTGTGCAATAGGCTCCTTCCCTGAAGACAGAGAAAGGTGTCTCCCCACTGTGTCAGGCACGAAGCCCATGAGGACATGACAAAACAACCTACAAGGCCACTCTTCCAGAATGGTGAAAACTGTCAGGCTGTCCAGGAAGGCAGGAGCCCCAGAAAGACTGTGCCCTTCCCAATGGGCCGTCACAGCCCTGGGGCAGCCCTTGGAGGCGCGAGGCTGTTTGCGTGTGCTAGTGTGTCTCTAGTTGTATTAGAGTGGGTGTCTCATCAGTGGCACTGTTCACATTTGGGACCAATCAATCATGTGTCCTGTGCATTGCAGGATGCTTCGGGACCTACCTGGCCTCTACCCTCCAGGTGTGCATACTGCTCTCCCCCTACCTCCACCAATTGTATAATCAATAATGTCTCCGCGGGGGGACAACAAAATATTCTGCATTGCGAACTATTCGCTTCATTGAATGGACTTGCAAAGAGGTCTTTCCATGAGGCAGGGTCTGTGGGACCCAGAGTAGTGGGCACAGAGTAGGGTCACCTGAGAAACTTTCAACAAATTACAATGACCAGGCTCATGACAGACCAAGTAAGTCAGGGTCTTGGGGGTAAGGCCTGGATATAATAACTTTGAAAGGTCCCCAAGTGATTCTAGTAAATGGTTAGGGTTGAGAAAGAGAACTTTCATGACCTCCTCCAGAGGACTAGGAGAGGAGTAGGAAGCTTGAGATATCACAATTTGATTAATGAGAGAGTCAGGCAGGAAAGGCCAACAAGGACAAACAACCATCCTAAGTCTGTGTGTGCTCTTTTTGTCTTCTTTAGAAGTTAGTAGAACTCCAAATGAAGACACCGTGTGCTAAAGCTAAGGAACCTGGGTAATGCCTCACAGCCCCGCTGGGAGGAAGGAGGAATCCTGAAGGCAGTAGAAATTGTCTTGGGGATTCAAACATGGAAACGTAGGCTGAGTCTTAGAGACTTCATTGTAGAGGGAAGAACAGGCCAGGATGGGGAGTGTCTTGAAACTGAAACGCAATCCTTCTGGCCACTTGGCTCCAGCTGAGGGTAGGGAAGTGGCTCCAGCAATGCTGGCGTGGGGTCTTATGTGTCCTTCCATTTCCCTCCATGATACAAAGGCCCTATACTAAAGGGATAAGAAAAACAATGGGGCGCATTAGTGTCAGACATCTGGGTTTCTGTTCAGACTGCTGGAAGACCTCAATCATCTTGCATCCTCATTTCTACTACCGCAGGGAGATGAAGAGCATGAGCCTGGGAGTTCACTAAATTTGTGTTATTAGTTAAGAGATCTCATGCAAATAAACTGCTTTGCCTCTTTGGGTTTCAGTTTTCCCATCTCTAAAATGGGGATAATAGTTAGGCCTATCTCATAGACCTGGTAAAAGAATTAAATAAGATAATTCATGAAAAGTACTATGTAGACAGACAGCTTGCTAAATATTAGCTACTACCACTATTTATTCTTTGGCCCAAAGTCCAGTAGATCAGGAAGTCCTATGACCTATTCTTTGGAAGTGTCTTTGGAAAATCTGGTCCCCTCTTCCCCATCTCTGTTGGCATTACCTGAGTTCTGCACTGCTCACCCTTTCTGGCAAGTCTCCCTAGCTCTGCCACCCAGCAACCTCTCTCCAGGTTAGTTACTAGGCTCTTGTAACTCTTGATTAAAACTTCCAAGGGTTCTTTGCAACCAACATGGTGAAGTGCTTTGGCCCTGCGGTGGTCACCTCACGTGTTAGGATTGTTGGTCTGGGTTCCCATGACTGAGAACCTTAACTGCCTTCCCTTGCTTATGTTTTAAATGTGTGAGTGTGTGTGTTTTCCAGTCATTCTGAGTGTTGTTCAAATGAACTCCCCTGCTCGCAGTTTATATGTCTTGGATTGAAGTGTTGCATATTTCCCCTGTCATGTTTTAAATACAAAGTTTTGTTTTCCCAGCAAGTGCTGTGAGTGATTTGGAAACATTTCTGGTCCTGATTAATTTCTCTTCTACAGCTCATGTAAGGTCTTGTTTATTTACATTAATAAGAAGACTATACAAACAGCTTGCATGTGAAATTTTCTCCTGAGGACACAGAGGCTGATGGTAAAGGCTAATTCATGAATGAGGAGAAATTGAATCCCGGCTCTTTCAGCTCTTGTCTGAGCCTATTGCTGCAACAAATCTCCTGTTTACTACGACAGTTATTTTATTACAGGTCACCCCAATTTGGCAGCTTACCTAACATCTTGCCCCTTTTGGGGGGAGTCAAGAAGAGATGAGAAACAAAGAGAACATAAAGGAAAAAAGACAAACTGCCTCAAAATCAAACTCTTCAGAACTTATAGGCATTAGTTGACCCTCAACAAGGAATGCTCCCAGGAATATTTTGTTGCACTGCCCCCAAATTTGGAATTTTCGGATTCTTGTTCTAAGTCACCACCCATCTATTAGGTGTAAAAATAACCAGTACTGCCTGTGAGGGTGAGGCTGAAGATAGATGTAACTAGGGAAACATGGTGACTTGAAACCAAAAGCAGTATTTCTTTTGAAGGGACACATTTTAATTTCTTAAACATACAGCTCACCTGGGTATTGATATAGATTATTAGTATCTATCTTCCTATTCATTCATTTTCCTACTGGGTTCTGATTATCACCAATTGTGAACTTATTTGCCTATTTCTCTCCACTAGACTGGGAGGCAAATGACTAGAAAGGAACGTCTGCATAGTGTAATGTATAAGGGCATGGATGGTTGACAACAGATAAGCCTGATTCTAGTCCTAGCTCTGCTGCTTACCAGCTCCCTAGTGTGGGGAAAGTTATCTGATTGCCCTCTTTCTCAAAATTCAGTTTTGTTATCTGTCAAATGAAAGACTTGCTCTTGCCGGTGTGGCTTGATTGATTGGGCATTGTCCCATGCACCAGAAGGTTGCTGGTTTGATTCCTGGTCAGGGCACATGCCCAGGTTGCAGGCTCAATCCCTGGAAGGAGGCATACAGGAGGCAGCTGATGGTTGATGTTTCTCTCTCTCTCTCCCGCTCTGCCTTCCTCTCTCTCTAAGAAAGAATCAATAAAAATATTTTTAAGAGAAAGAAAGAATAGCCACCTCACTAGGTTGTTCTGATGATTAAGTGTGATCATATAAGTAAAGCAGCCAGCAGAATGCTTGGCATACCCAATCCGGGTCAGCTGCTGCCATGAGGATGAGGTTGGTTTTTATACGTTTCCTGAGAACACGAGGTCTCTTGTCTGCACCACCAGCTTCTAGGTCTGTACCTAGAAGTGAAAGGGTCTGAAATGAATGAATGCACAGCATTCCCATGTGTCCAGGTCTTTGCTGTCACCAGGGTAAGTATTTAGGTAAGCATGAGCACATCCACAATCCAATGACATGTCCAGTACTTTGGCCATATCTGGACAAATTACATTCTTAAACTCCTATATGATTTGGGAGAAAGAATCTCCCTGGGAAGCCACTCACATAGCAAATGTGAGCAGAGAAGAACAATGACTTACGGGCTGAATCTTTGAGGGGACAGAAGGAACAGGTTGAAGAAAGGTCATTCAGAAATGAGAACAAAGAACTAGCCTCAGAGGTCAAGGGAGGAGTTTCTTGAAGGAGCTGATGCTCCTCCGTGCCCAGGGTGGCAGCAAGTTCAAGGGGAAGGCTACTCCACAGAAACTGTACAAATATCTCTGCAGGGCCACTCCCTTGGGCACCCAGTTTCATTAAGGTTGCATTAGGCCATCAGCTCACTTTTCTTTATTCTGATTAGTGGCTATTTAACCACACCAAAAATGAAAACTATTCTAGCGGCTCTCAGCTGGGCTGAGGTTTGTTCACCATTATTTGCAAACAAAAGCCTGATCCCATTAAGATGGGCAGATATTTCCTGCCATGGCATGGCCTCATGCTCACAAACATTGAATGCTATTTAAAGCCTCTCCTTTGCAAATATGCGTTGGTCATATTTGAGCAGTGCCCCTTAATTAAGGCCAGATTTGAAGCTCTCAAAGCTGTCCCTCTTTTAACCTATGACAGGGAATGTAGGACTTGCTTTTTCCAGGAGATAATTTGGACATCAGAGAAAAGCCAAGAGATCCCTGAATTGCTGTGGCACTTACCTTGACTTCCAGGGTTCTAATGAGAGAGCTTCTTAGACAAAAAGGGACACAAAGACCTTCACAGAAACCATCAACACTGTCTGCCCAGCAGATTTACTGGGTGGGAACACACACACACACACACACACACACACACACACACACACACACACACACACACACACACGCTTTATTTGAGGCACCCTGGAAAATGAAAAGCTATCTGATAAAAGTAATCATGTGAGAAGATGGTCTTGAAGATTTCTGTGAAGGCAAAAATGCACCAATTTATAACTGAAACTCTGCTAGAAGGCTAAAAAGAGTTGTCTATCTTCTCTTATATCTGCCTTTCTCTAAAGGAAATACATCGTGGGTGGGTTGGAACACGTGATCTTTTGGTTACCAAATGCTTTATAATAAAGAATCAAAAACATACTATACAAAGATTGCCAGTTATCAACGAAATAAAATACTGATTCTTTCCCAACCACATGGTTCGGAGCAGGAATGTGGTGGTGCAGATGATACTGACAATAACAACAATCATAATATTCATGGTGTTAATGTTTATTAGGTGCTCACTCTGTGGCACTTTAAATGTACTCATTTTCATGAATTTATTTCATGAATTATTGGTTCTTGAAAACCAATGAGGTAGGTACTATTTTATGTACATTTTATAGATGAGGTAACTGTGGCTTCACAGCTTTTTCTTTATTTCTTTATTGATTAAGGTATCACATATTTGTCCTCATCCCCCCCATTCCCATCCCACACCCCTCCCCACGCATGCCCCCACCCCCCTGTTGTCCTTAACCACTGGTTAGGCTTATATGCATGCACACAAGTCCTTTGGTTGATCTCTCCCCTTTACCCCCACCCTCCCCTACCCTCCCTCTGAGGCCCAACAGTCTGATCCATGCCTCCTTGTTTCTGGGTCTGTTCTTGTTCATCAGTCTATGTTGTTCATTATTTCCCCTAGATGAGTGAGATCATGTGCTATTAGAAATACACTTATAAGAACCGGAAATGAGAAAAGCAATAATGGTTATGCTGACAGGCAAATGAATCAGTCTGTAGTGAGTTTTTTTCTGGGCCAACAGTTCTTTTGAGACCCAATTTCAATGTCAAACAGTTCCTTATGTGTACATGTCAGCAATGACATTTCAGTTCTGGATGGTGGACAAATGGTGGTAATGCAGGTCCGACTCTCTCTGGTTTGGTCCTGGGCAACCTGCAGTGAGGCACAGCTGCTAACTGCTAGTATGGCAAGGCGACGTCGGCGTCTTCCATCTCTGGACTGCTTCTCTTCTGTCTTCATGGCTGGAGTAGTCCTGTCGATTCCTCTCTGTTGCTGGAATCCACATGGTCTCGGAATTGTTTTCTGAAAATATACAATCATATTCTCGACCAAAAGTTAATAAAGGAATATTTTCTATAAATTTGACTTGGGATCCTATTTCATTTTTTGCCCAAATGATTTTCCTCTGGCTTGTTTTGACCCCTTGTGTGTTTTTCATGGGTGTCTTGCTTTTAGCCTTACAATTAATTTTCTAAAGTATTAATTTTCTAGATGTAATTTACTTACAGGTTATTTTTCCTTACATGATATTCTTCTACTACCCCCCCTTTCTTGATTTAAATATTAGGAGGCTTTTGAAAATTTTATAATGTAGTCTTTGATGGCTTTTAAATTTTAATTTTTTGCACTATAATATTACTGTTTTAGGTTCATTACATGGTGCGCAATTTTATCATGAGATGAACTACCAATAAAAATTTTAGTTAACACTTTAGGAACACCTTTTTGTCCAGTACAATTAATTTTTCTAGAATATTCGCTTATTTCAATTAGCCAATTTAAATTTGCCTGAAAACTTGACTACTATTTTACTGTCAAATTTATTACTCTAACAACAATCTTATTTTACCCTGTAAATATTAGTGGAAAGGATTATTTGCCTTCTTGAGTAGGTCCTGAGCATTCCTGGTGGTAGGCTGGATTTAGATATCATAAACCCACTTCCCCACACCATGGGTACAAGACAACTCAAACAATTCTTGTTGGAGTGAGAGGGCAGCTGCTGTCGGCCAAGTCTCTGTCTTTTACCTGGGTCCTGATCTGAGCTGGGCATGGGAAGCACAAAGCAGCCATGGGGGCAGGAGACCTCCCTCAGAAGGGGCTAGGGTTCAGGCACCTGCAATGTTGGGGGGGTGAGGTTCTGTGCCCCACCTCTGTTGACCCCCAAGTTCTCTCCTGATGGCCCCTATGTGACTATGCCTGTCTTAGGTTGTTCCTTCCCTGAGGAATCTTACCCGTCTCTGGCTAACCAGCCATCCTCCGGGGTGGCTTCACAGCTTAAGAAATTTGCCCAAGGTCACCCAGCTATAAAAAGGCAGGGTCAGAACTCAGAGCTCTTGAGCTCAGTCTTCCCTGAAGTGCCTGCTCAGCACTCCTGTTATCCTGAGACAATGAAAAGCACGTGGGCTTTGGAGATAGACCAGAGTTTCATCCAGGTCTGCCATGTGACCAACAAATTGCTTCACTTTTCTGAACCTCAGCTCTTCAATTGAAAAAAACAACAGCTGCCTCATAGCTATAAAGATTAAATGAAATTAGGATAAACGAGATCCATAGGTATTTAAGGAGACATGATTGTGAAGCTGGTGCTTGTTCCAAATTCTTTGGTAGTGAGAGGATACTATGCAAAAGTGGAGGCAGCATCAAACTTGGGGCTATAATGATCCCATATGTAACTTCTGTGGTTTTGTAAGACGCGTTACTCTATTGTAATATCATATTGAGCTGATAACTGTGAAGTGTGAACAAGTGATGCAGGATTCTCTGGGTTGTGTTTCCAGATGGTTGAAGGCCATTTGGATACTTGTGGGCCTCTGTTTCCCTCTGGCTTTGGTTGATATGTGAAAGTTGTGATGAAATGTCCTGTAATAGGGTTTTCCAAACTATGTCTCATAGCCTAGAAGCACCTTCTTAAAGATAAATTCTGGTCCCTTTAAGACTAAAACTATACATGAAAACGAGGAAAGATGTGTAGCATTTCATATCTATTACTAGCTTGTCTTTCTGATATAATAAAGAAAAAACCTATTTAAGCAATTTCAACTACTCAATTTAGAGCTTTTTTATTCACATAGTCACAGTACTTTCCTCTTAATTTAGGACATATTATTGTAAAAAGTACACACTTATTTGAGCAACAGAAAGACTGAATTTATGGCATAGTTTGACTATATCGAATATTAAAAATTAGTATGGTCTAGTCGTTTGTCGCCTAGCATGAAATTCTACATAATTTTTTAGCTGTGGATTTAACAATTTAACCAAAAGTTCTGTATCAAGTCTGCAGAATAGGCTATATTATGCCTGAGTGACAAATACAAAACACAGATTTCTTTTTCACACTAGTCCTTAAAGGGCCAGCAGGGGCTCTGCTCATCACAGTCCGTCGGGGACTCAGGTTGGTGGAGGCTCCACCATCTTAGGCAGCTTCCACTTCACCCAAGTCTAAAATTTGCTCTGGCAGGGGAAGAAAGGGTTGAAGAGCTGAGCACCAGCAATTAAATGCTTCAACCTGGAAGTGACACATGCCACTCCCACTCGCATCCCATTGGCCAGAAACTAGTCACATGGCCACACCTAACTTTAGAGGGGTGGGAAATTGTAATCCTCCATTTACAGAAAAATCAAAGAATCAGATACTGAGAAACATCAGTATTGAAGAGGAGTTCATCTTGTCATTTATTCCCTTTCTCTAAGAAGAAAAGACTAGTACTTTCATCAACTTTGTAAACTGTAATTTTGAAATAAATCCTGGTGGCTCACAGGAGGAGGGGTGGGGAGTTCCAGTTGGCCAGTAAAACTTGGGAGAAACATTTGCTGAAGCTAATAACAGTGTCTCTTTGATTTAAATGCCCCATTTGTGGTACAGAACCAGAATGAACTAAACCATAAAATTCCACTACACCAGGATCTAAGCTGTAATTTCTCCATTGTCCAAAGGAGACATTCTGTAAAAAAGTATGAAAACCCAGTTGAAGCCATGGAATTTTACTCAATTCAAGAAGTATTGTCACTTAATCTGTGCTATTTCTGAAAGGAATGCAGCATTAAATTTCACATGTTCTTTTCTCAAGGGATTTAGATGTAATTTTAATCTAAGGCCAATGATAATGTTTAGATTTAAATATTTTAAACAACTTACTACTAAATTAAATTGTTAATCAACAAAACATTATGATCTTTATTGTATGGCTTTGTGCAATCCTGACCCACTGTCAATATATTCTTGGGGATTCTTATTCCCTAATTCTTGCAGGGTAGTCTGATTCAATTGTTAATAACCTGTTTAGCAAAAAACATAAAGCCAGAAAATCATTAAAATGTTTTTCTTATTCAAAATAAAATTTACCTTAGTGTCATGAGGAATAATACATTTTATAATGTATAATATGGACTTTTTTCAAGAGTTACAGGTCAAAAAAGAAATTATGTTTTTGAGCCACCAAATAGTAGTTTTGGGGATACAGTTGAAAAGTAGCTACAAAGGCAACTTTCTAATCTAGTGACGTGAAATTTGAGGACAGATTATAGCAAAGCCTGGTAGGTAGTTTATGGCAAAAAAGGCCAGGAGTTTCCCAGAGGCTGCCCAGGACTGATTTCCAATTCTTCCAAATTGGGCAGATGTAACTGAACCAGGTGACTCCTTCATAGCTAAGAGCAAGAAAGACAACATTACATGGGTAAAGACCCATCACACTGACTATTGTGTAGACATTCTATGCTTTCCCAAAACTGCATAATTGTTTAATTTTTAATTTTATTTCATTTGAGTCTAAAAAGCCATTCTTTATTGTATGAACCCCAATTCTGCCATGAAGCCATCTGTGAGCTCCTTAGCTATTGCTGCCTAGTTGAGTCATCAAATCCTGGTCCACCTGCAGTTGATCTCATTTATTTTGCTCAAGAATCTTATCTCCCCAGACAGATATTAATCCCATTGGGAGCAAGGATGTAACACATGCCACTTTTGATTTCTCTAGAGAACTGGGTTAGTGATAGGCACATGATAGATGTTTAATCCTTCATCAATATAGTAACCCATCTGATGATTCAAACCTTTCTTTACACTCACACACACACAGGATGGAACAGGCAGTCTGGGGAGAAAGTGAGTTCCTCGTCACTAGAGTCATTCAGGTAAAGACTGAAGAATGGAGGGAGGGGGACACTTTGCTTGCTTCCATATCTTGGCCATTGTAAATAATGCTACAATGACCATAGGGGTGCATATATTCTTTTTGAATTAGTATTTTGAGTTTCTTCAGATACAAACTGAAACAGAATTACTAGCTCATAAGGCAGTTTCATTTTTAATTTTTTGAGGTAACTCAATACTGCTTTTCACAGTGGCTGCACCAGTCTGCATTCCCACTAGCAGTGCACGAGGGTTCCCTTTTCTCCGCACCCTCGCCAGCACTGTTGTTTGTAGATTTGTTGATGACGGCCATTCTGATGGGTGTGAGGTAATACCTCCCTGTGGTTTTAATTTGCATCTCTCTGATGATTACTGATGTTGAGCATCTTTTAATATGTCTGTTAGCCTTTTATATGTCTTCTTTGGGGAAGTGTCTCCGCTCATTTTTTAATTGAAATGTTTGGGTTTTTTTGGTGTTGAGTTGTATGAATTCTTTATAAATTTTGGATATTAACCTCTTAATATAATTGGTGCATATATTCTCCCACTTAGTAGGTTGTCCTTTTGCTTTGTTGATGGATTCCTTTGCTGTGCAAAAACTTTTTAGTTTGATGTAGTCCATTTTGTTTATTTTTTCTTTTGTATTCTTTTCTCTTTGCTTCTTGGTGAGCCTGGCTAGTGGTTCATCAATCTTGTTTATCCTTTCAAAGAACCAGCTCTTGGTTTTGTTGATCTTTTGTATTGTTTCTTTGGTCTCTATGTCGTTTGATTCCGTTCTGATCTTTATTATTTCCTTCCTTCTGCTTACACTGGGCTTTTCTTGTTGCTCTATTTCTAACTCTTTGAGTTGTAGGGTTAGGTAATTTATTACCATTGTTTCTTGTTTTTTGCAATAGGCTTGTAGAGCTATGAACTTCCCTCTCAAGACTGGTTTCACTGTGTCCCATAGATTTTGGATGGTAGTGTTTTCATTGTCATTTGTTGCCATGATGTTTTTTTATTTCTTCCTTGATCTCTCTGGTAACCCAGTCATTGTTTAATAGCATGCTGTTTAGTCTCCATGTGTTTGATTTCTTTGGATTGTTTTTATTGTAGTTGATTTCCAGTTTTATGCCACTGTGATCTGAGAAGATGCTTGATATAATTTCTATCTTCTTGAATTTGAAGAGACTTTGCCTGTGACCCAGCATATGGTCTATCTTTGAAAATGACCCATGTGCACTTGAGAAGAATGTATATTCTGTGGCTTTGGGGTGATATGTTCTGAAGATGTCAATTAATTCCATCTGGTCTAGTGAGTCATTTAGGATTGATGTTTCTTTGCTGATTTTTTGTTTAGAGGATTTGTCCAATGTTGATAGTGGGGTATTAGAGTCTCCTACTATGATTGTATTGCTGTCAATCTCTCCCTTGATATCCTCCAGGAGTTCTTTTATGTATTTGGGTACTCCTGTATTGGGTGCATATATGTTTACCAGAGTTATTTCTTCTTGTTGGATTGCTCCCTTTAATATTATGAAGTGGCCTTCCGTATCTCTTGTTATGTCCTTCACTTTGAGATCTAATTTGTCAGATATAAGTATTGCTACACCAGCATTTTTTTCATTTCCATTCGCCTAGAAAACCTTTTTCCATCCCTTCACCCTCAGTCTATGTGCGTCTTTTTTTCTGAGGTGGGTTTCTTGTAGACAGCAGATATATGGGTCTTGCTTTCTTATCCAATCCATTACCCTATGTCTTTTGATTGGGGCATTTAATCCATTTACGTTTAAAGTTATTATTGATAGGTACTTATTTGTTGCCATTTTTATTCTTTACCCCTGTGTTCCTTCTTTGCTTCCTATTTCTTTTTTTTACAGCAGACCCTTTAGCATTTCTTGCATTGCTGGTTTGGTGGTAATAAATTCCCTTAGTCCTTTTTTGTCTGTGAAGCTCCTGATTTCACCTTCAATTTTGATTGATAGCCTTGCTGGGTACAGTATTCTTGGATTGAGACCCTTCCTTTGCATGACTTTATATATTTCATTCCATTCCCTGCTGGTCTGATGAGTTTCTGTTGAGAAATCAGTTGCTAGTCTGATGGGGATACCTTTGTGTCTAACTTTCTGTCTCTCTCTGGCTGCTTTTAAGATTCTTACTTTGTCGTTGGTGTTTGCCAATTTAATTATAATGTGCCTTGGTGTCGGTCTTTTGGGGTTCATTTTGCTTGGGACTCTGTGAGCTTCTTGGATTTGTTTGGGTTTTTTCTTCCCTATATCAGGGAAGTTTTCTGTCATTATTTCTTCAAACAGGTTTTCTATTTCTTGCTCAGTTTCCTCTCCTTCTGGAACCCCTATTATGTGGATGTTGTTTTGTTTTGTGTTGTCCCAAAGTCCCTTAGGCTCTCCTCCTGCTTTTTAATTTTTTTTTCTAGAACCTGCTCTACTTGGGTATTTTTCCCCATCTTGTCTTCTAGCTTACTGATGCGGTCCTCTGCTTCTTCTAGTCTACTCTTGATGCTTTCTATTGAGTTCTTTACAGCAGCATTGTCATTTATCCTTTTTTCTTGGTTCTTCTTCATTTCCTCTTGGTTCTTACTCATATTGTCGAATTTGTCTGCCATTCTTTTCATCTACCTTATGACCATTTCTCTGAATTCTTTCTCTGACAGGTTGCTTGCCTCTATTTCGTTTACTTCCTTTTCTGGTGATGCCTGCTTTTCTTTCATATGTAGGTTGTTTCTTTGTCTCCCCATGGTCTCTCTTCTCCGGATGTCTAGTTATGTAGTTCTCTTTCTCTTCTGTTGATTTAAAGGCACAAAATACAACACAACCAGGTACAGCACACAAGGCACTGAACAGAAATGTATTCATGATATTAATAACCCCCAATAAAGGTGACCACCAGAGAAAGGCAAATTAGGGGATAGGAGAGAAAAAAGAAGAGGAAAAAGGGAAAAATAGGAGTGTCAAAACAAAATTGGGAAAAGGAAAAAAAAGTAAGAGAGAAAAGGAAGAGACTAAGAAAGAAAAGGGGAACAAACTACATATATATATATATATATATATATATATATATATATATATATATATATATATATATGGAGAAAACTCCAATAGAACAGCCACTAATCCCAGCAAATGCCAGCAACAAGTACCTGGAGATTAATACAAACTACAAACACCAACTAATGTCAAGCAAGGTGAGGGAAAACAGAAGCAAAAAAACAAACAAAAACAAAGCAAACAAAAAAACCGAACCAAAAAAAAAAAAAAGAATAAGCAAAACAATCTCACAAAAAAGCATAAAATGTCGATATAATCAACATTCAAGCAAACAACAACAAAAGGACAGAGAGAAAAACAATTTTTTGGATAGTTAAGACATAGAAGAGAGAGATGTTTGGAGCAGGGATTGGAAATTAGATATATAAGTAGGGTCAAATTTTAACAGGGGGTAAACAGAAAGAATAGGGAAAATCTAAAGCAGGAAAAGGGTAAGAGAAACAGGACACCAAAAGGGGAAAATTTAGGAAGAGAGTGATGGCTTAAAGGTAGAGTTGAGATAGAGTAAAATGATGCTAAAGGAAAGATGAAAATAGAATGTAGAACACTAATCCCAAAGTAAAATAAAGAGAAAATAAAATGACATTTTAAAAAAAAAAGGTAAAATAGTAGTAGTAATAATACTGATTGAAAATAAAAATGTAATAATTAAAAAGGTAAAATCAAGTGAGGAAAAAAGAAAAAAATTAGTTTCTTAAGTAAAAGATAAAAAAATGAAAATAAAAAAATAAAAAAGTAAAATGTGCAGTAGTGAAGGTCATTCACTTCCTCTATTGTTCTGTTTGGCATGCCTGTTTCCCATTCCAGAAAGTATTGCAGTTCCCTGCGTTCCACTGCTCCTCAGTGTTGTAAGCCAGTCCTGATTTTTAAGCAGACGGTGTCTTATTTTCTTGTATTCCTTTATTTTTGATTACACAAGAGTCAATTTGTGATTCAGCCCCTGGGTGGCAGTGTTCCTGGATTGACTTCGGGGTCTATATGGCCTCTCTAGCCTGTGCTTAATCCTGCTTTCCTTGTGGCACTCAATACCGGTTTGTGGGAGTGGGCTGCCCCAGAGCTGGCTCTCTGACGGTCACTCCCTGCTCTGATCCCCAGGTTCCAGAAAAACAACTTTACCCTGCAGTCTCCCAGGGTGTCCCCAACTGGGTGATCCTATGTATTGGGCTTAGTAATCAGAAGCAAGGATTTAAAGAGGATAAAGCCCAAGTGTGCAAACAACGGGGCTGCACATAAGTCTGCGAAGTTCCCCTTTCCCCCTTGGGTCTAAGCAGCCGGCACACTTAAAATTTTTAGGCTGTCGTTTTGCGTCAGATCAAAATGGGTTGCTTTTTAGAGATCCCTTCTGTTAGCAGCTTTGAGGACCCCCTTCCACATTCACGGATCACACCAGCCCCAACAGCCACGGATTTTTCTAGGCACTGACTTCCCTGGTCCTCCAGCTCCCGCAGTGCTCACGTTTCTCTCTCCCACCGGGACCAGAGACCTCACCTTATCCCAGGCGAAATCTGACCTTTCCGTGGCGGAGTGTAGAGCTCCTCTGAATCCGCGTGTTTGCGCCAATTGAGGACCGGTGTTCTGGGGTTCGCAGCTGTTCGGTGGTTGCCACAGTTGTAGATTTTCAGGCTTCCAATAAGATCCACCTTCCCCTTCAAGATAGTGCAGTCTCCGCGTCCGAGCCCGTAGCTCTTGGAAGGGACCCAGCAGCAGTGGGAGCTGCCCAGTCAGGGGAACCCCGTCCAGCAGTCCCCCACCTTCTCCTGGAGTATAGCTGTCCCTTAACTTGCCAACAAATACTCCCTGTGTGACCCTCAGCTGTTCTTTCTTTCTGTCCCGGGACAAGGCTTGGGACCCATCTGTCTATTCCGCTGCCATTTTTCTCGATCCTTTGATAAGTTTTCCCTTCCGTAGCCCTGGGCCAGCCAGGGCCTCCCAGGCCTGAGCAACGGGGGCCCGGCCTGAGCAACCTGCAGAGTCTCCAATCCAAAGGCAGCCCAACCGGAAAAGCACCTGCAGTGGCAGCTACAACCTGGTGACCGTCAGTTCCCAGGTGGCCATGCTGCCTGCGGGTCCTTGGCCTCTCCAGCAGCCAGGGCTCCTGGTGTCTGTCTTCATTAGATGCTACCTATTGGCCCGCCTCAAGTCTTACATTTAAGCCTTTAATCCATTTTGAGTTTATTCTTACATATGCTGTAAGAAAGTGGTCTAGTTTAATTTTTTTCATGTACCAATTATTTTTACATGTACCAATTTATTTCTCAATTTTGATTTTGTTTACAACACTTGAGGAGTTCTTGATTAGCACAGACAAGAAATTGCAAATTGTTAACAGATAATCTCTTTGACCACATAAAAATGGGAGCCATTTGTCCTCAGGGTTGCATAAAAGTGAATTAATGCAGCATTGTGACCAGTGTGTTATAATTAAGTATATACTATGATTTAGTATAATATATGATAACTATCAAGTTCTTCATATTTTTTAATGCTTTAAAGATTATAACACATTAAAGTAGAACCTTGAAACAGCTTGAAAGCTGCTGACCTATCTTGTCTAGCAGACATCTTTTACCAGTTAAGTTAGCCCCAGTGACCCAACCAGGGTTTCAACAGGCCCCAGTGTTCAACTTGGCCCCTTATAGTACCTCCTCTGACTTTGGTTAGATGACCTCTATGATTTTTTTTCTACTCTAAGATTCTGTGATTCTAGAATTCTATGTTTAGTGGGAATACTTGTTAATAAGCCTAATTTTACTAGGATAGGCTTTCTCCTCATCCTATTGGTTGGGCCATTTTGTTCTTCTCTGTATTACAAATATCTGTTATAAAATGAGATTTCAAATTTATATTTTCTAAAAAAGAATAGATGTCTTTTGTTTCAAATCCATTTTATTTTTGTTCCTATCCTATCTAATAAAAGAGTAATATGCAAATTAACCATCACTCCAACACACAAGATGGCTGCCCCCATGTGGTCAAAGATTCTGCCCCCATGTGGACACAAGATGGCCACCACAAGATGGCCAGCAGGGGAGGACAGTTAGGAGGGACTAGGCCTGCAAGGGAGGGCAGTTGGGGGCAATCAAGCCTGCAGGGGAGGGCAGTTAGGGGTGACCAGGCCAGCAGAGGAGGGAAGTTGGGGGCAACCAGGCCTGCAGGGAAGGGCAGTTGGGGGAGACCAGGCCTGCAGAGGGGCAGTTAGGGTCAATCAGGCTGGCAGGGGAGCAGTTATGCATCAATCAGGCTGGCAGGGGAGTGGTTAGGGGGTGATCAGGCTGGCAGGCAGAAGCGGTTAGGGGCAATCTGGAAGGCAGGCAGGCGAGCAGTTGGGAGCCAGCAGTCCTGGATTATGAAAGGGATGTCCGACTGCCTGTTTAGGTAGGATCAGACCTATATAGGCAGTTGGACATCCCTCGAGGGGTCCCAGGTTGTAGAGGGTGCAGGCTGGGCTGAGGGACAACCCCCCCACCCCGTGCACAAATTTCGTGCACTGGGCCTCTAGTCCATTTTAATGTTTGTATAAAATAGAAAACTGTGATCTTCTACAGCAAGGAGAGTTAGTGAGTTTTGCTAACACTCATTGGTAACTGTGAGGTCCAAATTTAATTTTCATGACCAGCGAGGCCAGTGACATATGCCACCCTTGTTTGTATTTTGTTCCCTGACATTTAGCCTATATCACAGAGCCTGATTCAATTTGTTGATGGTTTAGAGCCACAGCACAGAACAATCCAGCCACCCTAAGAAGCAGATAAATCATTTTGCTAGTTAACATGGCTTTGTGTCGACCATGTCACTATTACCAACTTATTTGAGGCAGGGATTCTCCAGTGTTCAAGTAGACACTTCCAGTAACTTTCCAACTCATTCCTCATCTTAGAGGTAATGCCTTGGTTAACTCATGGAACCTACAGGAGTCATGAACAACTCAAAATCAATGTTCTACGTAATGCCTAGGTTTATAGCTTTCCTCTGCTCAAGATCTCTAGGTCCTAGAATCTAGGAGTATCTTTATCTTAAAGGGAGCAGACTGTTTTCCTATCATTATTTAAAAACACAAGTTGGACAAATTAAAATTATATAAGTGATTTCTTTGCAGACCTCAAACATACATAGAATATAGTCTCAAAGAGGGTAACCTTAGGCTTCAATAGGGGGTGCCCAGTATTGCTCGGATGACTCAATAAACCCAAAGGCAAGGTGGTCTTGGGGAAATCCTGGCCTATTAGCTCATGATGCTATGATTTTTTTGTTCCCTTTCTGGTAGTCAAAGAACATTCTGGAGGTTGGGGGCAGAGTGAGCCCTGTAGGAAAAAGAGACTCTCCAAAGGATCTAAAGTCCCAGACCTTTGGGCCTGTACTGGAGAGAAAGCTTCTACCAAGTCCCTTTGTTACAACAGGAAAGAATGGTTGGGGGAGTTTTTAGTGCCAGGGCTTGGGGCAGCATAGGGAGACAACAGGAAAGAGAATGCAAAGCTTCTGAGAAATTGGAGCTCTCCTGTGAGAATAAAAGGGCAAGTCCGAGATGATAATAAGATGGCTCCTTTCCATGAAATAATCAGGGAAGAGCAGGCATTCAGAAGCCACCTGGAGCCCTTTCTCTCCCACCACTGCCTGTCAACCTCAGGTTGCATGCATTCATTGGGTGGAGGAGGGCCTTTGTGGGCCTTCTCAGGCCACTGCGTCCCTCCACTTCCAGTACTGTCTTCATTCCAAGCTCCTGAAGCTCCTCCCCTTCACTTGGTAACATGTGCTGTCTTAATCACTGTGTTAAACATGCCAGTTTGGCTTCCACCTTATCACTGTGCTTCTGAGTTTTTGAACTGGATAGATATATATGGTTCATAGCCTGATGCTTTAGTATGTGACCTTGGGCAAGGTACTTAACCTCCTCTTTCCTCCTCCACTAAAATGGTAATAAATATTGTCACCCTAGTCGGTTCTCAGCAAATACCAGTTTCCTTTCTTTCTATTGCTTTACCTGGTGTTCATGAGCATTTTTTTAGATCTCTCTATGAGAGCAAGCTTTTCTTGCAGGGCCCAGGGAGTCTATCAGTTATCAAAATTGAATTTTTGACTCTATTTGACTTTGACTCTGGCTCTCTTTTAACTAGGGTTTATTCTACTCTGCCAGAGAAATGCTTTTCTTTTTACTTCCATATTTGCTGTCATTCCACATTCTTAAAAGTATAAGCAGGTTGTTCTCTACCTAACTAACATTCCAAGGCAGCTATTGTTTAAGCTAGTAATGAGTATCATTTATTTGTATTTCTTTGAATGTACCCTCTATGTTATCTTTAACTTGACTTTAAATAACACATAATATGTATTGAGTTCTTTCCATGTGTCAGATGCTTTTTACAAACTTTGTCTCCCTTTGTCATCACAAAACCAACCTAATAAATTAAAATATAGAATTAATAATTAGTATTGCTAATTAACATGTACTGTCACTTTAACAAAGTATTTTTGCTGTCAAAGCATAAGGAGGCTGGGTCATTTTCAAAACTCCTACTTTTATTCAGTTACCCACACCTGGGATAAAGCTTATTCTTGAGCTGCTACAGACCTATGCTCTCCTTTTCACCTGGAATCAGGGACCCAAATATAGGCATAATATCTAGGAGGAAATAATCATCTTGTTTAATCAACAACTGACATCAGGAAGCTTTTTGATCCAGAGCAATGACATGATGACAGCAGTTATCTCGGGAAGATAAATTTCATAGCCACATGCAGGGTAGATGACCTGAAACCACAACGTTCGCCTTTCTTATACTCACACATCTGGGGGCATGATTTGAAAGCTCATAAATAGGGCTTCCACAGTGTGGCGGGCGACATTAGCTAGCGCTCGCTCAGCTTGCTCTCTAATGGGGAAGCAGCGGACTGTAAGAGACTGAACTGTATCTGCCTCTATTTCCAACAGACTCACGTTCAACTTTTCGCTCACACACACACACAAAAAAAAAAAGCCGGGAAAATTTTATTAATTCTTTTTTTTTAAAGTTAATATAAAATTGTAGCAAAAAAAAAAAAAAAAAAAAGGAACCTGAAACAGCTGGAACAATCCGCAGCAGCGGCGGGAGAAGAGATTTAATTTAGTTGATTTTCTGTGGTTGGTGGTTGTTCGCTAGTCTCATAGTGATGGAAGCTGCACGTTTTTTCGAAGGGACCGAGAAGCTACTGGAGGTTTGGTTCTCCAAGCAGCAACCCGACGCAAGTCAAGGATCTGGGGATCTTCGCACCATCCCAAGATCCGAGTGGGACATACTTTTGAAGGATGTGCAATGTTCAGTCATAAGTGTGACAAAAACTGACAAGCAGGAAGCTTATGTACTCAGTGAGAGTAGCATGTTTGTCTCCAAGAGACGTTTCATTTTGAAGACATGTGGCACCACCCTCTTGCTGAAAGCACTGGTTCCCCTGTCGAAACTTGCTAGGGCTGACAGTGGGTTTGACTCAATACAAAGCTTCTTTTATTCTCGTAAGAATTTCATGAAGCCTTCTCACCAAGGGTACCCACACCAGAATTTCCAGGAAGAAATAGAGTTTCTTAATGCAATTTTCCCAAATGAAGCAGCATATTGTATGGGACGTATGAATTCTGACTGTTGGTACTTGTATACTTTGGATTTCCCAGAGAGTAGGGTAATCAGTCAGCCAGATCAAACCCTGGAAATTCTGATGAGTGAGCTTGACCCAGCAGTTATGGACCAGTTCCACATGAAAGATGGTGTTACTGCAAAGGATGTCACTCGTGAGAGTGGAATTCGTGACCTGATACCAGGTCCTGTCATTGATGCCACAATGTTTAATCTTTGTGGGTATTTGATGAATGCATGAAATCAGATGGAACTTATTGGACTACTCACATCACTCCAGAACCAGAATTTTCTTATGTTAGCTTTGAAACAAACCTAAGTCAGACCTCCTATGATGACCTGATCAGGAAAGTTGTGGAAGTCTTCAAGCCAGGAAAATTTGTGACCACCTTGTTTGTTAACCAGAGTTCTAAATGTCGCACAGTACTTTCTTCGCCCCAGAAGATTGAAGGTTTTAAATGTCTTGATTGCCAGAGTGCTACGTTCAATGTTTACAACTTTGTTTTCACCAGTTTTGCTAAGAAGCAGCAACAGCAACAGAGTTGATTAACAAAAATGAAGAAAAAAACGCAAAAAGGAAACACAAGTAAAAGAAGGTGGTGGCTGCTTTTTAGATGTTGATACCAGGGGTCATGCTTTCCATAACCACCACCTTGTAGTTGCAGAAAGCCCTAGATGTAATGATAGTGTAATCATTTTGAATTGTATGCATTATTATATCAAGGAGTTAGATATCTTGCATGAATGCTGTCTTCTGTGTTTAGGCATCCTATGCCACTCTTGCTGTGAAATTGAAGTGTATGTAGAAAAAAAACTTTTACTATATGAAACTTTACAACACTTATGACAATTTAATTTGGTTTATGCACAGTGTAATATTTCTCCAGGTATCCTCCAAAATTCCCCACAGACAAGGCTTTCATCCTCATTAGGTGTTGGCCTCAGCCTAACCATCCGGGACTGTTCTATTAAATTGCTGCCAGGATGTTACATCCAGTTACCTCCAATTTCTAGAGCATATTCTCTACTAATGTTATTGAAAACAATTTCTACTTCATTCACATGTTTTTTGCAATGGCAATTAAAGTTTTTCTTCCACGAATGGAGTCCTCTTAAGAAAGTGATTACAGTTAACCATTTTGTGTACTACTGTTTTAACATTATTGCTTCCTGAGTTTGTATTCCTTTCATTGATTTTGTTCCTCACCATGGTGTCTCCCCTCCCAACCCTACCCCAATAAACCAATACACTGTTAAAAAAAAAAAAAAAAGCTCATAAATAGGATCTGTTTAAAGAAGGAACTGGTGAGAATTAAGAATTTCAAGGTTGCACCAAAGAAGGCGAAGAATCAGTGCTTATTCATCTGGTTTGCATGTCCTAAATACTTATGCACAGGTGCATATTATTAATGTGGTCACTTGGAAGCCATACCTCATTATAGGTATCAGATCTGCCTTTTCCTTTCACCAAAAGTTGCAAGAGAAGGGAAATTATTCATCTGGCTGCCACCTGAGTTATTGTTATGGAACACATTGAGTTTGACAGATAATCCTTTTCTTAGCTATCCTTCAAAAGTCACAGGAAAAAGCCTTCATGTTTATATATTTCAGCCAAATTTCTTCCTCTTGAGTATGCATGGAACACAATGTTTTTATTTCTTAATGAAATAAATATTCATATTGGATATATATTGGATGCATCTATGTTTAGAAGAGAGAATAAGGGGAATGATCCTTATTTGATTTTTTTGTCATTCTCTCCCCCAAAGAGCAAGATCTTGGATTGGGTAATATCTTCCATGGAACCTGATGTCTTTCCTTGATCATAAAAATTTCCAGCTTGGTAAACAAACAGTTTCCATTCTCAGGAAGACAAATGAGAAAAATAGTTACTATTTCACTGAATAATTTTGGGCCTAAAAATTTGTTATGAAAGAAAGGATAGTGTGATCAATGTTCTTTCACTTGGATGAATGAGCACTGCATGATGGGAAAGAGACAACCTAGGACTTTGGGGGAAGCAGGAGAATAAAGAGAAGCTATAGGAGATGCTGAAACAATTCAGTTAGTGGGAGGGGAGGCCTCAGATTGCTAGTAGAGCCCCTGTGGAAAGATGTTGGGAGAGCCAGAGAGTAGTCTAGAAATAAGAAACAATAAGAGGGAATTGTCCTTATTTGATTTTTTGGTCATTCTAGCCCTCGGTATATGTGGCCTTTAGTCGGCCATCTACAAGCCCTGTTCTTACAAGTAAAGAAGAATTTCCATTGGACTAAAGGATTAGGCAACAAGTAGAGGCAAAAGAGCTTAGACTTTGAGCCAAGGGCTCTTCATTCAAACCCCCCATCACCACTTCTCTGTGACATTTGTCATCTTACTTGCTTTCTCTAAGCTTCAGTAAAATAGGGATAGTCAAGATAATTAATCTGGATGACATATGAAAGGTGCCTAGTACATGTTGAGCATTCTACCTGTGATGGCTGTCACATGTATGTGTGGGGCTTCCTACTGCCTGCATCCCTGGAAGCTGCGTCTGTTTTTCACCTATAGTTTCTACAGGACTTGATCCTACAAGCTAGGTGATTAATTCCTTCAGCAGCTTCCCTTACTCTGTTTCTAAATGAACATCACCTTTTTATGACATTTGAGACTTTCCATAGCTGGTCTCCCAGACAAACTAGGAAAGACTAACAAAAGAAAAGTTTACATTTAAAAAAAAAAATAGAGAGAGGTACCCAAGTTGCAAGAAAATCTCTCTGGAAACCTTGATTACGTTTGTCCCACCAGACCATTACTGAAATGCAACTAGATCACAATTTGCCTGTTACAACTCTGGCTTCAAATACCACTTTAGAATCCTGTGTAAATAGAAGTGGGCTTTCAGTGAACAGTGCAAACAGAACAGCTTGCTGTTAATGGAGGAATGTGTGTGCCTGTGTGAGAAAAGGGATTCTCATGGCCATGACAGGGACAGGTCATTGCCAGGAGGCAGCCAGCCACAGCCTCAAGGAGGAGGAGGAGGAGGAGGAGGAGGAGGAGGAGGAGGAGGAGGAGGAGGAGGAGGAGGAGGAAAAGGAGGAGGAGGAGAAAGAGGAGGAGGAGGAGGAGGAGAAGGAGAAGGAAGAGGAAGAGAGGGTTAGGAGTGGGAAGAGGAGGGTTAGGGTGAGGAGGTAGGAGGAGCAGAGGGAGGGGAAGAAGGAGAAGGGAAGGAGGCAGAAGGGGAGGAGGAGGAGCACACCAGCATTTCCCAGCCCTTCCTCCATGCCAATGCTGAATTAGGTGCTGTCATCTACTTATTCCCCTTTAATCCTCACAAGAGATTTGGGAATTAGATTTTAATGCCATCGTTTTACAGGCAAGGAAACTAAGGCTCAGAAAAATATCACCTACAGGTGTAGAGTGGATCAGGTGCTCTTAGGTGAACATCATGTCCTAGAAGAAAAGGCTTTTAAAGATGTAGGAACATACATGCAAATGGAAAAGCAGCTCCAGGAATCTAACCCAGGAGCTCTCCAAGCAGGAGCATCAGCTTAAGTAGATGCAGAGCTTCAGTGAAAACATGCAAGGGCTGGGAACAGGGAAAGTTTAAATCACAGCAAGTAAACTTCCGATTCCAGGCCAGTTATTAACACTCAGACCTTTCATTGTCACTCTACCATCTCTTAGCTTCTTGCCTCCTCTCCTTCTCTGTCCCTTTCTTCGCTCTCCAGCCCTGGAAGCAAAGCCCATCTCTTCTCCTATTCAGCCTTATCTCAGGTTAGCTGTTATATCTTGTTTCCTTGGTTTTTGCTGATCCCCAGGCCTCAGGACCCCCACCCCCATCCCAAGCAGTTTGTCAAGTGTTTTCACAAAACAGTTTGCTCTCTAAAAGGCGTTGCTATTCTAACTGGTAGGTACAAATGTTTTTGGCATGGTTACAGGGACATAAGAAGTAAGAAAAGAAGATAGACAATTTTGAAACCTGAAAATCGTATCTTAACACCATGGCAGAAACTTGTGAAGAAACAGTAAAACCTGCCTCAGAAGGAGCAGGAGGACACCATGGTGTTATGAAAAGGAGTCTCTAGCAGGAAGTCCTCTCCCTGACACTCTGGGAAAGTCACTTCTCCTCCCAGGACATGGCTTGTCAGCAGTGAAGCAAGGGCTGCATTCCCAGAGCCCTTCCTGCCATCCAGCGCTGAGATTCTAGAAGGCTGCTTGCAAACATGGGTCTTACTGCCACCCTGCCCCCATTAAATATCTCACAGAGAAAAGCTTTCCAAAGGCATTCTTACTTTTCAGTTTGTAACCAAAAGGGCGATGGTGTTGTGTTTTCTTTCTTTGACTGGACGAGAGCGTTGGTTGTCATTTGGGAGTTAGGGTGCAACTTGAGAAATGAAGAAAGTCCACAGAGTAAACAAAAAGTGACCTGAAAAGTCAAATAATCCCAAAGTACAGGAATCCCTGAGGATGCTGCCTAAGTGCAGAGTCCAGCTCAGTAAGCCTGGAGAGACCCAAGATTGCGGGCAGGCTTTCCTTCAGATGATGCCTTTGCTGCTGGTCCGTGGACCACACTGAGTAACAAGAGGCTAGAGATCAAAGAGTGCTTATTATTTAAAAAGAAAAAATAGCAGAGAAGTATACACTTTGGAAAGATTCCCATCCAAAAAACTAAAATAAAAATGTTTAGAGTCCTAGAGGAAAGTTCCAATGAGAGAGAGAGAGAGAGAGAGAGAGTTACTATGGAAAAATTCAATGAATGAATTACTGATTATAAGATCCACACTCAGACCCTCGCTCTAAGATGACTCATCAAAGGCCTGCTCCCTCTGTAAAATTTCTGCCTGAAACAGGCAAAGCTATTGCTCACCTAGGTTCCCAGACCTCAAAGTCTTCCTTATGTCACCTTCAGTAGTTTAGGGGTGAGACTGTTTCTCATCCCTAAACGTATTCCTTAGGTGACTACTCTTTCAGAAAGGCTTATAGGTGCCATCCTTCCTCAGCCCATCGGCCATTCCTTCAGCATAATGTTGTGCGCGCCCCTGCCCCCCATTCTAACTTCATCTCTCTGGTCCAGGCCCCCATCCCTCTGTGCTCATCTTAATGTAGGAGTTTGTGTGTCTCAACATCTGGGCTCTTCCATCCCCAACCCACTACCTGTGTCTGCCAAGCATCTTCAAAAAAAGCATTTCAGTATGCCATTCCCCCACTCAAGAGTCTTGGGATTTAAGTTCACATGCTTTGGTAACCAGCCTTTTCTCTCATCATCTCCTCCCACCCACCAGCCAGTCTTCTTAATGGTCCCTGAAGATTACCCAGTGGCATCTGAAAAGCCATGTAATCCCCAAAGTTTACTTCATTTATAGAGATTTTTAAGAATTCTCTTGAACATTCTGAAAATAAAAGGAATATCCTGAATATTCCTCCCACATTTTTAAATGCTCCACAAAAAACATTTTAAGAAATGAAAATCATATCTTCATGACATGGCAGAAACTCACACATAAGAACACAATAAATATGCAGTCAGCCTGAATTACCGAGTTCACCCTTCCTGTGTTTCTCAACTATCATTCTATTAAATATCTAACCACTGTTTCTCATCCCTAAACTTATTCCTTAGGTGAATACTCTTTCAGGAAGGCTTATAGGTACCATCTTGTGGAGAAAAATGCAAACAGGAACATTAGGTAATAGGATTTGTGTCAAGGAAATGATGACACATGTGTGGGTCTCCATCATTGTCTTCCAGTGACTGCATTGACCCACAATCCTCTGAGAGCCTTCTGGTTGTGACCCACACCTGTGGGCATAGGCTGTCTGCACCCAGGAGGTCATGTAAATTGGGCCAGTGTGCAAGCAGCCTCCATCCTGGAACAGAGTTCAACCCGATGCCCTTTTGCCAATATAATAGCTTCCAGAACTTTGCCAGTGTGGCAGCATTTTTCTGAACCTTTCTGCAAGAAACTTCCTAATCCTGACCTCTTAGCTGCCCAACCCACAGCCTCTAACAGACCTGTCCCACATGGTGCTGGGGCTCCACAGAGTTACAGTGCAATCTGGTCAGATATTTCAAACAGAATTAATTCTTTTAAACAGAGAATTCAGCATATAGCCTTACACTAAAAGTAAAGTGCAAGTCCACAGGTTTCTACTATTCTATACAAAATATGGATACCTTACTTTTATAACAAAGCAATGGTCAGACTTGTAATTCATTCCATGCCCCCCAGTTTCAGTCCACTAGAGAGGAAGACCGTGAAAGCAAAGTACTGGAATCTTGGCGTTTGGAATACTCTGCTCTCCAGGAAAAGAGGACCTTTGTGTGTGCAAGGTCAGGGGTGAAGGCAGTTCTCTCCCAGCGTAGGAAGTGTTTGCCTCTCGGGCTCCTTCCTCAGATTGGTAAACAAGTGCTGTAGTTGATTCTCCTCAATTGGGTCCTGGAAGAGTGCCAAGCACTTACTGCATGCCAGGCACTGTGCTCTTTTCAGTACATACTCCTGCTCATTCTGGTGAAACCCAAGGCAAGGTTAAAGGACTCTAGAAGGCTACTGTTAGTTTGTTGGCAGCAAGGAAGCAATTTTAAAACTGGACAATTAAGTATTCTTTGTTCATTAGTTTCTCTAGCATGTTTATGCACTTCTGTGGAATTGCCATTGTTTTAAAGCTTCTGGGGGTTCTGGCGTGTGCCCCTACGTGTCCCATGAGGTTTAGAATAAACAAGAGCAGTGGTTCTCAGCAAATGGTGATTTTGTTCCCATGGGGGACATTTGGCAATGTCTGGAGAAATTTTTATATTTCATACTGAGGGGGATTCCACAATGCACAAGACAGCCTCCACAACAAAGTCTGTCTGGCCCGAAACGTCACTAGGGACAGGGTTGAGCAATCTGGGCTGTGAGGGGTGTCTGTGATTCAGGAGGAAGGCACACGGGGCAAATTTGGAAGCGTCAGCCTGAGCCCCAAGCTGCCCGGGCTCTGCACATTCCCTCAACATTTCCCCGCCGTGTTGAGTGATGGGATTGTGTCTGCCTGTCACCTTAGACCAGGGTTGGCATTTTGTTACTGTAAAGGGCTAGGTCATAACTATTTTAAGCTGTGTAGGCTATACTGTCTCTGTTGGAACTACTCAACCCTGTATTGCAACACAAAAGTAGCCCTAGACACTTCAAAACACTTCATACCCTAAACAAATGGGCATGCTTGTGTTCCAATAAATCTTTATTTACATAAACAGATATTGGGCCCAATTTGGCCTGTGGGTTGTAGTTTGCCGACCCCTGATTTAGACCCTACGTGGAAACCGGGTCTGTTTCACCTCCAGCTTCCCTGGCCCACACTGCATGGGCGCCAGGTAGGGAACACAGAAGGTCAGTCACGCCGGCACAAGCACTGGAAGACTTTAATGAGAATAACAACTGGGGAAAGGCCCATCCAGTTTTTCCCAGAGAAGTTCTATATATTGTTTAACTGTTTCCCTATGTAAGAAACTTAAGATGTTTCCAATTTCTATATTAATAATAATTCTTTGAGAAGTTTCCTCATAAAAAACTTGTTGGCCTCATTTCTTATAATTTCCTTAGATAAATTCCTGGAAGGAGAATTACTGAGTCAAACAGTATATATTGCTAAATTGCCTTCCAGGAAGATGGTATTGATCTACATTCCAAACAGTAATAAGAGGGAGATATTTATCATATGCAAAGGATTTCTCTCAACAGAATGTCACAAATAAAAGTTTTGGCATCCATATGTATGTCCACCAATTAGCTCTCTGTAAATGTGATGTCAACTACTAATTATTGTGATAATAACATCCTTCACCGTACTGTTGTGACAGCATGATTATTAAGGCACATCGTTTTACCTGCTGGTGTCATCTAGCCGACCAGCTGAGGCTGTGCTTGTTGCGCACACACAGACACCTGCTTCCCATTAGAGAGTCAGAAGCTCCACGGTCTGCACGCCTGCACTGGCCTATCCGCCAGGGTGTACAGAGGCCCCTCTCCATGAAATCCACCACCAAATATGTCATCAGATTGTGCGTTTCCCTCAGGAAATTTCATTTAGGTTAATTTTGGCACACAACTGGGGGCAATTATTGAGCAATTTCTCCTGTGATGATTTGCAACGTGTAAAATTTTCCTGCAATGTGTTGCAAAAATCACTGGAAGGCCCTAGCTGTTTTTACTTGGTGGATAGAGCGTCAGCCCGCAGACTAAAGGCATTTTCTTAGCTCTTTGGACTTTTCTACATTTCTCCAAATGATGAAGGTATTATTTGTGATTAAAAAATAATAGAAAGTGTTATAGAAATATGGCACAAGTATGATGATGGAGTTTACTTAAAAATAGATTCCAGATGAAACCAATATATGAAGACAATGATAAAAATAAGAAGCCACCCTATTAATAGCATTCTGCTAAGTGCTTTCCATTTTTACCTCTTCTGATCCTCCCAACAGTGCTCTGAGTTAGATAGTGCACCATCCCCAGCCACAGATGATGAAATTGAGGCTCAGAATGCCTAGTGAACATGTCCAAAGGGGCAGTGCCCCCAAGTGGCAGAGCCAGCCCATGACCTAGGTCCAGCAGACACTAGTGCCACCTTAAGCACCCACTGATGGCACTTTGGTGGTGCCTCTGAGAGAGTTGGGAGACATAGGCCAGCACTGTTAAGTCATCCACTTCAGAAACCAATTGACAAGTCTCCCAAAATACAAACCAGAATTCAGGCCAGATTCATTTTGGGGCACTATTTCCTCAAAGATCTGGATGTGGTAGAAATGTTTTCAGTGCCAAACTCCACAGAGAAGTGACCCACGGACTGAGTCCCAGTCCAAAGTCCTTTCCATGGTGCCGACTGCCTTTCCTGCTAACTGACAGCAGCTCCACTGATCAATTACATGGCCGTGTTCTGGGGAATGCCAGCTGCTGTACAGTAGCACAGTACAGGGATCTAGACATGTTATAAAATTTATAGAATTACACACCCAGAAAAAGTGGTAAAATCAAAGTAAGGTTTACTCATGAGTTAATGTGTCGTGCTGATGGCCATGTTTTGATGCTGGGCTATGCTTATGTGAGATATTATCACATAAGATATTATCATTTGATAGTGTGGGTAAAGGGGCACTGAAACTCTGTATTATTTTTGCAACTGCTTGTGAGTCAAACTGTTTCAAGATAAAAATTTATAACAATAAAAACTAATGTAATAGGAAGATTAACTAAAATACCGTATTTTCCGGCGTATAAGATGACTTTTTAACCCAGGAAAATCTTCTATACCCCCAGTCGTTTTATAGGCCAGAAAATATGGTATTTAATCACTTACTATGTGTAAAGTATAGGGTTAAAGCAGCCCAGGTGGGAGAGATACATACGTGGTTGGTGCTCCATAATATTGGAAGAGGAGAATGCCAGTCTCTTCTGGGCCAAGCTCTCACTGAGATGTGACAACAGTGCTGGACTTCTTCCTCTGCACTTAGTCACCACTACCATCCACTCCCTCAACAAACTGGAACTCAGTGCAGCCTCTGATCCTTGGGTGGGGCGGGGAGTTGGGAGGATTTTTGCATAATGGTTAAAAGCATGGGATTATGGTTCAAACCCCAGTGCTAGCTTTCAAAAAAAATTTTTTTTATTGATTTTTAAAGAGGGGGCGGGGAGAGAAAGAGAAATATCAATTGGCTGCCTCCTGCACACCCCCTACTAGGGATCAAGCCCGCAACCTGGGCATGTGCCCTAACCAGGAATGGAATCTGCAACCTCTCTGTGCATGGGACAGTGTTTAACCAACTAAGCCACATCAGCCAGGGATAAACTAAGTATCTTGGTGTGTTCCTGTGGCCCTAACTTCTTTCCTACAAAAGCAATATCACAGATTGCTTTTAAGGTTAAATGAGAAAAATGCATGTTTAGAGGACTGTAATTGTGAATATGATAATGCTGAAAAGGATTCAAACTCCTCCTCCAACTGATCAGTCACAAAGGCCTGTCCATTTTGCTTCCTAGGTGTCTCTCAAACCCTCTTCACTCCATCACCATTCCCCTAGTTCAGGCTGGGATGTTGCAACATCCTCTAGACTTTATGTACCTCATTGTTAATTAACAACTTTCTAAAAGAGTGTAAATCCTGGCCCAGCATGACATAGAGAATGCAGGCCTCCTCTTGTCTAATAAATCCTTATATATGTCCCATTACCCCAGTTAGACTCAAATCCCCAAAGGCAGAAACTGAGTTTGATACAGCCTGGGATTACCTAGTCCACCTGCCCGGTGTAGTCACTCCCCAGCATCAGCGATAAAAATGCATGTTTGCATGTTTAGGTTCTCCCATGGCTGGTCCTTCCTGTCATTCAGGTCCTGGCCCATAGATCACTCCTTTAGCCATGCCATACCTGGACACCCAGTCCAAATTGCCCCTCATTATATCATCTGGTTCTCACATGTGCCCTGGGCTGGAGAAGGAACAGCTGTCAGATACATAATTACCTAAAAATAAAGATCTTGAATGCGTGTTGCCTGCCCAGTTCTCCTTGTAGGATTGTCCTCCTGCTTTGTGAGGTGTCTGTGAGGCGTTTGGCAACTCCATGGCAGCCCAGTCTTTCAGAGACCGGGGTGATCACTAGTACACTAGAAGGGTGCTCTGTCAGCTCTCATCACCCCCAAGGAAGGCTTGCATACTCCTACTTCTGATTTCTCTTTTGAGGAGTGAACCCTGGGCATTCAGAGTCCAGAGCCGGGCCCTGAAGAGACAGGATGTCACCCCTTTAGTTCTTGCCATTGCTTGTATGGCCATACACTTCCCCGTAGCCATCCTCCTTGGATGTCTGCTAGGAAGAACTGCCACCCTCCCTCTCAGTGTTGAGATTCTTCCAGAGTGGCTGGCTGCATTGCGCAGGGAGTCTGGGGGGGTGGGCATCCATCACACTGCAGAGCATTTTAATAGAGTGTCTGATTCACAAGATAAATGACATTTTGTCTGTGTCTGTGGTTATCTGAAGCAATCCATGGCCGTGGACTTTCCTTGTGATCACCCCATTCTAACTGGGCTGGGGGCTGAGGATTGATGCAATGTCTGTCCCATCCTCGGCAGCTCTCGTTCACTCTTGAAATAACCCTACCCGCTGTTTACAAGAGAAAAAACGGCTAGACTGCCTGTTCTCCCCACTCGAGGACATACCCACACCACAGCCCAAGTTAATATCTGAAAAACTAATCTGAGCATTGCCCTCCCATTCTTCAGACATCCAGTGACTGTGGATCCCATTGGGCAAAATTTTAGTACTTCACCCTGGCAAACAAGATTCTTGACAACTTCAGCTGAATGTTGCAGCATCATTTCATCCCTCCCAGCAACCCTACTCCTCAGCATGTCTATGAATATGTTCTCCTAGTTTTTACTTCCTAAGTCTTCATTCTTATCTCCGTGCTATCATGCACATGGTTTCCTTTACCTGGGGTGCCCCAGGAGAATGAGCTCAGTCTGGGACAGTCAAGACATGGTGGGAATAAGCCCTTGGTGGGGAAAGTGGGAGGTTAGATGTTGCTGGGGAGGGAGAGAGTGCTCACCAGCTTTTCTGTCCCTCTTCCCCATCAGTGTCAGAGGCACTCCTTAATTCTGTTAGGATCTTGCACCATGGGATCTACTTGCCAAAATCTCTGTTGGTGGTGGTATTTTTGTTTGTTTGTTTGTTTCAAAGAAAAGGAGAACTGAGGAGTTGAGAAGGTGGAAATCATGTGTGGAAAACATTTTCCCCCCGCTAAAATATGCATGGGGCAGTGGCAAGAAATATTTGAGCAAACATGCCATTTTGAAAGGATTGGTTGGATATGAATGAACATATTGAAATGATGTTCTGTTATTGTCAGAAATAATGTTTTGCAGAGAAGCTATTTGTGAAGAGAGACTAGTTATTTTTGATGGACTAACTGCTCTCAAGAATATGGCAGTGATAGTGCAGACCTGGAATGCCTGCAGAACGATGTCAGTCAATGTGAACTTGGAGGGGAAGAATGAACACCTCCTGACTTGACTCTGCCTGCATGATTTGACCAGCAGGACCCACATGCACAGACCCAGGCTTGTTTAACAAGATCAGAAGTGGACTTTTAATGGTTTGCAGACCACTTTGCCCCTGAGATGAGGTCTGATGGTTAGAATTCAAAAACCAACACAAGCCTGTCTTCAGCAAACATGTGTCTCAAGTTTTAGAATTCCGTTCTGGTTTCAAGTACTGTTCCATATTCCCATACCTCAGTGAAATAACTGTCATCCAGTATTTCATTGTCCATGCCACAATCCACTACTCCGTCTGCCTGGGGAGATGTGACAGAATTCTTTGCTCAGACCACGTGTTCCCATTTGGGTTTAGGAGCGCGTTGTGAGCTCTCTGGCATCAGCTCCAGGAGTGGAAAAGGATTCCATGCTGATCTTTTATTCTGATCCATGGTTTAGCTTTTTTATGCAAAATAAAATTGCTCCAACAGAAACATAAATGGGGACTGGGAAGATAAAGCAAAGAAATCTTGGAATGAGAAATGAGAGATTCTTTCAGGAGGAAATGTGGGAAGTCAGAATTCCTTTAAACACTGACAAGAATGCCTGTACCATCTTTGTACACCCCTGATTTAGATGTGATCATCCAGGTTGCTAATGTTTTTGGCCCCTGCTTCCCTGCACCCTCTGCCTTGAGGAAGTGCGTTGGGGGAGCCAAACAGAAGTCCTCTGCCCAGCTCCTCAGAGCCACAGTGAACAATGGAACCCCAAATCTCAACAAATTTAATTTCCTAAGAAACTGGGCCTGAAAACATGACTTTTGGGCATACTTTGCTAAATGTTTATATTATCAAGTCATTTAGAACAGAAAACTTGGGGCAGACCCCAGTGTTAAGTGAGGCAATTATGGTCCCAAAGAACTTGTTTATATAAAAGTCCCAACATGGCCCTGCCTCTCCTCTCTGAGTTCCTTGGGGGATGGATTTGCAGGACAGCTTCACTGTCCAGCCTATATGATGTGTCCATAGCCCCACATTCTCCCTACCCTTATCCCTGCATTATTTTTCTCCTGGTCATTTTCTACCACCAAATGCATTCTTTTGTTTACTTGCCTTGTTTACTGTCTGTTTCCCCACCAGCCCCTAGAATGTACATTTCACACATACCTAGAAGAGAAGGTCCTTGCCCAGAGTAGGTGCTCTGTGATAATCTGTTGAGTGAAGGGAAGCAGGAACTTGCTCATCTGCAGGAATGGAATGGGGCAGGAGGAGGGTCAGTTTGAGCCCCACCACTAGATCTTCATCCTTTTCCCCTTTCCTCGGATGCTCTTGAGAAATGCTACAAGAGTCTTCTGTTTCCACCTCTTTGCAGAGCATCGGCTGTGACGACTACCTAGGCTCCGACAAAGTGGTGGACAAATGCGGGGTGTGCGGAGGCGATAACACAGGCTGTCAGGTTGTGTCGGGCGTGTTTAAGCATGCCCTCACCAGCCTGGGCTACCACCGAGTTGTTGAGATTCCCCAAGGAGCCACAAAGATCAACATCACCGAGATGCACAAGAGCAACAACTATTTGGGTAAGTTTGGTCTTTTTCCAGAGGAAACGTGTCACTCCAGCTGGTTTATTCCAGGGTGGTGAGATGAACACAGCAATGTCCAGAGGTTCTCAGACACATGGTATCACTGGGAATGTCAAAGCAATGTCTTTGCAGTGAAATGAGCAGCTTGGGTGGAGAAAATTTAAAAAGTCATAATTACAAGTAAATGCTTAATATTTACATGAGTAAACCATCCTTTGTTCTTTCCAAGAGAAACATGGTTATGAATTCAACTAGAGGCTGGGTGCACGAATTCGTGTACCAGTGGGGTCCCTCGGCCTGGCCTGGACTGAGGGATCTGGCCAAAACTGGCTCTCCGACATCCCACAAGGGGCCCCGGATTGCAAGAGGGCACAGGCCAGGCTGAGAGACCCCACCGGTGCACGATCGGGACCGGGAGGGACGTGGGAGGTTGGCCAGCCGGGGAGGGACTGTAGGAGGGCTCCAGGGCATGTCCAGCCAGTCTCGCTCAATCCCGATCAGCTGGACCCCAGCAACAAGCTAACCTACTGGTCGGAGTGTCTGCCCCCTGGTGGTCAGTGCACATCATAGCGAGCAGTTGAGCAGCCTTAACATATTATTAGCATACTAGAGGCCCAGTGCACGAAATTCGTGCATGGAGGGGGGGTTCCCCCAGCTCTGCCTGCACCCTCTGCAATTCGGGACCCCTACACCTTTTTCTTATCTAGCTAACCTCTTCACATTTAAAAAAAATTAACTGAAATATCACCTACTCTAGGAAATCCTCTTTGAACAAATGTCTTTACAATCTGTATTAAGTATTTTCATAGTATACCATTCTTTTTCTTTAACAGCTACTTAGAGTGGATGCAATGTGGTTTTCATTCTTGCATCTGAATTTTTTCTTCTTGCTCTTGTAAAAGCAAAGCTTATCCAATTTACATTTTCCCTTCAAGGACTTATATTTGGTTCAGTTTCTAGTTGGCTCCCTGCTTTTTTTCAAGCAATAAATTTGGGTTGTGATAGTAAGCCTCACTTGTAATCAAGCCTGTAGGTCTCTCTATCTGAATATTTCTGTAATGCCTATCACTTTAGCATACCAGAGATTGTGTTCATTTATAGAAAATAACAATAAATGTCACCTGATCATTTTATCTTCTAGTAATTTAAGTATTACAAAACTGAGGCGTACAGAAATAAATTACGTTGAACAATAAATAACTCAAATATCAAAGCATAGTATACTTAGGGCCTCCCTTGTCCTGTGCCTCAGATATCATAGCATAGTACACATGGAACTCAGCTTCCTTTAAAATAGGAAGGGATGCCATACTCATGAAGCAGCTGATTTTTATTTAAGGGCCTCACTTGTTCTGCACCTTTACAGAGGGGTGAGTAGGGGCTGAGGGAATTTGAGGAAACCCAGACAGAATTCTCCTCCTAAAAGATTTTGCTAAGCTGGCCACCAAGACTGCCGGGCATTTGTCCAATTAAAACCCAGGCACACAGCAATAACAAAGGCACTGGTCTCCTACTGCTAATGCATAAGGATCAAACCCCAGCCTGCAGGAACTCACTCCCGCAGTTAGGACCAGGCCGCTGGGTAGACCTGGGCTGGTGCTCCTAACTATGGGGAGAGGGAGACTTCTCATGGCTGCAGGCTAGAGGGGAACAGGTCCATAGCTCAGGTTGGTCAGCAGAGCGGCTTCTTTGCCTGCGATTGCAGGGCAACTTGGCCAGGCTGTGCCTGGCCTGTTCACCCCATGATCGCAGGGCAGCTCGGCCTGGCCTGTTCTCCCCATGATCGTGGGGGTCAGCTCGGCCTGGCCTGTTCACCCAATGATCGCAGGTCAGCTCGGCCTGGCCTGTTCTGTTCTCCCCATGATCGTGGGTCAGCTCGGCTTGGCCTGTTCACCCCGTGATCGAGGGGCGGCTTGGCCTGGCCTGTTCGCCCTGTGATTGCGGGGCGGCTTGGACCCAGGCTCTTCGCCCCATGATCACGGGGTGGCTTGGACCCGGGCTCTTTGCCCCGCAATCACAGGGCAGCTTGGACCCGGGCTCTTCGCCCCGTGATCGCGGGGTGGCTTGGACCTGGGCTCTTCGCCTCATGATCTCGGGGCAGCTTGGCTTGGCCTGTTCGCCCCGTGATCGCGGGGTGGCTTGGACCTGGGCTCTTTGCCCGTGATTGCAGGGTGGCTCAGCCTGGCCTGCTCGCCCCATGATCGCGGGGCGGCTTAGACCTGGGCTCTTTGCCCCATGATCACAGGGTGGCTCGGCTTGGCCTGTTCACCCCGTGATTGCGGGGCGGCTTGGACCTGGGCTCTTTGCCCCGCAATTGCAGGGTGGCTTGGACCACGGCTCTTCACCCCATGATGGCAGGGCGGCTTGGACCTGGGTCCAAGCCGCCTGACACTGCCTGCCTGGGTCCTCATCTCAGCTTGGATCCACCGGTGGCTTCAGGCGCTGCCCCCCGCTGCCTGCCCATGTCCCCAACTCCATCGGCCTCATAGGGCCTCTGCCTCTGCAGCGTGCCTATGCAAATTTACCCACCATCTTTGCTGGGTTAATTTGCATATCACTCCTGATTGGCTGTGGGCGTAGCGAAGGTACAGTCAATTAACATTTTTCTCTTTTATTAGTGTAGATTACGCCTTGACTGGTTGAATGGCCGACTGGTCTACCACACAGTTAGCATATTAGGCTTTTATTATATAGGATAATGGGCTAAACTGTCTTTCTGAGATGGAGAAGCTCTTTGCAGAGCCCAGAGTTCTGCCAGTCTTTGTTCTGTTGGAGTTTGAAGTAGCCAGTGGCAGTTAATGACCCTGTCTGGACCTTTACTCCCTGGGGGTCTAAAGCAAAAGCCATTTTTTTCTTCTTCCTGCCTCATCTGCCTGGGGTGACAGTAAGTCTGTGTCTTATGAACAGCTTCAGAGCCGCTCAGCAATCATTTGGGGCAATATCATCAATAGGAGAGGCCATTTTTAACCCATTTTCCCACAAAAGGAATTTTTTGTTGCTTTCTGAGTTTCTAACTGATTACATTTATGCAAAACAATAGAGGTCTTACAAATTAATTTTTACCAATTTCTAATTCAAGTAAACATGTACAAATCAGCTAACAAAACACTATAAGGAAAGCAGTTTCTTTTAGTGAACAATACTCATTTTTAGGTTTGAATTACTTATTTAACAGGAAATTAAGTAGCCCAGCAGGTGCCAGGCGTTGTTCTTAGTACTTTACATGTGTTAGATTGCTGAACACTCTCAACAGCCCTAGGGGATAGGAGCTGTTCCCATCCCTATTTTATAGATAAGAAAACAGGCACAGGGAAATAATGTAACTTGTTAAGGTCACACAACAAGGAAGAGGTGGAGCTGGGATTTGAACCCAGGCTGTCTTTTCCAAGCGCAATAGTATACTAAGAGATAATGCCCAGGAGCAGTTCTCAGAACCAAGGCCTTCTGGTATACCATCAGCCATGAAGCCTTCAGTGACTGCAGTAGTTGAGAGATCATTAATTTTGCAAACTTTGAGCATCAGAGTCACCAAGAACTCCAGGTTCTGCAGCTTTTTTTTCTCTGCAACCAAAATTAGCCTCACTTAGGTTTTTTTTGGTGGGAGGAGGAAGTGATGGCAGACGGAACTCTGAGACAAACCAAATTAAACTGGAAAGCCATTACATTTGCTCTGGCAAACCTAGGAGCCATCAAAGTGGCAATAAGCCTAGGTTCCCAGTGAATGGTTTGTGTGTTATTTTTTCTTTTTAATTTTTAAAAATATATTTTTATTGATTTCAGTGAGGAAGGGAGAGAGATGATAGAAACATCAATGATGAGATAGAATCATTGATTGGCTGTCTCCCACACGCCCCACAATGGGGATGGAGCCTGTAACCCAGGCATATGCCCTGACCGGGAATCCAATGGTGACCTTCTGGTTCATAGGTTGACACTCAACCACTGAGCCATGCTGGTGGGCTTGTGTGTTATTCTGAATTGTAAGAAATAGTCTTGTATGTTCCCTCCTTTCTTTTGTATTATTAGGAGACCACATTTGCATAAACATCCTGTCTCCTAGAATGGGAGTGTTCTTCAGGATTATTTGAAGTGTGGTGTTCAAACGCACCAGCAAACAATGCCACTTTTTATAAGCTTTGTGTTGTTTTAGTAAGTTTTCCCTGGCTTGAATTTGTCCTATTCAGCAAGCAGATTTTAAAGTTGTGCCCTCTGAACATAAGATCCATATCCTGGCTGAATAAACACTGGTGTCTGAATGGAAACCAGTCAGTGTTTCCATCTAGCATATGGAATAAGAATCCTGATCTTGGAAGTATTCGTGAGAACAATAGGGTAAAGACATTCAGGGCCCAGCAGAGCCCCTGGCATTTATTAGCAACTAGGGGCCCAGCGCACGAATTTGTGCACCTTGAAAGGAACTGTGGGCCGTGAGGCTGCAGTGGGCACAGGGGTGGGTCTCTGCCCTTCTCCATACCCCCACCCAGTCCCTCCTGCTGCAGCCACGGGTCCCCTGTCTGCTGGCAGCCCCTCTCCCGCCATCACCGCTCCCACGCACTGACAGTGCCAGCCCCACTAGCACCCGCTGACAGCATGGAGCGATTGGGGCCTATGCCAGCAGCGGGTATGAGCGGAGCCAGCACTGTCAGCTGGTGCGAGTGGCAGCTACTGCCCCGATCGCCCCTCAGAAGCAGGGGGAGGTAGAGAAGCCCTCGGGGGTGATCAGGACCAGTGCCAGGAGTCAGCAGCAGGTGTGAGCAGCGTCAGCACTGGCAGTGGGTGCGAGCAGCAGCTCTAGCAGCAGGTGCAAGCAGTGGCTCTGGTGCTGGCAGCAGGTGTGAGAGCAAAGAATTTTCAGTAACCACCAGAGGCTCGCCCTAATGACAGCGACTAGTGTTGGTCTGGCGCCCCCCGCTCACCTGCTCCACCATCCTGCCATGGCCGATGCCCACTATGTTCTGCGCTCCGCCACCTGCTGCTGATGCCCGCCATGTTCTGCACATGCCCCCTGGTGGTCAGCACATGTCATAGCGACTGGTTGTTCGGTTGTTCCCCCCCCCCCCCCAGTTCGGTCTGTTTGCATGTTAGGGTTTTATATATATAAATGGTTAAATATTCAGTCCCTTTCTTTTTGTCTCAGAGAGCTTGCCATTAGTCAAAGCTTTGTGGAATCAAAATTCCATCTCCCCCTCAAAAAGATGAAGAGGAGACAGAGGAAATTGGAAGTACCAAGAGTCTATGAGAGGGTGATTCAGAAAGTTAAGTTAAATTTCCTATGCCCAGAAACCAGTGGGGTGCATGAGAAATTCAAAGTCTGTGCAATATTACATGAAGTCACATGGGCAAAGGAGGAGGAGTGGAAACAGAAGAGCAAACTATAGTGAAGGCGGTTCCAAAGGTGATGACCAGGAGATTCTGGCTGTAGAACTTAGACAACACTGATGATGCCCTTTTCTTTTAAATTCTTTTTTTTTAATTGAGATATAATTCACATCCCATAAAATTCACCCTTTGAAAGTGCACAGTTGTTGGGATGTTCTTTTTCTCATCACAAGTGCTTTCTTTATCTATCCGACTTATCCTGCTAAAGCTTCTGTGAAGTCAATGTGTTTTAAAAGTTAAAATTGCATGGGATTACTTAAGATCTGTCCAGCTATTTTTGAACTGTCCAATGACTATTTTTTACATTACACATTTCCAAATGTTGAAACATTTTTCAAAGATATATTGCTGGGTTTCTCCACAATTTTCCAGGTAATTATGAAAGTTTTGGTTTTCTTTCTTACCTTGAGATATTGGCTATGTAAACTGTATTTTGTATAAAAGTTTAACTTGGTTCACATAATTGATTTGGCTGTTTGTTCTGCAGAATAGGCAATATTGAGAAAATGAATAGTTCAAATTTGTATCATTGCTTTTAAAAAATATACAACTTTAATGATTTTTTCAGTTGCCCTATTATTTTCCAGAACTACCTTTAGTTATTTGTGCTGCAAAACAAACTTTTCTTGGGAAACACTTTGTATTTTTTAATGACTGACTCTCCAAACTTGAGAGATAAAAAGTAGAAGGTGGTTTAATCACCTCATTTGAAAGGGTTTGTTAAGCCCTCAATATTTAAATGACTGGAGGCCACTCACTCAGTTAATAATAGAAGTCGTGCTATATGAATACATAGCACTTTGTTTCCAAGCATTTTTACTTGCATTGTCTTCTGACTTTTAAAATGGGACATTCTTTACTTTGCTTGCTTCAAAAAAAGATATGGTGTGATAGTTACTAAAAATGTAATTATAGAGTTAGGCTATGAAAGTTGAAATTTAAAAATCAAAAACTACATAGAAGAAGGAGGCATGTATACCAAAAACCTTGGGTAATGTGTAAATAGTAAGTTTATGGTTTAATTTGGTTTGGCCATCAATAACTGAACCTGCTGGACTCAGGTTCTGAAGGCTGAGTCTGGCACCGGCCCTGTTGTAGCTCACAGTGGGACTGGGCCGCGCAGAGCTGGGGGCCAGGCCAGCTCATCACTTCACGTTTCTCTGGGCAAAGCTGGAGAAACCATGGTGTTGAATGGTGCACAGATTTCAGGAGGTAGGATGGATGTTTGCCTCATTTTAAGTTAGAAACCAATTGAATTATACAGAATTGAGCTCCACTTTTCAGTGGAATGGTTAATTTGAATTTGTTCACGTGCTCTAAAATTTAGACTAGTTGGTGGCTTATAGATTCCTAGATTTTTTTTAAATGGAAAAGACTTTGGAACTGCTATATTTGTGGTAGGCTATGTATTTTCCTTTTGCAGATGAGTTACTCAGAATTCTTCTCTTTGGAAATAAAATATTAAATCTAATTTTACTAAAATGATTAACATTTTATATTACTTGCCTCTTCCTTAATAAAAGATGTAAAATTATTTCAGCTGAAATATCAGAGTTTGGCATAGTTCAGACAGCTCAATTTCCTAATGTCATTATGTAAGAGTTAAGAAATCAGACATAAAAGCATACCAGACAAAAATTGATTCTACAGGACAGTCCTATCTGCCAACATGTTACATTGTCACAGAACCTTAGACTTGGAAAGAATTTTTTAAAGGTCTGTAAGCTTTTAAAAATAAACTGGCAATATCTTTACTTTTAAGTATGTTTTCTTAAACATTTCAAACAACAATAATAATGGTTTGCATTAATATCAAGTATCATGGATCATCTATAATTTGCAAACTTTAATTTATTAGTTTAGCAGCTTTCTATATGGAAAAGGTTGGAGAATTTTAAAATGATGTCTTGTATTTGTATGACAATTAATCTCAAATATTTTTTCATTTGCATTGTTAAAATTTTGAACAGTACAGACAATATAGAGCAAAAAGATAAAATTCCTCCTTCATGCCAACCCCATGCTTGATCCACTGCTTTCAAGTGGAAAGACAGAGATAAATAACCACTCTTTTTTTGTTGTTTTTGTTAATCCTCACCTAAGGGATTTTTCCCCCCATCTATATTCAGAGAGAGTGGAAGGGAGGGGAAGAGACAGAGAAAGAGAGAGAGAGAGAGAGAGAGATAAAAATTGATGTGAGAGAGACACATCAATTGATTGCCTCCCACACATGCCCCAACCAGGGCCAGGGATGGAGCCTGCAACCAAGATACGTGCCCTTGACCAGAATCGAACCTGAGACCCTTCAGTCTGTGGGTCGACACTCTAACCACTGAGCAAACCAGCTAGGGCTAAATCACCACTCTTAACAGCTCAGTGGGTATCCTGCAGTCCTTTGGGAAAGTACAAATAAATATATATTTTCTAAAATCGATATTACTGCACACACTTTTTGCAGTTTGAGGCCCGGTGCATGAAATTCATGCACTGGGGCGGTGTCCCTCAACCCAGCCTGCATCCTCTCCAATCTGGGACTGCTGGCTCCTAACCACTCGCCTGCCTGCTGGCCCGATCGCCCCAAACTGCCCTCCCCTGCCGGCCTGGTTGACCACAACTGCCCTACCCTGCTGGCCTGGTCACCCCCAACTGCCCTCCCCTGCCGACCTGGTCGCCCAGAACTGCCCTCCCCTGCCGGCTTGATCTCCCAGAACTGCCCTCCCCTGCTGTCCATCTTGTGGCGGCCATCTTGTGATGACGTGAGGGTGTCGTGCGAGGCGTGAGGGCCACCTAAGCTTTTATTAGTATAGATGATATTCTTTCATATCAATGCATATAAAACTCGTTCATTTTTTTTTTTTTTTTGCGTGTAGAATATTCCATACAATGGATGTAACACCATTTAAGTATTTCCCTATTGAGGGATGTTTAGATTATCTCCAGTTTACTACTACAAATAATACTTTTAGATTTTTGGTTCAAGATGGGAGACAGAGTATATGAGTTTTTCCTCCGTTCCTCCTAATATTCATCAAAATGATAGAAAAGATATAACCAAGAAAACAGGAGGGGTCATCTGTTAAATGATTTGAACAAATTTCTGTAAGAATGTTTACTAACTGAGCAGACGAAATCAGAGCCTAGGTAGCAGAGGGGACTGTATTGAGGAAGGGCTGGCCTGCATGCACAGCTTAAGGAGTCTCGAGTCTGGGGTCAGCAAACAAAATGGAGAGTGGGGTGGGAGAAAAACGGGGGAATAGTGGGGAAAAAAAATCTTGTACATGAGCAGGCATTCAGAATGCTCCATCTACCTCCGTGCCCAGAAGCCTACGGGAACTAAGGCATGAGTGAGAGGCTTGGTGCTCCGGGACCTCTGTCTTCATTCCAGAATTGGCAGAAGGAGGGGTTTAATGACTGGCACCCCATTCTCTTACACTACAGAGCTTGGCTTGTTAACAGGCTCTGCTGATATATACAGATTTCTCAGGCAGCCTTCCCATTGTTTTATCTGAAATAACAATAGATAACTGAAAATAACGTGAATGGAAAGCCTGTAGCATGAAAGAGAAAACCCAAGATAAATAACTGGCACCATGTTTCTAGAGAAGAAAATGTAAATATTCTCTAACAAGTAATGCTTCCATGAATATCCAAATGCATATATCCTTCCATCGATATGTAAATAGTTCTGTGAGATAGACTCCTAGAAATGGAACTTGTAGGTCAAATGAAATGAACACTTAAAAATCTGAACAATAAAACAAAATTCCTCTCCAAAGCAGTTGTAGTAATTTATGCCCCCACCAAAAGTACATGAAAGAACCCTTTTGTCACACCCTTACAACACTAAATATTATGAATGTACTTCATTTTTGGTATATCTTTTTATTTACACTTTCCTGACCACTCATTTTTATCATTATTTGTCCTCATATATGAATTTGCTATTTTTAAATTGTGTTTGTAGTTTTCTCACTGATTTTAAGAACTCATATATGTTATGAATAATAACCATTTTCTGCATGTATGTATGTTAATCTTTATCTGTGTTCCCCTCTCCTTATAATATCTGTTAATCTGTACAGAAAATTTTTAATCTTTTTAAAATCAAGTCTGTCAATGTTTGTTTGTTTTTTGTCTTATTTAGGAATATTTTCCCACCTAAAACATTATAAAATTATTCTCTAACTAGAGGTCCGGTACACGAAATTCATGCACGGGGGCGGGGGTGTGTCCCTCAGCCCAACCTGCACCCTCTCCAATCTGGGACCCCTCGAGGGATGTCTGACTGCCTGTTTAGGCTCGATCCTGGTAGGATTGGGCCTAAATGAGCAGTCGGACATCCCTCTCACAATCCAGGACTGCTGGCTCCCAACTGCTCGCCTGCCTGCCTTCCTGATTGCCCCTAACTGCTTCTTCCTGCCAACCTGATCACCCCCTAACCACTTCCCTGACAGCCTGATTGATGCTTAACTGCTCCCCTGCTGGCCTGATTGCCCCTAACTGCCCTCCCCTGAAGGCCTGGTCACCCCTAACTGCCCTCCCCTGCAGGACTGGTCCCCCTGCAACTGCCCTCCCCTGCAGGCCTGGTCCCGCCCAACTGCCCTCCTCTGCAGGCCTGGTTCCCCCCCAACTTCCCTCCTCTGCTGGCCTGGTCACCCCTAACTGCCCTCCCCTGCAAGCTTGATCACCCCCAACTGCCCTCCCCTACTGGCCTGATTACCCACAACTGCCCTCCCTTGCAGGCCTGGTCCCTCCCAACTGCCCTCCCCTGCTGGCCATCTTGTGGTAGCCATCTTGTGTCCACATGGGGGCAGCCATCTTTGACCACATGGGGGCAGCCATCTTTTGTGTTGGAGTGACGGTCAATTTGCATATTACTCTTTTATTAGATAGGATATTTTCTTCTATTATTTTTATAATCATCTTTTTATATTTAAATATTTAATCCATCTGGAATTAATTTTTCTGTGTGGTGTGAGATAGGGAATCTAACTGTTTTTGTCCAAACAGACAGTTGTCCCAATACTATTTGTTAAATTTCCCTTACTAATTTGAAATGCCACCTCCACCATGTATTAAATTCAAATATATGTAGATATATTTGTGGATTCTCAGTTCAGGTTTATTGATTGATTTGTCTCTTCCTGCTTCAGTACCATATTGTTTTATATATATATATATATATATATATATATATATATACATTTTTTTTAATTGATTTCAGATAGGAAAGGAGAGGAAGAGAGAGATAGAAACATCAATGATGAGAGGGAATCATTGATTGGTTGCCTCCTGCACATTGGACTGAGCCCGCAACCCAGGCATATGCCCTTGACCAGAATTGAACCTGGGACCCTTGAGTCCCCAGCCGACGCTCTATCCCCTGAGCCAAACTGGTTAGGGCCATATTATTTTCATTACTGAAGTTTTATGTGTTTTATTCTCTTTTAGACCAACTCTCTGTCCCCTCCCCAATTCCCTACTCAAACACTTTTTTTTCCTAAATTTTCTTATATTTGTTCTACATACTCTTTAAAATCCATAAAACTTCTGTTAAGATTTTAATTGAGATTGCAGTAAACTTGGATTAAATTTGAAGGCAAAAAGTTTCTTCACAATATTAACTCTTTTTAAAAATATTTCTATTTTTATTGATTTCAGAGAGGAAGGGAGAGGGAGAGAGAAATAGAAACATCAATGATGAGAGAGAATCATTGATCAGCTGCCTCCTGCACTCTCCACACTGGGGATCAAACCAGCAACTGGGGCATGTACCCTGACTAGGAATCAAACCGTTACCTCCAGGTTCATAGGTTGACACTCAACCACTAAGCCACTCTGACCAGGCAATATTGACTCTTTTGATTTAGGAGCATGATATATCTCCCCACTTTATATTCTTTAATAATAATATTTATTTATCTAGACTTTGCATATGTTTTATTATATTATTCCTAGGTATTTTATAGTTTTTGCTAATATAGTATTAGATCTTTATTTCCATTATATTTTCAATAAGTCACACAGGTGTATGTTGTCAGTTTATTTTATATATCTATTTTGTATGTTCAGTCAGTTTATTATTTTTTTAATGTTTTTATTGATTTTTAGAGAGAGGAAGAGAGAGGGATAGAGAGAGATATAGCATCAATGAGAGAGGAATCAACTGCCTCCTGCAAGCCTCCTACTGGGGATCAATCCTGGGCATGTGCCCAGACCAGGAATCGAACCAGTGACCTCTTGGTTCCTGGGTCGACACTCAACCACTGAGCCACATCGGCTGGGTTAAGTCAATTTATTTTATTTATTTATTTATTTATTTATTTATTTTGGTTGAGTCAGGAACCAAATCCAGGCACAGTTCTTCCTCGTGATCTATATTCTATGCATGTTCACCAGCAACTAAAATATGGCCCCAGGAGTCTCTTTTAACAACTTTACTAGTTTTTCAGTTACTTGATATGGATTTTCTAAGTGAAAAATCTTAATTATCTGTAGATAATAATAATGTACTCTTCCTTTGCAGTATTCTATCTCTTCTTTCTTGTCTTGTTGCACTTAGATGCATAACTCTAAACAATTTTGAAATAATCATAGTGGTAGTGGGCTTCCTTATCTTGTTCCTGACAATGGGAATGCTCCCAAATGGATGTTTGCTGAAGTTTCTGATAGATATCTTTTATCAAAGCAAGGAATTTCCTTTCTGTAACTAGCCTTGAAGATTTTTTTTGGAACTTGCCCTTGTTTTGATAATGTCTAATTATCCTTAGTTGTAAATCATATTTTAGAGTTAATGGATATTTGCTTGTTATAAGTACATAAGTGGGTTTACTCCAGTTACTGCTATGGACTGAATGTTTATATCTACTCTCTCGCTCCAAAGTTCATATGTTGAAATCCTAACCCCCCAAGGTGGCGGTATTAGGAAGTGGGCATTTGGGAAGTGATTGGGTCATAAGGGCAGAGCCCTTGTGAATGAGATTAGTGCCCTCATAACAGAGGCCCCAGAGAGCTCCCTGACCCCTTCTGCATGTGAGGACACAGGGAAAAGACAGCCTTCTAGGAAGGGGCTCACACCAGACACGGGACTCTGCCGGCACCTTTATCTTGTACAGCAAGTACTCAAATGAGGTTGTTTTGTTCAACGTTGCTTCGTTACAATGCTGATGAGATGCCATAGGAACTTAACTCTTGTTTATATCAATTAACCTGTGGTAAAATTGGTTTCATTATATGTTGTTTCACTTAAAGTCTTAGAACCTACCAATGACATTAACTGAGGACTTACTGTACTTCCCAGCTTCCAGAACTGTGAGAAATAAATTTCCGTTGTTTACAGTCCATCCAGTCTGTGATATTTTGTTATATCATCCTGAACAGACCAGGACAGTTATCTACATATGATTTTTTTAAATTATTTTTTATTTTCCTACTAGAGGCACAGTGCACAAAATTCGTGCACTGGTAGGGTCCCTAGAGACTGGTGGCAGCTGGCTGGGTACTCCCTCCCTTCCCCCCACCACCAGCCAGGCCCTCCCTCCCTTTCCCCAGCCAGCCCCGCCCCCTGTTTGAACTCCTGGAAGAACTCTCGGTTGAGGGGACAATTTGCATACTACGCTTTTATTATATAGGATTACAGTTGACATAAATATTATATTAGTTTCAGGTGTATATCCAGTGATTAGACATTTATATAACTTACTAAGTGATCATCCTGATAAATTTCACACCCATCTGGCACCATTCATAGTTATTAGGATACTAGTGGCCCGGTGCATGAAATTTGTGCACAGTAAAAGGGAATTAATTAGAAGAAATATTTCAATATTGCTATTTGCCCTTTCTCTATAATAGAAGTGTCAGAGATGAAAGAAAATTAGTAAAATGTATATAAAATCTCCCTCCTGTCAGAGTCTGGTGTGTGCCGCGGGACCTAGAGTCAATTCCCCACCCACCACCCACATGCGCTTCGAAAACACAGGAGACCCAGACCCAGCCAGCCCCAGCCCCATTGGGTGAGACCCAGACCTGGCCGGCCCCACCCCCATCAAGCCCCTCTAGGCGGGGGGCACAGCCTCAGGTCCCCCAGCCCAGTGCTGGGCGGGGGTGTGGCCTGAGGTCCCCTGTCAAGCCCAGCCCCCCCGCAGCATCACGTCAGCGCTGAACGGGGACGCACGCAGGCAACCTGACATTAGCACTGGGAGTGGAAGTCCCTGCCCCCATCCCCACCCACAAGACTGATCGTGACTGGGACACCATAATGGACAAATTAGCATATTACCTCTTTATATGTATAGATTAGTACTGTATTCACTATGTTGTACTTTACATCCCCATGACTATTCCATAACTACCAATTTCTACTTCTTAATCCCTTCATCTCTTCCACCCATCCTCCCAACTCCCCTCCCATCTGGCAACTGTCAAATGGTCTTTGTATTTCTGTTTCTGTTCTGCTTGTTTGTTTATTTTGTTTTTCAGATTCATTTGTTGATATATATGTATTTATTGCCATTTTATTGTTCGTATTTTTTCTCTTTCCCTCCTCCTCCTCCTTCTCTTCCTCCTCCTTTTTCTTCTTCAAGAAGACTCTTTAGCATTCATGTAATACCATTTCGGTGGTGATGGACTCAACAGGCAGTCGGCTCTCACACAGGGTTCCTCTGAGTGTGTGTGAGCAATGGGCAGACAGAGTAGAATCAGATGCACTGTCTCTTTCGGGGTAAACAAGGGTTCAATAGGATAATAAACATGAAGCATCAAGCATGATGAGAATTTAATATGTATTGTATTTTCCCTACCTTATACCAAGGATCCAGTGTTTATGAGTGATGGTTTAGCAAACTAGTTTTCCTTGTACTGGCAAAATAGAAAGCAGCCTTTTCTTTCACCCCACTTCAGAAGCCTCCAGGATTATGCTGGCTTAAGTGTGAACCTACACCTTTTTTCTCAGGCATTCAATGCCTGCCTAATTGAACTAAATTGCCCATATGGCTTCTGCAAGCTCTGTCGTTAGGCGTAGTTTCTTCTCCCAGCAGAACAAAAGGAGAAACAAAGTGGACGTGCTAGTCAGCATCTCCCCTATGCTGGCTCTCTCTGCCAAAAGATGCTTTCTTTAGGGTATAAATTTACAATCATGTGTCTAGATCCAGACTGCATTCAGTGCTTTAAGTGGCATTTCTCTGCTTTTACTCCTATGGAGCCTCTGGTTATTGGCCTGCCTTCATGGCCGCCCAGCAATGCCCACTGAAATTGCTCTCTAGAGCTCTCAGTTTTGTCTGAGATGCTCTTGGACAATTGCCTTAACTTTTCTGAGATGCGATTTCCTCGTAGGTAACATAAGAAAACAATGAGAGTTTTACAGAACTGTTGACTTTAAATGAGAAATTTATGTAAATACCTAGCATCTTAGAGGTACTCGGTGACTATTAGTTTCCTTATCTCTCTGGACCAGTGGTTCTCACTCTGGCTGCATATTGGAATCACAGGAGGCATGATGTTTGAGGCCTATTTGAAATATGCCAATGCCTCACTCCCACCTGCAGATTTGTCTGGGGCACAGCTTGAGTATCAGGATTTTTTTTAAGCTCCCTAGGCGATTCCAATGTCTTTTCAGGGCAAAAGGCCATTTCCTTATTAGAGGGGGTCAACTGGGGGTCGGTTTCCCCTCCTATGCATGCGGCACTGTCTGGAGACATCCTTGTTATAAGTGGGATTGCTACTGACATCTGGAGAAGAAAGGCCAGGGATACTGATAAACATGTTACAGTGCACAGGACAGCCCCACAGCAAAAAATTATCCATTCCAAATGTCAGTAGTGCTAAGATGAGAAACCCTGGCCTATGTGAGCTTGTGAGCTCTACGATTCTTTTTGATGCTAAACTTTCACAGGTCAATTATTTCAGAATGGTGTCTAAAAAATAATAATAAATGTCTAAGATGCTGTTGGAATGACTGTTTTATCTACCTTTAAGTTTGCATTTATCAAGTCACTCTGAATTCTTAGCTTCCAACCCAACCCCCTTCTTCCTTTATCTTCAGTTTTTCTCTCAACCTGTTGACTGTGGCCCTGGGTTGCAACCCCAGCAACAGAAGTTCTAGCTTGAAATTCCTTCATATAGCCTGCCTCTCTGGCATTTAGAGTCCTTGCTTGCTTTCTTATTAATACATGGCAGAAAAATAAAAAATGGAGAAAAGAAGAAGCAGAGTTTTCTTTTGGATTCCCATAGGACTTTGACCATATCTCCAGTTTGGCACTTAACATATTGTATTGTAACCTACCTGTTTAGATGTCAGCTCTCTCCAGCTGGGCCACGCACTCCTTGAAGACAAGCAGTCCAGCCTTAGACATCCCTTCTCTCGTGTACCCTCCATGTGCTGGCAGCGGTGCTGGAAGTGGGGATACAGAAATCAAGGCAGAGCTGGCTCTCCTGAGGCCATGCAGTGCTGTGCAGCCTGTTTGGGGTCTGTGCTCAGACACCCTGATCACGAGACCTTACTCATGGCACTAGAGTCATATGATACCCACAGAGTGTTGGGAACCTGGGTATGTCTCCTTGGTGTATACCGCACTCCACAGTGGGATGGGGCAGAGGTTCTGATGGCGGCATCTGACTTATAGCTAAAGACATGTTGAGGAGCCTGTCACAATGAACAGTTTATGAGTGGTTGAGTCAGGAACCAAATTCAGGTGCAGTTCTTCCTCATGACCTACATTCTACGTATCTGCCCATAGCTATTGGCAAATAAAATGTGGCTGGGGGTGTGGGGTGGGGAGAACCTGAAGCATCTAGCTTAGAAGACAGGCAAGTCCTAATTCCTTAAAGTATTTTTGTGCCCTTTACTCTGTCCCATCCCTACCCCCACTATGACTTCAAAGCTGGTTAAAATCATTTGGCTTACCCTCCCATTGCTAATTCTCATACTAAGTTGCCTTAGTTATATCTTAGTCACCAGTTTCACCATCTGCCTCAGCAGAGTTCTTTTGAAACTAGCATCTAAAAGGATATCCAGCCCTTAAAAAGAGTACAACACTTTAGAGAAATGAAACAACATATGGGTTCTTTCTCTTTTATTTTTAACTAGAGGCCCGGTGCATGAAAATTTGTGCACTCAGGGGTGGGGGGGAGGTCCCTCAGCCCGACCTGCACCCTTTCATAGTCCAGGAACCCTCAAGGGATGTCCAACTGATAGCTTAGGTCCACTCCCCACAGTCTGGCCTCCCTCTGCAGGAGGCAGCCCCAGTGGGCCTATCTGGGGACTGCAAGTGGCCAGCCCTATGCCAAATTTCCCCACTGCTGCCACCCTCTGTGGGAGGTGACCAGGGAGGTGATCAGGGGATGGTGCCAACCCCCATCACCCCACCACTGGTCACCACCACTCCTCCTCCACCCCATCACCACCCTATCACCATCCCCTCCCTCTGCTCACTGGTATGTGCCTTGGCTGGCCTGGAGCCACCTGCTCACCAGCCCTGCCCCCCATACAATGGTCATTCTGCCATTCAGTCGATTTGCATATTAAGTTTTTATTATATAGGACTAGAGGCCTGGTGCACGAAATTCGTGCATGGCAGAGTGTGTGTCCCTCAGCCCAGCCTGGACCCTCTCCAATCTGGGACCCCTCGAGGGATGTCCGACTGCCCATTTAGGCCTGATCCCAGTGGGCAGTTGGACATCCCTCTCACAATCCAGGACTGCTGGCTCCCAACCACTCACCTGCCTGCCTGCCTGCCTGCCTGATTGCCCCTAACCACTTCTGCCTGGCAGCCTGATCACCCCCTAACCACTCCCCTGCAAGCCTGATCAATGCCTAACTGCTCCCCTGCTGGCCTGATTGCCCCTAACTGCCCTCCCTGCCAGCCTGGTTGCCCCTAACTGCCCTCCCCTGCCAGCCTGGTCACCCGCCCCTACCAGCCTGATGGCCCCCAACTGCCCTCCCCTGCAGGCCTGGTTGCCCCCAACTGCCCTCCCCTGCAGGCCTGGTCCCACCCAACTGCCCTTCTCTGCACCACTCTCTGTTTCTGGAAATTTTTCATCATCCCAAAACCATACCTAATAAACAATAATTACCCATTTCCCTCTATCTGAAACCCCTAGTATCCTCTATTCTACTTTTTGTCTCGTGAATTTGCCTACTTTAGGTAACTCATACAGATGGAATCATACAGTATTTGTCCTTTTGTGTCTGAATTATTTCACTTATAATGTTTTCCAGGTTCATCCATGTTGTAGCATGTGTCAAAAATGTATTCCTTTTTATGTGTGTACACATTTTGTTTGTCCATTCCATTCATCTGTTGATGGACAGTCAGATGGTTGGCCTTTTGGCTGTTGTGATAATGTCACTTTACCAGGTATCTGTTTGAGTCCCTACTTTCAGTTCTTCTGGGTACCAAGGAGTGGAATTGCTGGGTCATATCACAATTCTGTTTGACTCTCTGAGGAATTGCCAAACTGTTTTCCTCAGTGGCTGCACCTTTTTGTTTCCTCACACGAGGGTTCCAGTTTCTCCACATCCTCACTAAAATGTCAAGTATGTTTTTGAAAGAATATTTTAGGAGGTGACATGACACGCAGCAGTTGTCTGCTTTTGGCGTCACGACAGGATGCCAAGGTGGGTTTTGTGACCCTCCTCACCACCTGCTGCAGGTAGTGGCAGCCCCCGGAGCCAGTCAACCCACAAACACCTTGAAGCTCCAAGTGGTGGCTGGAGCTTCTTGACCACATGAGAGAAGGTGATCACTAGCAGCTGGTTTCCTGTCGGGACTCAGTCCTCCCCCTTGGTTCAGCAGCTAGCTTTTATGGTTCCTGTCCAAAACCAAATCTTCACACAGAGATCCCCTGCCAAGGAGATGGTGCCCTCTTGCTGCAATTTGGAGAGATGCTGCTGTTTGTTTTCATGCTCCTGGACTTAACTTTGCATTACATATTTTCCACCTGTTGTCTGATTCAGGAAAGCTCTCATGTCATTAACCTGTTTACATGGGCTTTCTTTTCACTTTCACTGTCAGTAGCTCTGCCTTGAAAAGCTTTCAGATCTGCTGGGTCAAACAGAACCTGCTTTTTACTTAGCACCTCATTACCTGGACATGTAAGACTGGGTGTGCCTGTCTGTACTTAGATTTGTCATTGGTTTTGTGAAATAGTGAAGCTGCCATTTGTTTTTGCTTTTAATTGTATCATCTGTTTTAGACATATGCAAAGCATCCACACCTGCTTTTCTACACCTAATGGGATGCTTTCCTCAAATTCAAAAACGAGCTGCTGAGTGGGCTGGGTCATGGATTTTTATGGAAGTGAGCTGACAGCCCTGTCCCTGCAGGAGAGTAACATTCTCTCCCAGCCTGCCCTGGACCGCAGCATCTCCAGACAGGATCTCCAGCAGGGCTGCTAATGGCTCCCAGGTCTCCTCCGTGGATTAGGTAATAGCTCAGTAGCCATTGTCTGTGAGTCAGGTGTGCATAATGCTATCCCAACTCCGTGCATTTCCTAACCCACTTGCACGTACCTCTAAGCCTCCCTCTTTGAATCAAGGTCAGACTTTGCCATGTGTTAGATCAGTGGTCGGCAAACTCATTAGTCAACAGAGCCAAATATCAACAGTACAACGATTGAAATTTCTTTTGAGAACCAAATTTTTTAAACTTAAACTTCTAACACCACTTCTTCAAAATAGACTCACCCAGGCCATGGTATTTTGTGGAAGAGCCACACTCAAGGGGCCAAAGAGCCGCATGTGGCTCACGAGCCGCAGTTTGCCGACCACTGTGTTAGATCACTGAGCTTTCTCATTAGGGAATTAATACAAGTTAAGCCTCAAGAAGAGATATCTAAGTTTAAACAACATTTAGTAAATATAGTTCACTTAAAAGAGAAGTGACAGCTGAGAAAAACTAACCTCAAGGCTTTCTTAACCAGCAGCTGGGGGCACCACCACTTGCTGCTCCATGGTCATGCTGTCATTAGGGTGTCCCTTACTTTCTTGCATGGGTCAAGCTTCAGGAGTGGGAAGTGTGCCTTCCAGGAGTGTCCCCCACCGTTCTCCTGCTCTCACCTTGCCACGGGAGGAATTAAGCACCCTTTTCCCTTATCTCATCAAGCAGAACACCAGTCAGATTCTGCTCTTCTTCTGAAACTTTATTTCTTGCGAATAAATCCCTGAAAGAGTGAGCTTTGAAGATAAGCCTCTTTTCTCCTTCCATTGTGGCCTGAGTCTATTAGCTCTTCTCCAGCTGTCTAGCCATGCATCAACCAACTGCTCTTAGAAGTATGGGCATCTCCTGATTCTATTCTACCTTTCCCTAAGCCAGACACTATTCCTTGAATTAGAGAACACATAGATGACAGTATGGGAAAGGCCCACTCCTTCTGTCTGAATTCTGAGTTGACATTTATGTCCTTCCTTAGAAAATATACTTTCACATAGTCCTATTCCAAATTTTTTTATGGCCTGACAGTCACATTCATATTTATTACTTTAAAGGCAAAATTTGTCTTCTTCATCAATATTTCTCTCTTTATCTAGTAGCTATATAACCTGATTAGGTAAAACATTGTCCTTCATCTGACTTGTTATTTGTTATACCAAGAGCTTAGGTCTGAGAAAACCTCAGAATATTGTTTGTCAATTCCAAAGAAATAATTCAGAGGACTGTCTGTGAAAGACGTGGGTATATTAGGACTTATGGGTAGGAGAGGGAGTTGGAGCATGGGAAGGGACCCATGTTCTCACATACCATACAATACTCATAAAAATAAACATTTCAATGACTATCTATAAGCACCTACTGTATGCAATGCACTGCAGAGGTCTGAAGTGGAACAGTACATGGTCCCTGCTCCAAAAGACATTTTTAATCCATTTGCAAAAGCTTCGAAGACTTTGATACGAGACCCAGCATTATGGGAAGACAAAAGATGGAGAAATTACTTCTCCCAGGATAATGTGAGGAGGGACCAGGGGACGGTGTTTAAACGGGGCTTTCAGAGTAGGGTGTGGCATATAGGAAATATCTTAGGCTTTGCAGGCCATCTGGTCACAGCTGCAACTCCTCCTGGTCACAGTGGGAAACCAGCCGTAGATGATATGTGAATGAAAGGTTAGGCTGTGTGCCAATAAAACTTAATTTACAAAAAAGGCAGTTGCCAAATTTGGCCTCCATGTGTAGTTTGCGAATCTTTGTTTTAGAAGACGGGAAGGCTTTTATCAGAAGGAAAGGGGGGAAGAGCATTTCCAGCCAAAGGAGCAGCATGAGCTGAGGCACAAAATAATGGGAAATGGGAGGCAGGCCTGCACTTGGTGTCTTACAAGACAGGTCGGCAGCCTTGGTATTTGAGACTGCAGCTGTAGGATTAGGCCAGGTCATGGAAGACCTTTCATCCCAAACTCCAATCTTTGGATTAAATCTTTGGGCAGTGGTCGGCCACTGAAGATGCTGGACTGGAGGAGGGTTACAACAAAGACTTTTTTGGCAATTGTAGAGGAGGAGGGGAACAGAAAGCAACCAACCATTTCAGAAATGCCAGGTCTGTGCCAAGAGTCTGAGGACAGAAATGACTGATAAAGATATTAGTGTATCAGTGGGCTTGGGGATTCCAAACAATGATCTTAACCTTAATTGAAAACCAGAGTTTGTGTACATGTGTCTTTAATCAGACTATAGGTTTAGTGCCTTATTATACAAAAATATAATGCACACAAAAGTATTGCTAGAACATGGAATGATAAAGTGCATTTAGCATTTTGAGATGATCTGGAGCAAATGAGAGTAGAAGGGACGGATGAGTACTAAAATTACTTACAGTTGGAAATGTAAGTGATTAATCCTACTTAATAAGAAAAAGAGAAAGAGGAACAATATACAACCTCAGAGAGAAGGCAGGAGTGGGGCGGGGGGGGGGCGGGCGGGTTGTAAGAGATCAACCAAAGGACTTGCAAATTAGCATAACCAATGGACGTGGACACTGGGGCACTGGGGGCTTGTCCTGAGGCAAGGGAGTGGTGGGGAGAGGGGTAAATTGGGGAAAAGGAGACATATGTAATACTGTAAACAATAAAAAAATGTGAATACCTAAGACTAACTTGGAATTTTTAAGGAAAATACTAGTCACTAGTTTCACAGGCAAATGTATCCAACATTCAAAGTCTCAAACATTTCAATATAAATAGGATTGTGCAAGTTGTGCCATTCAACTTTCTGGCTCTGTGGCTTCAGTCAGTCACTTGACCTCTCCAAATATCACTTTCTTTATCTGGCAAATACATCGACAATAATATTTATCTCATAGGGTCATTCGGAAGATTAAATAAGATACTACTTGTAAAGCACTCCATCACAAAATACTTATTCAACAAGTATTCAAGTGTCATTACTATTTTTAATGTTGTTACTATTATACTAGTATAGACTAATTTTGATTTATGTGGTTATAGACCCACATATTTGTGCTTTGAGATTTTGTCTGGACAATATATACCATTCCACAAGCAAAGACCCCTTTCTAACCATACCAAGCAAATAGTAAAAGCAAAGTTTTATGGTACATGCTTTTATAACTGACAATGAACTAGATCTCAAAAGCTCTTGGGATTGTATCCAGTTGGTGTGATGTACCCTAACTGAGCTCATTGGCTTGAGATGTCACCAAGATGTTCATAGATACAACCAGAAATTGATTAACACATATTTAAGGTCTGGACAAGTAGCAAGGATTGGGCTTTTAGATATTCTACTTTTAATATGAATATAGACTTTCTATTCTATGATGAGTCATTTTTCAAAATGTTCATCTGCATCTCAGATACTCACTGAACAACAAAATTCCTGCTGTGAGCATGTGAGATTGAGGGCAGAGATCCTCAGCTCTGTTCAGCATGAGGATTCCTGGAGCCCCTGTGAAACAGACCCTTCCTGGAAGGGGTGACCACAAGTTTCAACCCAGGATCTTTACAGACCTGCTTAATTGGCTTCAAGTAAATAAGGCCAACTTTCAACCACATAGCTTTATCCCCCCCCCCCTCTGAAAGCACAAGTGAAAAAGAAATGGATGTTTAAGTACAGAAACCCTAACCTCTGGCCAGAGCCATCAACTGGCCTCGCATTTATTTATTTGATAAATAAGCTTTTTATTGAAGTACTAAGTATAAATACATAGGATAAGTCCTCCTTTGAAAATTACACAACTTATTAACTTTCACAATGTGAACACACTCATGGAGTAAGTACTCTGATCAAGATATAGAACTCTACTGGCATTTCAGGATCCCCTCTGGCACCACCCCCCTCAGTCACTAATTCCTTCCACTTCCAAGAAGAATTTATACATTTTTGTTTTAAAATTTCCACCTGGATTTCCTTTTTTTTTTTAAGATAAGAGTATTTGTGGCTTTGACCACTGTTATCAAAGATTCATTTTGCCTGTTTGTTTTTTTAACCTTACATAAATGGAATAATACAGCATATACTTTTTTTTATTGGGGGGGAGGCCGAGAGCACTAAACATTTTTACATTTAATTTGGAGTATAATATAAAATAAGAATATAAATTTTCCCTAATATTTAGCCAATTTCCAACCCAATTTGGAAAGCTTAGAATGTGCTTAGTCCTTAGAACACAGTAATTAGATAATGATAAATGTAAGAAATCTAAAATTGCAGTTCTATATACTAATAGCAATTTATTATCCTAAGTCTGTTTCATGGATGTTGGCTCTGTTCCATTTATCTGTCACATTATTTCTGTACTACATTTTGACTATTGCAGCTTTAAAATGTGTTTTAATATTTGTCATGGCAAGTCTTGTGGTTTGCTTCTTTTTAGTAACATTTTAGATCATCTAGCATATATATACTAGAGGCCCAGTGCATGAAATTTGTGCCCTCGGGAATGGGGTGGGGGGTCCCTCAGCCCAGCCTGCACCCTCTCACAGTGTGGGAGCCCTCGGGGGATGTCCGACTGACAGCAGGGAGCGGGCCTAAGCCGGCAGTCAGATATCCTTAGCGCTGCCGCAGAGGCGGGACAGGCTCCCACCACTGCCCCTGTGCACGCCAGCCATGAGCCTGGTTTCTGTCTGAGCAGCGCTTTCCCTGTGGAAGCACACTGACCACCAGGGGGTAGCTCCTGTGTTGAGCGTCTGCCCCCTGGTGGTCAGTGTGCATCATAGCGACTAGTTGTTCCACTGTTAGGTCGAGTTGCATATTAGCCTTTTAATATATAGGATATGTACCTTGTATATTCCCAGTTAATTTTGGAACCATTTTGTCACATTCAAGAAAAAATATTCTAGTGGTGTTTTCATGTGATAAGTGGTGTTAATTCCACCCAGTAAACATGTATTGAGCATTTACTGTGTGCCAGGCTCTGTTGTGGGAACTGGGAATACCACAGAGAACAAGATCACCCTCACCCTGACACACTTACATTTAAGTGGGGAAGATTCGAGGCAAAAGAATAATTTCAGAATGCAATGCATGCTATAAAGAAAAGAAAACACAGGGGAAGGGGCACAAGTAACTGGCTGGAGGAGCAGAGTGCTAGTCAAGTTACATGATCAGAAAAGGTCTCAGAGGAGTCGACACTTGAATTGGAACCTGCATCATGCAAGAATGTATTTCATCTCTAAGTCAACTGGGAAGGAAAAGACATGGTTGAAACATCCAACCTGGGAACATAGCATTTATTTCCATTTATTCAAATAGTTTATATCTGACAGTAACATTTTGCTATTTTCCATATAGATTCTCTACATTTCTTGTGAAGATTGGTCTTAGATATTTAATTGTATTTGTTGGGATATGGTAATAATGGTGATAATGATAAGGATGGAGAATGAAATCTATTTCTATGTAATCTTTAAGATTGGTATTAGTATTAGTATAAGATTGGTATTAGAACTGCAGTTTTAGATTTCTTACGTTTATCATTATCTGACCACTGTGCTGAAATTTTATTACTTCTGGGCATTCTCAATTGATTTTCATGATTTTCTAGTGAAATAATCATATCATGTGGAAATAATAATATTGACTCCTTCTTTCCAATAGTTATACCTCTGATTTCTTTCTCATGATATATTACCAAAAGTTTACCAAAACTTCTAGGACATTTGTTAACAAGTGATAGCAGACATCTATACCCTAACTCTGACTTTAATTTTCATCTTTAATTTTTGTTATCAAGAAAGAGAGGTGTTTACTCAATACATATTTTAAACTACTGCACAATTACATGCTTATTATAGGATTGAGAAAATCTGTTTCTAATTCTGTAAATATTTTTACCGGGATGACTTTTAAATGCCATTTTGACATCTATTTAAATTATTTTTCCCAATAATTTCCTCCATTAAATCATCCTTGCATTCCTGGAATACAACCTCCTCCATCTTGCTCAGTGATTCTTTTAATGTTCTGTTGAATGCAGTTTGCTGGTAACATACTTACATTTTTTTTAAATCTGTAATTTATACATGAAACAGTCTTTCATTTTGTGCTATCTCTCTGAAGCTTAGGTTAGGTTACCTTTCCAATTTTTGTATACTCTGAAGAGGGTTTTAGCATTACCTATTCCTTTAAAAGACATCTGGTCCTAGAATCTTTTAGGAAGAAATTATTTTTTGTAACTTTTTAAAAATATATTTTGTTGATTTTTTTTTACAGAGAGGAAAGGAGAGGGATAGAGAGTTAGAAACATCGATGAGAGAGAAACATCAATCAGCTGCCTCCTGCACACTCCCTACTGGGTATGTGCCCGCAACCAAGGTACATGCCCTTGACCGGAATCGAACCTGGGACCCTTGAGTCTACAGGCCGAAGCTCTATCCACTGAGCCAAACTGGCCAGGGTTATTTTTTGTAACTTTTAAATTTTCTTCTAAGGCTACTAATCTAGCATGTTTTCTTGTTCATCTTAAGTCAGTTTGGTAATTCTTTCAATGTATCTTTTTCATGGAGAGTTTCAAACGTTAAGTAGAATTCACATGTAGAATTCACTTATAATTTAAAGTAACCTGATATATTATATTTTTAAGTTGGAATGTTATTTACTTGGACTTTATTGCTCTTTTCTTTATTAAAGTTGCTTATTAAAAATGCTTTTTGAGAAACAGCACTCAGTTTCTAATGCAAGTGTGTGTTTTTTCTTTTTTGAATTTATAAATTTTTAATAGTTTCACCTTGATATCAATTTTTTAAGAAATAAGAGTATTTATGGCTTTGACCACATCCCATAAATTCAATGTTTGTTTTATTTTTGTTATTTTCTCAGTCAGTGATTCTCAAATGTTTTAGTCTTTTTTTTTTTTTTGCATTAGTATTTATTCTATACAATTTATTATGGAAGTTTGTTTGTTAGCTCATATAGATGGCGCATGTTGCTTATAATGTGGTTAGTAGTCATGAATTCAGTTCTTGAATGAACCATTTACACATGCTTTTGTCTAACACCTCAAAAATCCCTTACATCTTTAGCTAATCATTAAGTAAACATGCACAAGCATTAGGATAAGTAGGTATTAAAAATATTAAGTATTTAAATTTGCAAATGCAAAAATATCACAGATACAAATGAAACATTCTTATAAAATATAGGGTTTTAAAAAATATTATTGCTTAGTTTTGTTCAGAACTAGCTTATCAATCATATTATAAATATGAGAGCAATGCAGAATATTTACCTGTAGGTGCTGGCCAATGTTGACTGCATATATGCAGATCAAAATTCTTTTTTTTTTTTTTTTTATGGGGCCAGGCCTCAAATGTCTATTCCTTTTTTTTTTTAAATTTCTTTATTGATTAAGGTGTCACATATTTGTCCTCATCCCCCCATTCCCATCCCACACCCCTCCCCACGGATGCCCCCACCCCCCTATTGTCCTTAACCATTGGTTAGGCTCATATGCATGCACACAAGTCCTTTGGTTGATCTCTCCCTGCTACCCCCACCTTCCCCTACCCTCCCTCTGAGGCCCGACAGTTCGATCAATGCCTCCTTGTTTCTGGTTCTGTTCTTGTTCATCAGTCTATGTTGTTCATCATTTCCCCTAGATGAGTGAGATCATGTGTTACTAGAAATAGACTTATAAGAACTGAATGTGAGACGAGCAATAATAGTTATGCTGACAGGCAAATGAATCAGTCTGTAGTAAGTTTCTTTCTGGACCAACATTTCTTTTGAGACCCAATTTCAATGTCCACCAGTTCCTTATGTGTGCATGTCGGCACTGACTTTTCAGCTCTGGATGGTGGACAAATGGTGGTAATGTAGGTCCGACTCCCTCTGGTTTGGTCTCGCCTGGACCCAGGGGCGTGGCTTCACCCGGACTCAGGGGCGCATGGCCTCACCCGGACCCGGGACCCAGCCTCATCTGGACCCAGGGGCACGTGGCCTCTCCCAGACCCAGGGGTGTGGTCTCACCCGGACCCGGGACCCAGCCTCACCCGGATCCAGGGGCGCACGGCCTCACCCAGACCCGGGATCAAGCTTCACTCGGACCCAGGGGCACACGGCCTCACCCAGACCCGGGATCCAGTTTCACCCGGACCCAGGGGCGCACAGCCTCACCCGGACCCGGGATCCAGCTTCACCCGGACCCAGGGCGCGCGGCCTCACCCAGACCCGGGGGTGCGCGGCCTCACCCAGACCCGGGACCCAGCCTCACCCGGATCCAGGGGCACACGGTCTCACCCGGTCCCGGGATCCAGCTACACCCGGACCCAGGGGCACGTGGCCTTTCCCAGACCCAGGGACGTTTGGCCTCACCCAGACCCAGGAGCATGTGGCCTCTCCTGGAACCAGGGGCACGGCCTCACCTAGACCCAGGACCCAGCCTCACCCTGACCCGGGTCCCAGCCTCGCCCGGACCCAGGGGCGCGCGGCCTCACCTGGACCCGGGACCCAGCGGGGCTTTGTCTTCTTGATCCCAATTCCTGTCGGTCAATTCCCTCTCAGCAATTCCTTCAGCCATTTTCTCAAAGCTCCAGGGCGGCTGCCGCGGAATTCGTTGGGCGGCGGGCTCAGCGAAGCTCCGGTGCGCCCGGTGCGCGACGGCGGGCTGGTCCGAGGTCGTTGCAGCGGCACTCAGGTCTGCAGCGGCGACCAGTCACCGGGCGGGCGCTCCTGGATCCAGGACCCAGCGGGGCCTCGTCTTCCCGATCCCAACTCTCATCGGTCAATTCCCTCTCAGCAATTCCTTCGGCCATTTTCTCAAAGCTCCAGGGCGGCTGCCGCGGAACTCACTGGGCAGTGGGCTCGGCGAAGCTCCGGTGCGCCCAGTGCGCGGCGACGGGCTGGTCCGAGGTCGCTGCGTCGACGCTCGGGTCTGCAGCGGCGGCTGGTCGCTGGGCGTGCGCACCTGGCCGCTTCTGGGGCGCTGAGATTCTCGAAGGACTCGGAGGTCAGCAAGCGCGGAGTCTCCCACCCCATGTCTCTCATGGGCTCGTCTGTCCGTGCTCGGCAGCGAGTGGAACTGTCCCCTCAGCCAGAGACCGCCGGGGGAACTGCGCTGAGCACGTTCCAGGCTGCCATTGTGTCGCCAGAGCCGTAGATTTTAAAGTGTGATCTTTGGCTCACCGGCATCAGCATCATCCCGAGTCCTCCTCTCTTTTATTCTAGTTGTAGATCATCTGCTCAGCCAGCCCTCTGGTGGTTCTGGGTGGTGTCTGCTCTGTTTTCCAGTTGTAGTTTCAAAATTGTTGTGGTAGGCAACAATCAGGCGTCCGCCCTATGCTGCCATCTTGGTCCTCCTTTGTGTAGTCAAGTCTTGATTGTTGTTGGTGTCACTGGGAGGAATTTTCCTCCAGGCCAATTGGCTGTGAGGACCCTCTGTGTCTATAAAGGAAGGGTTGCTGTGCAGGAGACACGTTTATGGGCCGGGACTTGTTCCAGTAAGGCTTTGGCGCTCACTGAGTCTGCCTCTTGAATGTGTTCCTTATGCGAGTGGTTGAAATCTGGTGTCGTCACACCACTAGATGCCCTCGTTTCTGGGTCTCCAATGGGTGCAGGTCAGCTACTGTCTGAGACCACTTAGCAGGAGTTACAGCAAAAACTGCAGTTTTCTCCTCCTGCTTGAGTGGTTTTGAAGCAGTCTGACTGGAACTGCAGTTTATTTGGTTAAGCTGCCACAGGGCAGGCCATTTATATACAAAAGCTGCTGTTTGCAGCCTGGGCGGGTTTGTGGAATGTGCGGGGCGGGTCTCAGGGCGGGGCAGGGTCTCAGGGCATCACTAGGCTAGGGTGTGGCAAACAGCAATGGCTGCAAGTCTGCTTTTTCTGCCTTTCCGCGTTTCCAAGTCCCCGCGTCCCATGCTCCAGCGCAGTAAACACTGATTGCTGGGCGCACCTCTGCAACAAAGTCGCTCTCACTTTCCGACAGATGGCCGAGAGTCCAGCTTCTCCACGTAGGTGTCTGGGTCTCCCACGCGTCCAGAAACTGGATTTCAGAGTGATGGGGAGCTTATCTCCCTTAGGGTTGGAAAAAAAGCCGCGCGTCCCTTCCCCCGCCACCAGCCCGACCCACGCGCCTCCGCACCTCAGCCCCTCGGCGTTTGCTCTTTCCTCTTCCCTCTTAGTTGTAAATCCACCATTCAGCCAGCTCTCCTGTGGTTCTGGGTGGCAGATGCTCTGTCCTCTAGTTGTATTTTTGAAATTGCTGTGCGCGGCGCAGTTCATTTGTTTAACTTTGTTGCCATCTTGGTTTGGTCTCCCAGAGCCATAGTTCTTAAAGTGTGATCTTTGGCTCACCGGCATCAGCATCATCCTGAGTACCCCTCTCTTTTATTCTAGTTGTAGAGCATCCGCTCAGCCAGCCCTCCGGTGGTTCTGGATGGTGTCCGCTCTGTTTTCCAGTTGTAGTTTCAAAATTGTTGTGGTAGACAACAATCAGGCGTCCGCCCTATGCTGCCATCTTGGTCCTCCTCAAATGTTTTAGTCTTAGGTCCCCTTTACATGCTTAAAAGTTATGGAAGATTCCAAATAACCTTTGTTTATCTGAGTTGTATTTATTGATATTTACAGTATCCAAAATTTATACTGAAATTTTAAATTTATTTATTAATTTTTAATAATAATAAACTCATTATATAAGAACTGTTTTTGAAGAGCAACTATTTCTCAAAGCAAAAAAAAAAAATTGAAAAGTGTCACTGTTTTACAATTTTGCAAATACTTTTTAATGCCTAGCTTAAAGAAGTTGCAGGATTCTCATATCTGCTTGTGCATTCAATTCATTGACATATGTTATTTTGGCTGTTGTATGTGAAGAAAATCTGTCTTCACATAGCTATACCATATAGCTGGCAAACATAAAGTTGATGTAGTCTTCAGATTGTGAGTTGTTTTCTCTGATAGTACACCAGACTAGAAAAGTGGTAGCTTCTTAAAGTTGAGTTTCAGTATGACATCTGAAACCATATCAATGAACTTGTCATGTTTTTACATTCATGAGAGAGTGAGAAAGAAAAAGCTAATTACATCTTAGTGTTACTGTGAAAATAGATTTGATATCACAGACCCCTTGAAAGAATCTCAAGGACTATACTTTGAGAAATGCTATTCTAAATAAATGGAATATATATAATTTTTTCACTTTTAAATAATGTTAGATATATAGAAGAATTGTAAAGATAATAGAGTTCCCATATACTCTTCACCCAGCCTCCCCTAAGTTAACTTTTTAAAAATGTAGTTATATATATATATATATATATATATATATATATATATATATATATATATATATATGGCATTAAATTTACCATTTCAACCATTTTAAGTGTATATACAGTGGCACTAAGTACATTCACAATGTTTTGTATCCAACCATCCATCTCCAGAACTTTCTCATCCTCTGAAACTGAAACTCTCTACCCACATGTATAATTCTGACTTATTCTTTAACCCAAATTATTTAAGGCATTTGTCAATAGTATTTACATGTCTAAGTAGTTATATTTGTGCTGTTGATTTCTGATTTTGTTGCTTTGAAGAATGTGATCTGTACAATTTCAGAAGTTGGGTGAGCAAGAAAAGAAGGGAATTTTTCCTCGCTCTCTCACTGATTGAGTCAGAGCCATGAGGTTTATACCAAACACAAAAAGTGACAGCTGTTTGTCCCTCCACATAAGAGTGCCTTTGTCTTGAGATGGCTATAGCAATCTTCCTTCATCACTTCATCAGTCCCTGCCTCTCTGTGTAAACCATGAAAGCAGAACATATTGAGGATGGAGTAATGACATGGCCTTTTACCTACACACACCATGTTGTTAAACTTGGGTTGTAAGGACAGAGCAAGGAAGAATCCCTGAAGCCATGCTTGCTAGAAAGTGAAGGAGGTGGTGGTGGTGGTGATGGTGGTGATGAAGGTTTCCACTGATTCAGTCTCTGGAGGGAAAAGAGACAGTAGGGTCAGGGCAAGATTTCCAGCACTATTATACTAGACTTTTTCTGTAAGAAGCCAGAAAATAAATATTCTAAGCTTTGTGAGCCATATAGTCTCTGCCACCACTACTCAACTCTGCAGTTGTAGTGTGAAAGCAGTAACTTGTTTCCAATAAAACATTATTTGCAAAAACATATAGCAGGCCAAATTTGTCCCACAGGCTATAGTTTCCAGCCTATACTAAATGAATGCCTGATAGATCTGAAAACGGGCTAAAGTTCTGACTATCACATTCTTCACTAGAGTCTTGAAGGATATTTCTTGAAGGAGAATTCTACCCACATACAGATGAACAGTAACCAGGGAAGGATAATCACTTACCCCACCTATTAACAGGTACCAGAGCTGGGCTCATTTCTCATCCAAACATTTAGTTGAGAAAAGTCAATTCTGAGCACAAAGCTAGAAGGTAGCTAGAAACCACTAGGGAATAAAAATTAAGCTACCAACTTCTTACGAGGTGTTCACTTTTTTTAATTGCTTGTTCTTTAGAACTATTTAGTTCACCCATTAATGTAGTTATGTTCTGTTTTAAGTAAGAATTTTATTTTATATAAACAATTATGCTAATCCTCTTTAATTTTTCAAACTTGTAGTTCTTGGCTGTTTGAACCAGGAGGACATAACAAGGCATCGTTGCTTCCTCCTAGTAGTACTTTCTCTTTTTAGGAAATGCTGTCAGGGAAAATGAACCACCTCTTAAAGGGCTGAGCTCACACTAACATCTATAATTCATCTATATCGGCCATCAATCAGACAAAAATATTTGAATGCTTATATACAGATTATGCCCAATCATTCATTCATTCACTTATTCATTCAGCAGACATATATTGAGAGTTTGCTATGAGGAAAGTCTGTTTTAGGCTGCAGTTATGACTTCAGCTATAGCTCCTTTTAAATGTTTTGTTCACATGTTCATATGTATTCTATGTAGTAATTTCTTCTACCTTCCCTTTTAATAATGAAAGATCCTTGAGTGCAGATCTGTACTTTTCCCTTTCTTCCTGATTCTCCACACAGCTGGATGCTCTGTGGCCATGGCGCACTGAGAAAGCACATTTGATTTACTGACTGGTGGGAAGCCCTGATAATCCAGTCTCTGTCTTAAATCCCATCTGGAATTCTTCCTTTAATTTTCCTATAGTTCCCAAAGGTTGCAAAGAATATTTTCCTTCCTATCTGTAAGGGTTTGTGTAGAATTAGTCATCACCACAACTCAGACTTCACCCTAAAGATGAGTGTATTTATATGTTCTGATGAAGTAATCCAGAGGTAACATTTTGAATTGTGTCCTGACTTTTAAAGAGACTCCATATTACATTTAATTCATAAAACTGAAGTGTAAAATGCTAATGTGTAAAAATGTTATTCTAGACAATGAAATCTGTTCCCAGCTTTTCATAATCAGTTCCAGCCCAGGTGACAAGCTTATTAGCAGAAATAATAGGGGTAAAGGGGAAATTAAAACCTTTATGATTAAAAAGAATAGCACTCTTCTATTAAGTTACCTATTTAATACCCGTAGTTATTTTTTTTCTTTTTTCTTTTTGTGAGCTGCTTGTAATTTTTAAAAACCTGCTTTTGAGGGCAAAATGTTAACATCTTGAAATGATCACTCCGTGTTCATTATTTATTTTTAATTATTCTCTTTGACATTTCCGTCCCCAGTTGTGATAGAGTTCCAGAATCACGTGTATCTGACTCTTCTGAGGGGCAAGGCCTTTACCTCCTTGTCTCCCGCTCGGCCCACAGACAAGGCACATGAAACTCTTTGGTCAATGGCTGGGCGCCAGGCAGGTGCCAGGGGTCCTGCACTCTGAAGCACTGTCATAAGGACCCGCAGAGAGTCTGACAGATAAACAGTATGTCTAAAATATGATCCTCAAATATAATAGGAGTATTATGATACTCCTATTGGAAATGTCAACGAAGTGTTTTTAGTCCCCGAAAGTGTGTATCTTCCTGGTTTCCTTGGGTGGAAGGAAACAGACCAAGGATGGACTTTAGAGCTGGTATGTCCTTCCTGCTCTGGAAGCCACCACCTATTCCTCGGGGTGCTTGGGAGGCCTGGGCTTCCTGAGGCGGCATCCGTGAAAGCCTCAGCGGGCCTTTGAACTCTGTATCCACCACTGGGCAGCTCTGTGGTCTTTGGCATGTTTGTTTAAACTCTTTGAATCTCCTTCTCCTCCCATATAAAGTGAGGAGGATAGAAATGTTGAGGCCAGGCCAGCATGGCTCAGTGGTTGAGTATCCACCTATGAACCAGGAGGTCATGGTTTGATTCCCCATGAGGGCACATGCCCAGGTTTCGGGCTCCATCCCCAGTGGGAGGCATGCAAGAGGCAGCTGATCAATTATTCTCTCTCATCATTGATGTTTCCATCACTCTATCCCTCTCCTCTCCTCTCTTATATCAATAAAAATAAATGTCGAGAGGATTAAATTAGGTAATGTTATACGAAGCTTCCACCACATGCGAAGTAAACTTTGTTTTCTTGCCTCCACTCCCAGTGCTATGAGGAAATGAATGAGCCTAGAGGGGCAGCCCAGAGCCCCCAGGTTTCACTCCTAACCAGCGGTGTGAGGGCCTGAGCACCTAAGACTGCGCCACCCTCCTCACCTTGCCTGGACAGCTGTTTCCAGGGGCAGGTCTCTGTGCTTCACCTCAGTTTTCTGATCCACAAAGTGGAGCTAATACTGTCACCTTCCTTGAGGTCCTAGGGTCTAAGAAAAGGTGCCTATAAAAAGACCAGCACCTCATCTGGACCAGGGAGGGGATTCTCCCGGTGTTATTTCCCTCCTGCTTGGGTTCAGAGTCCAGAATCCTGTCTGGAACTCTGACCATGCTCCCCCTTCCCTGCACACAAACAGAGGCACACAGCTGACTTCCTCACCAGGCAGTCTCTTCAACCCTGAGCAGTTCTGATTGTTCAAAAGTCCTGATTGTTCAAAAGTCAGATATTTAGCCAAAATCTGCCTCTTCCTACTGATAATCCATAAAATGGAATAATAAGTGCCCTGAGCATTTCTCCACGTAAGGTTTTTTATCCTAATGGAATCGGGTTTAGTAAAGCATTAAACTCAGTCTTAAAGGGAAATAATAAATAAAAGGTCAGCCAGTAGGATCTTTGCAGAAGGCCCCTCCTTGCCCTCTGTCTTGACCCTGGATGTGAATGAGGTTTTGTGAGGAATGGATAATTGCATCTGTGTGTGTTCCCAAGCCTCCTATTTTTAAGACCACTTGGTGGAACTGTCCCCTTCAGTGTTGCTGGCTCCTTCTCTGGACCACTGGGCATCAACTCAGATTCCTTTCTGCGGAGTTGTAGCTCCCATACTTGCCTCCTGGGATGAAGCAGAGTCTATATTCCTAGATTTAAATGGCACCCCACCAGGTTGCCTAGTGGGGTGAGAGCCATGGGTCGGTCAGTACACATGCTGGAGGGGCCATGGAGACCCGAGTGCCATCATCAGTGAACCTCAAATAAAATTGCAAGGAGATAGAATCTGTGGAAGGCATAATAATGCCCCCAAAGATGTCCATGTCCTGTTCTCTGTGGACATGTTAGGTTAGGTGGCAAAGGAGAATTAAAGTCACAGATGGAATTAAAGTTACTAATCAAGGCCTTGTTACTGGGAAAGCATCCAGGTGGGTTTGATGTAATCATAAAAATTGTTATAAGTACAAGTTGGGTAGAAAAATTGAAGTCAGAGGGGATTTAAAGATGCTCCACTGCTGGCTTTGATGATGGAGGAAGGGGCCACGAACAAAGGAGTACAGGAAATGTAGCTCTAGAAGGTGGAAAAGGCAAGGAAATGGATTCTGTCCTGGAATTTCCATAAAGGAACACCTGCCAACACCTTGATTTTAGTTCAGTGAGACTCATATTAGATGTCTGACCTCTAGGACTGCAAGATATTAAATGGGTGATGCTTTAAGCCACTAAATTTATAATAATTTGTTATAGCACCAATAGGAAACCTAGACACTCCCCGTCCTTCATTATCAACCGACCTTGTTCCCCTCTCTAGGTGTCACTCTTCATTATCCCTGGCTGGAGCGGACTGCTAACTCCGCATCAAGGCAGCTTGTCTGGGGAGGAAAGAGTACAGACCTTGGATGCAGGCAGAGCTAGTTTGATTTCCAGTTCCATCACTCTGGATGCACAGCTTGTTCAAATTGCTTCATCTCTCCAACCTTTACTGTCCTAAGCTTGGGCATCATGAAAGGTTAAACTGCATGAGGTACTCCTACCTGGCACTTAGTGGACTCTCAACACACAACTCTGGGAAGAATTTCTCTTTTTCTTAGGGTGTGGGAGATTGACATTCTCCCTGAGGACTGGGTAGCCTTGCTCCAGAGATGCCTAGTGACACCACTGTGGGTAGTTGGGCCACCGGCTGGATTCAGGGCAACTGAACACTCTCTTCTCCAAGGGCAATGAATACAGGAAGACTTGGCTCAGCACATCCAAGGGAAGTCAAGACTAAACAAGGATCAAGATTCCCAAAGCTCAGGCCATCCAGGGGAAAGCAACCAAACACAGCAATATGGTCCTGCTGGAATGGGTAAATCTCTCCACAAAAAGTAACAAAATTCCAGCTGGGATGTTCAGCAAAAGTAACAAGTAATCATAGGTGTGTTCTTTCTTCAAGTGACCGGAGCCTCAGTTGGGCCAGTTCCCACATGATTAATTTAAGAGTAACAAAATGCCAGGACATTAGTACATACAGTGAGAATTCCCGAACATCCAGACACACACTGATAAAAGAGACGTGGGTATGTATGCACATTAAGAGAACATTTGAGTCTAATTTTGATTTTTCCATCATTCTAAACTGAATTGCTGCTATGGGTTTCAATAATTACAGAAATTATGAGGTCACCTTACTGGAATTATGCTCCCATGCCATCTTTCAAAACACTTCAGGACTCCCCCCTCCCCCCCTCCCTTTTCACTTTGCTGGATGCCAAGGGGATTTAGCTAAGCAAAAGCTGTACTTTATGGCAGGACACATATTCTTCTACTGGAGATTTCTTTTGTTCACTGAGTTGTAAGATTGAGCTCTGTGGCATGCAGGGGGCTACCAGCGCTGGGGGGCAGGAGCCAGCTGTGGTGACCTCAGCTTGGCTGTCAGAGCCAGGTCTCCAGCTCAGTCTCCTCTGTGCTTGGGGGTGGACAAGACATCCTGATTTCACGTGTGGCTCTAACGTCTGAGGGTGACCTGGAGAAGCAGCAGCAAGTGAAAGTGGGTGGAGAGGAGTGCAGTGAGGTGGCTGCAGATGGCATCTGCTGGCAATAAGGAGTCCTGCTGCACACCCTGGTGTCTGGAGGGACTCATGTCCCAGTATATAAAGTTTGGGAAATGCTGACCTGGGGGAATTTACTATTTAAAACTACCTTTTAACTTTGTCTTCGAGGTATTACCCTGGAATTATAATGCCATAAAACTTTCAATTTTAAAGTCAGTCATGGCAAAAATAAACATTTAAGGAAGAGAGATCCGTTTCCTAAAATGATGAGTGAATTCAAAATTGCTTTTGAAAAGACACAAAAATATCTCAAATTGCTTGCTGTGGTTCCAGATATTTAGTCATAGGTTTATTTGAAGACTGAATGAACCTGGATGTTAACTCACTATTAATTTCAGGATGTGGGGATGATGGAGGGAGATCCAGCCTATTGGAAAGGAAGATCTGAAAAACCTTCAGTGGATGGACATTTGTCATTGCTACCAAAGGGTGTGGAAGGCCAAAAAAATCCCTTAGCAGGAAGCATCCCTGGGGCGGGCGGGGGGCGGGGGGAGAGAGGCGGGGAGTGAGTCCCTTCATGCTTTCTGGTGGGGCAGCAGGGCAAGGAGGTCCAAGTCCCCATCAGTTTCCTTGAAGCCACAAAAGATCTTGAACTGGAGGAGAGGTGAAGGGACAGAGCCTGTGTCAAGGATAGGACTCTGAGCAGAGGCCCATGTGAAGGCCTCCTTTCCACCAAGGCTGTCGCTTTGGTGAAGACCATCTTGGAAAGGCTGTCGTCAGATGCTCTATTTGGAAAAGCATTGGCCATTGAATTGATTTTCATTTATGTTCTGGTGACTTTCTCTTTCTTGTACTGTCACAGGCAATTCATGAAGTTCTAAAATGCTTGGATTTCAATAAATTATATAAGTAAATACAATTATTTATTTATAATTGTATTGCCCAAGTGTGCATTCTTGGACCTTATAGTCTAGTCTTATCCATTTTTAATTAGATCCGTCAGCCTCTCTTTATCTACAGATTCTCTCTTCTCTTCTTTTCTTTTTTTAATGAATTAGCTGTTGGAGGACCCAAGGTATTTGATTGTAAGGTTTTCCATGGTAGTGAGTTTTGCATAGTCATAGTAGAGTTTAGTAAGTTCCTCTGTATTTTCTTCCAATTGGCAGCTAAATCAGAGGTCTGATCAGAGTCAGGCACAGTCCCTTGAGCAAGATGCCAGTTCATATATGTTGATATCGCTATAGTTGGTCAAGCTCAGTAAAGGCATTGGCAGACTGTAGCTTCTCCCCCTTCCAACCATACTCCTGTGTCTGCTGTCTACCCTTGCCATTCCAGGAGAGGGGCACCTTGAGACATGGAATGTCCTTGCCCAAAAAGGCAGAGACATAGCTCTGTGAATGCTGGAAACAACCTCAAAGAGGTGAGAAGGACTGCAGAAAGGCCCAGGCTCTGCTGTCACTGAGCCCCCTGTGACAGGGGAGATAGTAGCAACCACAAGGGAAGCAGGGAGGTGTCCTACCTGCCACCCCACATCTAGGAACAGCTTCTGCACCACACACTCAGCAGCCAGCACAGATGTTACTTCTTCCTTCACAGGAAGAAGAATGGCTTTAGAACCCGGCTCAAATCTGGCCTTGAATCATGGTAGCTCTGTGAACTTAGGCAAGTTATTTTGCTTGTCTGAGCCTCTGCTTCCCCTTCTATACAGTGGAGTCAATAATGCCTATCGGAGAGTTTGTGAAAATTATATATGACTAGAGGCCCAGTGCACGAAATTCGTGTGGGGGGGCGGGAGGGGAGGGTGTCCCTCAGCCTAGCCTGCACCCTCTCCAATATGCTACTCCTTGAGGGATGTCCAACTGCCCGTTTAGTCGGATATCCCTCTCACAATCCAGGACTGCTGGCTCCCAACTGCTCTCTTGCCTGCCTGCCTCACTGCCCCTAACTTCCCTCCCCTGCCAGCCTGATCACCCCTAACTGCTGGCCTGGTCGCCCATAACTGTCCTCCCTTAGAGGCCTGGTCACCCCTAACTTCCCTCCCCTCCAGGCCTGGTCACCCCTAACTGCCTTCCCCTGCAGGCCTGGTCACTCCCAACTGCCCTCCCCTACAGGCCTGGTCCCCCCAAACTGCCCTCCCCTGCAGGCCTGGGTCCCCCCCAACTGTCCTCCCCTGCAGGCCTGGGTCCCCCCCAATTGCCCTCCCCTGCAGGCCTGGTCACCCCCAACTGCCCTCCCCTGCAGGCCTGGTCTCTCCCAACTGCCCTCCCCTGTTGGCCTGATCGCCCACAACTGCCCTCCCCTGCCAGCCATCTTGTGGTGGCCATCTTGTGTCCACATGGGGGTGGCCATCTTTGACCACATGGGGCGGCCATCTTGTGTGTTGGAGTGATGGTCAATTTGCATATTACCTCTTTATTATATAGGATAATGTATGCATGTTGGGCAAGTTACTTAACTTCTCTCTAAAATGTAAATAATTGAGTTACCTACCAGGAAAGCATTTAGGACATGCCTGGTGCATAATAACTCTTCAATAAATCTCTTACTATTTTTATATAAGTATCTAGACTATTATTTTATGCTAGCTATGGTCATTTAAGGTAACTGAGGACTGGCTGGTGTGGCTCAGTTGGTTAACCAAGAGGTCACTGGTTCGATTCCTGTTTAGGACACATACCCAGTAGGGGGCTTTCTGGAGGCAGCCAATCAATGTTTCTCTCTCTCATTGATGTTTCTCTTTCACCTTCTCTCTTCCCCTCTCTCTAAAATCATAAAAACATATTTCTAAAAAATAAAAATAAAATAAAAGGTAGTTGAAGAGAATGGCTAGGTGTCCATCTCCCAGTTTGTCCTCCACAAACAACCTAGAACATTAAGAAAGAGAAAATGAAACTGCAGGAAAATCACAGCCTCAGCATAACTTGAGGACAGAGATGTCCTAACATTAAAATAACTAACTGAAAGGGAAAAGAACACCAAATCCCAGCACATGAAGACGCACGCAACCCCCGCCCCCCCGCCCCCCCGCCCAACCTCTGCACGGGAGCAGAGATGTGTGTAGGAAACCTCTATGGAAGAGAAAAGAAGAGGATAGCATGGAGGCCTCAGGTTGATCTAAAATGGCTCCCAGGCCCAGCTGCCGTAGCTCAGTGGTTGAGCATAAACCTATGAACCAGGTGGTTTGATCCTGGTCAAGGCACATGCCTGGGTTGCTGGCAATCCCCAGTGGGGGGCATGCAGGAGGCAGCCAATCAATGATTCTCTCTCTCATCATTGATATTTCTTTCTCTCCCTTCCTCTCTCAAATCAATAAAAATATATTTAAAAAATAAAATGACTCCCTGGCAGAATAAGTATGTTCTAAGCCCAAAAATACTAAACAAACTGTTTAGGTAGATCAGAGCGTGAACTCTGGGGAATTCATAAGCACATGTGACTTGGAGGAACAGTCTTCCTAATGCATAGCTTCTGGGACAGAGAGCCAGCGAAAAGAGGGGAGAAGTGCCCTTGGGCGATTGGGTGGTGAAGAGGGAAGGACGCAAAGGCGGGGAGGAGGGTGGCGACAGGGAGTCACTGTTAAGAGCATAGAGATGCAAGTCATGTGGAAAGGGGAAGCTTGAGGAGAGATGTGCCCAGGAGAATACCAAAAGGAATATGAAATTGGAGACCTTCAAAAGAAACAAATGGGAAAGTTAGGTGGAGGAGCTGCCCCAGAAGGGGAATGGCAAGCAGAAGGAAAGGGTGGAGGACAGTGAAATGAAGATGTGGGAGTTGCCTGAAATCAGAGAGCCAGGAAGAAGCCACTGAGGGCTTGGAACTTGCTGGAAGGCAAGCTTCTTTAGTCAGACTGTGTGTTCTTCTCAAGAAAATGAGGGGAAACACCTGCCCGGGGGAAGTGGACACCTAGACGCATAGACATAAACACACCTGTTCTCCAGCAGGCCTCAGCCAGAGGATCCCAGGGCCGATAGGCAAGGGAATGGGATGGGGTAAAACATCTAAAGGGCTCTGCTCTAAAGAAAAAGTATGCATGTGGGAGCTAGATGAAAGGAAACTGAGGATAATGTGATGATTGTAGACACCATAGACTAGGAATGATGTAGAATTCAGGTCACTAAAGTCCAAAATGCACCATATAAAATGAGAGAAGACAGAGCAACTTTGATAACATTGATTACCACTTTGCAAATTGTGAAGTTTGCAACACCTGCGTTTCAGTTAAGTATTTGGTGGAGGGGGGGGCGGCGGATATCATCAGATATTTCTAAAACCTCACATCTTTTCATTACATCATTCCCTGCCCTTGGAGAACTCAGAGTGTAGAGGGAAGACAGACGATTAAACAACCCTCTGGAACTCAATGAGGTGGATACTAGATAGAATCAAAAGGAGAGCAATGAACTCTGCCTGAAGGATTTGGAGAGGAGAGAAAGGGTTTTAGAAGGCCTTCTGAGGAGCTGCCTCAGAGCTGGATTGTGAAGAATAAAGTTCACCAGGTGAGAATGGAGAAAGACTTTTGAAGGCAAAGAGAACAAACTGTAAGTGCATTAAAGTATAAATGGGCATAGAATGTTCTGAAAATGTTAAGGAGTCCAGTGTCAGGAAGTTCTAGAACATAGCATGATTGTGCAGGGAAAAGGGAAATGAGACTGCCAAGGCTGGGTGAGTGAATTAGGAAGTCCAGGAGCAATAAGAGAGGAAGGGGACCTTGTCAGCCAGATTTGCCAAATCAACTGGACAGGATTATAGCCTGGTCATCCTCATGGGATTCAAGATGGCATTTGTAACTATAATCCTACCTAATAAAAGAGTAATATGCAAATTAACCATCACTCTGCTATACACACAAGCCATGCCCACCAGCCACGCCCACCAGCCAATCAGTGTGAGTATGCAAATTAACCCCAACCAAGATGGCTGCCACCACAGAGAGCAGGAGGGAGGCTTGGGTTTCCCCAGCAATAGAGGAAGCCAAGCTTTCCACACACCCTGGCGGGCCCAGGCCTCCACTCAAGAATACTAAGTTTCAATTATAGAAGATAAATCCCAAGAAAAATGGTGGCAGCCATGGAGCTGGAGAGAGCATGCTAGGGTTGCCCCCCGGCGACCAAGGAAGCCAAGCTTTCAACATGCCCTGGCCAGCCCAGGCCTCCGCTTAAGGCTACAAAGTTTCAATTATAGAAGGTAAACAAATCCAAACAGAAATGGCAGCAGCCACGGAGCGGGCAGAAGGCTTGGCTTTGCTCCAGACTACAAAGTTTCAATTGTAGAAGATAAATATATCCCAGATACCAGGGCCTCCACTTGGGTTGCCGGGGGGCATGGCCGACCTGGTCACCCCTAACTGCCCTCCCCTGCAGGCTTGATCGCCCCCAACTGCCCTCCCTTGCAGGCCTGGTCCCTCCCAACTGCCCTGCCCTGCTGGCCATCTTGTGGTGGCCATCTTGTGTCCACATGGGGGCAGGATCTTTGACCACATGGGGGCAGCTATCTTGATCTTGTGTGTTGGAGTGATGGTCAATCTGCATATTACTCTTTTATTAGATAGGATAGAGGCCTGGTGCATGGGTGGGGGCCAGCTGGTTTGCCCTGAAGGGTGTCCTGGATCAGGGTGGGGGTTCCCTTGGGGCATGGGGCGGCCTGGGCGAGGGGCCTGTGGTGGTTTGCAGGCTGGCCATGCCCCCCAGTGACCCAAGCGGAGGCCCTGGTATCTGGGATTTATTTATCTTCTACAATTGCAACTTTTTAGCCTGGAGCGGAGCCAAGCCTTCTGTGGCCACAACCATTTCTGTTTGGATTTATTTATCTTCTATAATTGAAACTTTGTAGCCTTAAGCGGAGGCCAAAGCAGGCCAGGGCTGCAGAAACTTGGCTTCCTCCATCACCAGGGGCAACCCTAGCCTCCTGCTCTCTCCAGCTCTGTGGCTGCTGCCATTTTTGTTGGGATTTATTTATCTTCTATAATTGAAACTTTGTAGCCTTAAACCTACCAGACCTGAGGCCCTGAACCTAACTGTCCCCTATACCTGGGCTCCTGAGCATTAAAGAGAAAAAATCAACATGATATAGAAAAATGTTAGTTACATGCAAACAAGTGGTTAGAATAAGATGGAACTTGGAGACATTGTAGAAAATAGGTCTACCGAAAATTAGGTACAGCGGTATAGCGACAGATTCAGAAATTACCGAAAAATTGGTACAGCGTTCTGGTAGTGTTAAGCAGAGGCCTAGGCCGACCAGGGTGTGCAGAAAGCTTGGCTTCCTCCATTGCCGGGGAAACCCAAGCCTCCCTCCTGCTCTCTCCGTGGCTGCAGCCATCTTGGTTGGGTTAATTTGCATAGTCACTCCTGATTGGCTTGTGGGCATGGCTTGTGGGCGTGGCTTGTGGGTGTAGCAGAGTGATGGTTAATTTGCATATTACTCTTTTATTAGATAGCATATCTCAGCTGTGGTGGGTGGGGTTCCTGCTGAGAACTGGGGTATAAACCCCAAGCTGAGTTCCCCAGCCCAAAGCACCAAAACTGAGAAAGGTGCCCACATAACATCTGGCTGTGAAAAGCAGTGGGGTTTCTGTCTGCAAAGGAGAGACATCTAAAAATGCAAGCACCTTCTTAAAGGGCCAATGCACAAAATTTCATGTGCAACTAACTCATCTTGGGCTCTGGTAGAGGGAGGGTAGTGTGGACAAGAGCTGTGTGAGGAGAATCCAGGGTTGATGGCTCTGGGTATAGAGCTCAGAGGGCAGCTGCATGGATTCCTATGCTGAGTCATTCCCCCATACAGCAAAGGACATCTTTCTTAGGCAGATCTTTATCATCCAGGCAGCTTTTGCCGGGGGTTGGGGAGGAGGAATTGCTCCACCCATTGGAAACTTCTTGACCCACGCTGCGGAGTTTACACCTTGCTGTGGTCTACAGTCTGAGGCTTATTAAGAGAGGCAGAGGCGGAACTCTGGGTACTTTGAGTCTTTGTCTGAAGTCCTCTGGACCAGCGGCTAGGAAATAGAGAACTTGGTGTGTATTTTGGTCCTTTCCAAATGCACCCAGCCCAAGCAGAGGGATCCACAAGCTGTGGGTTACTGATAGCTCCAAACAAGGGACTCAGGGCCAGTCAGAAACAGTGTCTGGCATTGGCTTGCACCAGAAACAACTGGGAGTCATAGCAGATCTACCTAATACTCAGAAACAAACTCAAACAGACAGCCAAAATGGGAAGACAAAAATCAAGCCCCAAGTGAAAGAACAAGAGAATTCTCCAGAAGAGTTCAATGAAATGGAGATAAGCAATTTGTCATATATAGAGTTCAGAGTAATGATTATAAGGATGCTCAATAGCATGAAAAAATATATAGAAATTATGAAAAATAACCAGTCAGAAATGAAGAAGAACATAGCAGAAATAAAGAGGAAGCTGCAGATTAGACCACAGCTAGGATTAGGTCAGTGAATTAGAAGACAGGGTAGGAAAATCACTCAGTCATAGAACTAAAAAGAAAAAAAAAACAATTAAAAGACAGGAGGACGGCTTAAGAGAACTGTGGGATAACATGAAATGTTGAAATATTTTCATTATAGAAATACCAGAAGGTAAAGAAAGTTAGCAAGGGACAGAGAACCTGTTTGAAGAAATAATGGCAGAAAAATACCCTAACCTGGCGAAAAAAAAAGACACACAATTCAGGAGGTACAGACAGTCCCAAGCAAAAAGAACCCAAACAGGCCCATGCCCAGACACATCATAATTAAAATGCCAAAAATTAAAGACACAGAATTTTAAAGACAGCAAGAGAAGATCTTTGAAAACTGAAAGGAGGAGATTAAAAATGGCAGCAGAGTATGTGGATGCTGCACGGACATCCACAGGAACAAGCTAGAATTACAACTAAAATATGGAAAGGCTTCCTGAATAATCAACAAAAAACTCACAGGAGAGAACCCTGATACCCGAGGACTGAAGGTGGAGACCACATAGAGACTGTAGGAGGGGAAGAGGTATGAAAGGGCTGGCTGGGCACCCACAGACAGCAACTGAAGTCCTGGATATATCTCAGCTGTGGGGGGTGCCACTGAGAACTCTGGGATCTAATCCCCAAGCTGGCTCCCCAGTAGAGAGCACCAAACTGAAGAGGATGCCCACATAACATCTAGCTGTGAAAAGCAGTGGGGTGCTGTCTGCCAGGGAGTGGCAGCTGAAAGTTCAGGCACCCTTAAAGGGCCAACACACAAAAATTCCCTGTGGAGCCACTCACCTTGTGCTCTGGCAGAGGGAGGATGAAGTGGCCTGGAGCTATGAGAGCAGAAACCAGGACTGGGGATTTGGGTGATAGAGCTCAGAAGGCAGACACCCCAAGTTTCCTGGGCTGAGTCATTCCCTCACACAGCGGAGGACATCTTTCCCACATAGACATCAGCCTTGCCTGGGGCGGGGGGGAAAGATAGTCAACACACACTATTGGAAAACACCTTGCCCTGAGGCCACTAAGAGATTAAAAGTAACAATTAACCTCCAGGCAGTAGCACTGCCCCCATCCTGTTGAAAAAAACTCGAGCTACACCTGAGGATGATTGCCTGGGGGAAATTCAAGTCAGAATCCTATTAGTCTGTAGACAAAGGCAGTCTCTGGAGGCTTTGAGTCTTTGCCTGATCCAGTTAGTCAGAAACAGCCTTTAACACTCTGCTGCACTAGAGATTGAGAGGTGTAGAAGATCTACCTAAAACATAGTGACAAACCCAAACAGACAACCAAAATGTGTAAACAAAGAAGTGATACCCAAATGAAAGAACCAGGGAATTCTCCAGAAGGAGAGATAAATGAAGCAGAGATAAGAAATGTATCTGAAATAGAATGCAGAGTAATGATGGTAAAAATGCTCAACATATGAAAAAAGACATAGTAACTATGAAAAAAGAAAGAATGACATAACACAAATAAAGAACACGTTAGAAGGAATACACAGCAGATTAGGGGAAGCTGAGGATCAAATCAGTGAATTAGAAGACAGAGTTGAAAATATCACTCAAGCCGAAACCGGTTTGGCTCAGTGGATAGAGTGTCGGCCTGCGGACTGAAAGGTCCCAGGTTCGATTCCGGTCAAGGGCATGTACCTTGGTTGCGGGCACATCCCCACTAGGGGGTGTGCAAGAGGCAGCTGGTCGATGTTTCTCTCTCATCGATGTTTCTAACTATCCCTCTTTCTTCCTCACTATAATAAATCAATAAAACATATTTAAAAAAAAAAAAAAAAAAAAAAAGAAAATATCACTCAACCAGTGAACCAAAAAGAAAAAACAATTAAAAAACAGGAGGATAGCTTAAGGAAGCTGTGGGACAATGTGAAACATAACAATATTAGAATAGTAGGTGTGCCAGAAGAGGCAGAAAGGGAGAAAGGAATAGAGAAGGCGTTTGAAGAAATAATGGCAAAAAGTTCCCTAACCTGGTAAAGAAAAAATTCACACAAGTTCAGGAGGCACAGAGAACCCCAAACAAGAAGAACCCAAACAGACCCACACCCAGACACATCATAATTAAAATGCCAAAAATTAAAGACAAAGAGAGGATCTTAAAAGCAGCAAGAGAAAATAAACTATTGCCTACAAAGGAGTTCCCATAAGGCTGACATCTGATTTCTCATCAGAAACTCTACAGGCCAGAAGGGAATGGCATGAAGTACTCAAGGTAATGGAAAGCAAGGATCTGAGACCAAGATTACTATATCCAGCAAGGCTGTCATTCAAATAGACAGTCAAATAAAGAGCTTCCCAGACAAAATAAAAGGCTAAAGGAGTTCATCACCATACTCCCCAAAGCAATCTATAGATTCCATATAAATTGTTTTAAAATACCAAAGGCATATTTCGCAGATCTAGAACAAATACTCCCAAAATTTATATGGAACCAAAAAAGACCCAAATAGCCACAGCAATCTTGAGAAAGAAGTTGGAGGGATCATAATACCAAATATCAAGTTATATTATAAAGCTACTGTAATCAAAACAGTGGCTTTATAATACTGGCACAAGAACAGGCATATAGACCAATGGAATAGAACAGTGACCCCATAAATCAACCCAAGCCATTACACTCAATTAATATTTGACAAAGGAGGCAAGAGCATACGATGAAGTAAAGACAATCTCTTGAATAAATGGTGTTGGGAAAATCGAATAGGTACGTGCAAAAAAATGACAACCAAATTACACCATACTCAATGATAAACTTAAACTGGATGAAAGACTTAAATGTAAGTTGTGAAACCATAAATATCCTAGAAGAAACCATGGGCACCAAAATCTCTCGTAACAATATGTTTGCCAATACATCCCCTAGGGCAAGGGAAACAATGGAGAGAATAAACAAATGGGACTACATCAAAATAAAAAAGCTTCTGCCCAGCAAAATAAACCATCAACAAAATGAAAAGGAAGCCATATTTGCCAATGATACATCTGATAAGGGGTTAACTTCCAAAATATATAAAGAACTCATACAATTTAACGAAAGGAAAACAAATGCTCAGTGGTTAAGCATCAACCTATGAACCAGGAGGTGATGATTGGATTCCAGAAGGTCATGATTGGGCACAGGCCTGGGTTGAGGGCTCGATCCCCAGGTTGGGGGCATGCAGGAGGCAACCAATGTATGATTCTCTCTCATCATTGATGTTTCTATCTCTCTCTCCCTCTCCCTTCCTCTCTCTGAAATCAATAAAAATATTTCTTTTTTTAAAAGGAAGACAACCAATCCAATTAAAAATGGGCAAAGGACCTAAACAGACACTTCTCCAAAATGGACATACAGATGGCCAAGAGACATATGAAAAAATGCCAAAAGTCACTAAGCATCAGAGAGATGCAAATTAAAGTGATAATAAGGTATCACCTCACACCTGTCAGAATGGATACCATCAATAAATCAACAAATGACAAGTGCTGAGAGGATGTAGAGAAAAGGGATCCCTAGTACATTCCTGGTAGAATGCAGCCACTGTGGAAAACAGTATGGAGTTTCCTCAAAAAATTAAATATGGAAGTTGACCCAGTGATCCCACTTCTAGGAATATATCCTAAGAAACCCAAAACACCAATCAGAAAGTTCAAGCATTGCAATTTACAATAGCTAAGATCTGGAAGCAGCGCACATACCCAGCAGTAGATGAGTGGATAAAAAAAGCTGTGGTACATTTACACCATGGAATACTATGCAGCTGTAAAAAAAAAGAAAGGCATCTTACCCTTTGAAACAGCAGGGAGGGACCTGGAGAGTATTATGCTAAATGAAATAAGCCAATCAGAGAAAGGTCTCACATGACCTCACTCATATGTGAAATCTAGTGAATAAAATAAACTGATGAACAAAATAGATCCAGAGACATAAAAACATGGAACAGGCTGACTAATCTCAGAGGGAAGGTGGGGGTGGTTGGGTGGAGAGAGATTAACCAAAGGACTTATATGCATATATGCATAACCCGTCAACATAGACAATAGTGCAGTGAAAGCCTGGAGGGGGTGCAGGAGAGGGTTGGATGAGGTCACTGGGGACAAAAAGGGGACATCTGTAATACTTTCAACAATAATGATAAATTTTTAAAAAACACAGTAAAAGGAAAAGAAAAGTAAACAAACATTGGGGGGCAGATAAAACTTTCTATTTACATATGATATTACTTTTTACCAATAACTTTTTATCAATATCATTTCACTTATTCATTAGACCTAATCATATATTCATTCCAGTTTAAGTATGCAAAAAGCACTAGTTTTCCTATATCTAAACAATAACCATATAAACCATGTAATAAAATATGCCATTTACTATAACAACAAAAACTTAAAATACTTAGGAATAAATGAAGCAATAAATGCTTCAGAAAAGTGAAACCAAATGAAACTTTATTGAAGAATATATAAGGAAATTTAAATAAATTGAAAATATATACCATATTTATGTCTAAGATTCCATATTAAAGATCTATAACTTCCCCCAAATTAATTCATAATTTTAATTTTTTAAAAATTCATCAACATTCCAATAGAATTTTAATAAAAATCATCTAACTAATTCAAAAGTTTGTCTGGAAAAGCAAGAGCAAATGTATAAAATTAATCACAGTTTTTGAATAAAGTTGAAGTGAAAACATGTACCAAAGAAATATAGTTTAGAAATAGACTGAATATATAACACAGAGTATATGCTAAAAGGTGCATTTTAAATAATTGAGGAAATATTGTACAATTTAATGACCAGCAATCTACAGCCATACCACCCTGAACTTACCCAATCTTGTCTGACCTTGGAATCTAAGAAGGGTCTGGCATGGTTAGTGCTTGGATGAGAGGTAATTAGTTATCACTATGGGAAACATAAGACCAAATTTATGCCACTATAGAGTTAATATAAAAAGTATGAATATATCAAAAAACAGTATAAGAAAATAAAATCTATAAAAGTACCTGAGAAAAATATTTTTAAACTAGTGGCCCGGTGCACGAAATTCGTACACAGGGTGGGGGGAGTGTTCCTCAGCCAGGCCTGCACCCTCTCCAATCTGGGACCCCTCGAAGGAGGTCCTACTGCTGGTTTACAGGGATCGGGCCTAAACCAGCAGTCAGACATCCCTCTCATAATCCGGAACTGCTGCTCCTAACCACTCACCTGCCTGCCTGATTGCCCCTAACCACTCTGCCTGCTGGCCTGCTTGCCCCCAAAAGCCCCCCCACCAGCCTGATCACCCACAACTGCCTCCCCTGCCAGCCTGCTCACCCCCAACTGCCCCCCTGGTGGCCTGCTCACTCCAAACTGCCCCCCCACTGTCCTGATCACCTCCAACTGACCCCCACTGATGGCCTTCTTGCCCCCAACTGGCCCCCCTGCTGGTCTGCTCACCCCCAACCCATGGGGGCATGGCCGGCCTGCAAGCCACCACAGGCCCCTCGCCCAGGCCGCCTCATGCCCCAAGGGAACCCCCACCCTGATCTGGGACATCCTTCAGGGCAAACCAGCCCCGCCCCCACCAGCCTGATCACCCACAACTGCCCTCCCCTCTTGGCCTCTAACCACCTCTACCTCGGCCCCGCCACCATGGCTTTGTCCAGAAGAACATCCGGAAGGTCTCCTGGAAGGTCTCCCAGTCTAATTAGCATATTACCCTTTTATTAGTATAGATAGAGGCCTGGTGCATGGGTGGGGGCCGGCTGGTTTGCCCTGAAGGATGTCCCAGATCAGGGTGGGGGTTCCCTTGGGGCATGGGGCGGCCTGGGCGAGGGGCCTGTGGTGGTTTGCAGGCCGGCCATGCCCCCATGGGTTGAGGGTCCCCACTAGGGTGCCTGGCCAGCCTGGGTGAGGGGCTGATGGCTGTTTACAGGCTGGCCATGCCCCCTGGCGACCCAAGCTCCCAGCCCCTCCTTTTTTTCTTTTTCTTTTTCAGCGCCTCCTTGAGTGGAGGCCAGGGTCGGCTAAAAGCAGGTATCTGGGATTTATTTATCTTCTATAATTGAAACTTTGTAGCCTTGAGCGGAGACCAGGGCTGGCCAGGGCAGGTGGGAAACTTGGCTTCCTCCATCACTGGGGGAAACCCAAACCTCCTGCTCACTCCAGCTCCGTGGCCACCACCATCTTTGTTGGGTTAATTTGCATATTTGCTCTGATTGGCTGGTGGGCATAGCGGAGGTACGGTCAATTTGCATGTTTCTCCTTTATTAGATAAGATCCTATGGGGAGGAGAGACTTTCTAACAAGACTCTAAATTCTTGGCCTCTGGAAGAATTAATAAGATATATAAATCTGATTTAATAATTAGAACTTCCTCTATGTCTAAAGACTCTGTTTAAGACAAGTGATACACTAAATGATAATATTTTTTAACATATAAAGACAAAGGACTAATGACTAATTTCCTTAATATTTGAAAAGGCTCCTACAAGTCACTAGGAAACAATAAAACAATCCAATATAAAACAGGCAAATGATATAAGCAAGTAATTCCTAGACAGAAGGACACACGAATGATCTAAAATTATGTAAAAGGATATTTAACCCCATTAATAATCTAGAAAGTTCAAACTGTGGCAGCGTAGTTTTTGCCTAGCAGATTGCAGAAATTTAAATGTTGGTTAAAAAAAAAAATACAGTGTGGGAGAGGAGGCAAAAATAGTGGGTCACTCTCATCAAGTGTTAAGTATATAATATACCACCAAATTCAAACCCTTGACTTAGCAATTCCACTTCCAGTTGTTTACCCTGTGAAAATACTCCTTTAAGAGCACAAAGACCTGTGCAAGAATGTTTCTTGCACTCAGTTTTATAAGCTGAAAAACATTAAATGCAATCTAACCACCCCACAATAGGAAAGAGATTAAATGTTATATTTCCCATCCTGTGAAACACTCTTCAGCCATTAAAAGTAATGGAGTTGCTCTACATGTAATGACATGAAATGAAGATCTTTGAAGGGATTCTGGGCTTTTTTTTTTTTAAGTCATATTAGGGTCCCATTTTTGTATTAAAAATGCACCTTATGAGCCCTAGCTGGTTTGGCTTAGTGGATAGAGTGTTGGCCTGCGGGCTGAGGAGTCCTGGGTTTGATTCCGGTCAAGGGCACAAGCCCAGGTTGTGGGCTCGATCCCCAGTAGGGGATGTGCAGAAGGCAGCCAATCAAAGATTCTCTCTTACCATTGATGTTTCTGTCTCTCCCTCTCCTTTCCTTTTTGAAATCAATAAAAATATACTTTTTAAAAAATACACCATATGAAATTACAGTCAAACCTCAGTACTTAAAAGTCTCCCATCTCGAACAATTTGGTTCACAACCAAGTTATTCATGGAAAAATGTCTCAGTTGTCGAACAAAATTTCACTCTTGACCAAACAATCCTTTCATGCTGATACCTGTATGATCAGTCAGATGTCTCTCAGGTGACAAACAAAAGAGAGAATGTGTGGAGTATGAGTCAGTTTACCACTAAACCTCTATTGTTAACATCTCAGGAAAGTATGCTTTGAATATTTTCATGCTTTTTGCTTTTGTTTCTGATTATTATTATTATTAACTAAAGGCCAGGTGCATGAAATTTGTGCACAGGTATGGTCTTTAGGCCTGGCCTGCGATCAGGGCCATCTTCCCCAGCTGCCCACAGCTGGCACTGCCCCCCTCCACCACCCACCCCCAGTTCCCTGTTCGCCATCGGGCTATCAGAGCCTGCCGACCAGGGAAAGGGACTGAGAGGTGGTCAGTGTGCCTCATAGTGACTGGTTGAGCGGTCATTCTAGTCATTCTGCAGTTAGGGTCAATTTGCATATTACCCTTTTATTTTATAGGATATGTAGAGTAAGTCACCATGGGTCCTATGAAGGTTAGTGATAGCAGCAACATGAAAAGGACAGTTGTGAGAACAATGATAGAGCTTAAAAAAATAATTGCAAAGTATGATAGAAGTGTTGACATATCTGATTGGCTACTGAGTATGGCATGGTGAAATCAATGATTAGCACAATTTTAAAACATTAAGAGGCCATAAAGAGTGCTGATGTTGCTATGAGTGTGAAAGTGCTCACAAAACAATGATCACAGGCAATTGAAGAGGTACAAAAACTGTTGTTGATTTGGATAAATAAAAAGCAGTTACCCAGTGATAGAATTTTAGAGGCAATTATTTGTGAAACAGCAAAGATGCTACATACTGACCTCCTGGAAGACCCCTGAAAGTGATTTGTTTAAGGCTAGTAGGGGGTGGCTCAATAAATTTAAGAAAAGAAGTGGCATTCAGAGTGTAGTGAGGCTGCCAGTTCTAACAAAGCAGCTGCTGGTAATTTCATGACACAATTTCAAGAATGTGTAGAGGCCGAAGGATTTGTTCCCAACAAGTGTTCAATTGTGATGAGACCTGCCTCTTCTGGAAGGAAATCGCAAAGAGGACCTACATCACACAGGAGAAGTCACTGCTGGACACAAGCCAATGGAAGACAGGCTGATGTTATTGCTGTGTGGGAATGCGAGTGGGGACTTTAAATTGAAGCCTCTACTTGTCTACTATTCTGAAAACTCATGAGTTTTCAAGAAAAAGAATGTCATGAAAAACAAGGTGAATGTGATGTGGAGGGCTAATAGCAAAGCTTGGGTGACCATGCAATTTTTTATTGAATGGATTCATGAAGTGTTTGCCCCAAGTGTGAAGAAATACCTCTGGGATAAACAGTTGCCACGCAGGGCAGTTCTTGTCACGGACAGTGCCCCTGCCCCCTCCAGGCTTTCAGGCCGAGTTGGTGGAGGAGTAGTGTCATCATTGTGAGGTTCTACCACCCAGCAGCTCCTCTCACCCAGCCCGTGGGCCAGCGGGTCGTTTCTAATTTTAAGAGCTCTACACAAAGGCACTGTTTCAGAGGTGTTTTGAGGTGACCTCTGAAGCTAATTTGACCCTCAGGGAGTTTTGGAAGGAACATTTTAATATCCCCACTTGCATGAGGCTGATAGACAAAGCATGAGGGAAAATGTGCAATCAGCCTGGAAAACACTGTGGCCAGAGTCTGTTGCTCTGAGAGACTTTGAGGGCTTTGAGGATGAGCCTGTGTCTGTTGTGGAGGGCATTGTGTCTCTGGGCGAGTCCATGGCTTGGAGGTGGATGATGATGATGTGGAGGAGTAGGAGGTGGATGATGATGATGTGGAGGTGGATGATGATGATGTGGAGGTGGATGATGATGATGTGGAGGTGGATGATGATGATATGGAGGTGGATGATGATGATGTGGAGGAGCTCAGAGGACCACAGCCCTCAGCTGACCACCGAGGAGCTCCAGGACCTTCAGAGGGAGCAGCAGCAGGCAGCAGCTGAGGAGTCTCTTCAGAGGAGGAGGAGGGAAGGGGGTATGCCTATTTCACTAATCAAGGAAGTGCTTTGCAAATGGGGAGAAATGCAAAGTTTTATTGAGAAATATCACCCTGACAAAGAAGTAGCAAACCCTGCCATAATAATGACAATGCAGTGTTATAGAGTAAACAGTATATTACACATGTACTATACTAGTATATATAAGAAAGGTTAAAACAGGGAATCATTTGGGGGTCTGGAACGAATTAATTCAATTTACATTATTTGTAATGGGAAAAAATTATTTGATTTTCGCACAAATAGCTTCTTGAACAGCCTTCCAGGACAAAGTAAGTTTAAGAACCAAGGTCCCACTGTATATATCACTTTATATGCCTCTGTGTGAGAACATGCATGAAACGGTCGGGAAGAAACACTGGCAGGTTCCGGGAAGCAACCAATTGCTATGTTTCTTTCACATTATCTCTATCTCTATCTCTATCTCTATCTCTATCTCTATCTCTATCTCTATCTCTATCTCTATCTCTATCTCTATCTCTACCTCTACCTCTACCTCTACCTCTATCTCTATCTCTCTATCTCTCTATCTCTCTATCTCTCTCTTCTATTCACCCTCCTTCCCTCCCTTTCACTCTCTCTAAAAATCAATGGAAAAAAATATCCTCACGTGAGGATGAACAAAAAAGAAAAAATATATATGTGGTTTGGAAGGATAGGCACCAAATTGCTAAAAATGGAGTGAAGTGTGATTGGGGCTATGTAGAGGGAGAAGAGAGAATTTCCACTTACCTTTAGGACACAATGTTTTTAATGAATTAACCTCTGTGTTGTAAAAAACTCAAATTATTCTGGTAAAAAACATGGCAAATAAAATGGGCAGAGGCAACACTACTGTCCAGCCTATAAATCAAATCTGAAAAGTGTCTTTGGACCAGACGCCCCCTGCCACCCTCCTCATCTGAGGTATTCCCGACTGACAGACTTCAAAGCCTGGGCTGTCTGCAAAGTGCTCTGGCGCTTTCCTCGCAGGTCAGGCTTTTGCATCAGGTTCTTCCCTGCCACCTCGTCCAGGCCCCTCACACACACACACACAGTGACCACAGCTGCAGTGTTGTAACAGGACCAGGGAAAAGCAGGAGGAAGCTACTACCAAGTCTCGGAGTTCATTGTCATAGTTAAACTCTTAGTTAATTTATTCCATCATTTTGAATTCATTATTTTAATTAAATTTAATCTTTTAAGAGAATTTTTCACTTAAAGAGACCTTGGAGATCTTTCAGTTCAATCCTAACATTTTATGTATGAGGAGTCAGAGGCCCAAGGAAGGAGCATTAATATATTGTGTTACATTTAAGACCCTTGAATTTGGGGCTCAACCTCATTTCTTGATTCTTATGAAAGCAAACTCCTGACCATTTGCCACCATTTGAAAATGTTATTGCCGTCAGTTGCTCATCTACACCTCCAGAAGGGTAACCATAGTCACTTCTCTTTATAGAACAAACTAGAGACCCAGTGCACGAAATTTGTGCATGGGGGGGTGGTCACTCAGCCCAGCCTGCACCCTCTCACAATCCGGAACCACTGGCTCCTAACCGCTCACCTGCCTGCTTGACTGATCACCCCTAACCTCTCACCTGCCTGCTTGATTACACCTAACCACCTCTGCCTCAGCCCCCACCACCACAGCTTCATCCGGAAGGTCATTCAGTTGTCTGGTCTAATTAGCATATTATGCTTTTATTATTATAGATTATTATAGACTAGAGGCCCGGTGCATGAAATTCGTGCATTGGGGGGTGGGGGAGTGTCCCTCAGCCTGGCCTGCACCCTCTCCAATCTGGGACCCCTCGAAGGATTCCTACTGCTGGTTTACAGGGATTGGGCCTATACCAGCGGTCGGACATCCCTCTCACAATCCGGGACTGCTGGCTCCTAACCACTCACCTGCCTGCCTGCCTGCCTGCCTGATTGCCCCTAACCATTCTGCCTGCTGGCCTGCTCACCCTCAACTGCCCCCCCCATCTGCTGGCCTGCTCACCCCCACCTCCCCTCACCACTGGCCTGCTCGCCCCCAACTGCCCCCCTGCTGGCCTGCTCACTCCAAAACTGCCCCTCCCCCCACTGTCCTGATCACCCCCAACTGACCCCCACTGACGGCCTGCTTGCCCCCAACTGGCCCCCATGCTGGTCTGCTCACCCCCAACTGCCCCCCTGCCAGCCTGATCACCCCCAACGCCCCCCCCCCCACCAGCCTGATCACCCACAACTGCCATCCCATCCTGGCCTGATCACCCACAACTGCCTTCCCCTCTTGGCCTCTAACTGCCTCTACCTTGGTCCCGCCACCATGGCTTTGTCCAGAAGAATGTCCGGAAGGTCTCCTGGAAGATGTCCCAGTCTAATTAGTATATTACCCTTTTATTAGTATAGATAGAGGCCTGGTGCATGGGTGGGGGCCAGCTGGTTTGCCCTGAAGGGTGTCCCGGATCAGGGTGGGGGTTCCCTTGGGGCGTGGGGCAGCCTGGGCAAGGGGCCTGTGGTAGTTTGCAGGCTGGCCATGCCCCCATGGGGTGAGGGTCCCTGCTGGGGGTGTGTGGCCAGCCTGGGTGAGGGGCTGAGGGCTGTTTTCAAGCTGGCCACAGCCCTTTCAGGGTGGGGGTCCCCACTTGGGTGCCTGGCCAGCCTGGGTGAGGGGCTGATGGCTGTTTGAAGGCTGGCCACACCCCCCCAGCAGGGACTCTTACTCCATGGGGGCGTGGCCAGCCTGGGTGAGGGGCTGAGGGCTATTTTCAGACTGGCCACACACCCTTCAGGGTGGGGGGTCCCAAGCTGGCCAACCCTCCCAGCAGGGACCCTCACCCCATGGGGGTGTGGCCAGCCTGGGTAAGGGGCTTTTTTTCTTTATTTTTTCAGCGCCTCCTTGAGCAGAGGCCAGGGCTGGCTGGAAGCAGGTATCTGGGATTTATTTATCTACTATAATTGAAACTTTGTAGCCTTGAGCAGAGGCCAGAGCCACCCCTGGCAACCCAGGCTACCAGCCACTCCTTGAGCAGAGGCCAGGGCCGGCCAGAGCAGGTGGGAAGCTTGGCTTCCTCCATCGCCAGGGACAACCCAAGCCTCTGCTCACTCCAGCTCCGTGGCTGTGGCCATCTTTGTTGGGTTAATTTGCATACTCGCTCCTGATTGGCTGGTGGCTGTAGCAGAGTGATGGTTAATTTGCATGTTTCTCTTTTATTAGTGTAGATGTCATCAGCCAGACCTTCTGTCATTCCTTCAAATTAAGTCCTTCTGACCTTGGGACTTTTCCACACAGGCTATTCCCTCTTTCTTGGCTGTGTGTTCCTTCTCTTCACAAGACTGGCTCCTTCCCCACACTCAGGCACCTCCTCCGAGAGGTCTTCCCATCATTGTCCCTTCCAGCAACCCATTTCCCTCAAAGAAGGCAGACTCCATGTGTCTCTTGTGTCCTTAGATCCCAGAACAACACAGGGCACATAGTAGGTGTTCAAAGAGTTTGTTAGGTGAATAGAGGTGCAAATCTGACACCCACTTCTGGCCCTGCTCTTATGTGATTGTCCCCTCATGTGGTCCATGGAATGTGTATTATCATTTAGGGTATTTTTAAGTAAAAATGGTACAGCTCTATTATTGTAATTTGTGTGGATTACAAGGGAGACTGAACATATTTCTATTAATTTATGATGTTTGTTCAGCTGTCTATTGTCATCTGAATGCTTTACTCAGTCATTCCTGGGTAGTGGCCTGAGTCAGATGGGGGAAACCTGTGATTGGTTGTAACCTGAGTCAGGTGACAAAGAGAGGGGATAGATTTGACCTAGGTCTTAAGTACCAGGGACAGGATCCTGGGGGCTTGGTGCTCTGGAAGATGCCTAAAGCCAGTCCCACCGGTTGACCTCTTACAGGTTTTCCCACAGAGACAGCTCATCTGGGCCTGCAGTGCAGACAGATGGCACAAGAGCAGTGGGCCCTCGGCCATGGGAGGGTCTGGAGTGAGGGCAGGTCCAGACGCAGACTCAGCTGAAGGCCCAAGTCTCCTCTGGTGGGAGATGGAGAAACTCTACTACTAGGAGCCTTCATTTCTTCCTTGTGTTAGAAAGAAGGTGAGCCCCAGAGTTAGGGGTCCTGGTAGAACATGAAGGATACTCAGGAGTCAGACTGCAAGGCAATATCTTTACTTCTGCAGAAGGGCGTGCAACCGACAAAGAGTCTGGTAAACACACACACTGAGCGGGAAGTACCTCAGATTTTATCCCTGATGCAGTCTGCCCTTCACCCTGATTGGTTAAGGCTTGGGTTCACATTCTTATGCGATTGGTTAATTCAAAGGACAGAGAAGGGTTGACACTTAGGAAACAGATATTTAGAATGGCAGCCTCTTGGGGAATTGCAAGTCATGGGAGTTAGAGTGGCGACCATCTCTCAAAATGGCTGCTCTTAAGCTAAGGAGCTTCCTTCTTTGACAGAAAAGATTATGGGTTGACTCTCATAATTCTCACACTTGTCAGGTCTGACTTCTGTCCTCCTCTCTGGTGAGGGGCAAGGATCTTGGCAAATATTAGTTAATATTTAATGAAAAACTGTACAAAGATTTTTAACATAATTTAAAGTAATTTCACACTAAGAAACCACAGTTTTTTTCTTAGAGTGAAAATTGCTAAGTGACAAGGTAAAGACAGTGCATACAGTTATACTAAATTATATAATTGAGAGCTAAGTATTTATTATTACACATTTATCCAGCAACCACCAGGATCCAGGCACTCAACCCGGAGACCCCCAGGCTGCAGTGGCATATGTGATGGAACAGGGGTAGGGTGGGGTTGGATGCAGGACACGTGGCAGGAGCCCAGGACCCAAACCCACTCTGAATCCAGAGCCCGACACCTGTTAGCTGTGCACTTGCAGCCTAGGTCTCCACGTGGGAAGTGGAGAGTGATGCCATCCTCGTGGACTCTGATTTGAAGAGCTTGGCCTGGAGAAGGCAAAAGAAGTCCACTTTGTGTCTTCAAAACAGAAAGAAAGCAGTGATGTGTAGAGTAATCTCTGGCAGGGGAGACACAGAAAAGATGGGACATGGGCCAGGCCTTGAAGAACAGGTAGAATTTGGAAAGGAAAAAGCAGGAGCTGAGGGGTGAAGATAATCCTAAACCACGAAGGGCAGCCAACGAGCTGGCAGGACTGGAATGAAGGGTCTTCTGGGAAGAAGCGGCACCAGAAGGGTGGGCACCCATGGCTCACCAACAGCCAGGAGTCCCTCAAACTGAGTCCTTCAAATGCTTAATCATTGTTGGTTTCAAGAAGAAGCTGGGCCCTGTGTGAGAAAAGGGAGACCAATGGTAGCAGCACTTCAATTTCCATACCCTATTTAGCAAAACTAAACCCCAAAGATAACCAAACCCGCTTTCCTTAGAGGGCATTTGGTTGGTCTCTGTTGGTGATGAAGCACTGCAGTGTGGTGGAACAGGTTCTCCTTGAACCCCAAGCAGCTCATCTGGGGAGGTCTTCGGACATACACAGAAGTCCCTGAGAGGAGTTGAGGGAAATAAAATTTCCTATCTTTGCATTTCTTGTGAGGTATTGCTTTGCCGTCTGAAAGATGTTTGAGAGCTCCTCACAGATCACCGCCCCAGCAGCTGCCAGACTGGTCCACTCCCTGTCCCAGCACTCAGGGTAACCAAGCTAACCCAGCCCCAACCTCAGGATAGCTGCCAGGAGGAAATTAGAAGCTATTGTTGGTTTTTCATCTAGGAAAAGGATTCCGCAGTCATTCATTCATTCAGTGAGTATTTCAGAGTTGCCTACTATCCACAAGGAGGATATAAAAAAAAAAAAAATAGAAGTGGGCTCTTCCCTCCAAGAGTATGTGGTCAGTTAATCTAATGAGGGAGATAAGAAGTAATCTTTTAGTGAAAATTCCCTAAAAGAGATATACACAGTGTTACAGGAATCCAGAGAGTGTGGTGTTACTTCTAATTGGGGTGGGGCAGGGAGGGAGTCAGAGGAAGTTTTGGAAGAAAGCAGCAACTAACCGTGAATCTTGAAGGGTATGTAAGTTGTTGCCATGCAGGCATGGTGAGGAATTGCATCCAGAGAATCACAAAGCCTCAGAGATTGTCTGTCTAACCCTCCATTTTACATGTGAGGAAACTGAGGCCCAGGCTGGGTAGGGGCAAGTCTGGAGACTGAGCCTTTACCTACTGCAGCTTCTGTTCTCGTAGTGTCCTAGGGCAGGACTTCCTCCCAATTCAGTGTATGCAACTGGCTGGAGGGGGGTAAGTTCTGACCTCATTCAGGTGGAATGAGAGTTGCAGTTTGCTTTGAAACAGGATTTGTAATTGATCAGATGCCACAGGTGAAGGAAGGGCCAGGGAGAAACAAAGGTTTCCAGCCCCAGTGGCAGGGAAGACACCTGGGCCAGGAACAGGAAGAAGGGGGGCTGGGAGAGAAAATGATGTGTTTGGTTTGGGACATGTGCTAGAGGCATTGATGAAATGTACAGGGTAAAGTTCTAGCAGGCCATTCCTGCAGTTCAGGAAGGTGTCAAAACCAAAGATATAAATTGAGTGTCATCTCTTCATGGTAGAGAGTTGGAGTTATCCAAGAGATGGGATGGAGGGGAAATAGAAGCTCAGCAGACAATATCCACAACTCCCTATGGAAAGGAGGAGGCAGAGGGGACCCATGACAGGCGGAGGTCGGCAGGGGTTGGAGATGCAATACCCTGGAGGGGAGAGATGAGAAAGATTTTGCAGGGATCAGTCTATGTCCCAGCAAAAAGGGTTAACATGCCACAAGCATGACACTTGAGAAGAGGCAGCTGGATCTAGCAACTGGGATAAAGCCATAAGATAAATCAAAAGTAACTCTAACTTGAACAGATAAGTTAGGTATGGGAAGGGCAAAGAAAAGACACAAGATATAAGGGAGAGAAGGAGGGGGGGCACCACATGGGCTTTGGCCTTAGCAGAGTGACCAATGAGGAAAGCACAGGGGTCCTAAGTTGGGGAAGAGTCCAACTAGAAAGGGACAAAGAAAACAGCAGCCGCCCTTTTTAGGGGACCCCTCTGTCCCTCCTTAGCCAGGAGAGACAGAGTAGAAACTTAGAATTAGGAGTTTTAGAGATAGAATCTGCTTGCAATAAAGTTTCTGTACTTCTCACCTACAACCTTTTGTCCATGGCTTCATTCTTCGAATCCGTCTGGACAAGAACCCAGGAAAGGAATCACTCTTGCATCCTGCTCAATAAAACAACCCGAATCACCATGATGGAATTTAACTAGAAATCACTAACAGAAACAGATCTGGGAATTTCCAAACTATTTGAAATTAAACAACACATGGAAACACCACAAGTCTCATGTGAATTTAGAAAATATTTTGAACTGAATAAAAGTGAAAATAGAAAATGTCAAAATTTTTCTGGGATGTAGCTAATGCAGTTCTTAGATGAACTTAATAGCATTAGATGCTTGTACTACGAAAGACAATCTTAAGTCAATAATTTAATCTGCAACATCGAGAATTTTGGAAAAGAGCAAATTAAGCCCAAAGCAAGCAGAAGGAAGGAAATAAAAATAAGAGCAGATGTCAGTGAAATTGAAAATAGGAAAGCAATAGAGAAAATCAATGTGCTTATATGCAATCTGTATCTTTCTTTGGTGAGGTGTCTGTTCAAATCTTTCCCCTAATTTCTAAATGGATTTTTGTTTTCTTACTGTTGAATTTCAAGAGTTCTTTACATCTTCTGAATATAATACAGAGTCTCACAGAGCAAAAGTTTTTAATTTTGATCAAGTCCAGTTCATCAGTGTGTTTTTTCCATGGATCTAGCTTTAAGTGTAATATCTAAGAAACCTTCACCTAACTCAATTTTTGCATATTGATATCCATTGTTAAAGCAGCATTGGTTTAACCTTTTGCACTCGGATGTCGAGATTAAAATTACTCTTTGAATGTATCAATAATTTGAAATATAAAAAATCCAAATAAATAAGTTTGTATGAAAAGAAACTCCAGTTTTTTATTTTACTGCCGCGCTTTGTAAAATCTGGGGTATTTAAAAAATTAAATCCCGAGTAGAATAAAGGGATCGAGAAAAAAGCAAGCGAGTGCAAAGGGTTAAAAGACTACCCTTTCTTCATTGAATTTCCTTTGCAACTTTGTTAAAAATCAGTTGGCCGTATTTGTGCAGGTCTATTTCTAGGCTATATTCTGTTCTGTTCTGTTCTGTTCATCTGTGTTCACTCTTTTGCCAATACCACACTGTCTTGATTACTGTAGCAGGCATGGAGAGAGTTTCAGGGTGGGTTAATACCTGAAGTGGGTAAGTTTCCGAGATGTCTACTGCACATACCTTATCATAAAATTTGAAAGCAGAATTTGTAAGCTTAAATATAGCAGCAAGGATTCTTAAATGTTGCCTAGGGAATATCAGATCCCTGATTCTTGGAGTTGTCCATGTCTCAAGTTAGCCTAACCTCTAGAGCTGTGCTTATCAAACTGGAGTGTCACCAGGAGGGCTTGTTTAAACACCAAGGTTTGGCTTCATTTGTGCCTCTACAATGAAACCCTTATGTTAAATTAACATCTAAATACATACTATGTTTTTTTAGAATAACTGCTTCTGCCATTACCAGTTCACTGAATTGCTGCTGACATCTTGGAACTCCTAGCAACAACACTATTGGATTGGTTGTTTGGAATTTCCCTCACAATCCTGCATTTTTTTCATTGGATTCAAGTTTCCTCTTTTTTGTCATCAATTTTTGTAATTAAGGAAAAAAACTACCCGCCCAGCTGATGTGGCTCAGTGGTTGAGCATCAACCCATGAACCAGGAGGTCATGGTTTGATTCTGGGTCAGGGCATATGCCTGGTTGCAGGCTCCATCCCCAGTAGGGAAGGTGCAGGAGGCAGCCAATCAATGTTTCTCTCTCATCATTGATGTTTCTGTCTCTCTCCCTCTCCCTTGCTCTCTCTGAAATATAAAAACATATTTTTAAAAATTACCCAGGGATGGGGGTTGGGGGAGGGCTAGGAGAGGTCAATGGGTAAAAAAAGGGGACACGTAATACTTTCAACAATAAAGTGGGTGTGTTTTTTTTAATTTCTCAAATCTCCAGCTTTGAAGGACCTTTGGTTATACAGTGCCTAGAACAGGAATGGAACTCTAAAATTATATGTTTGTATAAGTAATCAAATTTAAAACACTAACTGTCCCATTGTGTTGAAAATTCTGCTTATTCCCCAATGTCATTCCAGTTTAGCCCCAAGTTTTGTGCTTTTGTTGCAGAAGACCAAAGAAATACCAAGCACACTTCCTAGAGAAAAGGAGGGACCCCACTTATTAACACCAGTGGACTCGGGAAATAATTTCCAAATCAGAGTGAAGAAACGTGCAAAGGGCTTCACTTTTTATAACCTTCTGGGGTCTTTGTCTTGCAGATATGGTTCTGTCCCATTTCATGGGCTTACAGGAAGGCCCCCCCAACCCCAGGTGTTGGGGGTCCCCAGGCCATATCTGATGATCTGTCCTGGGGCCAGCGATAATGACCCTCCCCAGCCCAGGGCAGTGCATTGTTCACAGTTTTTATGGCTTGACAAGCCTTGCAAGACCAGTTTCCTCCTCATTCCCCGCCCCCCTTGTCCCACAAGCTTCTTTTAGTCTTGTGGAGCAACGACCACGGGATGTCATGGTGAACAGGGGTGACGTCCGCTCTTAGCTACTTCCTGCAGGAAAGGGACGATGACCACTTCTTCCTCTCAGAGGGGTTTGTAGGGAGTTCTTCTGGTTTGTAGGACCATCTGAGGTTTACAGGCATTCCCATCCAGTTTGCAGGCAGGCAGAGGTAAGCAGTGGTCCCACACCGTAGAATGCTCCTGCAGGGGCACCAGGGGGAGGTGGTGTTTTCAGCCTTGGGGGCAGAGTTGTATAGGTCATCGGGGAGGTGACCTGTGGGATGTCGGCCTGCGTACGGCTGGAACAAATAGGAGCAACATTGGTTAGCTGCACATTGGCCGTGACGGGTCCTATTAGTATTTTTTTCTGTCCAATACAATCCCACCCTCCCCCACCCCCCACGTGCATTTGGTAACATACTGCAGGCTGGTAAGTATAGCTAACAAAAATCTGGCTTGATTGGGTTTTTTCGTGGACTACCCGGTCTAGCATGTTTGGGTAGCAAGTTTCTAAGCAAGGAGCAAAGGATGGCATGACAAGGTGTAATCCAACAATTTATGATAAGGCCTTTGTTTCCTTGCTGTGTGGGGAGCAGTAATTTTATGGTGCTTCTGTGTCCCAGCAAGAGCAGATGGGTTCTCCTCCTGGTACTAGTCTCGGATTCCGCTGGCACTCATAAAAAGACAAAATAAGAATTATTAGATAAAACCAGTGGTTATTCAGAAATACTAGAGTATGTTACATTAGGAGGAGATAAGAAAGAAAGATTAGTGTTAGGGAGAATTCAGCAGGGTGTTATCTGAATTCCTTGGAGCAGGTTGACCAGCCTGGTCTGCTGTCTTCTTGAGGGTGATCCGCAGGGGGTGTTTCTGGTCAGAGGTCACCTTCCACTCAGACTGGATGTCACTCGGCTGGTGGGCTGCTTTCACCCGGGAGTGGTGGATCCAGGTGTTTAGTCCTGCAACCTTAAGAGCTGTGGGGGTGGTTAATATGACTGGATAGAGTCCCCTCCACGTAGGCTTGAGGGGCTCCTTTTTCCAATCCTTTACCCAAACCTGGTTTCCAGGTTTATAAGGATATACAGCTGTTCCTATAGAGATGGGTAGTCGGTCAATAACCCACCTGTGGACCTCAAAGACAGTTTTTCCAAGTCCTTGTAGTTGTTTCTGGATTTCTAAGTTCCCTATTTCCCCCAAATCTCCCTTTGGCTAAATTAAGGGAGAGGGTCTACTGTATAGAATTTCAAAGGGAGAGAAACCTACCCTGGCCCTTGGGGCACAGCGTACCCACAGGAGTACAAGAGGCAAGATATCTGTCCAGGGTAGGGTTGTCTCTTGGCATAGCTTAGCCATAGTCTGCTTTAGAGTCCGGTTCATGCACTCCACTTTCCCTGAACTCTGAGGCCTGTAAGCTGTATGTAGATTCCATTTAATTCCTAAAGCCTTGGCTACCTGTTGTACTATTTCTGCTACAAAAGCTGGGCCATTATCGGACCCTATGGTCAGAGGCATTCCATACCATGGAATTATATCCTTCAGCAATGCCTTAGTTACTTCTCTCGCCTTTTCAGTGCGAGTGGGATATGCCTCGACTCAACCTGAAAAGGTGCAAACAAAGACTAGCAGGTATTTATTCCCTCTGCTAGGCCCTATTTCTGTAAAGTTTACTTCTAAGTCCTCAAAGGGAGCTTTCCCACAGCGCTGAACTCCTATTGGTCCCACAGGACCCTGTTTGGCATAGTTCTGAGCACAGAGGAGGCAACGCTGAGAGACTGAGGCACACAAGGCGGGTAGACGGGCAATTAGGTAGTACCTGCCTAACAAAGCTTCTAGGGCAGCCTTTCCTAAATGAGTGAGTTCATGCTGCTGGAGCACTACCTTATGGGCTAACTGTTCTGGGACATAGACCCTATGATCTGGGAGTATCCACCAGCCTTCCATTGTTCTCTTGCCCCCTTCTTTCTGGGCCCATTTCTCTTCCTGAGGAGTGTATTTTGGAGGTTCAGGTAATTCGGGGGTCAACATGATCCGTGCCGGTGCTGCTTGTTCTTTAGCAGCCAGCTTGGCTGTGGCGTCAGCACACTGGTTTCCTTCTGATACTGAGTCTTTCCCTTTCTGGTGACCTTTGCAATGGATGACGGCTATTTCCAGACTGCTTCTAGTAACTTGAAAATCTCATTCTGATTTTTTTTTTCCTTTTCCTCCTGCTCTCAAGAGCCCCCTTTCCTTATATATGGCCCCATGGACATGCAGGGTAGCAAAGGCATAGCACGAGTCAGTGTAGATGTTGGCGCGCTTATTCTTACTGAGTTCTAGGGCTCTTACTAGGGCCCAAAGTTCTGCCCTTTGCGCTGGCCATCCTGCAGGCAGGGCCTGTGCTTCAATTGTCTCAAAGTTTGATACCACTGCATATCTGGCTCGTCTTTTTCCTTCATCTAAGAAACTGCTGCCGTCTGTGAACAATACCAAGTCCGCGTTTTGCAGGGGCCTATCCCTTAGGTCTGGCTGGCTGGAATAAACCTCCTCTAGGACTTCCAGGCAATCATGCTCAGGGGCCCCCTCATCGATGGGTAGAAAGGTGGCAGGATTAAGTGTTCTCACTGCTTCTAATCGTACCCACGGATTCTCACATAACAACCCTTGATACTGAGTCATTGGAGCATGAGTCAGCCAGTGCTGCCCCCTTGCTTCCATCAGGGTGACAACAGAATGAGGTACTTTTACATTTAAGTTTTGTCCTAAGGTAAGCTTATCCGCTTCCTTGACTAACAATGCAGTGGCTGCAAGGGCCCTGAGACAAGGGGGCCACCCCAAGGCAACTGAGTCAATCTGCTTGGAGAGATAGGCTACTGGTCTTTTCCAGGGTCCAAACTCCTGGGTTAGAACTCCTAGGGCTACCCCGCTGTTCTCATGAAGAAAAAGATTAAAGTCTCGCATCACATCTGGTAGCCCTATTGCCGGGGCCTCAGTGAGCTTTGCCTTTATGGTGACGAAGGCTTTCTCCTGCTCGGTGCCCCGTTCAATGGGTGCCTTCTCTTCTCCTCTTAAAGCTTCATAGAGGGGCTTGGCCAGGTCTGAAAACCCTGGGATCCAAATTCGACAGAATCCTGCCGCTCCCAGGAATTCCCGAATCTGCCGCCGGGTGCTAGGGACTGGGATGGCACATACTGCCTGCTTCCTTTCAGTCCCTAGCCTTCGTTTCCCTTGGGTGATCCAGAAGCCTAGATACTTGACTTCTTTCTGACAAATCTGTGCCTTTTTCTTAGACACCCGATAACCTGTTTCAGTTAGTCTTAGAAGGGCTGGTGTTCCCTCCCAGCACTGAGCTCGTGTGGAGCTGGCCAGTAGGAGGTCGTCTACATACTGGAGTAGAACACACCACAAGTCCTGTCCTGGGAACTTAGACAGATCAAATGCTAGTGCTCCACTAAAAAGAGGAGGGGAGTTCTTGAACCCTTGTGGCAATCTGGTCCAGGTGAACTGCTCCTTGGCCCCTATAGCTGGGTTTTCCCATTCAAAAGTGAAGAGAGGCTGACTGGAAGGTGCTAATCAAAGACATAAAAAAGCATCTTTCAGATCTAGGCATGTAAACCATTCCGCCTCTGATGGGATAAGTCCCAGAAGAGTGTAGGGGTTCAGCAGTACTGAATGCAGGGTTTTAACAGCCCATAGATCCTGCACTGGGTGGTAGTCATTAGTCCCAGGCTTTTTGACAGGCAAGAGAGGCATGTTCCATGGAGACCTGCATCGTTTAACAAGTCCCCACTGAAGCAGCGGGTCTAAGTGGACCTGGATTCCTAGGCATGCTTCCCTTGGAATTGGATATTGGTGGATTTTAACAGGCTGTTCCCCAGGCTTTAACTCAATTAACACCAGGGTGTGGTCCTTAGCCAGGCCTGGAGGATTCCCTTCTGCCCAGACCAGCGGGAATTCCTTCTCTAATTCAGGTTCTAATGGTGAGGCCTTTGTCTGGGGGGTATAAAGTCTCCATTCTTCCTCCCTCCTTCCTCCCTCGGCACTGCTAAGGACAGGATCATTGGGGAGGTCTCCTCACCTAGGCGAAGCTGTGCTGAGCCATCTGGAGCAAAAGTGATTTCTGCCCCCATTTTGGCTAAAAGGTCTCTACCCATTAGAGGCACTGGGCAATCTGGCAAGTACAGGAATTCATGAATTACTTGGTGGCCGCCAAGTTGGCATCAGGGAGGGCGGCAGAATGGTCTACGGGTCTGGTCCCCAGTAGCTCCAATAATGGTGACCTCCTTTCCTGAGAGAGGCGCTACTTTCTGACTGACTACTGAGTGCTCAGCTCCTGTATCAACCATAAAGTCCACAGTCTGGCCCCCAATTTTCATTCTGGCCATGGGCTCATGGGGGCCTAGCTGAAGTGAGCCCGGTCTGTCCTAGTTGGAATCAGCCATTGCTAGCCCAATGAGATCTGCTTCAGGTGGCTCTGGTTGATAGCAACTGGGTGAAAAAGGGGGCCCAGTCTTTTTACTTTGCCGTTTGGGACATTTATTCTTCCAGTGTCTTGTTTCCTTACAATAGGCACACTGGTCTCGTCTCAGGCTCGCTCTTCCTTTCCCCCCTGGTCTGTATCCTTGCTGATCTGTCTGGGAGCCTGAGCCTCTAAAAGCCATTGCTATTATATTGGCCCTTCTTTGTATTCTCTTTTCTTCCTCCTTCCTTGCTGCACTGTCTCGATTGATGAAAACCTTGTTGGCTATCTCTAGCAGTTCAGTAGCATTCTTTCCTGCAAACCCTTCCAGTTTCTGTAATTTTCTCCTGTTGTCAGGCTGGGCTTGGCCTACAAAAATGGCATTTACCATGGTTTGATTTTCCAGGGCCTCAGGGTTAAAGGGAGTATAGATTCGGTATGCCTCACATAGTCTCTCATAGAAAGCTGCTGGACTTTCATCAGGCTTCTGGAAAACCTCAGAGATTTTAGCCATGTTGGTGGGTTTCTTGGCTCCGGCCCTGATCCCCTGGAGGAAGGCCAGCTGATATCTTTCTAGCCCAGTCCTTCCATCTTCTGAGTTCGGGTTCCAATCGGGTTCCTCATCTGGGAAGGCCTTCCTGGCCCATCTGTCTGTATCTAATATTCCTGACGGGGCCTGGGTCTGGAGTCACTTCTGAGCCTCTGATACTACTCTCATGCGCTCCTCAGTGTTAAAGAATGTGAAAAGGAGCTGCTGCAGTCCACCCAGGTGGGCTTCTGGGTCTGGAAGATCGTTTCTAGGAGGTCTACCATGGCTTGAGGTTTTTCAGAATAAGCTGGGGTGTGATGTTTCCAATTCAGGATGTCACTGGTGGTAAAGGGCTGATAATAATAGACTGGCCCTCCCTCCTACAAGGTCCCATCTTCGCCAACTACTTTGGCACCCCAAATCTCCCTTAGAGGCATCTGACGTGCTGGTTGTGGCCTGGGTCCTTGACCGGCTGAATGCAAGTGCCGCCCAACTGGCTCTGGAGAGCCTGGTTGAGGAGAAACTGAAGGGGGCGGTGTTTCTGGACCTTTCAGACCAGCTGGGGAAGCACTTGGTGCTGCCTGTGGCACATATGGAGATGGTAAAACTAGCCGGCTTCCTCAGGGGATCCTGGCAGAACAAGGGGTTGGGTTCCCTTCTGAGAGACCTGTTTCTTTTCTCCTACTACTGAAACCTTACAGAACCGGACCCAAGGAGGCAAGGTTTGAGCAATTCCTAACCAGCTGTCTATGTAAGGGAACTGATCTGGGTGTCTGGGGTCTGTCGTGACTACATTCCAGACCGCCCTGACCAGTCCTACACCTAAAGAGCCTTCCGGGGGCCAGCTGACCCCAAAGGCTGGCCATTCTAATTCACAGAATTTCCTCAGTGTTTTGGGGTTCATTTTAATACCATAGTCCTCAATAAAACCCTTTTCAAAATTTTCCAACATGCAATTGAGAACAGTGGGTTTACTTTGTCCCAACCCCATGATGATTGGTGTCGAGAGACTGACAAGGGTGTGGGGAAATTTTCTAAAAGCCTGGAGGGTCTCCTTAAAGGAAAGATCCTTAATCAGCACAGCAGGGGCAGGGCGGGTAAAATCTCTCCGAACTGTGGAGCTGTGAGCCCCTCCCCTGAAAGTCCCAGCCAGCCTAAAGAGACAAGAAAAGCTGCAAATACCTTTAAATCTATTCCAGAATTCCAAAATTTCAACCTAACACAGCAAAATCACAGAGCAAACCAAAGTCCCTAGTCCACAAACATAGACAGAAATTTTTGTCAACTATCCCTCCGTGATCGAGAGCAAACATCTCTGAGAAAACTAACTCAACAGGGCTGCTTGAGACTTTTGCAGACCATCACGGGTTCAACCTTCAAACGTTTTAACCAGATGAGCAAACAGAAAATCAAAGTAGGTTTCGATTTCACACAGACCAGTTAATCAGCAGATATTTATGCCAAGACAGACAAACATTCATACTTACACTCTCTCAGTAGACTAGCCCAGACTGGAGCTGAGCAGATAATGCCCAACTCCCCAGATGGGCATAGGGGACTCCCGGCACCCACACCCCAGAACAGAATTCTCAACTGACATCTCAGTGAGAACCTACCGGAGGAGTTAAGACTGAGTCCAGCCCCCCTTCTCGGTAGCAAATTGGCTAGTCCCACACACAAACAAACAGAAGAGTGAACCCATAATTCCTCAATTGAATCTGAATTCACTCACCTCCAGAGTCCTGATTCCTGATGAAGTCCTATGACTTCCGGGGAGGTGATCAAGCTCCCCCTTCCACTCACTTGGAGTGGGCCTGACTGACTTGGGCCCCTACCTTACCGATTCTGTCAACAGGTCCAGAGGTGTCCGTCCACTTTCTCCACATGCTGGCCGAGTCCTGGGCTGAGGTCCTGGAGCCCCTGGAGTCCACCCCCCATTCAATTCTGCTGAAATCAGCAGCACACGCCTTCCAGAGGCCTGTCCCACGCCCCCGGGCCCCAAACCCCATCCACTCACCAGAGGCAAGAGCCAAATGCAGTTAGCTTCTCAGTCAGGGAATCAAATGTTGCAGAAGACCAAAGAAATACCAAGCACGCTTCCTAGAGAAAGGGAGGGACCCGTTTATTAACACTAGTGGACTCCGGGAATAATTTCCAAATCAGAGTGAAGAAACACGCAGAGGGCTTTACTTTTTATAACCTTCTGGGGTCTATGTCTTACAGATATGGTTCCGCCCCCTTTCTTGGGCTTACAGGAAGGCCCCCAGGTGTTGGGGGTCCCCAGGCCATATTCGATGATCTGTCCTGGGGCCAGCGATAACTACCGCCCCCCTTCCCAGGGCAGTGCATTGTTCACAGTTTTTATGGCCTGACATGCCTTGCAAGACCAGTTTCCTCCTCACTCTAGAGTTGGAATTAGGCTCTGGGCTTTTTTCTCTATTCATGATAGACCTACCGTACTTAATACTAAAACTCTGGCTTCAAATATTGGTATTTTACTCTGTTGCAAGCTGATGTATACACCCCCACTCAGCAACCTCCAAATATTTACAGTCCTTAAACATGCAACATGAATGATATATTTGTCTGTATTAGTTTCCTAGGGCTGCCATAACAAAATACCACAACCTGGGTAGATTAAAATAGCAGAAATTCATTTTCTCACAGTTCCAGAGACCAGAATTCTGAAATGGAGGGCTCAATAGGATTAGTTCCTTCTTGGGGGCTCAGAGGCAGATTCTGCTTCATGTCTCTCTCTTAGCATATAATGCTTGCTGGCAATTGGCACTCCTTGGCTCGTGCTGTATTACTGCAATCTCTGCCTCATCACAGGCATTCTCACAGTGTGTCTCAGTGTCTGAGTGTCCAAATGTCTTTTTATTTTAAGGACACTACACATTGGATTTAGGGATCACCCTAATGTAGTATGATCTCATCTTAACTTCATTATATCTGCAAAAACCCTATTTCTAAATAAGGTCACATTCACAAGTTCTGGGTACACATGAATTTGGGGGAGTACTGTTCAACCTGGTACAATACCTGTGTTCAAGCAAGCACAATTGCACAGTAGTATATATTACATTCTTCTTTTGGTTCATAGAGCACTTTCCTGCTTCACAGAGTTTGTGAGGGGTTCCCCCTCTTGCTGTCTCTGCGGGATACTTCCTTTGTGTTGTGTTCTGATCTCCCACATGGAATCATCTAATGTAGGGTCCTGATATACCACTCCATGCAGTCACCACAGATATTCCTTAGTGAGAACTTTTGGGGCAGTGCTGGCACGAGGACCAGCAGGCAGAAAGTTGAATTCCAATCCCACCTCTGACATATTGTGTTTTTCGACAGTCCCCGTTTTCCCTGCTTGTGCCAGGAGGAGGAGTCATCCTTGCAATTATGTTGCCACGTTTTGCCTACACCTGTGCGCCTTGGTCAGACACTTCTCCTCTTGGTATTGGTAGGGTTGCTGTTTTTTAAAATGAGTCTTCTTGGCTTTCGTGTTTTGTCAACAAATACCTATTGAATCTCTTCTATATACCAGCATTTGCTGAAATTATGGACCAAAAAATGAAATTTAAAATCCAGTCCCCACAGGATAGATGGTTGGATCAGTAAACTGAGTGGCCATGGAATACTAGGCAACAGTTAGAAAACAATGATCAAAGGTGGATCTTAAAAGCAGAGAGTTGTTACCAACTGTGTGAATTATGCACACACACCTATTACATTAGTGTAGGAGTTTGCTGGGATAGGCAGGGGTGATGGCAGTGGGAATCCAGTATGAAGGGAAAAGTAAAATAAGACAGGAGAAGTGGGCCATAAAGTACCATGAACTGAAGAGTCTGATTAATTCAACTTTCTGCTTCTAAGTCTACAAAAAAAAAATGAGGAGCTTAAAATCAGCATTTAGAATAGTAAAACCATCAAGACAGCAATTGGTTAAGCCTCAACCAATAGGGTATAGTCACTAAGATTAAGGTTAAGAGATCAGAAGTAGGGAAAGCAGCACTTAAATAGGACCCTCAGGATGAAAGGGGACACCAGCAGGGTCTGGCAAGATCTGCTGAGGTCTTTTTGTCAGGTACTATGTAAGACAGGGCTCCTGCCCTATGAAACGTCACAGCAGAATTTTTTTAAAAGCAGAGACACAAATTACTGACATTTTCCCTACTTGATTGAATGGAGACAAGGGGCTGTGTGAGGTGGTTGAAGGTGTTGTGGAGCGGATGCGAGTGAATGACCACTGAAGCCCAGACCAAATTAAAATTTAGGGAGCCTTTATTAGCCCGGCGGCTGGGCCACCCTGCGACTGCTCTGCCATTCTCCACACAGGGAGACCAGAGAGCAGCAGCGACCCTTTGTGTAGGACCGCTTTTAAGCACATTAACCACATCCTGTTCTTGCAGAGCAAGCAACCCAAGACAAAACAGTTTTTCCCAAGCAACGTCAGGATCATGCCAGTGACGACCATGTTATTCACAGGGTCATCCTGTTCTTCAGAAAGCTGACAGTGTTCTGTGAAAGAAGGCCTACGTGCTGGGAAGGGGCCATGAGACCCTATCTCAAGGCCTGGCCTGGTGTCAGCACTGACATCTGTATCTGGGGCATAGTCCACGGCCTCAGTAGTGCTCAAAAATTCCCACTCTCCAACAAAGGTAGGGTCAAATCAACAAGACCTTGACTGTGAATCGTGGGAGGATGAACTTCACCTTTTACGCTTGGAAGTTTTGGGGGCAGAGGAGAGACAGGAGGAAAGGTACATTTTAGAGATCACGTAGAGTAGCGTGCAGGGAGATCCGTGCTTTTCTGCGTCAAAGAGAGCCTGGATGCAGGAACAGCTGGGCTGGGCAGGAGAGGAGAGGGAGGGAGACCAACGCAGCAGCAATTCGAAGGAGATGATATGCCTGATGAGTGATTGCTAAGGGGAAAGAGCCAAAGATGATCTCCAAAACTTGAATCTGAGTAAAGGGAGAATAACTTTTTAAAGGAGAGGTTAAGAAGCAGGTTGATTTAGCGTGAGAAAGATATTGTGTTTACCTCTGGGTGCACTGAGCTATACTGTACTCCACTGGAGTAATTAGACTCCTGGGATTCCTGCTAAAGGGCAGACATGGTCCTTCCCTGCTTGTGGGGAGCAGGCAGGCAGCCTAGAGAGGAGAGTGTGGTCTCAAGAGGCTGTGGTGGCACAGCAGTGCTGTCCATGAGCAGGAAGAGGCATGTAGGTACTCAGGGATTGTGGTGGGAATGAACTTTTGGCCTTCTTCCGATTCAGCAGCCGGGACTATCAAAAAAAAAAAAAAAAAAAAAAAAGGAATCTCTACCCTGATCAAAAACATTTCACCTTATATTAGGACCCCTTCTCCCTCCACCCCTTCCCTCTGGAAACCACCACGCTGCTGTTTGTGTTCATGAGTTTCAGTTTTATATCCCACAAATGAGTGAAATCATATGGTTCTTAGCTTTTTCTGATGGACTTACTTCACTTAGCATAATGTTCTCAAGGTCCATCCATGTTGTTGCAAATGGCACTATTTCATCCTTTCTTATGGCTGAGTAGTACGTATTCCATTATGTATATGCACCACATCTTCTTTATCCAGTCCTCTTATTACGGGACACTTTGGTTGTTTCCATGTCTTGGCCACCATGAATAATGCTGCAATGAACATAGGGGTGCATATCTTTGCAAATACATGATTTTGAGGTTTTCAGGTATAAAACCAGGAGAGGGATTGCTGAGTCATATGGTAGCTTTAGTCTTAATTTTTTTAGGAACCACCAGACTGCTTTCCATAGTGGTTGTACCAGTCTACATTCCCACCAGCAACCTCTTTTTTCCACAACCTCTCCAACACATGTTATTGTTTGTCTTGTTGATAATGGCCGCTCTAACAGTTGTGAGGTGGTATCTCATAGTTTTGGTTTGCATTTCCTTAATTGCAAGTGAAGTTGAACATCTTTTCATAAATCTTTTGGCTTTCCATATGTCTTCTTGAGAAGGTGTATTTTCAGGTCTTCTACCCACTTTTTGACTGGGTTGTTTGTTTGTTTGGTGTTGAGTTTTATGAGTTATTTATATATTTTGGAAATTAAACCTTTGTCGGAGCTACTGTTTGCGAACATCAACTCCCATCTGGTTGGCTGCCTCTTCGTTTTGTTGTGAGTTTCTTTTGCTCTACAAAAGCTTTTTAGGTTTATATAGTCCCAATTCATTTATTTTTGCCTTTGGGGTCAAGTGCATAAAACGTTCTCTATGACCCAGGTCCATAAGTTTGGTACTTATATTTTCTTCTATGTAACATTGTTTCAGGTCTTATATTTAGGTCTTTGATCCATTTTGAATTAACTTTTGTACATGGGGACACACTGTAATCCAGTTTCATTTGTTTGCATGTGGCTTTTCAGTTTTCCCAGTACCACTTATTAAAGAAACTATCTTTACTCCATTGTATGCTGCTGGCTCCTTTGTTGAAAATTATCTGTCCATATACATGTGGTTTTATAGCTGGGCTCTCAATTCTGTTCCATTGATCTGTGTGTCTGTTTCTCTGCCAATACCATGCTGTTTTGATTCTCATAGCTCTGTAGTATAGTTTGAAGTCAAGTAGCATGATGCCTCCGGCTTCTTTTTTCTCAGAATTGCTTTGGCTATTTGGGGTATTTTGTGGTTCCGTGCAATCTGATGATTTCTCATTCTATTTTTTTTTTTTTTGAAAAATTACATTGGATTTTGATGGGGATTGCATTAAATCTGTTTATCACTTTGGGTAATATGGCCATTTTAACTATGTTGATTCTATTTTGTTGTGTCTTTTTCAATCTCTTTTAATAATGCTTTGTGGTTTTCCGTATATAGGCCTTTCACATTCTTTGTTAAGTTTATTTCTAGGTATTTTATTCTTTTGGTTGCAATTGCAAAAGAATTTTTTTTTATTTCTTTTTCTGAAGTTTTGTTGTTAGTTTACAGGAAGGCAATGGATTTTTGCACATTAATTTCGTATCCTGCAACTTGACTGTATTTGTTTATTGTTTCTAATAGTTTTTTGGCTGAGTCTTTAGGGTTTTCTATACAGAATTATGTCGTCCTCAAAAAGTGACAGTGTGTCTTCTTCCTTCCCTATTTGGATGCCTTTTATTTATTTATCTTGCCTTATTGCTCTGGCTAGGACATCCAGCACTCTGCTGAATAATAGTTGTGAGAATGGACATCCTTGTTTTTTTCCTGATATTAGAGGAAAAGCTTTCAGTTTTTCACCATTGACTATGATATTACCTGAGGGTTTGTCATAGATGGCCTTTATTATGTTGAGGTACTTTCCTTCTATTCCTATTTTATTGGGTGTTTTAATCATAAATGGATGTTGTGTCTTATCAAATGCTTTTCCTGCATCTATTGATAAGATCATATGATATTTATCCTTTCTTTTGTTTATGTGGTATATTATGAAGATATGACTTTGGGTGGTGGGCACACAGTTTCTTGTAACATAAAAACCCACACTTGAATCCTATATGTTCATGTTGATCAATGTCACCTGAATCAACTTAATTTAAAAAAAAACAAAAACCTTTCATGGCTCCCCAACACCCACAATCCACCCCGCACAGTCTATCCTCAGTCTCCCATTCTAACCTCTTCAATGGGGCTCTCACTCCACACCCCCCACTCCACTCCAGTCCCCAGCACCCATGACACCCCTTCTCTAGCACATCAGGCTGTCCCCTCTCCACTAAGCTCAGGCCTCTTTCTGTTTCTACCTCTGCCCCCAGGTGCCCTTCCCCTGTCCTCTACCTGGTGAACTGTTTCTTACCCTGCAAATTCTTGCTCAAATGCCACCTCTTCTTTAAGATCCTCTACCTTCCATGAAAGTTTTACCAGCCTCTCTGTCCCCATTGTATTAGCATGTGTCTGACCTTCCAAAGTTATGAGCTATCTTACCTTTGCAGCCCCTCAATACTGCTTTGCCCGGTTTATTTTCTTTCTTAAACCATAGATGGAACCTATTACATACAAAGTATTTGAGGCTTGAAAACACAAACCTTCTTTATAGTTAGTAAGTATTCAAAGAAAATTTGGAGTCAAAATAAATCAAATGTTAATATCTTAAAGAATGAGAATTAGCTGTACTTAGTTATAATTTAGCAATAAAATAAGAACAAAGACTTGGCATTTCTCTTTATTCAAACCCTTCACAACCTGGGATCACAGAGTGCTGAAGAGAAAGCCAACCTTTCTCTGATACTCTGACTTTCAGTCCAAATGTGTTACATCATATTTTAGAAAATCACACGGATTCAATTTTTCCAAACTCCAAATGCCAAAGCGAATCTGAACTGAAAAATTCCTGTGTGATACTGTGTGTATATTTATTTAACAGAAATCATAATTTGTACACTTTATCAAACTGTGCCTGGATCTACCTAAAAAGAAATGCTTGCTCTTTTTAGACAGAGTTTTTATGCAGCACTGCTTATGTTTACCATTTGGGTCAGGAGGAATGGAGAACATTTTTGCGATTGGAATTCTTAAACAGGAATATCCAGATAAACAGGACTTCAAATAGAGTTTCCAAGACTCTCTTATCTGAACTCCAAGGTTAAAATAAGATAGATCAGAACAATACAGCTCATAATTTACTTCTATTCAACAAGCATTTATTGAGTGCCAAGCAAGAGCCAGGTAGTGGGCAAACATGCTTATATCACAGTGTCTGCCTTTAATGCACTCACCTTCTAGCAAGGAAGGCAGGTGCATAAATGTATATATAAAAGCCTAAGCGATCGAACAACCGGTCGACCAGGCATTATGACACGCACTGACCACCAGGGCGCGGATGCCCAATGCAGAAGCTTCCCCCTGGTGGTCAGTGCGCTCCCACAGCCAACCTCCCATGGCTGACCAACCTCCCGTGGCCCCTCCCCCAGCCCAGCCAACATCTGCGGTCCCCCCTCCCCCTCAGCTGGCCAGCCCCGATCACCAGCCAGGCTGAGGGACCCCACCCATGCACGAAATCATGCACCAGGCCTCTAGTCTACATATATAAAACTCTGACTGTTCAACTGGTAGCCATGACATGCACTGACCACCAGGAGGCAGATGCTCAATGCACAGGCATGGAAACATGGAACAGACTGATGAATCTCAGAGGGAAGAGGAGTGGGGGGAGGGAAGGAAGAGATTAACCAAAGATCTTATATGCATACTAGAGGCCTGGTTCACAGATTCATGCACCAGTGGGGTCCCTCGGCCTGGCCAAAACCAGCAGTCCGACATCCCCAAAGGGGTCCCAGTTTGCAAGATGGCTCAGGCAAGGCCGAGGGACCCCACTGGTGCATGAATCCATGCACTGGGCCTCTAGTATGATGTAAAACAGGAAAATAAACGTGATAATAGAAACCAGCCATGCACACATGCTACTTCGTTCTATTGCCATTGAAGTTGGACTCTAAGCCTTCTTCTTATACAGATCCTAAAACTTATTCTGAACCATTTTTGGCCTTTGGCAGTTTTGAGAAGCAAACAGTAACAGAATCTGTGCAATCTGTGTGCACAGCCTTCCTTTAGTGTGTTTATACCAAGCAGTAGAAGTTCGAAGCATTTTAAGGAATAATGGGGCTTTGTCTGAATTGCATGTTTGATTATACACATTGTTGTCCCTTCATCAAATTACATATTTCTAGCAGTTGTCGCCTAAGAGTTAGCTCAAAACTTTTGAAAAATGCATGCGGAGCAACAGAGTAGTGATCCAGGATGCAGGAGTCAGTAGCAGCAGCTTCTGCCAGCTTTGAAATTTTTATTATCTGGTCCAGCTCTGCCTGTAATTAGTATCACCTGGGAAGCTTTTAAAACACTCAATGCCCAGGCTATACCCTAACCAATTAAATTCCATCTCTGGGAAGTAGAACTCAGGCATGAGGATTTGAGGGAAAATGAGTCAACTTTTTATTCGCAAATACAGACAGTCCACAACTTAGGATGGTTGAATTTAATGATTTCTTTACTTTTCGATAGCAAGAAAGTGATATGTAGAAGCCAGGTTTTGAATGTTGAAGTTTGATCTTTTCCCAAGCTAGCGATATGAGATCCGATACTTTCTCAGGATGCTGGGCAGTGGCAGGAGCCGCAGCTCCCAGTCAGCCAGGCTGTCACCGGGGTAAGCAACCCATGCCCTGCAGTGCACTGTGTAGCCAGAGCTTTTGTTTTAGTTCAATGCTTCAAACATTCTCCAGACCCAGAATGCTTTCAGCTGTGCACATTAATGAGGATCCATACAATACTCTGTGTTCCTTTCAGTACAGTATTCAGTAAATTACATGAGGTAGTCAACACTTGATTATAAAATAGAATATGTGCTAGATGATTTTGCCCAACTGTCAGCTAATGCAAGTGTTCTGAGCCGTTTAAGGTGGGCTATGTAGGTTAGGTGGATTAAGTGCATTTTCGACTTACAGTATGTTCAACTTACAGTTTATCAGGTTGTAACCCCATTGTAAGCTGAGGAGGATCTATAATTTGAAATTCATAAAATGTAACAAACAAAAATAATACAAAGAACCCCTTTCTCTTTATCAAGAGTCACCTAGATGTTTTCCTCTGAAACATTTGAGGGTGTTACATATATAATGGACCTTTATCTGTGCATACCTCCGTTTCAGTGAGTATTTCCTAAGAATAGGGATATTCTCTTATGTAACCATGGTACAGAGAATAACTTCACACATTTAAGTTAATACAGTACTTAAAAGTATTTAATTTACCACCCATACTCCAGTTTTGTCAATTGATCAATAATGACCTTTATAGCACTTTTCTACATCCGGTTCAGGATACAATCTGGTTCAGGGTCAGGAACCACATTTAGTTGACATTTCTCTTTCTCCTTATTTAATCTGTATGCAGACTTCCTTTATTTTTCGTGATATTGACATTTCTGAAGAATACTGTTCCCCCACTTTCAAAAGCTAGAAAGTTCCTCATAGTCGGATGCAATGACGCTCTTTCAGCCAGAGCACTGCAGTGGCGGTGCATCCTTTCCAAGACACAACATCTGGATGCAAGCAATGCTCACCTTTTCTCACTGATCTTAATTTGAGCACCTAGTAAAGTGTTGCCCAATTTCTCCCTTGCTACTACTATTAAACAGTCTGAGGAACCTATAGGACCAAGGGAATATCTTGCTCCACAATGAAATGTCGCCCAAGGTTTACTATGACAATTGAGAAATGATTTTCCAACTCAGTACTCCCTCCATAGTTACCAGCCAGCCCTCAAAATCTCTCATAAGAAAGAGCTCTCCCTTTTCGCCCATGTATTATATTTATTATAATAATCTACTTATTCTTGATCTGGACTCATATATTTCCTTTTTAAAAATTTATAATTTATCACCATACTTATTTTGGGTGTGCAAAGTATTCCAGATGTGGCCAGTAGGAGCCTCTTCATGACCTCTATGCCCTTGTGCCATGTCCCCATTCATTTTTATGAACACATTTTTTTATCCTCACCTGAGGATGTGTTTATTGATCTTAGAGAGAGAGGAAGGGGGAGAGAAAAATAGAGAGAAACATCGATTGGTTGCCTCTGGTAAGCATCCCAAGGGGTAGGGGGTTGGAAATTGAGCCAGAAACCTAGGTATGTGCCCTGACTGAGAATCAAACCTGCAACCTTTTGGTGTACAGGTTGATACTCCAACCAACTGAGCCACCTGACCAGGGCTTCTGAACACTTTCATGCTTGTGTTGTACCTATGTTGTCCCATCCCTGAGACTCATCATTTTTTCAGGAAATGGTGCCTTTGATGAGAAATGGTAGTAGAGATTAAGATTAAGGTGCTAGGTGTGCTTATAGCTAGTGGAGTTTTTGGTTCTTAGCCCTCTTAATAGACAGAGCTAGGAAATACATGCATGTATATATACATATGCATATAAATACATAAATTATGCACACTCACATGCATGTACATATATAAATGTACATATAAATGTGCATAAATACATATACATAATTTCAAGATCATGAATTCACACTACCTCAAATTCAAATCCATCACCACAGAGTTCTACATTGCCTTCCACATTCCATAGTTGTATGTCTCTTTTTCCACAGTGAGATCTCTGGTTCCCAACAACATCAACTTTCAGGGAACAACCACTTTGGAAAAATGTTTGGCATGCCTACTACAACACTTGCATATACCTATGCCCTAGCAATTCCAGCATATCCCCCTTTTTGATTTAATAAATTTAACAAGAATGTATGTCATTTGCAGAGCTCGGGTCCTTTTAAGATATTTAAATTCAATGGAAAGATTAGAGTTCTATCATGTCCCTTTAAATTGTTGCCAGGCATCAAAGGAATCAGTCTGCAGTAACCTCCTTTCTGGGCCAGCAGTTCTTTAAGTCCCCTTTCCAATGAAAGTGTCCAACAGTTTTTTATGGGTTCATGCCAGCAATGATACTCTAGTTCTGGATGATAGACAAACAGAATGACAATGCAGGTCTGACCTTCTTTGACTTTGTTCTGGACAACCTGCAGTGACGCACAGCTTCTGACTGCTAGCATGGCAAGGTGTCTTCACCATCTCCATCTCTGGACTGTTTCTCCTTTGTCTCATCAGCATGTTGTGTGGGGCCACCACCATCTGTGGCTGGAGTAATCTGGTTAGTTCCTCTCTCAGATCCATTGTTGCAGGAATCCACAAGGGCTTGGAGTTTTCTGGAAATATATAAGCATATTCTCAACCAAAGGTTAATATAGGAATCCTTTCTATTAAACTAGACTCGGGATTTTTTTCATTTTTTCCAAACCATTTTCCTTTGGCTTATTCTGACACCCTGTGTGTCTTGCCATTAGCATTACAAGTAAAAAATAATTTTAAAGTAAAAAATTTAAGTAATTAAGGCTTGATATACTTAACTTACAGGATATTTCTCCACTATCCCCCCTTTTTTGTTTTTAAATATTATTAAGAGGCTTTTGGAAATCTTACAATGCAGTCCTGATAGCTTTTAATTTAAATCTTTGCACAGAAATATGACTGGTCTGGGTTGATAGCATGATAAGCAGTTTTTACTATGAAATGAACCATCAGTAAAAAATTAGTTAATGCTTCAGGAATAGTTTCCTGCCCAGTACAACTAAGTTCCCATGAATATTCACTTATTTCAATTTGCCAATTTAAATCAATTTGAAATAAGGCTTATTTTCTAACTTTACTTGTACTTCGCTGTGGACAGTAAATGATACTAATTGAATTTCTGCTATTGGTCTTTGAGTATTTTTACATAAGCTTTGTTTAGAGAAGCAAAAACATAAATTATTTATTTTTCTTTTTGAGGCCTAATACATTGATTTTTAATTACAGTTTTCCAGACATTTGAAGGAAACCTCTTTTTATTTCTTTCCAGAGTAGTTTCTAGGCCACCTTAAGAGAGTCTTTTTAAAAAATCTTTTTCTTTCTTCTTTTTACACCAAGCAACCTACATGGTTGCTTCTTGAATGCTGGCTGATACTGCTGCATATGTACATTTTAAATGACTCTCCTTAAATTTATGTTGACTTTATTTATAATCAGATTTAATGCTTGAATATTAGTGGAAGAGATTTAAAAATTTTTAAATTTCTCCTTTTTAATAAGCTTGAAATTTACTTTTACAGGATTCTTTTGGGCTCATTTGCATATACAGAGGGATTATGGGAGGTCTTAATAAGTTTTTCAGAGGACTGGCTTGTAGGGTGTAAGCAAATTTTCACTTTGGCTTTTGTTAAACCTAATTGCTTATAAAAATATTGGTTTCTCCTATAACTTAATTTATATGAGACCTTGATTATATTTTAAAAAGCTAAATTATATAAATAATTAAAGTAGGCATCTTTATTCAAAAAGCAAAGTAAGCGAACTTATATATTTGACCCAGGAGGTACAAATTCCATCCCCTTCCCCAGCCTATCTAAAATACAGGCTGCTAGAGGGCTTTTTGTCTTTAAAATTCCATTGCTTTTGTTGTTGTTTTAATTCTGCTGCTGAAGAAATCTGGTTCTGAAACTTTGCCTTGCCCTCAGGAATTAAAACTTTATAATATTTAAAATATATGTATATAAACAAAATATATTTATTAATTTTTATTTGATAAAGCTTTCCACGTGATTTCAAGTATATTAGATCGGCCTAATTCAAAAATATTGTTTTTAGTATTATTGTTTGAAGTATTAACATATATTAGTACATATATCTCCTTTTTTATTCCCCATTGACCTTCCCCCAGCCTTCCCTACCCCCTGTTGCATTTCCTCATCCCACCCCCCCACCCCCCCGCAGTGTCTTGTGTCCATTGGTTGTGCGTATATGCATGCATACAAGTCTTTTGGTTGATCTATTTCCCCTCCCTTCCCAACACTCCCCAGCCTTCCCGCTATAATTTGACAGTCTGTTCGGTGCTTCACTGCCTCTGTATCTATCTTTTTGTTCATCAGGTTATAATGTTATCTTCCATAAATGAGTGAGATCATGTGGTATTTTTCTTTCATTGCCTGGCTTATTTCACTTAACATAATGCTCTCCAGGTCGATCCATGCTGCTGCAAATGGTAACAATTCCTTCTTTTTTATATCAGCGTAGTATTCCATTGTGTAGATGTACCATAGTTTTTTAATCCACTCATCTGCTGATGGGCATTTAGGCTGTTTCCAAATCGTAGCTATGGTGAATTGTGCTGCTATGAACATAGGGGTGCATATATCCGTTCTGATTGGTGTTTCTGGTTTCTTGGGATATATTCCTAGAAGTGGGATTACTGGGTCAAATGGGAGTTCCATTTTTAGTTTTTTGAGGAAACTCCATGCCTTTCTCCACAGTAGTTGCACCAGTCTGCATTCCCACCAGCAGTGCACGAGGGTTCCTTTTTATCCGCATCCTAACCAGCATATATCGTTTGTTGATTTGTTGATGATAGCCATTCTGACAGGTGTAAGGTGGTACTGCATTGTCGTTTTGATTTGCATCTCTTGGATAATTAGTGACTTTGAGCATGTTTTCATATGTCTCTTGTCCTTCCTTCTGTCTTCTTTTGAAAAGATTCTATTTAGGTCCATTGCCCATTTTTTTATTGGATCATTTATCTTCCTTTTATTAAGTTGTATAAGTTGCCTGTAGATGTTGGAGATTAAACCTTTATCAGTGATAACATTTGCAAATATGTCCTCCCATACAGTGGGCTTTCTTGTTGTTTTGTTGATGGTTTCTTTTGCTGTGCTAAAGCTTTTTATTTTGATGTAGTCCCATTTGTTTATTTTCTCTTTAGTTTCCATTGCCCTAAGAGAGGTATCAGTGAAGAAATTGATCCAGCATATGTCTGAGGTTTCTCTGCCTGTGGATTCCTCTAGTATTTTTATGGTTTCCCGTCTTATGTTTAAGTCCTTTATTCATTTTGAGTTTATTTTTGTGTATGGTGTAAGTTGATGGTCTAGTTTCATTTTTTTGCATGTATCTGTCCAATTTTCCCAACACCATTTATTGAAGAGACTGTCTTGACTCCATTGTATGTTCATGCCTCCTTTGTCAAATATTAAATGAGCATAGTGGTTTGGGTTGCTATCTGGGTTCTCTATTCTATTCCATTGGTCTATATGTCTGTTCTTGTGCCAGTACCAGGCTGTTTTGAGAACAGTGGCTTTGTAATACAGCTTGAAATCTGGTATTGAGATCACCCCTACTTTGTTCTTCTTTCTCAGGATTGCTGTGGCTATTCAGGGTCTTTTTTTATTCCAGATGAATTTTTGGAGAGTTCTTTCTAGGTCTGTGAAATATGCAGTTGGTATTATAATGGGGAGTGCATTGAATCTATAGATTGCTTTGGGTAGTATGGACATTTTAATGATGTTGATTCTACCAATCCATGAACACGGTATGCTTTTCCATCTATTTATGTCTTCCTCTATCTCCTTTTTTCAATGTCCTGTAGTTTTCTGAGTAGAGGTCTTTTACCTCCTTAGTTAGGTTTATTCCTGGGTATCTTAATTTTTTTGGTGCAATGGTAAATGGGATTGCTTTTTTAGTCTCTCATTCTGTAAGTTCACTATTGGTGTAAAGAAATGCCATAGATTTCTTGGCGTTAATTTTGTATCCTGTTACATTGCCGAATTCATTTATTAAGTCTATTAGTTTTTTGATGGAGTCTTTCGGGTTTTTTATGTACAATATCATGTCATCTGCGAATAAGGACAGTTTTACTTCATCTTTTCCAATTTGGATGCCTTTTATTTCTTCTTCTTGTCTGATCGCAATGGCTAGTACTTCCAGTACTATGTTGAACAGGCGTGGTAAGAGTGGGCATCCCTTTCTTGTTCCTGTTCTTAGGGGAAATGGTTCTAGTTTTTGCCCATTGAGTATAATGTTGGCTGTGGGTTTATCATATATGGATTTTATTATGTTGAGGTATGATCCTTCTATTCCCATCTTGCTTAGAGTTTTTATCAAGAAAGGGTATTGGATTTTGTCAAATGTTTTTTCTGCATCAATTGATATGACTATGTGATTTTTATTTCTCAATTTGTTTATGTGATGTATCACGTTTATTGATTTGCGGATATTGTACCATCCTTGCATTCCTGGGATAAATCCTGCTTGGTTATGGTGTATGATCTTTCTGATGTACTGCTGGATCTGATTTGCTAGAATTTTGTTGAGGATTTTGGCATCTATGTTCATGAGGGATATTGGCCTGTGATTCTCTTTCATTGTGTTGTCTTTATCTGTTTTTGGTATTAGGGTGATGCTGGCTTCATAGAAGGAGCTTGGAAGTGTTCCTACCTCTTGAATTTTTTGGAATAGTCTGAGGAGGATAGGTTTTAGTTCTTCCTTGAATGTTTGGTAAAACTCACCTGTGAAGCCATCTGGCCCCGGGCTTTTGTTTGCCGGAAGCTTGTTGATGACTGCTTCAATTTCTTCCATAGTTACTGGCCTATTGATCTGTTTAGATTCTTCCTGATTGAGTTTTGGAAGGTTGTATTTTTCTAGGAATATGTCCATTTCCTCCAGGTTGTCCAGTTTGTTGGAATAGAATTGTTCGTAGTATTTTTTAACAATCCTTTGTATTTCGGCAGGGTCTGTTGTTATTTCTGCTTTTTCATTTCTGATTTTGTTTATTTGGGTCCTCTCTCTTTGCTTCTTGGTGAGCCTGGCTAGAGGTTCATCAATCTTGTTTATCCTTTCAAAGAACCAGCTCTTGGTTTTGTTGATCTTTTGTATTGTTTCTTTGTCTCTATGTTATTTACCCCGCTCTGATCTTCATTATTTCCTTCCTTCTGCTTACACTGGGCTTTTTCTTTGCTCTTTTTCTAACTCTTTGAATTAGAGCATTAGGTAATTTATTACCATTGTTTCTTGTTTTTTACAGTAAGCTTGTAGAGCTATGAACTTCCCTCTCGAGACTGCTTTCACTGTGACCCATAGATTTTGGATTGTTGTGTTTTCAGTGTCATTTGTTGCCATGATGTTTTTTATTTCTTCCTTGATCTCTCTGGTGACCCAGTCATTGTTTAATAGCATGCTGTTTAGTCTCCATGTGTTTGATTTCTTTGGATTGTTTTTATTATAGTAGATTTCCAGTTTTATGCCACTGTGATCTGAGAAGATGCTTGACATGATTTCTATCTTCTTGAATTTGGAGAGACTTTGCCTATCCCAACATATGGTCTATCTTGGAAAATGACCCATGTGCACTTGAGAAGAATGTATATTCTGTGGCTTTGGGATGAAATGTTCTGAAGATGTCAATTATTCTGGTCTAGTGAGTCATTTAGGATTGATGTTTCTTTGCTGATTTTTTGTTTAGAGAATTTGTCCAATATTGATAGTGGGGTATTAAAATCTTCTACTATGATTGTATTGCTGTCAATCTCTCCCTTGATATCTTCCAGGAGATTTTTTTATGTATTTAGGTGCTCCTGTATTGGGTACGTATATGTTTACCAGAATTATATCTTCTTGTTGGATTGCTCCCTTTAGTATTATGAAGTGGCCTTCCTTATCTCTTGTTATGTCCTTCATTTTGATATCTAATTTGTCAGATATAAGTATTCCTACCCCAGCTTTTTTTTCATTTCCATTCGCCTGAAAAACCTTTTTCCATCCCTTCACCCTGTCTGTGTGCATCTTTTTTTCTGAGGTGGGTTTCTTGTAGACAGCAGATATATGGGTCTTATTTTCTTATCCAATCCGTTACCCTATGTCTTTTGACTGGGGCATTTAATCCATTTACATTTAAAGTTTTTATTGATAGGTACTTGTTGGTTGCCATTTATATTCTTTACCCCTGTGTTCCTTCTTCGCTTCCTATTTCTGTTTATTTAACAGCAGACCCTTTAGTATTTCTTGCATTGCTAGTTTGGTGGTAATAAATTCCCTTAGTCCTCTTTTGTCTGTGAAGCTCCTGATTTCACCTTCAATTTTGATTGATAGCCTTGCTGGGTACAGTATTCTTGGATTGAGGCCCTTCCTTTTTCATGACTTTGTATATTTCATTCCATTCCCTTCTGGCCTGATGTGTTTCTGTTGAGAAATCAGTCGCTAGTCTGATGGGGGTCCTTTGTAGGTAACTTTCTGTCTCTCTCTGGCTGCTTTTAAGATTCTTACTTTGTCGTTGGTGTTTGCCAATTTAATTATAATGTGCCTTGGTGTCGGTCTTTTGGGGTTCATTTTGCTTGGGACTCTGTGAGCTTCTTGGATTTGTGTGGGTTTTTTCTTCTGTATATCAGGGAAGTTTTCTGTCATTATTTCTTTCTTTTTTTAATTTCTTTATTGATTGAGGTATCACATATTTGTCCTCATCCCCCCATTCCCATCCCTCACCCCTCCCCACACATGCCTCCACCCCCCTGTTGTCCTTAACCACTGGTTAGGCTCATATGCTTGCACACAAGTCCTTTGGTTGATCTCTCCCCTTTGCCCCCACCCTTCCCTACCCTCCCCCTGAGGCCCGACAGTCTGATCCATGCCTCCTTGTTTCTGGGTCTGTTCTTGTTCATCAGTCTATGTTGTTCATTATTTCACCTAGATGAGTGAGATCATGTGCTATTAGAAATACACTTATAAGAACCGAAAATGAGACAAGCAATAATGGTTATGGTGACAGGCAAATGAGTCAGTGTGTAGTGAGTTTCTTTCTGGGTCAACAGTTCTTTTGAGACCCAATTTCAATGTCCAACAGTTCCTTTTGTGTACATGTCAGCAATGACATTTCAGTTCTGGATGGTGGACAAATGGTGGTAATGCAGGTCCGACTCTCTCTGGTTTGGTCCTGGGCAACCTGCAGTGATGCACAGCTGTTAACTGCTAGTATAGGAAGGCCACATCAGTGTCTTCCGTCTCTGGACTGCTTCTCTTCTGTCTTCATGGCTGGAGTAGTCCTGTCGATTCCTCTCTGTTGCTGGAATCCACATGGTCTCGGAGTTGTTTTCTGAAAATATACAAACATATTCTCGACCAAAAGTTAATAAAGGAATATTTTCTTTAAATTTGACTGGAGATCCTTTTTCATTTTTTGCCCAAATGATTTTCCTCTGGCTTGTTTTGTCACCTTGTGTGTTTTTCATGGGTGTCTTGCTTTTAGCCTTACAATTAATTTTCTAAAGTATTAATTTTCTAGATGTAATTTACTTACAGGATATTTTTCCTTACATGATATTCCTCTGCTATCCCCTCCTTTTTTGATTTAAATGTTAGGAGGCTTTTGAAAATTTTATAATGTAGTCTTGATGGCTTTTAAATTTTAATTTTTTGCACTATGATATTACTGTTTTAGGTTCATTACATGGTGCACAATTTTATCATGAGATGAAGTACCAATAAAGATTTTAGTTAACACTTTAGGAACATCTTTTTGTCCAGTACAATTAATTTTTTCTAGAATACTCGCTTGTTTCAACTAGCCAATTTAAATTTGCCTGAAAACTTGACTACTGTTTTACTATCAAATTTATTACTCTAACAACAATCTTATTTTACCCTGTAAATATTGGTGGAAGGGATTATTTGCCTTCTTGAGTAGGTCCTGAGCATACCTGGTGGTAGGCTGGATTTAGATATCGTAAACCCACTTCCCTGCACCATGGGTACAAGACAACTCAAACAATTCTTGTTGGAGTGAGAGGGCAACTGCTGTCGGCCAAGTCTCTGTCTTTTACCTGGGTCCTGATTTGAGCTGGGCATGGGAAGCACGAAGCAGCCATGGGGGCAGGAGACCTCCCTCAGAAGGGGCTATGATTCAGGCCCCTGCAATGTTGGGGGGGTGAGGGTCTGTGCCCCACCTCTGTTGATCCCCAAATTCTCTCCTGATGGCCCCTCTGCGACTGTGCCTGTCTTAGGTTGTTCCTTCCTTGAGGAATCTTACCCGTCTCTGGCTAACCAGCCATCCTCCGGGGCCAAGCAGGGTGACGTGAGGTTCAGTTTTGTCTCCTTGGTAGCCTATGCCCCCGTGGCCTCCATGCCCAGCACCTGCCATGGGATCCCCTCGCCTGCTGGCGGGGCCCCAGCACTGATCACATATCTTTTGGAACCCGGGTTTCTTCTCCAGGGAGGGCTCAGTTTGCCCCACTGGGTGGTCATTATTTCTTCAAACAGGTTTTCTAGTCCTTGCTCAGTTTCCTCTCCTTCTGGCACCCCTATTATGTGGATGTTGTTTTGTTTCGTGTTGTCCCAAAGTTCCCTTAGGCTCTCCTCCTGCTTTTTAATTTTTTTTTTCTAGATTCTGCTCTACTTGGGTATTTTTTCCTACCTTGTCTTCTAGCTCACTGATGTGGTCCTCTGCTTCTTCTAGTCTACTCTTGATGCTTTCTATTGAGTTCTTTACAGCAGCGATGTCATTTCTCATTTCTTCTTGGTTCTTCTTCATTTCCTCTTGGTTCTTACTCATATTGTCAAAATTTTCTTCCATTCTTTTCATCCACCTTATGACCATTTCTCTGAATTCTTTCTCTGACAGGTTGCTTGTCTCCATTTAGTTTACTTCCTTTTCTGGTGATGCCTGCTTTTCTTTCATATGTGGGCTGTTTCTTTGTCTCCCCATGATCTCTCTTCTCTGCGTGTCTGGTTATGTAGTTCTCTCTCTCCTGCGTTGATTTAAAGGCACAAAATACAACACAAGGTACAACGCATAAGGCACTGAACACAAATGTATTCACTATGTTAATAACCCCAAATAAAGGTGACCACCAGTGAAAGGCGAATTAGAGGATAGGAGAGAAAGAAGAAGAGAAAAAAAAAGGAGTGCAAAAATGAAATTGGGAAAAGGAAAAAAAAAGTAAGAGAGAGAATAAGAAAGAAGAGGGGCAAACCTATATATATATGGGAGAAAACGCCAATAAAACAGCCACTAATCCCAACAAATGCCAGCAACAAGTACCTGGAGATGAATGCAAACTACAAACAACAACTAATATCAATCAAGGCGAGGGAAAACAGAAGCAAACATCAAACAAACACAAAACAAAAAAACAAAAAGAACAAGCAAAACAATCACAAACAAGCATAAAAAATCGATATAATCAACAATCAAACAAACAACAACAAAAGGACAGAGAAAAAATTTTGGATAGTGAAGAACGAGAAGAGAGAGGTGTGTATGGACTTGAAGCAGGGGACTGAAAATTAGATATATAAGTAGGGTGAAATTTTAACATGGGGTAAAAAGAAGGAATAGGAACAATCTAAAGCAGGAATAGGGTAAGAGAAATAGGACAACAAAAGGGGGAAAGTGAGGAAGAGAGTGTTGGCATAAGGTAAAGTTGAGATAGAGTAAAATGATGCTAAAGGAAAGATGAAAATAGAATGTAGAACACTAATCCCAAAGTAAAATAAAGAAAAAATAAAATGACACTTTAAAAAAAAAAGGTAAAATAGTAGTAGTAATAATACTGATTGAAAATAAAAATGTAATAATTAAAAAGGTAAAATCAAGTGAGGAAAAAGAAAAAAAATTGTTTCTTAAGTAAAAGATGAAAAAATAAAAATGTGCAGTAGTGAAGGTCATTCACTTCCACTACTGTTCTGTTTGGTACGCCCATTTCCTAGTCAGGACAGTTTTGAAGTTCTCTGCGTTGCACTGCTCCTCAGTGTTGTAAGCCAGTCCTGAGTTTTAAGCAAGCAGTATGTCTCTATTTCTTATTTTCCTTTATTTGTTTTTACACAAGAGTCAATTTGTGATTCAACCCCTGGGGGGCGGTGTTTCTGGATTGACCTCCGGGTCTATAGGTTCTCTCTAGCTAGTGTTTAGACTTTGTTTTCCCTGTGGCACTTAATACCGGTTTGGGGGAGTGGGTTGCCCCAGAGTTGGTTCTCTGATGGTTATTCCCCGCTCTGATCCCCAGGTTCCAGAAAAACAACTTTCCCCTGCAGTCTCTTAGATCACCATTTGGGTGATCCTATGTATTGGGCTTAGTAATCAGAAGCAAGGGTTTAAAGAGGGAAGAAAAAGAGCCAGCGTAAGTGTGCGAACTCTGGGGCTGCACGCAAGTCTGTGCAGTCTTTTTTCCCCTTGGGTCTAAGCAGCTGGCACACTTTTAAAATATTTAGGCTGCCCTTTTCATCCAGATCAAAATGGGTTGCTTTTTAGAGTTCCTTTCTGTTAGCAGCTCTGCGAACCCCCTTCCACATTCACGGATCACGCCAGCCCCAACATCCACGGATTTTCCTAGGTGCAGACTTCCCCAGATTCTCCAGCTCCCGCAGTGTGCGCATTTCTCTCTCCTGCTGGGACCAGAGACCTCACCTTATCCCTGGCGAAATCTGACCTTTCCGTGGTGGAGTGTAGAGCTCCTCTGAATCCACGTGCTTGTGCCACTCGGACCGACGTTCTTGGATTCACAGCTGTTCAGTGGGTGCCATAGTTGTAGATTCCCCAGGCTTTTCAGGCATCCAATAACATCCACTTTCTCCTTCAAGATGGCACGATCTCCGCGTTCGAGCCGATCACTCTGGGAGGGAACCCAGCAGCAGTGGGGGCTGCCTTGTCAAGGGAGCCCCGTCCAGCAGTACCCCACCTTCTCCTGTCACTCAACTCACCAACAAACACTCCCTGTGCTACCACACACTCTCTTTTTGTTTTCTCACTCACACACTATCTTGCAGTTTGCCTTCCGGTTGGCAGCCATCAAAAATATTTCTTTTAAGAAGAGAAAATAAATTATTTGAATCACTCCAGGGCCCGTGAAATGTTTCAAAGTTATCCTTCGGTTAAAGTCTTGAAATTTAACTTGCAAAGAATATCAAATATATATATATTCCAAAGATTATATTATATACTTTTTATAATTATCTTAAAATATATCAATTAAATTTAAACTGGTTTATATATTAAAAATTTGGTTGAGACCACAGAATTAATCCTCTTTTACTTAATTAGACCAATAAACAATATATTTTGAACTACTAATTTTTCTAGAGAAAATACAAGAATTATTTTCTCAAAAATAAATTTCTATACTTTATGTATTTTGTTATCACAACCATATAATTTCTCCTAACTTAATTTGAACTTTAAACTTTTAGAAGCCTTAAATTTTAGCTGGCAAGTTAAATACTTAGATTTCTTAGATTAGTAACACCTTTACATTTTTAAAAATATATTTAAAAAATACAAGATATATTTAATTAATAGATTCAATTCTGTCCTCTAGATTTTTCTTACGAAGCAAACTCAGATTAATATTTCAGTATTTTGTTATTTCAAAATACCTAGACATTTAATAAGTTTTTATCATTTAATTGAACAAACTCCAAAGTTTTAAGTTGCCAGAGGCTCCAGAAAACCATGTTTCTCGATGGCAAAGCAGGTTTGGCCTAGCCTGGTCTATTTAAATGTAAATTGCCACATTTGTCCTGCTGGGTTGCTGCCACAGGAAATATGACCAGCCTTTTTCTCTGTTAAAGAATGAAGCTAGTTTCCCCCTGGACTACTTGGACCCCTACTATTAACATATTATTACTGAAAAGCTTTACTACAAATCCTTTATTTTAATTACATTTATTTATCTATATTTAAAAACTTTTGGGATTTTAAAGCTAATTATTATTATCCATGGTATTTACTTTGTTAAATTCTGTAACAGAGATAATTTACTGACTTTTTAGCGGCCTTAATGTTAACTTTGGAATGCGGTTCATTATTATTTAAAAACTACCCTTTATTATGGAAACACTAATCTTGTTGCCCAAACTCAGCCTGTATTCTTCCTTTTCTCTTTGGGTCATTTCCACCATCTTTCTTTTGAGAAAAAAACAGCTTTGGGTTTTATTCTGTAGCATTCGTAAAGAGATTTAAACTTAGCTCAAAACCTTGTCCAACATCGGATAGAGTGTTCTTTTGTTTTAAGCTAGCTTTCTCTCTCTACAAGTACAGAAATCCCAGACACATTCCTAAATTCTGTAAAACTTTTAAAAGACGAACCGGAAAAAAACATGGCAGAGATGAGAGTTTTCTTAGCACACTTGGGAGTGGGCATCCATTTTATAGGATCACCACATGTCTCTCAACCCCCACATCCTGTTTGTTTTGGGAAAATTTAGCAACTGACCTGGCCGCGTTTCTTTTCTTATTAAATTAAAGGCATGTTTAATAGATAACAATAAACACATTGAACCAAATAAGATGACAGATTCTGAATCTTTTCCTATTCCGCTCTCCATGGCATTGACTAGCTTTTAAAGTTATTTTTGCTAAAATCTGCTTGTCCCAACGTGTCCTATGGTAATTTTTAAACAAAGCATTAGAGAGTCTCTCAGCGAGAGAGCTGACAGCTTTAGTCTCTCTAGCTGCCCAGCCTTTCAATACTAGAGGCAGATTTGGCAGCAGGGCTTTTTTTCTTATTACAGACTTTCCATCTTGAACAAGAACCCACATAGTTAAATATGACAACAGCACTCTTTTTCCTTGAGCCTGATTTAAAAGAGTACCTTTTGACATTTTAATTTCTTTATCCTTGAGCATGGAAGCTAAAAACTTACAATGATATATATTTGCCTTTAAACCTAATTCTTCCCCATTATAGTCTGGCTAGAAAAAGACATTCCCACCCAGTCTGGATTAGCAACTTCCAGAGCTGGTGCAGGCTTTATGCACAGTGAATCACCCCACTGAATTTACCAGTGACCCCTCACCTATTACTGGTGATCCCCACCTATTTCGTGAAAAACTTCTTTTCTTCACTCAGGCAAATAATCTTCTTCTCCAGATGCCATTGTCTCAGGCACCATTAATGCCAGGGTGTTTCTTGGCATCTAGAAGGGTTCAGGAATCTGGAAAAGGGGCTGCGAGTAAATGGATTAAGAGACTAGACACAAAATATAAATTTGGAAGACATTTTGGAAGACCAGATGGAAACTTAAACCCCCTGAATCTCCACACCCAGGGCTTTTTATTCACACATTTTTCCCTCTAGCAAAGAAGATATACATATCAAAGGTAAAGTTTGATAAGCAATCAAAAGATTATCAGGTTGGGGGAACTGCCTTCAGCTGTTCCAGCAGCAGGCAAAAATATATGCAGATTTGCAGCCCTGCTGAAGCTGTCCATCATCCTTCTGATGAACTTCTCGCATTTATTATGCTAACTACTGGAATTTGCTTCCAGCAAAAAAGAATGAACAATGTGAACATATCTCATGGAAATGAAGTCAAATAAAAGATGCCCAATGCAAAAGAGTATGTATGATATTATTCCATTTATATGAAATTCAATAACAAGCAAAACTATGGTGCTAGACAGCAGAGTAATTAGTGGGAACCCTTGAGGCTTGTGGGGACAGGGGTAATGACTTTGAGAAACCTGGAAGGAGCTTTCTGGGGTGCTGGAATGGTCTATATCTTATTTGGGCAGTAGTAACACAGGTATAATACAAATATAAAAATCATGCTATAAACTTATAAATACTTTACTATATATAAGTAATATCCTAATTTTAAAATATTTTAATACAGCTATAAACCAGGTTGCCAATGCAATTAACTCAACTGGAATGACCTAATCCACCCTATTGCAAGTGCTCAGGAAAGGACACCTACATCAGAACTTAATCACCTGCCTGGCCGCTACTGCCTTTCTGTTGAAGACACATCCAGTGCCAGTGAAGACGGGAGATGGCGCATGCCAGCATTTAACAGTGCAGTGCATGGGCTTAGTGTCAGGGGATAGTGTGTTGAGTTGAATCGGACTCTTATACCTCTCTTCCCACACCCATGCCAAGGATTAGTCACAGTCCAAACCCTTAATAGCTTATGCCTTGTGTATAATGTCACATGATTATAGGCATCTTCTCAGATTGATTGCTGATAACTCGAAAAGGTTGGCTCTGGGAATCCTAAATACTCACAGACAGGGAGGGCAGGCATGTTGTGAGGGCTTCAGTAGAAGGGAGGAATGAATGCTGAAACCCCCAGAATGGCCCTTTGGCCTCCCTCCTCTCAGTGTCTGCCCTGTTGTCCAGGCAGAGCCAGAAGATGAGAGGTAAAACCTTTCCTCCCTTGATTGAGAAACCTCTATCTTGATCAGGGCTCAAAAATAAGAGATGAGAGAAGGCGTACTGCAGTGGCTCTCCAACTTTAAATGTACCACAGCCACCTGGGGGGCCTGATGCTAGACCCCATCCCAGAGTTTCCAATTCAACCAGCCTGAACCTACATATCTGACCAGCTACCAGGATGCTGATGCTGCTGGTCCAAAGACCACACTGGTGTAAGGGAAGAATTTGGAATCAGATCATCAAAGTTTAAGTGCTGAACTCTACATAATAGCCTATGAACTTGAGCAAGCAACTTAATCTCTCTGAGCCTATTTCCTCATCTGTACAAGAAAGGTAATATGTGTCCTGCTTGCCTTGTAAGATTGGCATTCATATTATGAGTTCATTTGTGGGATTTATTATTGAAGTATAATTGACTTACAAAATTATATTAGTTTCAGGTGTACAACATAGTGATTTGATATTTATATACATTACAAAGTGATCACCACACAAAGTTATGATTGTCATCATACAAACTTATTACAGAACTAGAGGCCCGGTGCATGGATTCATGCACTGGTGGGGTCCCTCTGAGTGGCCTGCGGGCATCGGGCCGAAACCTGCAGTCCAATGCCACCTGCCACTCCTGCCTGCCGCTCCTGCTCATCCCGGCCCTGCTGCAGTCTCTGGGCTGTGGCGGCCAGCTGTGAGTCCTGCATCTGGCACCTGTCGGTCAGCTGAGTGGTATTCCCACTGTGGGAGTGCACTGACCACCAGGGGGGCAGCTCCTGCATTGAGCATCTGCCCCCTGGTGGTCAGTGCGCATCATAGCTTAGGCTTTTATATATAGAGACTAGAGATCCAGTGCACAAAATTTGTGTACTAGGCCTGGCCAGTGATCAGGGCCGATTGGGGTGTTCCAGCTCCTGGCCGGGTGCTTCCTTCGTTCTGTGCTGCCCCCTGGTGGCCAGTGCATGTCATAGCGAGCGATTGAACTCCCTGTCTCCCAGTGGAATTCCCAAGGGGAATTTGCATATCAGGCTTTTATATATATATAGACTAGAGGCCCCTCGGGGGGGTCCCTCGGCCTGGCCTGCAAGATCAGGCCAAAACCGGCTCTCCGATACCTTCTGAGGGGGTTCCAGATTGTGAGAGGGTGCAGGATAAGGGACCTCACCAGTGCACAATTGGGGCTGGGGAGGGATGCAGGAGGTTGGCCAGCTGGAGCAGGACTGCAGGAAGGCTCAGGGCGTGTCCGGCTGGTCTTGCTCAGTCCCGATTGGCTGGACCCCAGCAGCAAGCTCACCTACCGGTCAGAGCATCTTCCCCCTGGTGGTCAGTGCACATCATAGCATGCAGTTGAGTGGCCTTAGCATATCATTAGCATATTACTCTTTGATTGGTTGAATGTCCAACTGGACAACCAGACACTTAGCATATTAGGTTTTTATCATATAGAATGCTTGACTATGTTATGTATTCATTTGTGTTTTGAAAACCATCAATTATTAAATGGGTGTTCTTCACTTATTTGTGCCAGGGACTCTCTTGGAAGTTAATGGGTACCTTCTCAGAATATTGTTTTTTAATCCATAAAATAAGATACAGAAAAATACAAAGGAAGCCAATAATTATCAGCATATTTTTCGAAAACAAATTTGCAATATAGTAGCATGTGCTTCTTTAACATTAAAATAAGAGATCTCTTAGAGGATCTAATAATCATAGTAATTATTATATATAGTGATGACTTTTTGTTTGTTTGTTTGTTTGTTTGTTTGTTTGTTTGTTTATGGAACCAAAGTTTATTGGGAGAAGCCAGTCCTGGAAAAGGTGCAGCTAGGATTTCAGGAGTAGGCATGTCTAGAGCTTCCTTTCCATGTTACAATAGAGAGTAGTTTAGTATCCAAGCTAATTAAAGTCTAATAGTCCATGTGTGGAGACCCATATGGCCATAAGCCACATAGGCATAGGTGATGTGCTCCCTCACAATAGGTATCCATTGTGCACTATGCCGGGGGAGAAGGGAAGGGAGCACGCACTTTTTTGTATATATGTTTACCTCACTGCCTTGTGATTGGTTATCTGCACTCTGTCTGTCTTAGTAATATTCATACATTTTAAAATTTATGCCTCTCACACACACCCTTCCTTCCCACTCCAGTTGGGGTGTCTTAGTAACTCCACCTAGCTGGGTTCCTGGTTTCACTTCCTCCTCCCATGGTCCCACCCCTATCTACCTAACTTTTTCTGTCTCATTCCCCTCTCTGATTTGGAGATCACAACTGCTGTTGGGATTGGGGGTGACAACTGCTCTGGCTACTTCCAACTGAAGAGGAACATGGCAAGGGGTGTTGGGGCTCCATCAGAGGCAGACAATCTAATGAACCACAGAAGATGGGAAGATGTCATTCAGAGTTCCATTTCCATGACCATCTGTAGTTTGATGGATTCTAGGTGAGAGAGGATGAAAAGAGTTGGACAATTGAGTATACAAGGGCTAAACAATAATGCTAGGAACAGGTAGTAAACCCTGGATTTGGGCCTAAATTTTAGGATATTGAGAATGTGATATTCGTTCCCTTAACTACATAGTCTGTTTAAGAATACCTTGTGTTTTCATATGTATTTTAAAAGGGTTGTTGACATTATATATAGTAGGAAGGGCCATTCTATGATCAATTACCATGTGAACCAGTGAATTTAGTGACCTTTGTATATTTTGGTCTGCAGGTGGTTGAATTGACATAAATCCTGAGCTAATGCCTGACCAAACAAATGGGGGCTCTCTCCAAAGCCCTAGGTAAAACAGTCCAATCTGATCATAAAGGACCCTAGTGGCATTTGCTGAGAAGTATTTGTCTCCAAACTGCTAGGTTGTATAACTTCTCTGATGCTGAGAGTGTCTGACTCAAAAAAAGCATTACATTCTTCCATGATAAATTAAAGGTTTATGTCCATCCCTGAAAAACATCTATGTGCTTGTTAGGGTTATCTGAAAACTTTCCTAAAGTTATCTTAATTTGTCTTAAGTCTTGTATGGAAGATGATACCTGAACTCGGGTGGGTCCAAACTCTCCCCCTGCCACTGCCTGGAGAGGACAAATGGTAGTCAGGGAGCCTGGGTGGCTGAGTTCCCCTTGAGGCTTGGCGGGACTAGTCCTTCTGGGGGTCCTAGATAAGGTGAACCAGATGGCTCAGGTGTATTTGGTGGGCCATTAGGCGCTGTCACCCCCTTAGGGGTTTCTGGCTTTCTGGTATTGCTTTGGGTCAATGCTGTTAAGAGCAATGGTTTAATTTTGTATTGTTGATACAATTTTTTATTGTTTCTTAAAGCAAAGAAAGCCTGAATACATGAAATCTCCGACCTATATAGCAATGAGTTTTTAAACAATTTTTCAAAATATTTGTAACATCTTAATGTCATATGAATACATATGTGATTTCTATTGGTGATAAAAGTCACAGTACTACTAGTACTATTATGGTCTGTTGCCTACATTTATTATAGAGGGAATGCTAAGATAAAGATGTAATTGACAGACCCTTCCAAGGTGGTAGTATGAAGTGAATACTTGTGTTCCATTTCCAGCTTCACTAGCTTATTCTGAGACTCAGCTGGGTTTGTGCCCATGTGTGGGCTTTTGTTGAAGCTCATAGACTAGACAGAAAATGGCAGGGCTGCAGACCTCAGCTGGCATTGTGGCGGTGGCCAGTGATGTCAGATCCCTTCGCTTTTGACTTTGTTGTGCTGTGCTACTTCCCAAATAACTTCTAAGACCTGCTGAAAGATTGAGAAGCTTGGAATTTACTAGTACTTCCAAAGGAAGAAACGACATCCAGATCACAGTGACCCGCTTGCTCCAAGGAAGTCACTTTCTTTATTTGATTGTGGAAGCCAGTGGCTGGGTCATCAACAATGGGCATTAAGCTTATGGGGTAAAATGTATGAGAAGCAGGGCTTAGGTTATACACAATTCCTCTAGGCTCTTGGATAATGGCATTGCTGGTGCAGATAGTTTAAGCAAAATATATATGCCAGACATTGACAACTAAAACTGAAATAAAACCCAATGTCAAACAGAAGTGATTTCCTCACATTGACACAGCTGTGAGGTTGACTTTCAAACAGGCTTTGTCAAAGCCTGATCTTTAGTGAATACACCCACTAGCAAGAGTCATGAGTCACCTGCACCTTTTTGTAGGGTAGTGTTGGACACCATTTATAGCCCTGTGACTGCTTAGAGGCACATAAACTGTAGGTACAGCTGTTTTCAATATGTCTGACCAGGTTGCGGTTCTTGGAGAGCTGTTTCAGAAGCTAACCCGTGGGCATATGGAATCAGGACTGTGTTTGCTAGAAACCTGGCATAGCTTTTATGTGCTTTGCTGTTATGTGGGTAAGGACTCATCTAACCCTTTAAAGGGATGTCTGAGTGGCAGTAGGAGGCGATGAAAGGGTTCAGGGCTGTGTTTTATTTGCTGGGAGGCCCTTGTAGCTCTCTCCTATGAAGTATTTCGAATGGTTCTTTACTGGAGCTTTTTGTTTCCAGATAATAACCTCTTCTACAATATTTTCATTCACAGCAATAAGATCTTAGCCAGAACTTACCTCAGTTCTGAGCTTTTGATACTCTGAATGGAATTTTAAGGAGAAACTGTAAAAAAATTGAAAATACATATATCCCTCAGGGTATGTCTGCTTGTACAGTGCTTTTTATATTCATTACAAAATCGTAAGCCTTTAAAAAAGTAATATAAGTATATGGTAAAGCAAATTTAAATAGTAGTAAAAAGATAGAAAATGAGAAATAATGGCTCCCTTCTTATCTCACATCCCAACCTAAACCCCAGTTTCTGTCCTCAAATGTTAACAGTTTTATGACTTTCTCTAAAAAGTATTGTGCATGTGCCTGCATGTGTTATGTATATGCTTTTATATAAAGTATACACAAATGAGATCATACCAAACACACTGCTTTGCATTTTTGTTTCCTTCAAAAATTATCGTGGAGTTCTTGCCATACCCCACACACAGACCTATCTCATTGTTTTTAGGGCCCACTGCAAGGACATCCACTATGACAATTTACTTAAGCAATCCTCTACTGATGAATACTCATGTTGTTTTTAGTTTTTCTACATTTAAAAAAATCTTCAGAGAATATCTTGTTACAAATACTTTTGTATATTTAGAGAAGGGTATTACCCAAGTAGTTTCCTAGAAGTACAATTCCTGGGTACTTTATGTATAGGCACATAAAGTTTTAACAATATAACCATTGCCCTCCAATATGATTGAATCAGTTTATATTCCCACCAACAATGTTATGGGTGCTTGCTTCATATACCTGTCAATTCTGGCAGCAATAAATCTTTTAAAACATTTGCCAATCTAGTGGATCAAGAATATACCATTGTGGTTTTGATTTGCATTCCTTAAATTATAAGCAAAGTAGAGCATCTTTTAATTTACTTATGGAATATTTGTACTTGGTTTTCTGTGAATTGCCTATTTATCATTTGTTGCCTATCTTTCTCTTGATGTTGCCTTTTTCTACTTTTGTGTTCAGCAAATAGCAAGTTCCTACTACCTGGTGAGCACTGTGCTGGGACTAGAGCTCTAACGGCGAGGAAGCACCACTGCCTTTGCCCTTTTGGAGCTTAGGGTGTACTGGGAGACAGACATTATTAGAGCAAGTGAGAGAAGAGACAGGCTTGGACTGGGGGTGGGAGAAGACTGCTGAGGAGCTGACAGCCAGAAAACAAATAGGAGAAAGACAAACACCATATGATTTCACTTATATGTGGAATCTAATGAACAAAATAAACAAACAAAATAGAAACAGACTTATAGATACAGAGGGAAGGAGGGTTGGAGGGATGGGTAAAAAATGTGAAGGGATTAAACAACAACAACAAAACAAAAAAAAACACCAAAAAAACTCATAGACACAGACAATAGTATTGTGATTACCAGAGGGAAGCAGATGAGGGGAGGTAGGAAAGGGTAAAGAGGGGATAAATGGTGATGGAAGGAGACTTGTCTTGGAGTGGTGAAAACACAATACAATATTATAAATGATGTATTATAGAATTGTATACCTGAAACCTATATAATTTTATTAACCAATGTCACCCCAGCAAGTTCAATTTTTTAAAAAATAAAGGGAAAAAAAGAACAAATGGGACTGGAGGCTCAGGGAAGTATGTCTGGAAGAAGGCACAGCATTTTGGAGGGAACATGATGTGTTAGATGAGCTAAAAGAAGGCCAGCGAGCAGAGCACAGAGATGACAGTGATACAAGATGAGGTTGGACCACATCACCTACAGCCCTGGCCTCATTAATGATTGGTGTTTTTCCCTAGAGAAAGAGAAAGCCATTGAAGGATTTTGAGCTGTAGTTGGTGACCAAATCTGAATTCTTAAAAGATCACTCTTGCTGAAAAGAAGGGAAACAGAAAGACTAAGCTGAAGGCTTTTGAGTTAGTGCAGGTAAGCTCTGATAGTAGCTTGGCATTTGATTATGGTGATGGACAAGGAGAGAAGCAGATGGGTTCAAGAAACATGGAGGAGGACAAATAAATTTTGATGATGGATGGATAGAGGTGATAAGGAAGGGAGGAAGTATCCAGGATGATTCCTGGGTTTCTAATTAGATGATGGTACCATTTACTGAAACAAGAAACACTGGTAGATTTAGGGATGAGTTCAGTCTTAGACAACACATCTGAGTGAAGCTGTCAAGTAGGCAATTAGATACAAAAGTCTGGGAGCAGAGGAAAAGTCTGGATTGGAAACATAAATTTGAAAGTCACTGCACACAGTAATTAAAGCCATGGACATGGGTACAATGGCCCATGAATCCCTGGAAGAATGCTAATACTTAATAGCCCAGTAGAGAAAGATGAGATAGAAAGGAAAAACAGAAGCCTGAGAGCAGGTGGAAAGCAAGCCAAGTGTGGTATCCCAGAAACCAGTGAAAGAGTGTTTCAAATAGGATGGAGTTGTCAATAGTGCCAAATGTTTCTGAGATGTCTAGTAAGAGGCAGCCTGAAAAGTTCCCATTGGATTAGCAACATGACGGTCTTGGTGACATTAATATGAATTGTTTCATTAGAATAATGGGAGCAGAGGTCAAACAGGAAGTGATTGAGGAATGAATGGGAAATGAGGACATGGAAACACTGTATGGCCCACTCTTGAGAAGTGTGGTTTTTGATAGAAAACAGCCCAAACCTGTTCTTCCTCAGTGTCTATTCTTGACCCTTCTTTGCCACTCAATAAACTGAATTGGTTGTATAATTCAATGTTCCACAGCTGTGGTCTCTCAGTAGCCATGGCAACCAGGGGCAGAGTCTAGCGTGGAGGCTGCTTGGAAATTAGAGGTTCTTTCATCCCTTGGAGCAGCCTCCATTACAGAATCACTACTGAAACCAAGGTTAAGAAACAAAGAGTCCTGTCCTAGCCAGTTTGGCTCAGTGGCTAGAGCATTGGCCTGCAGAATGCAGGGTTCCAGGTTTGATTCTAGTCAAAGGCACATGCCCAGGTTTCCAGCTCAATCCCCAGTGAGGGATGTGCAGGAGACAGCCAGTCAATGAGTCGCTCTCATCATTGATATTTCTATCTCTCTCTCCCTCTCCCTTCCTCTCTGAAAGCAATAAAAATATATCTTTAAAAAGAAAAAAACAGAAACAAAAAGTCCTTATGTTTTAGAGACACCTACTGAAAAACATAAGGAAAAATGGAGTCTGGGGTTTGCAAAGTGAAGTAAGATAAGCCATGAATTGGTCATTATTGAAGCTGGGCAGTGGGTACCTGGATGTTTATTATATTGTTCTCAATACTGGTACTTGTGTTTGCATATACGTTTTCCACCATGCGTTGTAAAACATTACATTTAGGAACTCTGTAAGATGGAAGTTCAACGAGCCCAGGACCCACTGTTTACATGACACTTACAAAGGATCTCCTTTAGTCTGCCGTTGGCTTGTGGGCTTCAAGGTGCCACATGTCTAAGGAAGCAAGTCTGCTCTCATGTGCTGTCCCTTCTTCTCTCATTAACCCTGACTCCTGTTTCTTTCCTCTCCTCCTTTATTACCTCCCTGGTGAGTGTGGACTTCAAATCACAGTTCCATCACTTACCATCTCCATGAACTTGAACAAGGTCCCTTTGGTCTGTGAACCAAGTTTCTGAAAGATCAGGTTACTCATCTGCTTAACAATGTTTCAAGGATTAATTTTGATAATGTATGAGGAGGTATATAACATAGATCACAGAATTCAGGGAGGTAATAGAAATAAATGAAGCTGACCTGGTAGGAGAAAATTTTGCGAAACTGCTTGGCCTTTCTTTAGCTTTGCCACTTTTAGGAGACATACAAGTAGAAAAGTTATATGAAAAATTCATTCCATAAGAAACATTGCAATGCAAGCATGATCACAAATGAAATACATAATTCATACCCTATCTAATAAAAGAGAAACATGCAAATTGACCGTACCTCTGCTACACCCACAAGCCATGCCCACCAGCCAATCAGGAGTGAGTATGCAAATTAACCAAACAAATATGGCGGTGGCAACAGAGCTGGAGCAAGCAGGAGGCTTGGGTTGCCCCCGGTGGGTGATGGAGGAAAGCCAAGCTTTCCCTGCCCTGGCCTGCCCTGGCCTCAGCCCAAGGCTACAAAGTTTCAATTATAGAATATAAATAAATCCCAGATACCGGCTGCCAGCCTATGCTTGGGTTGCCAGGGAGGTGTGGCTGGCCTGCATACCACCACAGGCCCCTCTCCCAGGCCACCCCATACCCCAAGGGAACCCCCACCCTGATCCGGGACACCCTTCAGGGCAAACCAGCGAGCCCCCACCCGTGCACCAGGCCTCTATCCTATCTAATAAAAGAATAATATGCAAATTGACCATCACTCCAACACACAAGATGGCTTCCCCCATGTGGTCAAAGATGGCTGCCCCCATGTGGACACAAGATGGATGCCACAAGATGGCCAGCAGAGGAGGGCAGTTGGGAGGGACCAGGCCTGCAAGGGAGGGCAGTTGGGGGTGATCAAGCCTGCAGGGAAGGGAAGTTGGGGGGAACCCAGGCCTGCAGGGGAGAGCAGTTGCGGGGGAACAGGACTGCAGGGGAGGGCAATTGGGGGGGACCAGGCCTGCAGGGGAGGGCAGTTAGGGGTGACCAGGCTGGCAAGGGAGGGCAGTTAGGAGTGACCAGGCAGGCAGGGGAGGGTAGTTAGAGGCAAACAGGCTGGCAGGGGAGCAGTTAGGCATCAATCAGGCTGGCAGGAGAGTGGTTAGGGGGTGATCAAGCTGGCAGGCAGAAGCGGTTAGGGGCAATCAGGAAAGCAGGCAGGCGAGCAGTTGGGAGCCAGCAGTCCTGGATTGTGAGAGGGATGTCCGACTGCCTGTTTAGGCCAAATCCTATCGGGATCGGGCCTCAATGGGCAGTCGGATATCCCTCGAGGGGTCCCAGATTGGAGAGGGTGCAGGCTGGGCTGAGGGACACACACCCCCATGCACGAATTTTGTGCACCGGGCCTCTAGTTCATTCATTAATAAATGGGAAATAAACTGAGACTTCGCCTTAGTGGTGGGGATTAGGGCCAACCAGAGCATGCAGGCTCCATCAAAAAGGGGCAGTCCTCCATAGCTCTGATTGCTGCCTCAAGGGAATGGAGCCAATGTTAATGTGTCTTCTTATTTTACAAGACAAGGTAATACTCTAAATTTTTCATGTGAAATCTCCCAATTATTAAATTTAAGTTAAATTATATTTAAAAAATAATAATACGAAGGCCAAATTAAGCCCATCTGCAGGCCAAAATCCGCTACTGAGCTGCCAATGTGCAACCTCTCACCTCGATAATGGGATATAATAATTTCCCCTCACCTAACCACTCTCGCCCTTCATTTCTACGGTGGAAGAGATCGAAGTGGGTTGAAGAGGTGATGAAGCCCAAAGGGATGTGATTTAGACACCTCATCCTGCCCCAAGGCCTAGATCAGTGCCTGGAATATAGTGGATCCTGATGAAAAACTTAATGAAGCAGTATCTCAGTAATGGGCTGCCAGTTCAATTTCTTGTGCATACCCTGGGCTTACCTGAGAAACTGTGTCATTTCTCTCGACAGCCTTGCGAAGTCGTTCTGGCCGCTCCATCATCAATGGGAACTGGGCAATTGACCGGCCCGGAAAATATGAGGGTGGAGGGACGATGTTCACCTACAAGCGTCCAAATGAGATTTCGAGCACTGCTGGAGAGTCCTTCCTGGCTGAAGGTCCCACTAACGAGATCTTGGATGTTTATGTGAGTTTGTATGTTTCTGTTCTTGGGATTGTTTATCTTGTTGCTTCTAAGGACCACACTTAGAACAAATAAGCAACAAACCATTGCCCATTCTCAGTATGACCATCTGAGCAGAGTCCCTGGAGGTGCCCTTACATCTTGGCCTTCATCTTCACCATTCACCCCGAATGTGCCCAGCTCACAGAAACCTTAAACTCTACCAGATGCTTAGAACCCTCAGAGTTTATTGACCCAGTAAAACCAATTTTACTTGTTGAACCAAATCAGAGGCAAAACATATCCTTTATTTCATGAGCATTGGATCTCCTCCAGGCACTTTCCTCCTAATGCTAATTTGGCATGTTTTCTTTTTATGGCAAAAGAAAGCAAATGCCTAAATCAAGACAAGACCGCTCACAGTTCCCAGCCCTCTTCAAATTCTGTTAAAGCAGATGAAGACAGGAGAACTCCAGAGTGCTCCAGACGACCCAATAAAGCGCAAAGTAGCAATACAGAGTTTACTAGGCATTCCCTGCTTCACAGGGAACCTCAACTTACTTAACAAGAAAATCAATTATTAAGACACAAGGTAAAAATGGTCCTTGTTTTTGAAAGAAACACTAGAATCCAGTCTTCTTTAAAACATCAGGAAATAAAAGGTTACAGAAATAAAAGCTTGAAATCGGGTTTTATGATAGAAAGAATGAGCTTGCTTATAGATATGCATTCTCTTACAACCTCCAAAACCAGTACATGATGTGTGCTTTGCTAAGGTTTTATATATATTACTTCTCCAAATATAAATTTACATGTTTGTTCCTCTCAGGCCTAGTAGCTCATGGACTGAAAACAATAAAGAAAGCCTTGTTATAGTTAATTTTTTATATTCTTTTACACTGTCTGATGGGTTGTTGGCCTCTGGGTAGGTTTAGAATGGCATCAGGGATAAAAAGCCAGATTGTTAAAGGACCACTGTGGGTAGTCTAGGATGTGGTAGCCAACAATAATTTTCTAAATGGGACAAGGTTTGTACTGGCAGAACGCTCACGCAGCTCAAAAGGCATGGAAGAGGGAGAGAGAATTTCCAGCCACAAACCAATTGTCGAATTGTGTGAAAGGAGAAGTAAATGAGGGGATGAGGGGTGGACTGCAGGAACCTGAGGTCATAACACTGTCTCTCAGAGCTCTGTGTGCACCACCATGGTTTCTGAGTGTACAAAGTCCACCGGGTAATGTATAAAATGGAGGCCTCATTTCACATGCAGGGAAGACGTAAGAGATAAAGGCATAAATGGACATAATAGACATGTTCAGGAACCAAACTGCTTGAAGCTTAAAAGACTTAAGAGATCATCTGTGATTCCAACTTATTCTCCAGATGAAGAAATAAAAAACTGAGATTAAGGGACTTGATCTAGGTTACACAGCTGGTCAACAAGAGAGCCCCTGAATGAAGCAGTAGAGACAGAAATACCAGGATGTGGCAGTGTCTCCTTGCCTGACTCAATTTACTCAGTAAATCCTCGTTCCGCTGGTGAACTGAGCCCATCGCCCTGCTGCCCACCAGGAAAGCCATGGGCGTTTGTGCTCCAGAACCAAAGAGAGGGTTTTATTCTGCTGGACCATGCTGATTTATTTTTTCTTTTGCCCCAGAGAAGTCTCATTGCTGACCTGCACAGCCCTGTGCAGCTTCTGGCTTGCTGTTCTACTTTTGTCATCGATTCCTAAGAGAATAGGACCTAGGGACAATTACTTCCCTTATACCTGTTTTCCTGACCCCATCTCTTTGTGGTCTGGAGCTTTCTATGGATGAGAAGGGGAGAAACCCAAGAGTCAAAGAGAAAGAGGCTGTGGGCAGGCCTTTCCTGAGCCAGCCTCACTGGCCAGGTAGAAACGTTGAGAGAACCTAAAATTGGATCCAGCTGGCTCTGCCAGAGGTGGGCCCTTTGCTCGGCTCTCTTGCCACCTAGTGTTCAAACAGGTTCTCTGTAGTGTCAACATGTATCTGCTTGGACACTCTGAGAGCACTAAGCAAAATCTAAACCCTGGTATAGGATGGTTGGGAGCCAACAAAAAGGTTCCACTCATTGCTCCCGTCTTCCTATTTGGAACTTACAAAATATTCACTTTCAGCCTAGTTTTCTTTTGAGTTTTTCATTCTTCTAAAGCAAATAACAAAAAGCCATCTGGAAATAGCTTTAATAGCTATTAGTTTAATCTGTCGCAGGTTCACTAATATTATTAGATGTGAATCAACCCCCTCATTTATAGATCCTGTCACTTATTCCACTGAACCCAATGGATGTGCGTGCCAGCCTAGTGACACTGACTTTTGTGTTGTCAGATGATACACCAGCAGCCTAACCCAGGAGTCCACTACGAGTACGTTATCATGGGGACGAATGCCATCAGCCCACAAGTGCCACCTCACAGGAGACCAGGTAAAATCCCTTGTTTTGCTGCCAAGCACTCGGGTCATTTCTCTTTATTTATTTTTATTTTTATTTTTATTTTTAATTTCAGTTCAAACTCATTTCCTTTTTATTAAAGTTCAAGTTACCATTACATGGTTTGGTACTCAGTAAAGGAAAACTTGTCCAAATAGGTAATATGTTATCATCAGTATTTCTAGGTGATTGTTTATGCTCTAGTATTATCAGTAAATCCTTGGAGAGCCTATTGCTAGGGTTTATACTTTGTCAAGGTCCAGCTCCTCTGGAGTGAAGATTCCCAGTGCATTTAAAGTCAGTCTAAGTTCCTGGATGACATAAGGGTAGGTTTTCTTATGCAGTCCTGCTTTGTCCTTAACAACCTCTAGGATGCTAACCACACTAGCAAAGTCATTTAACCATCTGCATGCCTGCAAAGCAGCATCAATGATTTGGGGTTCTGGAGCCAGATCATAGCCAACAAGTATGTTCATCCCTTTATGCAATTCCCAGACATCAATACCTGGCTTGTTAAAGTATGTCACCCAGTGAGCATCAAATTCCTCATCTGTCTCATGTGACCCATGGGAGTATTAGCCAACTGATAGCCCGGGGACAGGACAGGAGCCGGGCAGGGTACAGGAGGGCTCAGTGGAGAGGGGCACCCAGCATGCCAAGACAGGGGAGTACAGGCTAAGGCTGAAAGTTGGGTCATTTTCTTTTAAAGCCCCTTCCCTCTTCTTCTGTGCAGCTACCCTCTATCTCTAAATCAGCACAGAGAAAACCCAGGGACACATGCTTCAGAGTCAGTGGCCCAGATGTCACCACTTATCTGAGCCTTTGCTGATTCAAAAAGAAGTGAACACCTGGGTCTTTTTCTCCAGGTCCTCATTTTGAAATGCTTTATACTGGTTTCTTATTGTTGCCATAATAAATTGCCTCAAGCTTAGTGCCTCAAAACAACACAGATTTACTCCTTTACTGTTCTAACAGTCAGAAGGCCAACATGGGTTTGATGGGCTAAAATCAACGTATCGTTGCCATGTCCCCTCAGAGGCTGTAGGAGAGAGAGTTTCCTTGCCATTTTTCCAGAGGCCACTTGCTTTCCTTGGTTCACGGCCCCTTCCTCCATCCTCCAGGCCAGCTGGGTAGCCTTTCACATCTCTTTCTGGCTCTCACCCTCTGCTTCCATCATCACATCTTTTTCCCTGACACTCACCCTCCTGCCTCTTTCTTATAAGGACCCTTTCTGGGGCCACCCTGATAACCCAGGATAATCTCTCCACTTTAAAATCTCAATCACATCTGCAAAGTCCCTTTTGCCATGTAAGGTGACATATTTCAGGCTCCGGGGATTAGGACACAGACATCTTCTGAGGGCCACTGGTCTTTTTGCCAGTGCTTTTCTATTAGCCCCCTTTTGCTTCTGTTAACACTACGTTGACCTATCAGAAAAGAATACTGAATTCACACCTAGCAACCTGCCTCTTCCCTGGGTCTCTGCTGATGGACAGGGCAGGCAGCTTTTGTTCAGGAATGGCACGCACTTGGGCTCTGCAGATGTTTCTTTACTGAGTGCTGATGGAGCCCACCACCTGAATGGAGACTGTCTTTTCCATCTTTCAAACAGAAAGGTCTGCAGAAATATTAATGATGATAGTTGCTCACACGCACTGGGTCCTTGCTGTGTGCTGGACACTGCTGATCCCTTCACATAAATTAATTCACCCAATTTTCACCATAGTGCTCAGAGGAACGTACTGTTATCAGCCTCATTTTAGCAGTAAGGAACTGAAAGCTTAGGGAGATTAGGTTCTTACCCAGATCTCACAGTGACTTCAGGCCAGCCTGTGTGACTAGCCCTGTGCTTGTTATACTGCCTAGAGGCAACCTGGTCCAACGCCTGTCCTACAGAGTGAGGGGACAGGTGTGAGACCTGGCACATCCATTCTTCCCTGGGCTGCCGATCAGATAATAAGATTACCTGATTGTCACTGGCCACTGGGAGACAACAGCCTGGCGTGTGTCAGACACATAGGGTACATGTGTTGTTCAAACTCCAAGTTAGCGTACCCAATCTGACAGATTTTTTAAATCATTTCCAGGAGCAATACACAGTCTGAGAATCAAGTCCAGATGGCAAACTATTAATGCTTACTTATAAGGGCAATTGGACAGACTACTTGAAATCATATAGGATATTGATGATTGATAACAAGTCTAATGGGTTTCACCTAACAGGTAGCATGGAGTTCTGGGATCCATTGCCTGGGGCAGGGCAGGCCCAGAAGGGGTCATTTGTAAAAAGTTGGTGAGGAAGGGCATTCTGGACGAGGCTTCATCCTCCATATCAACTGAGTCAGGAGGACAGAGCCTGAATCCAACTCTGCCACTTTCCTGCTGTGCATGCTCAGGCAAGTCAGTAACTTCTCTGAACACATTTCCTGTCTAAAAACAGAGTGAAAAACTACACTCAAAGGTTTGATTTTTGAGGGGGGCAGCAAGGAGGGAACTTAATAAACTAGGCATCAATCCTAGTGCCCAGTACATACAAAGTACTCAAAAGTGTGTTTTGCTGATAACATCTTGGACAGTCTCATTTATATTAATATGCCTGGTTTTGACTCTGTTATTTTTAATTTGCATGTCGTATTTTAAACCACGAAGTATTGTAAGTAGCCAACTAGATAAGAATGTATTGGTAAAGAGGCAAAGAAAGCCCTATGTTTTAACTTGATTTAACAGTAACTGCAGAATTTGCCTCCTTATTTTGTAATAAACTAATATGTGCTTGGATAAATGTTGCCAAATTGCTGTCCAAAATTTGCATTTTATTTTCAGACTCCTTTACAGTGTATGAGAATGTGTTTTCAGGAACCTTCAGCAAGGAGTGTAGGGATTAAGGGTTTCCAAGGTCTGTAATCTTTATTGTTAGGCAAATACATTTGTTGTTCTTGCTTTCACATGTAGTTCTTTAATTATGAGTGAAGTTGAGCACTTTTTTTCTCATTTTTAAAATTTATCTTTATTGTTTAAAGTATTACAGATGTCCCCATTGACCCCTTCCACCCTGCCCTGTCTGCCCCTCCCCCCTCACACTATTATTGTCTGTGTCCATGGGTTATGCATATATGCATATAAGTTCTTTGGTTAATGAAGTTGAGCACTTTTATCTGACTTTTGTCTGCTTGTATTTCTTTTTGGGTAAATTGTCTCTCCCTGGCCCTTGCCTACCTTTCCCACTTGGATGTTCATCTTTTTTCTTATTTGTTTTAAATAATGTTTTAAACGTTAAAGAAATTTGTGTCTGCTTATTTTAAATATGTGTGCTATGAATTAGAAATGATCTCATGCTACCTGATTTCAAATGTTGAAGCAGTTTCCTCTTTAGGACTCACCCTCCAAACTGAACTTCCTTCTGTGTGCACTCTGACCTCTCCCAGGGAAGCCCTTCCAGGGCCAGCTCCTCTCAGAGGGGAGGAGTCAAGAGTCAGGAGAAGAGAAGGAACGGACTGAGGAGAAGGAAGTCTTGCATGGTGGGGCACCAGAAATATTCACCTCAGAATCTGCACAGACCTTCTCAGCCAGGAGTCCAGATAGATTTTCTTCCCACTGGCCAGGCAATTTGGTTCTACCAGCACCACAGCCCCCACGACGAAGCCGAGATCACAACTGGAAGCAGCTTGGGACCACAGAATGCTCCACAACCTGTGGGAAAGGTGAGTGCCCAGGAGACAGGTGTGTGTGTGTGTGTGGTGGGGGGGGGGGGTAGAGGGGGAATGAGGAGGGGAGGGGCAGGGACATGAGCCAGGCCCTGCGATGGCTCACTAGTGTGAGGTTGTGTGGGGGGTCCCCAAGATCACCCTCAGGTTGGACTTATGAGACAGAAAAGCTGTTGTGCTCATGGTTACAACTTATTACAATGAAAAAATATAGGTTAGAATTGGCAAAGGGAGACAGAAAGCTAGAGATAATTACACATCAAGGCCAAAACCATTTTAGCGAGGACCTGTCCATGACACAATAGAGGTAAGCAGTATGAAAGTTAATTGACACAGGAACCCAAGATCAAAATGTATTTTTTACTGAAATAGCCTGCCATTTAGGTTATGGTGTGATGCCTGTTGCAGGAACCGGATATACTCAGAACCAGGTGGAAACAAGGGAAAGTTATAAAAAGGATAAAAATAGTTGTCATGTGGTTTTACATCGAGGGTGGCATGTGTAGATTCTCCTCCATTTCATGTCTTTAAAGATAGCCTAGCCCAGCCCTCTCTGGAGATGGTCAGACATTGCTTTGTGGACATAACAGATGAGGACAAAAGCATGTGCCATTAGCCAGCTCACCCTCATGCTGCTCACACAGTCTGCTTACTTACTCATCCAAGAGGCCATTCAGCAGGTCTCCTCTGTTCTGTACCAGACGTGATGGCAGGACCCTGTATACAAAGGTTCTGCTTATCTTGCCTCCCTCGACACCACTCCAGTCTTCATGGTTCACACTGAAGTAAAAATCTACCACCCTTACTGTTCTCTGGTATCTTGTGGGCACTCTCCTGCTTGCACTTCACCATCTAGCTCAGACATCACCTCCTCTGTGAAGCTTGCCTGATTCTGTAAGGTAGAGGTAGGCACTTCTTCTCTGGACCTCATGGCAATTTGGGACACAGTTCTTTTTGTCCCAGCTCTGCTTGGCCTGGCTGTCTCCATGAGTGTACACTTTGCAACCTCTGCAGCTGGTATCAGGCTTGCATGGTGGGGCAGTAGGTACTCCTCAAGTGCTTCTTGAATGAATGGCAATATATATATATTAGAGGCCTGGTGCATGAATTCGTGCATGGATGGGTCCGGCCAGACTGGCGAAGGGGAGGGGACATGGGCAGTTGGCTGGCCTGCCTGCTGGTGGAACTCCTGGTCAAGGGGACAATTTGCATATTAGCTTTTTATTATATAGGATATACACTGAGTGGCCAGATTATTATATATCCTTATACACACACACACACACACACACACACACTAATAAAAGAGATACATGCAAATTGACCATCACTCCACTACGCCCACCAGCCAATCAGAGCGAGTATGCAAATTAACCCAACAAAGATGGCAGCCGCCACGGAGCTGGAGTGAGGAGGAGGCTTGGGTTGCCCCCGGCTATGGAGGAAGCCAAGCTTCCCGCCACCCTGGCCTGCCCTGGCCTCAGCCCAAGGCTACAAAGTTTCAATTATAGAAGATAAATAAATCCCAGATACCTGCTTCCAGCCGGCCCTGGCCTATGCTTGGGTCACTGGGGGGCGTGGCCGGCCTGAAAACCACCACAGGCCCTCGCCCAGGCTGCCCCACGCCCCAAGGGAACCCCCACCCTGATCCGGGACACCCTTCAGGGCAAACCAGACGGCCCCCACCCATGCACCAGGCCTCTATCCTATCTAATAAAAGAGTAATATGCATATTGACCATCACTCCAACACACAAGATGGCTGCCCCCATGTGGACACAAGATGGCTGCCACAAGATGGCCAGCAGTGGAGGGCATTTGGGAGGGACCAGGTCTGCAAGGGAGGGCAGTTGTGGGCAATCAGGCCAGTAGGGGAGAGCAGTTGGGAGGGACCTGGCCTGCAAGGGAAGGCAGTTGGGGGCGATCAGGCCAGTAGGGAAGGGAAGTTGGGGGGGGGGGGGGGACCCAGGCCTGCAGGGGAGAGCAGTTGTGGGGGGGAGACCAGGCCTGAAGGAGAGGGCAGTTAGGGGTGACCAGACCTACAGGGGAGGGCAGTTGGGGGGGACCAGGCCTGCAGGGGAGAGAAGTTTGGGGGGACCCAGGCCTGCAGGGGAGGGCAGTTGGGAGGGACCAGGCCTGCAAGCGAGGGCAGTTGGGGGTGATCAGGCCAGCAGGGGAGGGCAGTTAGGGGTGATCAGGCTGGCAGGGGAGGGCAGTTAGGGGCAATCGGGCTGGCAGGGGAACAGTTAGGCATCAATCAGGCTGGCAGGGGAGTGGTTAGGGGGTGATCAGGCTAGCAGGCAGAAGCAGTTAGGGGCAATCAGGAAGGCAGGCAGGCGAGCAGTTGGGAGCCAGCAGTCCTGGATTGTGAGAGGGATGTCCGACTGCCTGTTTAGGCCAAATCCTACCGGGATCGGGCCTCAATGGGCAGTCGGATATCCCTCGAGGGGTCCCAGATTGGAGAGGGTGCAGGCTGGGCTGATGAACACCCCCCCATGCACAAATTTTGTGCACCGGGCCTCTAATATATATATATATATATATATATATATATATATATATATATATATATATACACACACACACACACACATATATATATATGTATGTGTGTATATATATAATATTATACACACACACACACACACACTGAATGGCCAGATTATTATGCATTCAGAGATCATAATAATCTGGCCACACAGTATATATATATTAGCTGTTAGAAAAGAAATAAGGATAGCATTTACATCTTCATTACATCCTGGATATACAAATCTGTTATTGCCTTTGCCCATGTTCTATCAGTAACGTAAAGAATGTGGATTTATGTATTCAAAACTGAAGAATCTCTTTCTTTTAGATTTCCATATTATTTTTATTCATGTTCTGAGATAGTCTTTCTCCTTTGCATTGTGGGGACACACCTGCACACACTTCACCTGTGCACTCTGCCTAAAATGACATGTTCATCCTCTTCTTTATCCTGATAAACTGCACTGATTCTCAGGCCAAAGAGCTACTGAAGAAGTGTCTTGGAAATAGAAGAAAAACAGAGATGTCTTATTCCTCTAACACTCCCTTCTTGCCTTCCCCTAGCCCCCCTTTTTCTCCCGTGTGACAAATGGCAGTAGCCCATGGATGGCCCTCCTTTGCTCCCTTGAAGGTTTGCTCCCAGACATCGAAAGTCTCAGTCAAAGGTGAAGGGCAGGTGAGGCACTGTGAAAGTACCAAACGCTTAGCTCATCTCACGGACATCAGCAATCATCTCACGGACAAGAGTGTCGTGACAAGAAAGTCTGAGTCTGCCAGTGCTATACAGCTCTTTTCTGGACAATCCAAGTCCATTCCCCTTGTGACCTCATCATTTTTCCCCACACTGACCCTCTCCCAAACTCTTCTCCAGTGCTTCACACATTTCTATGCCTATCACATTAAAATTTCCCTTTCTGTAAATGTCAGAGGAATGATATCATCATCGCAGAAGGGGCCCTGTCACGGGCATTCAGGTGTGCCCTGTACTCCATCCAGTCATTGCTAAGACTTCTATCTGGTCAAACTCTTGGCCTGATTGGTTGGTACCTGGAGTCCCACTCTGGAGTTATTTATTTTCTTCTTGCTCCTTATTTTGTCCATCTCTCCATAATGCCTTACTGACCTCTGCCTGTGGTACAGTGTCCTGTCCAACTTAACGTACTTCTGTTTTGATCAGTACATCCAACATATAACCCAACCAAACTGATCCCAGGTTCTTCCTGCTGCCTGAAGCCCAGCCAGCACCTGACTTCACCACCCTATTCCCGCTTGAATGGCATGCTGGAACAGTGAAGAGATGGCCAGGTTTCTCCCTTGCTGCAGAGATCAAAGTTGACCCAAAGAAAGAAACCATCTTGGTCACTGGAGTCAAGAATTATAGATCTGATATTTTCTCAACAACAGAGAAAGAGGGAGAGCCTCTGACTTTATTTCCTCAGCTAAACGTTGGAGCTGGACCATGGACAAGTGTGCTGTAAAGGTGGTGAGAGGGTGGGGAGGGCAGGCAGAGGCCATGTGCAAACAGCCCAAGCGGGACCCACCTTTGCAAGACACAGAGCATTCCTATGGTAGTCCACGTCCTTTTCCCTAGATATACTAAACGTCCCTCTCACTTGGATGCCAAGTGGTTGGGATAGTTACTATTTCCAACCCACAAACTTTAAGTAGAGAAGTTAAACCCATGTGGTCTGAAGGAAAAGGGATAAGCTAAAAAATAGACTTTTACTTGATCCCTTAATAGCTGAGTCCCAAATGGATACCCTTAAAGCCATGCACTGAATCCACTCACCTTTTAACTGAGAACAACGTGCTTAATGTTTGTTGACTTTAATTGAAGATCCTTCTTAAATGGAAGCAGATATATCGCTGGACCAAACTTAATTCCACAAAAGTTTTTGCTTCCTATTAATTTTACAATCAGTACTGCTTTTTGCTCAGCTAATAACTATGCTTAATTGGAATGTTACTTTAAATAATGGCCTCAAGTTATAGCTACATTGTAAATTTTTACTGCCAGAGTACTTTAAGCAAGTGTATGTTTCAGATTCAAAACTATCTTACAAACTGTCCAGTTTCTTACAAAACTACCCTCTGGCTCAGTGTCATATAAACCAGCTTAAAGAGGCATTGAACCACTGCTCATGGCTGATGAAATATTGAGACACATATTAAAAATTATTCCTCTAACTACAACTAAAATTGTAGCAAGGTGGAAGCTCAGAAACTATAAATGCCTGGCCAATCAGCAGCAGAGCTGAGACAGAGCTGTAGAATAACGATAGTGCTGTGCGGGGCAGGAGCTGTGTGGTGGTCTAGCCTGGGGGTTGGGCAGCTCTTTGTGAGGACGCGTCTTACTCTTCCAGCAGTTGGGGTGCAGGTTCAGCTGGTCATATTTCTCACTTTGTTTGTTCGTTTGTTTGTTTGTTGTTTTTTATTTATTTATTTTTTTACGTATGTGTCCTTATTTCCCTATTACCCCCCACCCCCCACTCATGCCCCACCCCCCTGTTGTCTGTGTCCATTGATTAGGTTCATGTGCATGCACACAAGTCCCTTGGTTAATCTCCCCCCCTTACTCCCCCCGGCCCCCACCTTCCCTGAGGTTTGACGTTCTGATCAACGTTTCTCAGTGTATGGATCTGTTCTTGTTCATCAGTCTATGCCGTTCATTATATTCCACAAATGAGTGTAAACTTTCCTTCGTGATACTTCGGTGCTGCCACCAGGGGGTAGCAAAGGAAGGAAGGCAGAATTGTGCATTGGCAGGTTTTTAGTTGTTTTGAGAGCTAGAAATTCCACTTAACAAATTCTTTTTTCCCCAAAATAGATTTATAAATTTTAAGACAATGAAACTAGGCTTTGTGTGGGGTTTTTTTAATACAAAAATCTGAGGCAGTTAGTATAATTTTTTAAGCAAAGTAGTAAAAATAAATATTAGACTGCTAACAAATATTCACTCAACAAACTTTTACTAAACACCTACTACTCTGCTGGGTACTGGGGATACAGAGATGCCCAGAACTAGTGCTGTCCCTCAGAAGCTCACTGTCTCATGGAAGCAGACATATACTCTTAAATAACTAAAATACACCGGACCAGGACATTAGAGGAAAGTGTCAAATGATTTACATAGGGGAAGCCAGCCACGCTTCTAGTCTTTCTTGAACCTTCTTATTTCTCTGCTCCAGCCTGGTGCTTGCAGGCCAGTTTGTTGGGCACTTTTGTTCTGGTTCAGCGACTTGGACAGCCCCCTCCCTTCAAGATCCAGGTGCAAACAGGTTCCCCATTGAACCCTTTCTCTGGGATGCAGCTGGAGCCCTTTCGGCCCCTTTCGATTTGATGTCTCCAGAAGACGTTCAAGAAGTTATTGTTTGTGCTTGTTTTATAATCTCTCCCCCGCATAGTGATATAAGAAACTATTGTGGAAATTGTTTTTTATCTGCCTTTGAGCATTTCAAACCATGTTCACCAATAAACTGTAAGTTCTTTGAGGGCATAACTATTCCTGCTCTCCTTTGCACCCACAATGCTGAGCAAAGCCCTCGCGTGGGAGTGTGCACGTGGATTGTTCTGTTTCTGTGGTCTCTTCAGCAGCACTTGGGCCTCTGTGCATCTCCCCCGCAAACCAACATTCAGGTGTGCGGGACTGCCCTTCAGACATTCTCCTTGTCCTTCTAGGGTCACAGTACCCCATTTTTCGCTGTGTGCACAGAAACACTCATGAGGAGGTTCCTGAGAGCTACTGTGACTCCAGCATGAAGCCGACCCCCGAGGAGCAGCCCTGCAGCATCTTCCCTTGCCCAGCCTTGTAAGATGCCCTCCCTGCTTCCTTCCCCATTATCACATCACTTCCAGCTGCTTGTGCGTAGGACCTTGGTAGCAGATATTGTCTCATTTTTAAATCAGTCCACATCTGGTTTAGAAACATGAGACTTGATCTCTGCATAAGATGCAGTCTGTTTAGCACGAGCACTTGTCTTTCAGGGTCATCACAGGAGCCTGTAGCCTTAGCAGGTCAGCACACGCCCAGGAGCCCGCCATTTTGGGAACTGGAGCAATTAGGGTTTCGCTTGATAAGGAAAACACAGAGGGAAACGGAGAACTCCAATCCAGGGTAGTCAGTGCCGTAGGAGAGCGGTGGACGGGGGATAATGACAGGCACACTGCATCTGCCCGGAGAAACCGGGAGCCCTCGGAGAGGCCTTGGACTGGTTCTTGAATGACAAATAGGACCCTTTCAGAAGAACATGGGGACAGGGCCCAAAAGGTATCAAAACTTAATTCTCAAAGTAATAAAAACATGTTTTCACCCGAACACCTGATGAGCAGCGTGGCACAGGAGGAAATATGAGACTGATGTGTAATTAGTTCGTGGGAAATAAAGAATGCTGGGCTAAGATTTCTAAGTTAGTTCCAAAATGGGTTAATGTCCTACAGGTTAATGGAACTAAACTTTGGAGTTTGTTTTTTTGTGGGGTTTTTTACTAGATGAATTTGTACCTTCTCATTTTTCTTGAATTGCATATACTCACTGGCAAACAGCATGTTAATTTCTTTAGAGTCAGGTGGCCCTTAGGTGGACGGGTAAGCAATGCCCTGGGAGTCGGGTCACCCCGAGGATTCTGATGGTTCTGTGTGCGTCAGCTCAGCTCCTGCCCTCTTCCTGCTGACTGAAGTGACCTGTCCCTGTCCCTCTCTCCTCCTTGAGCCAGCTGGGACATCGGGGAGTGGTCAGAGTGCAGCAAAACCTGCGGCCTGGGCATGCAGCATCGCCAGGTTCTGTGCCGCCAGGTGTACGCCAACCGGAGCCTGACGGTGCAGCCCTACCGCTGCCAGCACCTGGAGAAGCCCGAGACCGCCAGCACCTGCCAGCTCAAGATCTGCAGCGAGTGGCAGATCCGCACGGACTGGACCTCGGTACGCGGGGTGGGGCTCTGCTCTGGCGCACCCCTCCGAAGCCCACACCTCGCGGGCCTCCCCTCTGAGACCTGACTGGGAAGGGCCCGGGTTCCCCGGGTCAGAACCTGCCCGCCGGCCCCGGGGCCACTTGTGGGAGCCGTGGCGCTGCCCTTGGCCCATGGCTCCCCCGGCGGGGGCCCGGGGAGCCTGGAGCAAGCGCCCTGGTCTCCGGGCGCCCCGGCGGAGGGGAGGTCGGCAGATTCTGGTGGAGGCGTCCCCGTCTCCCCCTTTCTGGTGGCGGGCGGCGGCTCGGGAGGACAGGGAAGGCTAGACGCCAAGGGAGGTCTGAGCGGGAGGGTTGGGAGATGGCCAGGGCGGGGCTCTCCCGAGGCCGCCCCGCGCGGGTGTCCCCGGCCTGGGGGGCGGGGGGGCGGGGCGCCCGGCCGCCCGCTGACCCGCCGCCGTGTCGCAGTGCTCGGTGCCCTGTGGAGTGGGGCAGAGGACCCGCGAGGTGAAGTGCGTGAGCAACGCTGGCGACGTGGTTGGCGACGCGGAGTGCAACCCGAGGCTCCGGCCGAGCGACGCCGAGAACTGCGACCCGGGGCCCTGTGCGAGGAGCTGGTTCCTCACCGCGTGGGGCGGCAGGGTGAGTGCGGCCTCGGCCGGCGGCGGGGGCGTCCCAGGCGCCCGAGCCACAGCGGGTGGAGTGCGAGCCAAGAACGCCGGGGGTAACTTCTGCCTCGGGGAGGCCGGCCTCCGGCCCTCCGTGAGCCCGCACGGTGCCCGGGGCCGGCAGCGGGCTGGGCGGCCTGGACCCCGCGAGTCTGCGGGGCTCCGGGGGCGCCAAGGCCGTGGGCTCGGGAGACGCTCCCGAGCTCCCAACCCGCCCCGCAGTGTCCTGCGGACCACGGGCGGACAGCACAGGCCCTGCCGCCGGGAGGAGGGAGGCCACGGCAGGGGGCGCCCCCCCCCCGACTCCGCGCGGCCAGTGCCACCGTGGACCGGCGCTGAGGGTGCGGAGCAGGACCCTGCGGGCGTCCACGCGGGTGCCCTTCCCAACAGCACAACGAAGCAACCGGCCCGCGGGAGCGCTGTCGGGAAGGGAAGGGGGGCAAACCCGTGAGCGCAGCCCCCACCCCGCATCCAGACACCCTCTGGGAGATCCAGCAGGCGCTTATCTCCTGGCTTCCCGACACCTTGTGGCAAACAGCCCCTGCCCCTCAGCCCCAGCCAGTCCCCAGAGAGAGGCCCCTGGGGAACGCACCGAGCCCTCAGGGCAGCCCCTGCGCCTCAGGCCCAGCGCCGGACCCTCCCAGGCACCACCCTGGCCAGCAGGACAGGGCCAGCCAAAGGGTGCGTCACTCACACCGCCGCCCCTACGGCTGAGTCCAGCCGAGCTCGCCCAGCTGCTTGCGTTCCGCCCCTTCCCCTCCCGGCAAGCTCAGGGCCCCCGGCCTGGCAGAAGCGGTGCGGGGGGTCAGGGGTCACTTGGGCGCCTCCCTTGCCGAAGGAGGAGTCCTCGATAGCGCCCCTGACATAAGTCCGATCCCTTTGTCAGAAATTCCCTGTGTGTTAATAGGCCAGTGGCATCTGCGTCTGGTACAGCCCGGTGTCAGGCTTGCTTCCACACTGAACCCAGGTTTTTCTTGCCAGCTCCCAGCAGGTCCTGTCGGAAGTGCGTGCACTGTCCTTACACGGCAGTCCCACAGATACTGGGGAGCCTCTTCCACTTTTTCTCCAGGCTAAAAATTCCTACTTCCTTCAACTGATTTTGTCTTTCCAGATTTCTAGCCAGAATTTGTTTGTACTCACAATAAACCTGCCTAACTTAGTGTATAAGCAAATTAATGAAAACAATGATACTGGACCTTCTTTTTATATTGGAAAGATGTTTTTGAAAATAGTTCATTTTTCTGCTCATACAGTAATATAAACTATTATAAAGAATATGAAAAGAATCTCACAGTATACCTATAATCTCTTCAATCTAACAATTTAAGATTTTTAAGCTACACTGACAAGCTTTTTTCTACTCATACATACTTTGCATATATAGTATTTTGTATTCATATATATGTTTTAAGGATATAATAATAATATATGTATAATTTGTTAAGCTGATTTTTTTCACTTTTCTATTGTAAGTATTTTATGGGATTAAAAACCTTGAAAGCATGTTTTTTAAATTAGAATAAGCTATTGTATGATTATTATAATTGAACTAATAATACCCTATTTCTAAATTATTGAGGGCATTTTTTTACTATTTTTAATAATATTTCAGTAAATATTCTTTTTTTTTTTCATTGATTTCAGAGAGGAAGGGAGAGTGAGAGAGAGAGATAGAAACATCAATGATTGGAGAGAATCATTGACTGGCTGCCTCCTGCACACCTCACACTGGAAATAGAGCACACAACCCAGGCTTATGCCCTGACCGGGAATGGAACCGTGACCTTCTGGTTCATAGGTCAATGCTCAACCACTGAGCTCAGTAAATATTCTTATGTATAAATCTTTATATGCACTTTTCTTTGTTTTCCTAAAATAATGTTTAGGAAGTAGAATTATTTGACCAAATGCTGTGAACTCCTTTAGAACTCTTGACATATTTTGGCAAATTTCTCTCCAGAGGATTATTTCAATTTAGAATCTCCCAAGCAGCAACCGAGATCGCTTTTATAATTCTTTTATTTCACTGATTCTTTACCGTTTTTAATTCCATCTCTCTACATTTGCCAGGCTCTGAGAAAAGCATTGGGCTCAGAATAACCTGTGTACAAAGAAAAAAGCAACTACGTGGAGGAAAATTGCAATGCTTCATTCCTCTGTGTGTCTCCCATATTTCCTTAGGACAGTAAAACTCTACAAGTAAATTTACAAGGAATTCCACACTAGCTATTTTCCCTCAAATAAAGACTCTCTGCTTTGTATTTTAACATAAGTACTTGTTGGATCTAACCCTTGTCTTAGAATTCCAAATAGAGCAAAGAATGAGTACTTTACTAGTATTCTTCCATTTAGAGAACATTTTTGCTTTTTTGGAAAAGTTGTGTTAAGCCATGTAAGTATCCTATGTATGATATAAGTAAGTTTGCTTTATTGACCCCCAAAATAGATCATTGCTCCTGATTATTTTGAGTAGATGAATGGGGAGGGGTGCTATTGTGTTTAAGGGAGGGGAATTGCTGTTGGCACCCTTTCCGCAGGAATTATTTCTTACTAGAGGCCTTACTAGAAATTCATGCAAGAGTAGGCCTTCCTTCCCCTGGCTGCTGGCACCAGCTTCCCTCTGGCACCCGGTACTCGGGCTTCCCTCACAGCCCCGGCTTCGTCCGGAAGGATGTCCAGTCTAAGTAGTATATTATGCTTTTATTATTATAGATTATTATAGATGAGACCTTGAGCAAGCTGCTGACTCCCTGCCTCTCAGTTTCCTCCTCTGTAACATTGCTGAGTTAGCAAGAAAGGAATCACCTTTCAAACTATGACCTAAGTGAGACTGGCAGGCTAGGAGGGTTTCCTGTGGGCTGTTTTCTTCTTCATATCAGCATGAAGCTTCCATCAAAACCCAAACTGATGGGGTTCTGAGAGCCTGGGATTAGTGAACACGTGGAGATGGGGGGAGAGTGATGAACCTGGAGAGGGCATGGAAGCTCAGCACCCCTTCCCACATACCTTTCCCTGTGCTTCTCTTCCATCTGACTCGTCCTGGGTTATATCTTTGTATAATAAACTGGTAAAATGTTTCTCTGAGTTCTGTGAGCTGCTGTAGCAAAGCAATCGAACTGAGAAGAAGAGTCTTAGAAACCTCGGACTTTTAGCCAGTTGGTCAGAAGAACAGGTAAAAAACTGGACTTGGGATTGGCTGCTGAAGTTGGGGGTGGGGCAATTGCCTGTGGAATCTAATGCCATTTCCAGGTAGTGTCAGAATGGAGTTGAATGGCAGGACACCCAGCTGGTGTCGGAAAATGGTTTGATGGTGTGGGAACCCCACACACACATTGAAATTGGCACCAGAATACCAAGAGCATCCTGTTGTCCAATTTAAAATTAATTGGTCTCTGCCTAAACAAATTGAGATTGTAAACTCAATCTGAACCTTCTCTTCAATGTCTAGGGTAATATGTATAGTTTTTCTGACTTGATGACTCACCTTAAAAACATCCTTGCAGCTATTTTTAAAAATTTTATCTTTATTGTTGAAAGTATTACAGATGTTCCCCTTTCTCCCTATTAACCCCCTCCACCCCGCACCAGCCCCCACCCAGGCCTTCACCACACTGTTGCCTGTCCATGGGCTAGGCATATATGTACTAGTATATAAGTTATTCAGCTACTTTTAATTGACGGTGGGGCTTATTAGATGCAGGCATCACTTGCTTTTCAGTTCTGCAAATCAACGACAAGTTTAAACATTTGTGCAATTTTTAATCACAACAGAGAAAAAAGTCTTTTAGAAAGTCCACCAGCCTCAATTTTCTATCACCTAATTACTAAGTATGTTTTCCAAGAGAAGAAATAAGTAAAGATATTGAGTTAAATTGTGAAAGATGATGCATAAAACTGAAGTCCAGGAATAGTCATTAGAACCGTGTAGTCCCTCGGGTCACTCGGGCCAAGTTTAGCATTTAGCTGTTGCTGGGGTGAGAAGATAATCTTTACCAGAGGGCAGCTTAGGAGTTCATGTGTCTGTGTTTTATCTGTGCAGAAGCTCACTCAGGAGTCAGGTTCCTTTCTGAAGTGGATTTGGTCCTTCTTTTAGGCACATACATCCTTCAGGGACGGTAAATGGGGGTGTTTAGGTGCTTCACTTTGAAGGTTAGTCTCTGCTGCCTAGTAAAGACCCTCATTCCCCTCATTTCTATTGATAGGCCTCCCTGGCCCGTCCTGTGTGGGTAGCTCCTTTTAAATATAAATCGGTTGTGCTTTTCACTGCGGCCTCCGCAGGGCTTACCCTTGTGATGTTCTCTCACTGGGCATTGACTTGGTCCTTAACATTACTCTCTTAAATTAAGTGCACAGGGACATGGGGAAACTTTCCCAAGATGCATGTGGTTTTCCCAAGATTACTTGGTTTGGAAAGCAGATTTCTAATAACAATGCAGTTAAAAGGAAAGTTGTGAAAAGCACTTGTGAACCTGTAAGGGGGATAAAACTTTTCCTTTACTCTCTTAGGTTCTTTAATGGAGGGCTGCAAATTAAGCTGACAGTAGCCAGATTAACAGGAGAAAAGCATACAAATTTTATCTGATGTTACTGTGTTTTATATGGCATGGGGGATAGGGAGAAGGGAACTTCATAGGAAAGAAATGAAAATCCCAGAAAAGCAGTTAGACTTGAGGGATTATGTAACATTTTAACAAAGGGTGATAAATTGTGAAGTCACTAGACAAAGGAAAGGGGTTTGGGCTTCTGGGAATAGTAAATTGTAGGAAAATGGCTAAAAACTATATGGGGGAAACTAATGGAAGATAAGGGTTATAGTAAAGTTTGTTTATGCAAACTCGTCTTGATTCCCCATCATCCATAAGAATGTTCTCTTCTTCCTGGAACTGGGAGGGCACCTTTCTCAGGGGAATGTATGCCCTGCTTCTAGGCTGAAAAGGGGAGGGCAGAGAGCTCTTCCTGCATCTGCTGTTTCTTAATTGCCATGAGCTCAAAATAATCAATAGGCCAAAGTAGCATATTTTGGGGCATGTTCTAACCACCTTTGAGCTCTTAGCTCCAGAGTTCCCTCCCTGAGGAGTCAGACTCAGCTTAGCAGTGGTCATGTAAATGTTTGATACTCATCCTGGGTTATGATTTTACAAAATTAGATAGCAAGTTACAAAAACAAAAGTAGGATTTTTTTTAACAAATGAGGTTGTTAATATTTTTCTTCCTTTTCTCAAATTTTATTTAAAATTATATTGCTTTTATTTACTTTTAAAATGATAATGTTGGTAGAAACCAAACACTGACTCTGTTTTTAAGAAAAGACCCAGCAGAAACCCCTAGAAGGACTTTGGTCATCACATAAAGGCACTTTCAGAATTGGAAGGTGCTGATAAGAGGATAAAATTGAGTGGGAGAGGCCCCCCATCATATTTATTTATTCAGCTGATATTCAGGGATTTGCCCATAGGTAAAGTGCTCACTGAGAATGAAGTAAAGGTGATGTAAGCACTGAGCCTACTTCTATAATGAGAAAAAAAGAAATGGACACAAATAACCATAATACAAAGGATCACAGCAGAATACAGATGTGTCAGAGCACAGCTGCACTGAGTCCACATATTCTTCTGAAACCTGCCCTACTACACTAACTGTGGAGGCCAAGCTCCTCTGCCCAGGCTGGACCTTCTTGGACACCATGTGGTAGAAGGAAAGGCCATGAGAAGTTGTGGGTGTATAAGAATGGGTCTTTAGTTAGGAGCCAGTTGCCATTGCTAATAAGGAGCCATTAGACAAAACAGTTGTTCACAATAGTCACATACAGGCAGCCATATAACAATACATCTTTCCCAAAAAGCAGTAGTAGCCTCTGTACCCACAGCCTTACATAGCAGCAGCACCTGAGCTCTCTCTATCCCAGTAGCCTCTCTAGCACAGCAGCAGCACCTGAGCTCTGAGCTCTCTTAAGTAGCCTCCGCAGCTTCTCCCTACCACATTGGATGGCCAGTAATAAATATTATACTACTTAGACAAAAGAGGCTTCTTGCAAAGTAGTGACCTTGCTGTGCACTGGCATAGACCTTAGACACCCTGATTAAGATTCCCATGCTCAGAGTGGCCTTGGCCATCTGGCATACTCTAAACAAGGCCTTTCACACTCCAATTGGCCTTGAGCATCCTGTGGATTCTAGCATGGTTCCCACAAGATATCACGGGAATTCTGAGGATGGGAAGGATCTATTGAACTGGGAAATCAGGGAAGCTTTCACAGAAGAGATGGCACTTGAGCTGAACCTGAGCAGATTTTGAGTATCCCAGGGAAGGGCAAGAGTGCTCCAGGCAGAAGAAACAAGGTGCTGGGAGCATTTCATGTGTCCAGGCAGGATAGTCAGTGGTTTTTATATATTACATCTAACTATTCGGCCCCTATGATTGTTTGAGAAGTTCATATAGTGATAATGTGGAAATCATTATAAAGAAAACCAGTGTGGCCTGGCTGATGTGGTTCAGTAGTTGAGCATTGACCTATGAACCAGGAGGTCATGGTTCGATTCCCAATCAGGACACATGACCGGGTTGTGGGCTTCATCCCCAGTGTGGAGCATACAGGAGGCAGCCAATCAATGATTCTCTCTCAACATTGATGTTTCTTTGGCCTTTCTCTCCCTCTCCCTTCTTCTCTGAAATCAATTTTTTAAAAAAAATTTTTAAGACAACCAGTGTGTTCCCAGTGTAGTCTAGAAGAATGGGACCATATTTTAGGAAACCTTTAATGTCATTTAGGGGCAGTCCATAGTGAATGTCGTTAGGAATGGAACAGCAACAGAGGGATTTCAGCGTGGATATACCAGCACCTGGAAGCCCAGTGAAAAGAAGAGCTGGTAAAGCTGAGCAAGAAGCTGAAACCACAGTCCGGGGGAAGAACAACAAGGTGCTGGGAATACCCGCAGCAGGAACAAGACAGATAAATTTGCTTAAACTAGGAGAGGGAGGAGAAAGTGGCGGCAGAATAGACAGATGTGTTCTGAGCCTTGTCCCAGAGCAGAAAAAAAGAACAGCTGAGGGTCACACTGGGAGTGTTTGTTCTCAAGCTAAGGGACAGCTGAACTCCAGGAGAAGGTGGGGGACTGCTGGACGGGGTTCCCCTGACAGGGCAGCCCCCACAGTGGCTGGGTACCCTCCCAGAGCTACAGGGTCGGACTGGGAAATCTCAACATCTTGAAAGGGAAAGTGGATCTTGTCGGAGGCCTGAAAATCAACAACTGCAGCGACTGCCGAACAGCTGTGAGCCCCAGAACAACAGTCCCAGGTGGCACGAACACGTGGAATCAAAGGAGCTCTTCACTCCACCATGGAAAGGAGAGAGAGAACTACATAACCAGACATCCGGAGAAGAGAGACCATGGGGAGACAAAGAAACAGCCCACATATGAAAGAAAAGCAGGTATCACCAGAAAAGGAAGTATACGAATTAGAGGCCAGCAACCTGTCAGAGAAAGAATTCAGAGAAATGGTCATAAGATGGATGAAAAGAATGGAAGACAAATTTGACAATATGAGTAAGAACCAAGAGGAAATGAAGAAGAACCAAGAAGAAATGAAAAATGACATCGCTGCTGTAAAGAACTCAATAGAAAGCATCAAGAGTAGACTAGAAGAAGCAGAGGACCGCATCAGTGAGCTAGAAGACAAGATGGGGAAAAATACCCAAGTAGAGCAGCTTCTAGAAAAAAAGAAATTAAAAAGCAGGAGGAGAGCCTAAGGGAACTTTGGGACAACACAAAACAAAACAACATCCGCATAATAGGGGTTCCAGAAGGAAAGGAAACTGAGCAAGGACTAGAAAAACTGTTTGAAGAAATAATGACAGAAAACTTTCCTGATACAGGGAAGAAAAAACCCACACAAATCCAAGAAGCTCACAGAGTCCCAAGCAAAATGAACCCCAAAAGACCGACACCAAGGCAAATTATAATTAAATTGGCAAACACCAACGACAAAGTAAGAATCTTAAAAGCAGCCAGAGAGAGACAGAAAGTTACCTACAACAGAACCCCCATCAAACTAGCAACTGATTTCTCAACAGAAACTCATCAGGCCAGAAAGGAATGGAATGAAATATACAAAGTCATGCAAAGGAAGGGTCTGAATCCAAGAATACTGTACCCAGCAAGGCTAGCAATCAAAATTGAAGGTGAAATCAGGAGCTTCACAGACAAAAAAGGACTAAGGGAATTTACTACCACCAAACCAGCAATGCAAGAAATGCTAAAGGGTCTACTGTAAAAAAAAAAAAGAAATAGGAAGCAAAGAAGGAAGACAGGGGTAAAGAATAAAAATGGCAACAAATAAGTACCAATCAATAATAACTTTAAATGTAAATGGATTAAATGCCCCAGTCAAAAGACATAGAGTAATGGATTGGATAATAAAACAAGACCCATATATCTGCTGTCTACAAGAAACCCACCTCAGAAAAAAAGACGCACACAGACTGAGGGTGAAGGGAAGGAAAAGGTTTTTCAGACGAATGGAAATGAAAAAAAAAGCTGGTGTAGCAATACTTATATCTGACAAATTAGATCTCAAAGTGAAGGACATAACAAGAGAAAAGGAAAGCCACTTCATAATACTAAAGGGAACAATCCAACAAGAAGAAATAACTCTGGTAAACACATACGCACCCAATACAGGAGCACCTAAATACATAAAAAAAAAAACTCCTGGAGGATATCAAGGGAGAGATTAACAGCAATACAATCATAGTAGGAGACTTTAATACCCCACTATCAACATTGGACAAATCCTCTAAACAAAAAATCAGCAAAGAAACAGCAATCCTAAATGACTCACTAGACCAGATGGAATAAATTGACATCTTCAGAACATTTCACCCCAAAGCCACAGAATATACATTCTTCTCAAGTGCACATGGGTTATTTTCCAAGATAGACCATATGTTGGGATAGGCAAAGTCTCTCCAAATTCAAGAAGATAGAAATCATGTCAAGCATCTTCTCAGATCACAGTGGCATAAAACTGGAAATCAACTACAATAAAAACAATCCAAAGAAATCAAACACATGGAGACTAAACATCATGCTATTAAACAATGACTGGGTCACCAGAGAGATCAAGGAAGAAATAAAAAACATCATGGCAACAAATGACACTGAAAACACAACAATCCAAAATCTATGGGACACAGCAAATGCAGTCTTGAGAGGGAAGTTCATAGCTCTACAAGCCTACTTCAAAAAACAAGAAACAATGGTAATAAATTACCTAATGCTCTAATTCAAAGAGTTAGAAATAGAGCAACAAGAAAATCCCAGAGTAATAAGAAGGAAGGAAATAATAAAGATCAGAATGGAATCAAACGACATAGAGACCAAAGAAACAATACAAAAGATCAACAAAACCAAGAGCTGGTTCTTTGAAAGGATAAACAAGATTGATGAACCTCTAGCCAGGCTCACCAAGAAGCAAAGAGAGAGGACCTAAATAAACAAAATCAGAAATGAAAGAGGTGAAATAACAACAGACCCCGCCGAAATACAAAGGATTGTTAAAAAAATACTACGAACAATTCTATTCCAACAAACTGGACAACCTGGAGGAAATGGACATATTCCTAAAAAAATACAACCTTCCGAAACTCAATCAGGAAGAATCTAAACAGCTCAATAGGCCAGTAACTATGGAAGAAATTGAAGCAGTCATCAACAAGCTTCCGGCAAACAAAAGCCCGGGGCCTGACGGCTTCACAGGAGAGTTTTACCAAACATTCAAGGAAGAACTAAAACCTATCCTCCTCAGACTATTCCAAAAAATTCAAGAGGAAGGAACACTTCCAAGCTCCTTCTATGAAGCCAGCATCACCCTAATACCAAAAACAGATAAAGACAACACAATGAAAGAGAATCACAGGCCAATATCCCTCATGAACATAGATGCCAAAATCCTCAACAAAATTCTAGCAGATCGGATCCAGCAGTACATCAGAAAGATCATACACCATAACCAAGTAGGATTTATCCCAGGAATGCAAGGATGGTACAATATCCACAAATCAATAAACGTGATACATCCCATAAACAAATTGAGAGATAAAAATCACATAGTCATCTCAATTGATGCAGAAAAAGCATTTGACAAAATCCAACACCCTTTCTTGATAAAAACTCTAAGCAAGATGGGAATAGAAGGATCATACCTCAACATGATAAAAGCTATATATGATAAACCCACAGCAAACATCATACTCAATGGGCAAAAACTAAAACCATTTAGCCTAAGAACAGGAACAAGACAGGGATGCCCACTCTCACCACGCCTGTTTGACATAGGACTGGAAGTATTAGCCATTGCGATCAGACAAGAAGAAGAAATAAAAGGCATCCAAATTGGGAAAGATGAAGTAAAGCTGTCCTTATTTGCAGATGACATGATATTGTACATAAAAAACCCGAAAGACTCCATCAAAAAACTAATAGACTTAATAAATGAATTCGGCAATGTAGCAGGATACAAAACTAACGCCAAGAAATCTATGGCATTTCTTTATACCAATAGTGAACTTACAGAAAGACAGACTAAAAAAGCAATCCCATTTACCATCACACCAAAAAAATTAAGATACCTAGGAATAAACTTAACTAAGGAGATAAAAGACCTACACGTGGAAAACTACAGGACACTGAAAAAAGAGATAGAGGAAGACGTAAACAGATGGAAGAACATACCATGTTCATGGATTGGTAGAATCAACATCATTAACCCTTTGCACTCGCTTGCTTTTTTTTCGATTCCTTTATTCTAATGCTAACCTTGCCGAGTCACACTCGACATCCGAGTGCAAAAGGTTAAAATGTCCATACTACCCAAAGCAATCTATAGATTCAATGCACTCCCCATTAAAATACCAACGGCATATTTCACAGACCTAGAAAGAACTCTCTAAAAATTCATCTGGAATAAAAAAAGACCCTGAATAGCCACAGCAATCCTGAGAAAGAAGAATAAAGTAGGAGGGATCTCAATACCAGATTTCAAGCTGTATTACAAAGCCACTATTCTCAAAACAGCATGGTACTGGCACAAGAACAGACATATAGACCAATGGAATAGAATAGAGAATCCAGATATCAACCCAAACCACTATGCTCAATTAATATTTGACAAAGGAAGCATGAACATACAATAGAGTCAAGACAGTCTCTTCAATAAATGGTGTTGGGAAAATTGGACAGATACATGCAAAAAAATGAAACTAGATCACCAACTTACACCATACACAAAAATAAACTCAAAATGGATACAGGACTTAAACATAAGATGGGAAACCATAAAAATATTAGAGGAATCCACAGGCAGCAAAATCTCAGACATATGCCAAAAGAACTTCTTCACTGATACTGCCCCTAAGGCAATGGAAGCTAAAGAGAAAATAAACAAATGGGACTACATCAAAATAAAAAGCTTTTTTACAGCAAAAGAAACTATCAACAAAACAACAAGAAATCCCACTGTATGGGAGAACATATTTGCAAATGTTATCACTGATAAAGGTTTAATCTCCAACATCTTGTACAACTTAATAAAAGGAAGATAAATGTTCCAATAAAATAAATGGACAACGGACCTAAATAGAATCTTTTCGAAAGAAGACAGAAGGAAGGCCATGAGACACATGAAAACATGCTCAAAGTCACTAATTATCCGAGAGATGCCAATCAAAACGACAATGAGGTACCATCTCACACCTGTCAGAATGGCTATCATCAACAAATCAACAAACGACCAGTGTTGGCGAGGATGCGGAGAAAAAGGAACACTCGTGCACTGCTGGTGGGAATGCAGACTGGTGCAGCCACTGTGGATAACAGTATGGAGTTTCCTCAAAAAACTGAAAATGGAACTCCCATTTGACCCAGTAATCCCACTCCTAGGAATATATCCTAAGAAACTGGGAACACCAATAAGAAGGATATATGCACCCCTATGTTCATAGCAGCACAATTTACAATAGCTAAGATTTGGAAACAGCCTAGGTGCCCGTCAGCAGATGACTGGATCAGAAAACTGTGGTATATCTACACAATGGAATACTATGCTGCCATAAAAAAGAAGGAATTCTTACCATTTGCAGCAACCTGGATGGAATTGGAAAACATTATGCTAAGTGAAATAAACCAGTCAATGAAAGAAAAATACTACATGATCTCACTCATTTATGGATAATAAAGAAAATTATAAACTGTTGAACAAAAAGATATATACAGAGACAGTAAAGCATCAAACAGAACGTCAAATTACAGCAGTAAGGTTAAGGGGAGGTGGGGGAGATAAGAGATCAACTGAAGGACTTGTATGCATGCATATAAGCATAACCAATGGACACAAAACTCTGGAGGGTGAGGGCATGTATGGAAATGGAGTGGGGGGGGCAATGGAAAGATATGTACACATATAATACCTTAATCAAGTCAACTACTACATAATATAAAAAGCTAAAAATAAATAAATAAATAAATAAATAAATAAATAAAATAAATGTGCTTAAACTAGAATCTATGAGACCTACTAGCTGGCGAGATGTGGGAAACCAGGAGGCCAAAGAGCAGTGGGTTTTGAATCCAGATATGCATTTGAACACACATTGGAAAACCCAGAGGAGGAATGAGAATGGTGATGAAGGTGGTATCCCGTCATTTCACCTATTGGACATGAGGTATCGATGGGACACCCACACGAAGATGCCCTGAAAATACAGGATGAGAAGCAAAAAGCGGCAACATTCGGAAGTATTACAAGGCAGATGGGAAATGCTCTCAGAACTTCAGGGTGTGACTCGGGAGTGTTCACTGGTCCTGGGTGAGGGCAGAGTGAGATTGCAGTAATGACAGTTATGTAGCTTTAGTGAAGGCTTAATCCTGTGAGCTCTGGTTTCTCTTACAAGATTAATAATGCAGATTTTTTTCAATAGATGGAGTTACACATATGTTGATGCATATGTGATTTTATATGTATGCTATTTTGTTGTATTGACAATAAGCTTCAACACTTCATATGTCAAATTTTCTGAAGGTGTTAACATCATAGATATTTTTACACTTAAAAATGTCAAATCTCATGCCATAAAAAGAGCATTTGCGGGAAATTATAATTCATTACTTTATTTCGAAGAAAAGTGCTGCTGAATACTTCGGGAAGCTTATGGTGAACGTGCTCCACCTCAAGATACTTGTGAATGCTGGTTTAAATGCTTTAAAAGTGATGATTTCCATGTGAAAGACAAAAAACGTCCAGGTCAACCGAAAAAGTTTGAAGACCAACAATTACAAGCATTATTGGATGAAGATGCATGTCAAACTCAAAAACAACGTGCAGAAAGAGTAAACGTTGCTTAGCAAACAATTTCCAATTGTCTACAAGCAATGGGAAAGATTTTAAAGGAAGGAAAATGGGTGCCACATCAACTGAACGAAAGACAAATGGAAAACTGAAAAGTCATCAGTAAAATGTTGCTTCAATGGCATGAAAGAAAGTCTCTTTTGCATCGAATTGTGACTGGCAATGAAAAGTGGATTTATTTTGAGAATCCCAAATGCACAAAATCATGGGTTGATCCAGGTCAACCATCAACATCGACTGCAACGCCAGATCGCTTCGGAAAGAAGACAATGCTCTGTGATTGGTGGGATCAGGAAGGTGTGGTGTATTATGAGCTTCTAAGACCAGGTGAAACTGTTAATACTGATCACTACTGACAACAAGTAATCAATTTGAACCACGCTTTGATCGTGAAATGACCAGAATGGGCCAGAGACACGGCAAAGTAATTTTGCTTCATGATGACACACCATCACACACTTCAAAACCAGTTAAAGACACATTAAAAGATCTTGCCTGGGAAGTATTAACCCACCCGCTGTATTCACCAGACTTGCTCCTTCAGATTACCACTTGTTCTGATCGATGGCACACGCACTTTCTGAGCAACACTTCAAAACGTACAAAGAAGTGGAAAATTGGGTCTCTGAATGGTTTGCCTCAAAACAAGAAAAGTTCTATTGGTACGGTGTCCACGAATTACCTGAAAGATGAGGGAGATGTGTAGCAAGTGATGGACATTACTTTGAATAAAGCACTTTTGATGTTTCTCTTGAAATTATTGTGTTTTCTTTGATTACAAAATCTGTATTATTAACCAATACACCTAGTAGAGTAGAGATGTAGGTATTGGCCCTTTAAAGCCCCACATACCATTATTGAGTACCTACTGCATGAATTCATTGAGCACCTGCTCTCTACATGTAATTCATTCCCTGTAATACTGCCAGAACTGTGTTCCCATGCCAATGGTTGAGGTAAGCATGCCAGAAGTGAGAGGCTCAGGTCACTTGCCCCAGGCCACACAACTGGTAGTGATATTAACACCAATATGACCGGTTCCCAGTCCAGGCTCTCCCTTTATACCAGGCTGCCTCCTGGTACACCGTCACAGCTGTGCCCTTCAGGGACTAGAACCTTGGTGGTATGCAGCATTGTTGAGGTGACATACACCAATTCTTCTCCTTCCTCAGATCAGCCCAGACTCACTACCAGTACGTAGATGTGTGCCCACGTTTTCATGCTCTCGTTCTTCTTCTGCTGAATATATTTTTGAAATCCAAAGCCAGAACAGATAGTCTGACAAGTGTAAGCATATCAATCACAACAAAAAAATCTAAGGCCAGGGATATGCCATACTGATGTCCCATGACGGAGCAGGCCATGTGTGAGAAGTGGTCAGACATTTCCAGGGCAAAGAGTTGGTGGGGAAACACGGTGTTCTGAAATCATTTGAATGTGGCTCAGAACCTGGGGGGAGAGGCCTTCCCTCTACTGTGTCCATCTTCTTTCTTATAGTGTTCAGCGGAGTGCGGGGCTGGAGTGCGGACACGCTCGGTGGTATGCATGACCAACCACATCAGCAGCCTGCCTCTGGAGGGCTGTGGGAACAACCGGCCGGCAGAGGCCACTCCGTGTGACAATGGGCCCTGCATGGGCAAGGTGGAGTGGTTTTCTGGGAGCTGGAGTCAGGTGAGTGGCCAGAACTGGGTGTGTCTGCCTGTTCCTGGAAGAGACAGCATAGCAGAGGGGTTAGGAACTGGACCTGGTATGTCTAGGTTTGAATCCCAGCTGTGTTACTCATGACCCTGAAGAAGTTGCTTATGCTCTTGGAGCCTCATTCAGTCAACACTATTTATTGAGCATTTATTATGTTCTCTTCTAAGCACTTGAACACAATAAATATTCCTGCCCTCAGGGAAGCTCATGGTGTAGTATGGTTTCTTTGTCTATAAAATGTTGGTAGCGATAGCACCTTAGAGGTTATTTTTAAAAGAAATAAAGTAATGTATTTTAAGTATGTAGCACAGTGCCTGACATACAATAAACCACAGCTACTGCTGCTGTCATTGTTAATAAAGCCAGTTTGATCTGAATTTGAGTGTCAGAAGCAGAAATAAATATGACCCAGAAATCCTATCTCTGGAGGTATAGCCAAAGGAAATAAAATCATTGTCTCAAAGACATATCTGCACACTTATGCTCAAAGCAGCATTATTCACAATAGCCAACATATGGAAACAACCTATGTGTCCATCGACAGATGGATGGATAAGAAAATATTTATAGGAATATTATTCAGCATTTTAAAAAAGGGAAATCCTGCCTTTTACAACAATATGGATGAACCTGGAGGGTATTATGCTAAGTGAAATAAGTCAGACAGAGAAAAAATACTGCATGGTATCAATTATATGTGGAATTTTAAAAAACCAAACTCATAGAGGGTAGGATGGTGATTTCCAGGGGCTGGGCTGGAGGAAATGGGAAGAGGTTGGTAAAACTTTCAGTTATTAGATGAATGAGGTCTAAAGATCTAATGTATATCATGGTGACTATAGTTCCTAACACTGTACTGTATAACTGAAATTTGCTAAGACAGTAGAACTTAAGTGTTCACACAGTAAAGAAAGGTGAGTATGTGTTAACTCAATGTGGGAATCCTTTTAAAATGTATACATATACCAAATCATCAGTTTAAATACATTATAATTGTGTTTGTCAATTAAACCTCAACTAGAGGCCTGGTGCATGAAATCGTGCACAGAGGGGGGTGGAGTCCCTTCAGCCCAGCCTGCATCCTCTCCTATCCAGGACACCTCAGGGATGTCTGACTGCCGGTTTAGGCCCAATCCCGGGCCTAAACCGGCAGTCAGACATCCCTCTCACAATCTGGGACCGCTGGCTCCTAACTGCTCACCTGCCTGCCTGCCTGATAGCCCCTAGCTCCCCCCCTCCCCCTGCTGGCCTGGTCGCCCCCAACTGCCCCCCCATGCCAGCCTGGTTCCCCCAACTGCCCCCCCTGCTGGCCTGGTCACCTCCAATTGCCCCCCTGCCAGCCTGGTTCCCCCAACTGCCCCCCCCTGCTGGCCTGGTCGCCTCCAATTGCCCCCCTGCCAGCCTGGTTCCCCCAACTGCCCCCCCCCCTTGCTGGCCTGGTCGCCTCCAATTGCCCCCCTGCCAGCCTGGTTCCCTCAACTGCCCCCCTGCCGGCCTGGTCGCCCCCAACTGCCCCCCTTGCTGGCCTGGCCGCCCCACACAGCCTGCTGTTCAGTCGTTTGGTCGTCCCTCACTAACCCCCCTGCCAGCTTTGTTGCCCCACGCAGCCTGTGTTCGTTCTCCATCTGGTTGTTTCGGTTGTGAAGGCCCCTGGCTTTTTATATATTAGGATAAAGCTGGAGAAATTTTAAAAAAAAAAGCATAAAAAGAAAAAATTGAGGTTGTTTATTATAAAGAACTAGATACTTTAATAAAGTGACTTAATTGATCAATTAATTTTTCCCTTACTGTGCCAAAATTGAGCATGAACTGAAAATGTGGAAAATATCATTCCCTCCTATTTTTTTGTTATGATTACCATCAGTATTTTGAGTTCTTGGACCACTTAGCATTTGGCTCCCAGGGCTGGCTAGTTCTCCAAGGACTTTTTGGCTGATGATCATGATTTACACATTATCAGGATCTCTGGCTCCATATAGAATTTTATTTATTTTAAGTAGCTTTATACATAGACCCTGAGAAAAATGGACTGCCTTTTCCTTGTAAATTTATATTACCCCTTTGGAAAGCAATAAAATTCAAGAACCATAAAAATGTTCATTAGCCTTCACCCAGTCACTCCACTCCTGGGGATTCATTTTAAGGAAATAATACATAGAAGAAAAAAGCCTTTTTGACAGAGATGTTCATAACAGCAGGGCAATATACTATGGTATATCATAACTCATTAAAATATTATGTGCAACAACAATAATTAGGAAGATGTGGAAAGTGCATTGATACAGTGGCAAGTGAAAAACAATACGAAAATCTTTGAATCCTATTATCTCAACCACTTCAAAATATAGTCTTTTTATGTAAACAACATGGGGAAATTATTTTTCTCAAATTTCATCTAATGTTTTATAATACAAACTATAAAATATAAAAAATTAAGAAAGAAAATTTAAATATGGCCAATGGTACCCTGGGAGGTATGAGTTAGACATTCTTAGTAACTGATCCCAGCTCTCCTTCTCCTTAGTTATTTGATTTGGGACAACTAATTTAACCTCTCTGAGCCTGTTTCTTCATCCAAATGTGAGGATAATAATACCAACTTCCTAGGGTTGTTATTGGGTTTTCATGAAATACTATACATATGGGGGTTGCCCATTGCTTGAGGCATGGGAAGTACTCAATAAATATTAGTTCCCTTTTTTCCATGTTTATTTTTTCCACCAGCTGTTTCTAATCCTTCATTGGTTATAAAACACCTAGAAGGTAAACCCCAAAGATAATTAAAAATGGAATGTACCTATAGGATGCCAAATAACCATGTAAACTGAGGCAATAGGAAGAATCCTGTGTCACATTGTAATATCAGATCGTAAGTGTACATACACAGTGAAGATAACGGATGCAATTCAACTCGCATGCCTACCAATCTCAGGAGAGGAAAACAGGATTCAGGGTCTTTTTTGCTTGTGGGCCTCCTATTGACTTTAGACTTAAACTCAGAGAACAGAGTGGTATGAATCCAGGTGAAAGCAGCCTTTATTTCTGCTAAGATTAGAAACATATAATTTATTGCCCTGTTGTCCAAAAGAGTCAGCACATGATTGAATGTGGACAGAGCTTTGGTTCTGGATTTATAAAGATGTTGGAACCTACTGGCACCTCCCTGCCTTGGGAATTTGATATTTTCCCAAAGAAAATGAAATAGATAATGTTTATTTATTGAAAGGCAAGTAGGTAAGTCTTAAACACTAACTGACTTCAGAATATAAAAATAAATGTTCCTTTCTGCTACGTGGTTGGCACCTTGAACACCCCACCAGCCTGGTCACAGCGACTAGTCCAGGATGGATATGTGACCTAAGCCAAGTCAAACAGAGTCCTTCCCTAGGACTTTTATGGTCTTAAAGAAAGAGACTCCCTGAGAAGTTTGACCTTAGGTGCCAGCAGTGGCCGTGCTGAAGCTTGTGGAGAAAGCTAACCCAAGAGAACAAGATCTGTAGAACTTAGGGAATCTTTTCCACTCCAGAGGCAAAATAGCCCAACTCTTATTTATAAGGTATTCCACGAAGTCTATTATTCATGCTCAGATGTTTTCTTTCTCCCCTGTCAATTTTGGGTTTACTTCACCCTTAGACTGTCTTAGCTCTGAGGGGTATTTCACAGTCTCTGGTGATCAGGAGCAGCCCTCTTGTCTGCCTGTGTTGCTGAATCATATTTATTTTCACTGGCATCTGAGCATACACCTCCACTCTCCCCTGGTCTTAGAACAGTGATCCAGCAAAGTACAGCTGTAGGAATTCTTTAGGTATAGAAACATGAAGAATTGCTATCACCTCTCAGTGGAAGGATTTATCCCTATTAAATATCACTTTCTCCATGAATTACATTGTATCTGATATTTGTATTATTCCATCTTATTTCTCACTAGAGGCCTGGGGCACGAAATTCGTGCACGGGGGGGTGGGGTGTCCCTCAGCCCAGCCTGCACTCTCTCCAATCTGGGACCCCTCGAGGAATGTCCGACTGCCCGTTTAGGCCCGATCCCGGGCAGTCGGACAACTATCTCACAATCCAGGACTGCTGGCTCCCAACTGCTCGCCTGCCTGCCTTCCTGATTGCCCCTAACCACTTCTGCCTGCCAGCCTGATCACCCCCTAACCACTCCCCTGCCAGCCTGATTGATGCTTCACTATTCCCCTGCCAGCCTGTTTGCCCCAACTGCCCATCCCTGCAGGCCCGGTCACCCCCAACTTCCCTCATATGCCAGCCTGGTCACCCCTAACTGCCCTCCCCTTCAGGCTTGATCGCCTCCAACTGCCCTCCGTTGTAGGCCTGGTCCCTCCCAACTGCCCTCCCCTGCTGGCCGGATCACCCACAACTGCCCTCCCTTGCAGTCCTGGTCCCTCCCAACTGTCCTCCCTTGCTGGTCATCTTGTGGTGGCCATCTTGTGTCCACATGGGGGCAGGATCTTTGACCACATGAGGGCAGCTATCTTGTGTGTTGGAGTGATGGTCAATCTGCATATTACTCTTTTATTAGATAGGATAGAGGCCTGGTGCATGGATAGGGGCCAGCTGGTTTACCCTGAAGGGTGTCCTGGATCAGGGTGGGGGTTCTCTTGGGGTGTGGGGCAGCCTGGGCAAGAGGCCTGTGGTGGTTTGCAGGCCAGCCACGCCCCCCAGCGACCCAAGCGGAGGCCCTGGTATCTGGGATTTATTTATCTTCTACAATTGAAACTTTGTAGCCTGGAGCGGAGCCAAGCCTCCTGCTCGCTCCGTGGTGGCAGCCATTTCTGTTGGGATTTATTTATCTTCTATAATTGAAACTTTGTAGCCTTAAGTGGAGGCCAAGGCAGGCCAGGGCTGCAGAAGTTTGGCTTCCTCCATCACCAGGGGCAACCCTAGCCTCCTGCTCTCCCCAGCTCTGTGGCTGCTGCCATTTTTGTTGGGATTTATTTATCTTCTATAATTGAAACTTTGTAGTCTGGAGTGGAGGCCTGGGCTGGCCAGGGTGTGCAGAAAGCTTGGCTTCCTCCATCGCCGGGGAAACCCAAGCCTCCCTCCTGCTCTCTCTGTGGCTGCAGCCATCTTGGTTGGGTTAATTTGCATACTTGCTCCTGATTGGCTGGTGGGTGTGGCTTGTGGGCATGGATTGCGGGTGTAGGGGAGGTACGGTCAATTTGCATGTTACTTTTTTATTAGATAGGATTGTTGATTTTCACCTGGTATACTTTTGTCAACTTCTTATGTGTTTTTTAAGATATTCTTCTGTGTGCAGGACTATTTTTGTCTTTATTTTTATCTGATCTGCAAGTCTTTATTTTTTAAGAGTTAAATTTTAACCATTCATATTTATTGCAATCATTTATATGCTTGGACTTTTCCCTGTCATGTTAGTTTGTGTTTTCCATTTAATTTTCTATTGCCATGTTTTCTTGGGGTGTTTTTCCCCCTCTTTCCTTTCCACACATTTGTATTGGTACAACTTCCTTATTTCATTTTTTTTCTCTGACATTTTGGAAATTATAAATCTGTTTTTATTCATCCAGTGATATCAGAAGAAAAAAGATTTAACACACAGTTTTAAACTTATGTTTCAGTGTCATTATCAATAACCACATTCTCTCAATCTATACATCCATAAAGATGTTGAGATCATCGGGATTTAGCTCCATATTAATGTTAATTAATTTTATAGAAAAATACTAATCTAGATTTTAAAATAGCCTTCTTTCCTTCAAAGGTTATTTTTACTGAAATATAATTCACTTATAAAATTCACCCTTTAAGTGTACAATTCAGTGGTTTTTTGGTATATTCACAAAGTTGTGCAACCATCACTACTACCTAATTCCAGAATATTTCTGTCATCCCAAAAGAAATATATAGCCATTATTTATTTATTTATTAAAATGTTTTAAAAAATATTTGTATTGATTTCAGAGAGGAAGAGAGAGGGAGAGAGAGATAGAAACATCAATGATAGCAGAGAATCATTGATCAGCTGCCTCCTGCCCACGGCTTACTTGGGACTGATCCTGCAACCCGGGCATGTGCCCTGAACAGGAATTTAACCATGACCTCTTAGTTCATAGGTTGACGGTCAACCACTGAGCCATATTGGTCAGTTACTATAGCCATTATTAACAATAGTTTTATTGGTGACTTTGCCAACTTCTGCTTTTGTATCCTGTGTCTTCTTCCTGGTTCTTTTTAATTTTTTTAGAGACCATAACCCAGTAAGTCTTTCTAATAGGATTCATAACCCATAGTTTTCTGAGCCCTTGAATATTTAAAAATGTTTTCACTTTTCCCTTTGACTTGAATGCTCCCAGTAGGTGCAGATGCCTTTGCTTCTTCCTTGGCAGAGTCAGTTTCCTGGTCAGTATCTTATCTGACTACTCTCTCAATGTCCTGAGGCCCCCTCCCTCCTGCTTTTCACAGCCACATGTCCACCACCATTCTTGCCCAAAGCATTTGAGCTGCTTCCTCTTGGTTAGGAGTACCTCCTCTATGTGCACTTTGAACTATGATTTTCTCCTTCAATTTATTCTAATCTATCTTTCACCATTCAAAGATTCTTCATAATTTCTGGTCCACCAAGGGTGAGTTCCTTTCCTATTTCAAATACTGTCTCATGCACACACATATACCTACACACATCCATTCCTTTGTTCCCACACACACATATTCTGCTGTTTCTGGCCATTTAGGGTAGGAGAGGGCTGAGATATGTGCTCTTTCTCCCTTCATTACCTAATGTCTTCAAGGACTTTACAAACATAGCATAAAATAACCTGAGATTTTGGTCAAGGTTTAGAGTCTGCTGTTCTGCCAAGCACTGGGTCTGTACCTGGCCCCTCAGAGTAGTCATGGGTCTTTCCGGTTTCCAAACCCCTCCAGTTTGCAGGTGAGAATGAAACCTGGGAAAGTGCTATGTCTTGGCCAAAGACACGGGACTATTCAGTGACAATGTCTAGACTAGTTTCTATGTCTCCTGACTTCAGTCCGGTGTTCTGCTCCTGCTGTCCCCTGGACCTTACACCCTTACTCCTCTTTTGCCTGGAAGCCTATTTCTCCTCTCCTGCCTCTAATTCTTTCATTGTCTGCAGCACTTGAAAGAGAAGAACAAAACATGGATATACTGAAGATGTGCCAGATCAATAATGGACTAACATGTTATGATGAGTATTGTTACACACAAATGAGAAAATTCACATCCAGGGAAATCCCATGTTGGGTACATCATTAATACACACTGTACACACCAAATAGGTAGAATACAGTCTGCCTGTGATGCTGGGATGGGACTTAACCTCCAGCACAAGTAGATTAACTCCATAACTAACTAACATGGAAGAAAATAGGAAATACAAGCTAAGAAGGTTCCTGGATGCCTATGAAGATGGCAGAAAATAAGGCACAAAGCAAAAATTGCCAATTTTGGTGCTTATTGTGCCCCATGTGACCAATTCATAGTCTATTGGCTTGGATTTTTCCATTTTCTGTAGCGATGTGGTTTCCCCCCTATTTTTGTTTGACACTGTACCTGACTACAGAAGCAAGGCTAATGTTAAAACTTTAGCTATAGACATTGTTAAAAGCTTTCCATAAAGGTAGTGGATTCTTTAAAGTCTCTGAAGGCCTATACAACACAAGTTTTAAACTTTTTAATCAAGATATATCGAGTAAACCAAATGTGAATAAAAAACGCTTTACAAAGTAATAGATTTGTGCATAGTTATATGCATCGTATTTCCATAAACTAACAAAATGCATCAATATATGTAATTGCCTGTCCTTTGTGCTCAGACCCTAGGGAAGTGAGAGGAATGGGCCCCATGGCGAAAGGTTTCCTGCTGGCCACCCTGTTGGTACAGAGGGTTGGTCATATTGTCCCAGCTCTAGAATCTTCTATTCAGCTTTGTATGTCTCAAAGAATTTTAACTTAGTCCTTCATGCACAGGTGTGCAGGCTCTGAGAGACTAATTCATCCCCAGTGTCCACCCATTAAGGGACAGGCAGAAAACGAATGTGTTAGTTCATTGTCTTACAGTCAGGGGTCTGTAAGAGTCTACTGGACAGAAACAAGCAAAGTGATCGCCTGGTGTGTTCCTGTAGGGGAGCCCAAGGGGAACCATTTCAGTCTCAGCACAAAAGGCACCATGATCTCAGTGACCAGTAGCCTGAAGCCGTGATGACTCAGGACACCCATTCTCCGCCCCAGACATAGAACTGTTAGGAAAATTGGAATTCATGGGCAACTTCTCTTCTAGAAATGTTTTCCAATACCCTTGGGCTCTTCCTCACTGAATTGATGATAGAAAGCACGCGCAGACGTACCCTGATGGACAGTCATTCTCATCTCCTTCCCGTGATGTGATACCATCTTTTTCTGCTTCCTTCTTCAGTGCTCCATAGAGTGTGGCAGTGGGACCCAACAAAGGGAGGTGATTTGTGTTAGGAAGAATGCAGACACCTTTGAAGTGCTGGACCCTTATGAATGTTCCTTCCTAGAGAAACCCCCCACCCAGCAGTCCTGCCACCTGAAGGCTTGTGGAGCCAAATGGTTTAACACAGAATGGAGCATGGTAAGTCAGGGTGCTCTTGATAGAGATTGCTGCTTTTAGTGCCTCATTCTCCTGCTTTCCTTCCATACCCACACCTGGGCCTCTGACTAGGTACCAGGCACAGGGCTCAGCCCTCAAGTAGATTCCCTATAGTGATCTATCCAGTTGGTCACTGCCAGGGCACCCCAGATGCAGTCTACCCGGTGGGTGGAGCCTGAGGCTGGGGCAATCCTGATCTAAACTGCGGAGCCATAAAGCAGACTCTTAAGTGTCAGATGCGTAAGAATCAACTGGGGCCTTGTTAGAAACAAACGAATTCTGGGTCCACCCAGAGGAGTTTTGCATTTTGAATAATCTCCTTAGGAGAGTTGGATGCAGGTGTCCTTGGACCGCATTTTGAGGAGTGCTGCTGCAGAGGATTGATGGCTGAATGGATTCAAGGATGCCATTGAGAAACTGCGTCATGAAGGAATTTCAGTAGGTCTCAGTAATACAGTGAGACCCACACCAGTCAGGCCTCAGAGTGTGTGGTGTGTGTGTGTGTGTGTGTGTACACTTGTTTAAAATTCAACAGATGATATGGACTATGTATTATGGAACTGGTCCTGTTTTTCTCTTTGAATTGACTCCTAGGAAACTCAAAGCTAAAATTGTTGTCCATCTCTAAGAGAGAGTTTATCAGCCCTTACAAAATAGATTTTTCCTACTTTTATATTTCTTTTAACCTCAGTTTCCCCAGATCATTTACATTTTGTAACCCTCAAAGCATTTCTTAAGCCATCTCAGATCCTTTTTGTAAGGAGGAGGGTACTGTGTGAATGATGAGAGGCCGAGAGAGTCTGAGACAGAGAGATAGAGTTAATACACAAATAGGTTACTAACAATGAAGTGGAAGAGGATGGAAATAGTGATAAAACCCTTTTCTTTCTCCAAGTAAAAGAGCTTATTTTCAAGAAACATCCTAAAACAGAAAATGTCCTCAGGGCATCATTCCTGGTGACCAAATAACAGACCTTGGACACATGGGGGTGGGGTTCATTCTGCTTTGTGTCACTGAAGATCTTCAAACATGGTTGTAGGTGAGCCCAAAGTAGAGGCCAGAGCCTTTCTCAAAATCATTCATAGGTGATAAAAAGGATCTTGCTTATAAAATATATGAATACAAGCTGAGAATTCTGCTTCCAAACAATGTGTGTTAGCTCCAGTGAGAACAGCCATTTGGCATGTAGTGAACCATAGATCAGAGGCAAATGGGAACAAAGGTGGTGTTGAGTTTCAGAGGTGTTTTGTCAACTTCTGGGAAATGAAATTTAATTATTTTGATGCTGGCCAAGCCCCTTGAGAACACAGGAACAGATCCCTATTTTCTTTTACTGTTTGGTTTGAAGAGTATAGAAAGGGCCAGATTCACCAGATCTATCAAAAAAGACAAACTGAAAACAACTGTCTGAAAACAACCTAGATGTCCCTCAACAGGTTAACGTGGTACCTCTGAACAACAGATATTACTTACTAAAAAAAATGAATGAACTGTTGGTACCCAAACATCGTGGATAAACTTCAAATGCATTTTGCTTAATGACTCCCAAAGCTACAAATTGTACTATCCCATTTATATAATATTCTGTAAAAGGCAAAACTATAGGGACAGATACCAGGTCTGCTGAATCTCACCAGGGAATTTGTTGTGCGTGATGAAACTTAGACATAAATGATAATAACAAAGACTGTGATGGAACCCAGATGTCTTTGAAGATGCCTTGTTTTGTAAATTTGAGTTTATAACTGAGTCAATATTTTATATAATTATAAAATAAAATTTTAAAGCAATCCATAAAAATTGAAAATGAAATGAAACAAATTAACCTAAATATATATATTCAGTAGTGGCCATAGCACTATTGCATGTGGATTAAAACACAGCATTTGACTATCTATCCCTAAGGACAAAAGAACTGCAGAAAAGTGTCTACATTGTTTGCAGTAATCACATTTTCAGTGGTAGTGTTGTACTGTATTCCGAGATAGTTGGATGTAATGTGTGATAAAATAAATGAGTAATATACTTTATGGTAACAGGATGATATGTGTGTATGATAATATGATAGTATAACTCAGTTATCCCCAGTATCCTTGAGAAATAGGGTTCTCAACTTAGGATAAAAAAAGATAGGAGAGGGATTAAAATGGCAGCAGAGTACGTGGAAGCCTACAGATGTGCTCTCAGGACCAAACTGGAATTACAACTAAAATACAAAAATAAACCCCACCCTGAATAATCAACTGAAGACTAGCTGGAGAGAACCCTGATAACCAAGGACAGAAAGTGGAGACCACAAACAGACCGGTAGGGTGGGCGGAGGTTCAAAATGGCTATCAGGCTCCCACAGACTGCAGCTGAAGTTCCAGAGAGATATCTCAGCTATTGGGGGGTTCCCACTGAGAATTCTGCAGTCTAATCCCCAAGATGGGTCCCCCAGCAGAGAGCACCCGAACTTAGAAAGGTGTCCAGATAACATCTGCCTGTGAAAAGCAGAAAGGTTGCTGTCTGTCAGAGAGACATGGATGGAAATGCAGGCACCCTCTTAAAGGGTCAACGCACAACATTTTGAGTGCAGCCACTCACCTTGGGCTCTGGCAGAGGGAGGGCAGAGTGGACTGGAGCTGTATAAACATAAGCCAGGGTTGGGAAATCTGGGGTTAGAGCTCAGAAGGCAGACACCCCAGTTTCCTGCGCTGAGTCATTCCCTCATGCTGTGGAAGTTATCTTTCTCAAGCAAACTTTTGCTATTCTGTGGTTTTTGCCTGGGGGAAAGACAGTTGATGCACCCTATTGGAAAATCCCCTGCATCACCCTGTGGAGTTTCTGAGGCCCATTAAGAGACTGAGAATAACAATTAGCCTCCAGGCAGAAACAATTGCCACACCCTGCTGGAAAATCTCTCACCCCACCTGTGGACAATAGCTTGAGGCTACTCCAGACTGAATCCAATCAGTCTTCAGGCAGAGGCAGTTCTCTGGAGGCTTTGAGTCTTTGCCAGATCTAATTAGTCAGAAACAACAGTTTGGGTCCCTGCCACAAACACCATCCCGAACTGCTCATTGAGGCAAAAGTCAGTGGGACCCCAAGTGCTTGCAGATGACATCTGCAGGACCATCTCAGAACAAAGTCAATAAAGGTATGAGACTCAAGGCAGAGTCCCCAAACACTAGACTACTAGGGGATTCAACCCATTGGATACCAGGTTGCCCAGGGCCAGAAAGGGACAGTTACTCACATTCACCTACACTAGAGAAGCTCCCAGGAGGCCCAGGATAGACACACCAGAGGACCATTCAACAACATCAGAGCAAAATCCAGCAAGCCCCACAAATAGTGGACCCAAAGCACCTGTATAACAGCTGACACTACAACATTGGGGTTGAACCTCACTGGCAGCAAGTCAGAGGGGAGATCCCTCCCACAAATGGGATATCAACATTCAAGTTCCAGTTAAAACAGGAGAGCCCAAACAACACACACCAGGGGCACCCCTAGAGCATCCAGCTTAGGCAAAAAAAGAGATTACACCACTGGACCCTTCAAGGCACTTTCTATACTAGTATAAGGCCATCTCACAAAGACTGGGAGCTAAAGCAGTTCTATCTAATACATAGAAGCAAATGCAACAAGATAGCTAAAATGGAGAGACAGGAGAGAAACCAAGATGGTGGCATAGGTAAACACCTGAACTTGCTGCCTCACACAATCACTTCAAAACTACAACTAAAAGACAAAACAGGTATCATCCAGAAACACGGGAAGGCTGGCTGAGTGGAAATTATACAACTAGAAGGAAAGAGAAAAGCACACTGAGACTTGGAGGAGGGGCAGAAGTGCAGAGGTATGGAGGCGCGTGCGCGGTAAGGGCTGGCAACTGAGTACGCTGTTGTCTTTTTCAATCAGGAGGGAGATACAAGCTCCCGACTGCTCTGAACTCCAATTCTGGGCAAGACTCTGGGGACCCAGACTCATATGGGGAGAAACTGGACTGTCTGGCATCGGGCGGAACTCGAGGGCGGCTTTCTCTCAGAGGTCCTTGCAATGATCATTGTTTCTGCACAGTGCTGTGGGACACAGAGACATGGGACCTCTTTCAGGCAGGGCTGACAGTCAACCATTGCTGTTTGCTCCACCCTGGTGATTCCCTGAGACCCCAACCCACCCAATTTACAACCCCACCCAAGCTGTGCGCAGAGGCTTTTGCATATGAATGCCCTGGCCCTTTGCAATCTGAAACCTAACAAACTGCAGCTGGGTCAGATAGCCCCAGAACCTCCAAAAGAAGACCCAAGGCTTGACAGCAGCCTGCATTGCTTCACAGCTGGGCCTCATCTGGGCACCTCCAAACCCAAACAAAGAAGAGGAATCTGCAGATCTCTCTGTAGCTCCTGCTGGGTGGCCTCAGGCAGAGGCTAAATTAGCACCTCCTTGGAGACCCAAGAGCCAGTGTACCCAGGGGTCAGAGTGGGCCCGTCCAGATTACAACTCCTCACATCCATAAGGGACACACTCAGGGGGCAGACTCAGTGAGCGCAAAAGCCCCACTGAAACAAGTCTTGTCTCATAAGGGTGTCTCCAGCACAGAAGTCCTCCCATCGTAAATACAGCTGATCCTCACAACCAATTGGCCTGGAGGTCAATTCCTCCCAGTGATACCAACAACAAGTACTTCATGCCACTCCCTTCTGGCCTAAAGTGTTTCTATTGAGAAGTCAGTTGACATTCTAATTGGAACTCCTTTGTAGGTAATTTTCTGTCTCACTCTTGCTGCCTTTAAGATTCTTCTTTGTCTTTAACATTTGCCATTTTAATTATGATGGGTTTATGTGAGTCTCTTTGGGTTCATCTTGATTGGGACTCTGTGCCTCCTAAACTTGTGTGACATTTTCCTTCATCAGGTTGGGGAGGTTTTCTGTCATTATTTCTTCAAAAAGGTTCTCTGTTCCTTGCTTACCTCTTCCCCTTCTGGTATTCCCAGAATGTGAATATTGTTATGTTTCATGTTGTACCAGAGCTCCCTTAAGCTATCTTCCTACTTTTTAATTCCTTTTTTTCTATTTGCTGCTCTAATTGGGTATTTATCTTTACCTTATCTTTCAAATCACTGATTCTATCTTCTGCTTTATCCAATCTACTTTTAATCCCTTCCAGTGTGTTCTTGATGTCAGATATATCAGTCTTCATTTCTGTCTGGTTCTTGTTCATGGCCTCTATTTTCCTTTTCATGTTGTTGTAATTTGCACTAAGTTCCTTAAGCATCTTTATAACCATTGCTTTGAAGTTTATGTCTGATAGGTTGCTTGCCTAATTCTTTTTCTGGAGATTCCTTGTTTTCTCTCATTTGGAGGTTGTTTCTTTGTCTCTCCATTTTTTTTTTCTGATCAATTTTTATTGTTCAGATTATTAAAGTTGTTCCTCTTTTTTCCTCCCATAGCTCCCCTTCACTGGTTCCCACCCCACCCTTTGCCCTTACCCCCCGCCCACTGTCCTCATCCATAGGTGTGTGATTTTTGTCCAGTCTCTTCCCATACCCCCCACACCCCTTTCCCCCTGAGTCAGTCCACTCCCTTTCTATGGTCCTGATCCTATTATATTCACCAGTTTATTCTGTTAATCAGACTTTTTATTCACTTGATTTTTAGAGTCACTTGTTGATAGATATGTATTTGTTGTCACTTTGTTCATAATTTTTATCTTTACCTTTTTCTTCTTCTTCCTATTCTTAAAAAATACCCTTCAACATTTCATATAATACTGGTTTGGCAGTGATGAATTCCTTTAGCTTTTTCTTATCTGTAAAGCTCTTTATCTGACCTTCAATTCTAAATGATAGCTTTGCTGGGTAGAGTAATCTTGGTTGTAGGTTCTTGCTATTCATCACTTTGAATATTTCTTGCCACTCCCTTCTGGCCTGCATAGTTTCTGTTGAGAAATCAGCTGATAGTCGTATAGGTACTCCCTTGTAGGTAACTAACTGTTTTTCTCTTGCTGCTTTTGATATTTTCTCTTTATCTTTTGCTCTTGGCATTTTAATTATGATGTGTCTTGGTGTGGTCCTCTTTGGATTCCTTTTGTTTGGGGTTCTCTGCACTTCCTGGACTTGTAAGTCTATTTCTTTCACCAGGTAGGGGAAGTTTTCTGTCATTATTTCTTCAAATAGGTTTTCAATATCTTGCTCTCTCTCTTCTTCTGGCACCCCCATAATTAGGATGTTGGTACACTTGAAGTTATCCCAGAGGCTAGGACTTCCAGTACTATGATGAATAAGAGTGGTGAAAGTGGATATCCCTGCCTTGTTCCTGATCTTAAGGGAAATGTAGTTTAGTTGTCTGGCACAGGGTAGGTTTAATAAGTACTTATTATATAAATGAAGAATGGTATGGGAGGTACTGAGATAAATCTAACTTTTCCCCCATTAACCTTATCTGGCAATAAAATAATTTAAAATATTTATGCAAAAAGTAAACAGTGTTACCTAAACAATAAATTTTCTATGTTATCCTATATAATAAAGGAGTAATGTGCAAATTGACTGTCACACCAACACACAAGATGGCCACCCCCATGTGCTCAAAGATGGCTGCCCCCATGTGGACACAAGATGGCCACCACAAGATGGCCAGCAGGGGAGGGCAGTTGTGGGCGATCAGGCCTGCAGGGGAGGGCAGTTAGGGGTGACCAGACTGACAAGGGAGGGCAGATAGGGGTTACCGGGCCAGCAGAAGAGGGCAGTTGGGGGTGACCAGGGTTGCAGGAGAGGACAGTTGGGGGCAACCAGGCCTGCAGGAGAGGGCAGTTGGGGGGAACCAGACCAGCAGGGGAGAGCAGTTAGGGGCAACCAGGCCAGCAGGGCAGGGCAGTTAGGGGTGACCAGGCTAGCAGGGGAGGGCAGTTAGGGGTGACCAGGCCGACAGGGGAGGGCAGTGAGGAATCGATCAGGCTGGCAGGGGAGTGGTTAGGGGGTGATCAGGCTGGCAGGCAGAAGTGGTTAGGGACAATCAGGAAGGCAGGCAGGCGAGCAGTTGGGAGCCAGCAGTCCTGGATTGTGAGAGGTGTCCCAGATTGGAGAGGGTGCAGGCTGGGCTGAGGGACACACACCCCATGCACAAATTTCGTACACTGGGCCTCTAGTTGGTTTATAAAAATGCTATCGATTTTGGGGTATTAATTCTGTATCCTTCTACATTTTTTAATTCATTTATTACTAAACCTAGTAGGTTTTTTTTATGGAGTCTTTAGGGTTTTCTATGTACAGTATCATGTCATCTGTGAATAATGAGAGTGTTTCTTCCTCCTTTCCAATTGGGATGCCTTTTATTTCTTCTCCTTGTCTGATAGGTATGGCCAGGATTTCCAGAACTATGTTGAATAAGAGTGGTGAAAGAGGGCATCTCTGTCTTGTTCCTGTTCTTAGGGTAAATGGTTTTAGTTTTTGCCCGTTGAGTATGATGTTGGCTGTAGATTTGTTATCTATGGCCTTTATGATGTTGAGGTATATTCCCTCTATTCCCATTTTGCTGAGAGTTTTTATCAAAAAAGGGTGTTGGATTTTGTTGAATGCTTTTTCTGCATCAATTGATACGTTCATGTGAGTTTTGTCTTTCAACTTCTTTATGTGCTATATAATGTCTATTGATTTGTGAATATTGTACCAGCCTTGCATCCCCAAAATAAATCCCACTTGGACATGATGTATGAACTTTTTAATGTAATTCTGGATCTGGTTTGCTAAAATTTTGTTGAGGATTTTTAGTGTCTATGTTCATCAGGGACATTGGCCTGTAGTTCACTTTCTTTGTTGTGTCTTTATCTGGTTTTGGAATAGGGGTGATGCTGGTCTCATAGAGAGTTTAGAAGTGTTCCTTTCTCTTGAATTTTTTGGAATAGTTTGAGAAGTAGAGGGGTTAGTTCTTCTTTGAATATTTGGTAAAATTCCCCAGTGAATCTGTCTGGAAAAGGGCTTTTGTTTCTGAGAGGTTTTTTATTGCTGCTTCAATTTCATCAGTAGTTATTGGTCTATTCAGATTTCCTGATTCTTCCTGATTGAGTTTTGGAAGATTGTATTTTTCTAGAAATATGTCCATTTTATCCTGGTTGTCCCATTATTTGGAATAAAGTTGTTCATAGTATTTTGTTACAATCCTTTGTATTTCTGTGGGGTCAGTTGTTACTTCACCTCTTTTGTTTCTGATTTTGTTTATTTGGGTCCTCTCTTTTTGTTTCCTGGCAAGCTTAGCTACAGTCTGTGAATCTTGTTTATTCTTTCAAAGAACCAGCTCTTGGTTTTATTGATCTTTTATATTTTTTTGTCTCTATATCATTTATTTCTGCTCTGATTTTTATTATTTCTTTCCTTCTACTTGTTCTGGGCTTTTCTTGTTCCCTTTCTAATTCTTTAAGTTGTAGTGTTAGATAACTTACTATCAGTTTTTCTTGTTTTCTGAAATAGGCCTGTAATGTATGAACTTCCTTCTCAGGACTGCTTTCACTGGGTCCCATAGGTTTTGGATTGTTGTGTTTTCATTGTCATTTGTTTCCAGGATTTTTTTTCCTTTGAAATAAAAAAACATTCATTGTTTAATAGCATGCTATTTGGCCTCCGTGTATTTGATTGTTTTGAGCTTTTTTATTGTAGCTGATTTCTAATTTCATGCCATTGTGGTCTGAGAAGATGCTTGATATGATTTCAATCTTCTTGAATTTGTAGAGATTTAGCTTGTGTCCTAGTATGTGGTCTATCTTTGAAAATGTCCCATGTGCACTTGAGAAGAATCTATATTCTGTAGCTTTGTGGTGGAATGTTCTGAATATGTCAATTAGTTTCATCTGTTCTAAAGTATCATTTAGGATTGCTGTTTCCTTATTGATTTTTTGTCTAAAAGATTTATCCAGTGATGTTAGTGGGATGTTAAAGTCCCCTACTATGATTGTATTGCTGTCAATCTCTCCATTGATATCCTCCAGAAGTTTTTTTTTTAATATATACTTAGATGTTCCTGTATTGGGTGTGTATAGGTTTACCAGTGTTATAGTCTTTTGTTGTATGGATCCCTTTAGTATTACGAAGTGGCTTTCCTTATTGCTTGTTATGGCCTTCACTTTGAGGTCTATTTTTTCAGAAAAAAAATGTTTCCATCCTTTCACTTTCAGTCTGTGTGAGTCCTTTCTTCTAAGGTGGGTCTCTTGTAGACAGCATATAGTTGGGTCATGTTTTCTTATCCATTCAGCTACCCTATGTCTTTTGATCGGAGCACTTAATCCATTTATGTTTAAGGTTATTACTGATAGGTATTTGTTTGTCACCATTTTTATTCTTTATGCCTCTGTTCCTTATTCCCTTTCTATTTTTTTTCTTTTTACAACAGTCCCTTTAGAATTTCTTGCATTGCTGGCTTGATGGTAATAAACTCCCTTAGCCTTTTTTTGTCTGTGAAGGTCTTGATTTCACCTTCTATTTTGAATGATAGCCTTGCTGGATAGGGTATTCTTGGATTCAGTCCCTTTGCATCACTTTACATACTTCATTTCATTCCCTTTTGACCTGATGTATTCTTGTTAAGAAATCAGTTGATAGTCTAATGGGGAATCCCTTGTAGGTAACTTTCTGTCTCTCTCTGGCAGCCTTTAAGATTCTTCCTTTGTTGTTGATGTTTTCCACTTTAATTACAATGTGTCTTGGTGTTAATCTTTTTGGGTTCATCTTGTTTGGGACTCTCTGTGCTCTTTGGATTTGTGTAACTTTTTTCTTCCCAAAGTCAGGGAAGTTTTCTGCCATTATTTCTTCAAACAGCTTTTCTATTCCTTCTTCAACTTTCTCTCCTTCTGACACCCCTATTATGTTGATGTTTTTCATTTCATGTTATCTCGGACCTCCCTTAGACTCTCCTCCTGCTTTTTCTTTTCTTTTTTCCAGTTGCTGCTCTGCTTGGGTGTTTTTCCACCTTGTCTTCTAACTCACTGATTCAGTCCCCAGCTTTTTCTAGTCTACTGTTGAAACCTTCCATTGTGTTCTCTATTGCAGCTATATTGTTCTTCATTTCCTCTTGATTTTTTACACATGTTGGTGAATTTCTCATCCAGTCTTTTGAGCATTTGTGTAACCATTACTCTGAATTCTTTCTCTGACAAATTGCTTGCCTCCATTTCATTTTGTTCCTTTTCTGGTGATTCCTCCTTTTCTTTCATTTGGGGGTTGTTTCTTTGTCTCCCCATTTTTGCCTTTTGTCTTTTTAATTGTTTCTATGTATTAGATCAAACTGCTATGCCACCCAGATTTTCTGAATTGGTCTTATATAGTAGTTGTTTTATGGGACCCAGTGGTGCAGTCTCTCAGGTATCCTGGGCTGGGTGTACCAGGAAGGCCCCCTACTTGAGATATGTGGGTTCTCCTGATGTAGTTGGGTTTTGAATGTTATTATCCCATTCATGGATGGAATCTCCTCTCAGGATGTCCGATTATGTAGCTTGCTCCCTACCATGTCATTCCAACCATTGTGGAGGTGCTAACCAAAGAGCACAAAATACAGCACAACAAGATATGACACAGAAGGAATAAAACACGAATGTACACAAGACACCTATAACCCCAATAAAAGTGATCACCAAAGAAAAGAGAATTAGGAAAAAGAAAAGAGAGAAAAAATGATAATGAAAGAAAAAAAGACAGAAAGAAAGAAAATGGGGAGAAAACTCAACAAAACAAACAAATAAACCAAAAAGCACAAATAAAAAACAGCCAGAAAAATGGGGGGAGGGGAAGAATCTGTAGATGCAGAGCTTAAATAAGGAAAATAAGATTAAGGAATTGGATGAATAGGGGAAGCACCACAGTTTAGAATAGAGGAGGGAGAAAAGAAATGAGAAGATGAGAAGAAAATAGACAAAATAACAAAAAAAAAATTTAAAGGAGATTAGAGGGAAGAATAGGTAGGCCTAAATTTAGGAACTTAAACAAGTTAAAAAACTAGGAGAAGAAAAGAGCGAGAGGAGAGAAAAAAGGAAAAAAAAAAAGAGTAGTGAAGAAAAAGATAAGAAAAATAAACTCAGAACACAGGACTTTTCTTTTTTTTTTTTTTAATCTTTATTGTTCAGATTATTACAATTGTTTCTCCTTTTTTCCCCCCATATCTCCCCACCACCCGGTTCCCACCCCCTCTCTGCCCTTACCTCCCCCCCCCGTTGTCCTTATCCATAGGTGTATGATTTTTGTCCAGTCTCTTCCCGTACCCCCCACACAGACACCCCTTTCCCCCTGAGAATTATCAATCCACTCCCATTCTATGCCTCTGATTCTATTATGTTCACCAGTTTATTTTGTTCCTCAGATTTTTAATTCACTTGATTTTTAGGATCACTTGTTGATAGATATGTATTTGTTGTTCATAATTTTTATCTTTACCTTTTTCTTCTTTTTCCTCTTTTTAAAGAATACCTTTCAGCATTTCATATAATACTGGTTTGGTGGTGATGAACTCCTTTAGCTTTTTCTTATGTGTGAAGGTCTTTATCTGCCCTTCAATTCTGAATGATAACTTTGCTGGGTAGAGTAGTCTTGGGGTTCTGTGTGCTTCCTGAACTTGTAAGTCTATTTCTTTCACCAGGTGGGGGAAGTTTCTGTCATTATTTCTTCAAATAGGTTTTCAGTATCTTGCTCTCTCTCTTCTTCTGGCACCCCAAAAATTCGGATATTGGTACGCTTAAAGCCATCCCAGAGGCTCCTTACGCTATCCTCACACTTTTGGATTCTTCTTTCTTTCCGCTTCTCTGGTTGGGTTTTTTCTTTCCTCATATTCCAGATCTTTGGTTTGACTCTTTGGGTACGATGGTCTACAGTTGAGTGTCTGTATAGTCTTTATTTCAGACAGTGTATGCATAATTTCTGACTGGTCCTTTTCCATTTTTTTGGTATTCTCATTAAGGTCCTTGAAGGTCTCTTCAAGTTTCTCAGCGGTTTTTAGAAGATTCTTGAGTAACCTTATAAATGTGGTTCTGAACACTGTGTTATCCATTAGTTTGCTTTCCTCCATTTCTCCTACTCGTGACATACTTCGGTGTCTCCGCATTTTGGCTGCCTCCCTGTAGAACACAGGACTTTTCAATTGCAATTACTCACCCGAGGCTTTGGCGCAGGGTAGGGGGAGAAAAGAAATGAGAAGATGAGAAGAAACTAGACAAAATAACAAAAGAAAAAAATTTAAAGGAGATTAGAAGGGAGAATAGGTAGGCCTAAATTTAGGAACTTAAACAAGTTAAAAAATTAGGAGAAGAAAAGAGCGAGAGAAGAGAAAAAAAGGAAAAAAATGAGTAGTGAAGAAAAAGATAAGAAAAATAAACTCAGAACACATTTCCTACTCCAAAGGAAATGGAGTAGGGGCAGGGAAGAGGAAATTAGATATATGAATAAACCAACAGAGACTAGAATAATAACACATCAATAAAGCAGATAAAGAAGATCAATTTTTAAAAAGGGGAAGAGAGAAAGGAAAGAGACAAACCAAACCAGGGAAAGGAGAAGAAAAACAGGAGAAAAAAAAGAGAAGAGAGGAAGAAAAGGATGCAAGAAATAAATAAAATTTTAAAAAATAAATAATAATTTTTAATTTAAAAAAATAAATAAATAAGTGAATTGTTGTTCACTTCAGCCGAGTTTTAATGCTCCATAGGAGCTGGTTTAGGACCCCACTCTTCTGTCTGCCAATTCTGGGCTTCCTGTTAAGTACATAAATCCTTACCACTGTCAGGTATGATCTTTGGCTTTTAGCACCCTGCTTGAAGCTCCCAGTGATCCACCAGTCCTCTGCTTATATCTGTCTCTGCAGGCTTTGGCTGCAAACAGGCAAGGCCAATCTGCACTCTTTGCCTGTCTGCCAGCTGTCAATCTTAATCACTCAAGCATCTGTTTCTGACAGGGCTTCAAATGGGGTTGGTGCTGTTTCGCTTTCAGGGAATAAAGTGGGGGTGGCGGGGAGGAGTTTCTCTGACCCAGAGCTACTCCTCTGTGAGTGGTCCAAAACATTACTCTGGCCTTGGTTGTTCAGAGGTCCTTGTATGGAACCAATGGAGTTGGTTGGCAACCTGAAGATTTTATCAGTCTGGTTCCCAGAATAGCGAGGCAGAGGGCCCCTCTTCCAATCCAGTCACTGAGGGCTCCTTGGAGCTGTTCAGACACATAAGCCTGGCCTCTGCCTTTGTTTCCTCTGTAAAGCTCAAAACGCAGGGTGTGGCGGGCTGTATCACCTTCCCTAAGGCTACTGGGAAGGGCTAGCTCTTCTTGGCAGAAATGGCCGCTTAGGTTTGGAACCTTAAGTCCCAATGCTGGACTCCTGGCCACGGCTCCCTGCCCTGCTTCCCTCCCCAGCCTCTTCTCTGGCACCTCAAGTCTGTGCCTCCCCCTACCCTGCGCCAAAGACTCGGGTGAGTAATTGCAATTGAAAAGTCCTGTGTTCTGAGTTTAGAGAATAAAAACAAAGATAAAGCAAAACAAAAACAACAATGAAACCTCAGCTTTCTCTACCCCCAGCACCAGGCTGCTTTCCCCCTTTCGTAGGGCCACCTTTTGCAGGGCAGCCTATTGAGGCTGTGGTCTTGGGTCCAGAATCCTCAGCTGCCAGCATCCCTGTGGCTTTTGCTTTTCACAGTTGGAAATTAAGCCTGCTGCCAAGGGACGAGGCCTTGGTGCAACGCAGCTTCCTCCTCTCCCTCTCAGCCCACTGGCCTGCTGTCCCTCTCAAGCCCACTTCCCCATTCCTACCAGTCTCCAGGTGTTTTCTGCCCTTCCTTCTTATAAGTTGTCTCCTCAGCTATGCTAAATTTGTTAATTCTGGGCGGATGTTCTCCGATTTAGTTGTATTTCCAGTCTGGCCCTGGGATGGGGTGCATGACACATCTACCTATTCTACTGCCATTTTTTCTTTCTCCTCCTATTATTTACTTTTTATTGCTGGTTTAACGTGATACAGATTATCCTTGCACTTTGAGCAGGAGTTTCTCATTTGAAGTTTTGGAAACAGTTTTAGGTTGGAAAGATAGATATTAATCTACCCTTTTGTTGCTTTCAAAAAATCCAAATAGAAGTGATTATATCTAAAAAACACAAACAAAAAAACAAACAAACAAAAAGAAACAAAGAAAAAGGACCCAAATAAATAAAATCAGAAATGAAAGAGGCAATATAACAACAGACACCACAGAAATACAAAGGATTGTAAGCAAATACTATGAGCAATTATATGTCAACAAACAGGACAACCTGGGTGAAATGGAAAAATTCCTAGAAACATACAATCTTCCAAAACTCAATCAGAAAACCTGAGTAAGCCAATAACAACTGATAAAATTGAAGCAGTAATTTAAAAACTTCCAGTAATTTAAAAACTTCCTGGGCCGGATGGATTTACAGATGAACTTTACCAAATAGTCGAGGAAGAACTAACACCTCTCTTCCTCAACTATTCCAAAATATTTAAGAGGAAGGAACACTTCCAAGCTCTTTTTATGAAGCCAGCATTATCCTAATTCCAAAATCAGATAAAGACACTACAAAGAAAGAAAATTACTGGCCATTATCCCTGGTGAACATGAATGCTAAAATCCTCAACAAAATGTTAGCAAATCAGATCCAGCAATATAGTAAAAAGATTCAGACACCATGATCAAGTGGGATTTATTCCAGGGAGGCAAGGCTGGTACAATATTCTCAAATCAATAAGTGTAACACATCACATAAACACATTGAAAGAGAAAAATCACATGATCATATCAATAGACAGAAAAAAGCATTCAACAAAATCTAGCACACTTTTTTGATAAAAACTCTCAGTAAAATAGGAATAGAGGGATCACACCTCAACATAATAAAGGCCATATGTGACACACCTCCAGCCAACATCATTCTCAAAAAGTGTTTTCCTTAAGAATAGGAACAAGACAAGGATTCCACTTTCACCACCCTTATTCAACATAGTCCTAGCCACAGCAATCAGAGAAGAAGAAGAGATAAAAGCATCCAAAATGGAAAGGCGGAAGTAAAACTGTCATTATTCGCAGATGACATGATATTGTACATAGAAACCCCTAAAGACTCCACCAGGAAACTACTAGACTTAATAAATGAATTCAGCAAAGTAGCAGGATACAAAATCAGCATCCAAATGATGGCATTTTTATATACCAATAATGAACTCTCAAAAGAGAAACTAAATAAGCAATCCCATTTACCATTGAACAACAGCAACAAAATAGATACCTAGGAATAAACATAACCAAGGAAGTAAAAGACCTGTACTTGGAAAACTAAGAAATAGAGGCAGATAAAAACAAATGGAAGCATATACCACAAGCATGTCAAACTCAAAAGCTAACACAGGCCATATAAACAAGGTTTAAGTTTATGTGGGCCACAAAAAAACAAAAGCTTCAGTTTTCATAGAAACATAGGTTTATTTTGATAGAGACATGCTGAATACAAAGGGCTGAAATAAATGAGTAATCATTAACATAAAATAATAGAACGTTTTAATAAAAATTGATATTTCTTTTTTGAACATTAACTTACCAGACACTAAATAACTGCACAAATTAATAAGCATAACTCAAATAAACCTATTTTTCTTGTTCTCTGAAAGCAAAATATTTCCTGTTGTGCACACCAAACAAGTCAGTCCAAGACTAATGATGTGGCAATTGGCTGCTAAAATATTTGCTGCTAGTATTAGTGGAGAGAAATGGTGTGCCTATACATAAGGCGCGTAAGGGAAATGAATGCAACATGATTGTAGTAATCAGTCATTAGCGAATGTTGTAGTTCGTTATTAATAATTATGTATAACAGCATATTGTAAAAATTAAGTTACAAAATTTTTATTAAAACATTTCTTACATACCGTTATATTGGCTGGGCTGCAGAAATATCCATTGTGGGCCACATGTGACCCACAGTATACCATGTTCATAGATTGGAAGAATTAACATCATTAAAATCCCTATACTACCCAAAGCAATCTACAGATTTAAAGCAATCCCTATTAAAATATCAATGGCATTCTTCACAGAGCTAGAATACATACTCCAAAAATGTATATGGAACCATAAGAGATACCAAATAACTGCAGCAATCTTGAGAAAGAAGAACAAAGTAGGAGGGATCACAATACCGGATATCAAACTATACTACAAAGCCACTGTAAGCAAAACAGCCTGGTACTGGCACCAGAACAGGCATATAGATCAATGGATCAGAACACAGACCCCTGAAATTGAACCACACCATTGTGGTCAATTAATATTTAACAAAGGAGGCAAGAACATACAACGGGGTAAAGACAGTCTCTTCAACAAATGGTGCTGGGAAAACTGGATAAACACATGCAAAAAGATGAAACTAGACCATCAACTTACACCAGACACAAGAATAAACTCAAGGTGGATAAAAGATTTAAATGTAAGGCATGAAACCATAAAAATCTTACAGAAGAACATAGGCAGTAAAATCTCAGACACCTCATGTAGCAATATGTTTATGGATATATCTCCTAGGGCAAAGGAAACTAAGGAGAAAATAAACAAATGGGACTACATCAAAATAAAAAGCTTCTGCACAGCAACAGAAACCACCATCAAAATGAAAAAGAAACCCACTGAATGAGAGAACATATTTGGCAATGATATATCTGATAAGGGGTTAATATCCAAAATACATAAAGTACTCCTACAACTCAACAAAAGGAAGACAAACAATTTAAAAATGGGCAGAGAAATGTCATGCAGTACTCAAGGTAATGGAAAGCAAGGATCTGAGACCAAGATTACTATATCCAGCAAGGCTATCATTCAAAATAGATGGTCAAATAAAGAGCTTCCCAGAAAAAAAAAAAAATCTAAAGGAGTTCATTACCACCAAGCCAGCATTACAAGAAATGCTAAAGGGATTGCTGTAAGGGATTGCTATGAAGAAGAAACAGAGAGAGAGTCCTAGCGATACAGAATTGAAATGGCTACAAATAAGTACCTCTCAATAATAACCCTAAATGTAAATGGATTAAATGCTCCAATCAAAAGGTGTAGGGTAGCTGAAAGGATACAAAAACATGACCCAACTATATGCTGTCTACAAGAGACCCACCTCAAAACAAAAGACACACACAGGATGAAAGTGAAGGGTTGGAAAAAAATTTTCCATGCAAATACAAAAGAAAAAAAAGCTGAAGTAGCAATACTCATATCTGACAAAATAGACTTTAAAAGCATAATGCTAAGCAAAATACCCCAGTTGGAGAAAGATAAATATCATATGATCTCACTCATTTGTGGGATATAATGAACAACATAAACTGATGAACAAAAATAAAGCCAGAGGGGAACAAAAATATACTAGAATATAATAGAAGTAATCCTGTTATTTGCAGATTTTTAACATTTCCTACAACTTTTGTGATATTATACTATGTAAGTACAGTTTTGGTAATATTATATTTAAAATCCTTTTATTCTTGAAATATTAATGTTTATTACATGTAATATTATATGTAAGATTTTAAAAAATGGGCAGAGGACCTGAATAGACATTCCTTCAAAGAGGACATAGAAATGACCAAGAGACACATGAAAAAATGCCCAAAGTCACTAATCATCAGAGAAATGCAAATTAAAACCACAATGAGATATCACCTCACACCTGTCAGAATGGCTATCATCAAAAATCAACAAACAACAAGTGCTGGCGAGGATGTAGAGAAATGGAACCCTAGTTCACTGCTAGTGGGAATGCAGATTGGTGCAGCCACTGTGGAAAACAATATGGAGTTTTCTCAAAAAATTAAAAATGGATCTTCCTTTTGACCCAGAGATCCCACTTCTGGGAATACATCCTAAAACCCCCAAAACACCAATCAGAAAGAATATATGCTCCCCTATGTTCATAGCAGCATTATTTACAATAGCTAAGATTTGGAAAAAGCCCATGAGTCCATCAGTAGATGAGTGGATAAAATATAGCTATGGCACATTTACACTATGGAATACTATGCAACTATAAAAAAGGGGGTCTCTTACCCTTTGGGGCAGCATGAATAGACCTGGTAAATATTATGCTAAGTGAAATAAGACAAAATGAGAAAAACAAATAGCATATGATCTCACTTATTTGTGAAATCTATTGAACAAAATTAATTGACCAACAAAATAAGACCCGAAGCAGGGAGGCATGGAACAGACTTACATACCTCAGTGTGGGCTTGGGGAGACAATAAGAGATAAACCAAAGAACTTATATACTTACTAGAGGCCCAATGCACAAAATTCATGCATGGGGGATCCCTCAGCCCAGCCTCACAATCCGGGACCCCTTGGGGCATGTCCAACTGCCGGGCCTAAACTGGCAGTCAGACTTCACTCTCGCAATCCAGGACCCCTCACTCCTAACCGCCCGCCTGCTCGCTCCTTACCACTTGGCTCACTGCTCCTTAGCACTGCTGCAGAGGCGGGAGAAGTTCCCACCACCACCACTGTGCTCACCAGCCGTGAGCCCTGCTTCTGGCTGAGCGGCACTTCCACTGTAGAAACACACTGTCCACCAGGGGCAGCTCCTACTTTGAGCATCTGCCCCCTGGTGGTCAGTGAGCATCATAGCAACCGGTCATTCTGGTCATTCCGGGCATTCCGCCATAATGGTAGCTGGGCTTTTATATATATAGATATGCATAGCCCATGGACTACAAGCAATAAGGTAGTGAAGACCTAGGGGGGTGGGTAGGGGCTGGGAGGAGGGAAGAAAGGGGGAAATAGGAGATATCTGTAATACTATCAACAGTGAAAGATATATTTTTAATTTTGTTTATTAAAAAAAGAAAAGTTTAAGTGAAACCCTTGTTGTCCTGAATTTGAATTAGAAATATCACTATGAACTCATAAATTAGTCTTACTTTCTTAGGTTTATCCACTGAAAGAGCCTAGAAACCATGACCAGCCCAGATGCAAATGGCACACCTATCAGCCAGAATATATTTTCAAAATACCACTCTCCACTAAAAGAACCAGGAATTCTTAGATAAGTGGCCAATTCAAGATCTGGGACTACATAATTATAAAATAGATTGGAATATATTTTAATATCTTTCAATATTTTTAATATACTTAAGGAAGTTCTCAAAGACAACTGAGTTTATGACCAGAGGACTCAAGAACCAAATTTTAGAGGCTCCTGCTAGCCATTGATGGGACATCAGTGAGCATCAGGAAAAAGAATAACTACCATAGATTGAATGAAACACATCACATATGCTAAATTCACCCATTTATAAATTATAATAATAATAAACTAATAGGTCACTATTGAAGAATGTTAGAGGAACCAACTCATTGTTCTGAAAACTGATAGATAAAAGAATCAAGCATTTACTAACAAAGAAGCTGTACCACTGAGTAACGGAAGAGTAATGGCTAGGGCATGGTTGGGAAAGGGGAGGGGTCTTTAGCAAAAACTCCAGCTAATATAAGAAGAGATAATAGAATAGAATCAGCATTTTTCAACCCTGAATGAATTAGAAGATCTGGGCTTTGCTCATCAGTGGCTGCTGACATTCCCAAAAGACAGGCGATTATACAATTCCTAAGAAGCAGTCTCACCAAAAAATCAAACCTGCACCTGTTAAGGCCTCTTCTAGATCCAACTTCCATTTTACAGGAAATACAGAAGCCAGAGGAGCTTGTTAAACTGTCCCATGGAGATGCAGTCAGCAAAATCCTGCCATGGAGAACTCTGCCAGACAAATGACTCAGTGCAAGGGGAGAAAGCTCAGAAGAGGGGAACCTATTGATTAAAAGGCATAAAAGGCATATCAGTCAACTGCAGTGTGCAGATCTGATGTGGATCCTGATTTTTTTAAAACAATATTAAAATTTTATGAAATTTACAAGATAAGTGAAAATAGGAACACTGACTATCTACAGGGGTGGGCAAAAATCAGTTTACAGTTGTGAGTATGCAAAAGTTTATTCTTGTATTATTATTTATTAACTAGAGGCCCTGTGCATGAAATTCATTCAAGGGGCTTGGCCCCCACCATCACGGTGGCTGCCTCTGCCTCGGCCCCCACTGCTGCAGCTTCATCGGAAGGTCATCTGGAAGGATGTCCAGAAGGACATCCAGTCTAATAAGCATATTATGCTTTTATTATTATAGATTATTGAATTATTTTCCATACAAACAACTGTAAACCTACATTTTCCCCACCCCTGTATTTAAAAACAATAAGAAATTGCCCTGGCTTATGTTACTCAGTGGTTAAACCTGAACCAAAGGGTGGCAGGTTTGATTCACAGCCCTGGTCGGAGCGCATATGGGAGACAGCCAATGTATGTGTCTCTCTCACATCAATGTTTCTCTCTCTCTCTCCCCACTCCCTCTCTCCCTTCCACTCTCTTTATAAAAATCAATGGAAAAAATACCCTCAAATGAGGATTAACAAAAAAGTAAAATAAAAACAATAGGAACTATGTATTATTACTTTCTAGGTGTGATAATGGTATTGTGGTAATTTTTGGTGGTTGTTGTTAATCCTCACCTGAGGATATTTTTTCCATTGATTTTTTTTGTCTTTTAGAGAGAGTGGAAGGGATCAACTCTGCAACCCAGGTATATGCCCTTGACCAGAATCGAACTCACCACACTTTGGTGCATAGGCCAACACTCTAACCACTGAGAAACACTGGCCAGGGTGGTATTGTGGTAATTTTTATGGAGTCCTTATGTTTTAGAGCTACAAACTGAAATATTACAGAAGACATGATATGTCTACATTTGCTTCAAAATAATCCAAGGAGTGGACGTGGGTGGGTGTAGCTGGGACATGACTTGAATGATTTGATGGGTGTTGAAACTGGTTGACAGATGCATAAGAGTTTGTTTAATACTATCTCCTTTTGGAGATGTTTGAAATTATTCATTGGTTGTCCTCTGCAGTGTGCTGAGCTAATAGACTGCCAAGAAATCTAACCTTCTCCCTTTGTGCCCATGCAGTGCTCCAAGAGCTGCCAGGGGGGCTTCCGGGTCCGTGAAGTACGCTGTCTGTCAGATGACATGGCCCTAAGTAATCTCTGTGACCCTCAGTTGAAACCAGAAGAGAAAGAATCCTGTAACCCTCAAGACTGTGTCCCTGAAGTCGGTAAGTAGGGATCCCTATGCTGGAGTAAAGATTCATCTTTGTTAAGCTCTGTCAAGTTCTCTGGTGTGAAATGCCACATCCAGCTGGAGTTCAAGGGTCAAAGTACTTTTGGTATGTTAAGTTTATAAGCATGGATGTGATCTAAGCCACCCACCAAAAGATAAACTTAAATGGGAATTGATTATAATGGTAATGTATTCAGAGACTTGGTTCCATCATCCTTAAGGTCAGAGTAGTGAGATTTCAATGTAATGTTTAAGAAAAAGAAAAAGCCCTATCTGGTTTGGCTCAGAGGATAGAGCATCAGCCTGTGGCCTGAAGGGTCCCAGGTTCAATTCCAGTCAAGGGCACATACCTCAGTTGCAGGCTCCTCCCCAACCTGGGCCTGGTTGGGGCACATGCAGGAGGCAACTAATCAATGTGTTTCTCTCACATCGATATTTCTCTCTCTGTCTTTCCCTCTCTCTTCCACTCTCTCCAAAAATCAATGGGAAAATATTCTCAGTTGAGGATTTTTAAATAATAATCTACATATATAAAAGGCTAATATGCAAAGTGTCCCCTCTGGAGTTCGACTGGGAGTTTGATTGCTCACTATGGTGTGCACTGACCACCAGGGGGCGGCATGGAATATGGTGGGTGGGAGGCAGCGGCAGGGCGCTGAGGGAGCGAGGGAAGGAGGAGGCAGGGAGGCAGGGAGGCAGGGAATCTGATCCGCCCTGATCGCTGGCCAGGCCTAGGGGCCCTACCTGTGCACAAATTTCCTGCACTGGGCCTCTAGTAATAATAATAAAGAAAAAGAAAAATGCAAGCTCTTAGCGCACACCCACACTCCATCAGCAACAGGAAGCAGGACCCGGATGGAGAGCCCCACCTCGCTTTCTCTCCCCGGTAGTCCAGGCTGCCCCTCGTGCTCAGAGCATTTTGTTCTCTTCTGCTACAGATGACAACTGCAAGGACAGATACTACAACTGCAGCGTGGTGGTGCAGGCCCGCCTCTGCGTCTACAACTACTACAAGACCGCCTGCTGCGCCTCCTGCACTCGCGTGGCCAACAGGCACCCGGGCTTCCTGGGGAGCAGATAACACCCCTGCACCTACCCAAGGGGCAGAGCAGCGGGTCTGTAAGAGGGTGACCGGCAGGCTGCTGACCCACCAGGGCTCCCTGGCCCAGGGCGCTGCCAGCCAATTTTGTCACCAGCCCCGCCTTCAGTCAAGTGTACATGCAGTGCCCAGATGCAGAGCCATGGCTCTGAGCATCACCATCAACTGAATCTCCCTCCTTGGGAAACCTGGCACCCTCTAACAGTGCTCTCTGAAAACCAGTCAGGGGGGCGTGCAGGCAACTCTCAGCCAACCTCTCCTGGGACTTTCTAAGGCAGCCCTGACTGGCACTGCCTCCTCCAGGGTGCTATTGGCCTTTCCAATATCAGCACCCCCTGGAGAGTCAGAGAAGGCAGCACCTCTACCCCCGGGTCCCACGGAGCCGTGCTGAGATGCCGGCATCCCTGTTACCTCAGCCCCGCTGTGCCTGTCCTCATTCTCAAAGACATTAGGCTGTTCGCCTGCATCATGACACTAACATCTCATGTCATGCAGTGCTTTATTGTTTCACAGGTATATTCACAGATATTAATTCATTAGCAGCTTACAACACCCAAGAAGGGTGTTGTCCCCATTGTACCAACAAGGAAACTGAGACTCATTGACCTCCCAGCCATATTCACCTGTTAAGTGGCAGAGCTGAGTCCCAACCCCAATCTTACCACAAAACCCTCACCCCAAGGACTGTACAGAAGTCTTAGTTCTGCAGGATGCACTTCATTTCAGACCAAGAGTGAGAATTTCCTAATTAGCAAACAAAACCCAGGTCTTTGAATTCTTCCCTCCAGCCAAAGGTCAAAACTTTATCCCAGCATCAGTTGTTTCAGAAGTCTGTTTCTACCAATCCCTTCCCCCGCAGTCACAGGCCCTCATCACAGGGCTCTACAGCTTTTGTTAAGCCCTGTCCTTAAAGGAACTCTCCCCTGAGACCATAAAGGCACTGGGTATCACAGTCATTGCCCGAAATTCTGACTTCATTCCCCAGTGAGATGTTTCCCCTGGAACCGGAAGTCAGGGTCCCTTAGGCCACAACAGTCCCTTTCTGGTCCCAGAGCAGATTTCCAGAGCTGTGTGCTCAGCCCCTCCTCAGCCACTCTTCTGGGCTGTTCTCCATACAAGCCTGGTCGAAAGCGTAACCAAACCCACCAGCAAAAACCTCATTTCTATTAGAAAGAATCTCCCTTCGGTCTTTTTGGTTTGATTTATGGATTTCTCTCTGTTACTTCAAATCCTTTTTTTCTCACCCAGGACTGACAACCCATGTCCCCGCCCCCCTCCCAGACGTGAGCACTAAGACCTACATTAACGGAGCCAGTCGGGAGGAGGGGCTGTGAGCTCCAGTGACAGTTGCAACAGAGGGCTCTTCCCTGACTCACCTCACCTAACTCTGTAGTTCCAGAGCCTGTGGGGGGTCAGTAGGGGGTGGGGGTACAGTGCCTATTGAGAGATGAACTCTTTGGAAAATCCATTAAGAAGAAGAAAATATATGTATATATATTTTTCTTTTACCCATTAAGAAAAGTACCAGGCTAAACAAGTTGTAAGCTCTTAGTACTGTGGTCCTGGGCCCATTTCCCTTTTATAGCAAGCCTTAGCAATTGAGTTTCTCCCATGAGCCCTTTAAACCAGAAATATGCTAATTAGATGATCACTTGCCATTTTGGAAGCCATATCACCAGTTAGGTCTGACACACTCTGTTAGGTTCCCACTACCCTTGAGTTTTCAGGAACTCTCTTTGGCTTTCCTGTGGCTGTCCTCTTCCTGGGGAGCCCCAGCACCACTTCCCAGAAGCACCCCATCTCTCCTGGTTCTTATGGGACTCCTGCAGAGAAGCAGGCGGGAAGAGGCCTGGCTCCTCCTGTCACCAAGTGTGTCAGTGATTTCATCCATTATCCCCCCCTCTTCCTTTTACTAGAAGCTTTTTTGCTTCTAATCACAAGGGGAGTTTGTCCTTGATGCAGCTGCTCTCAGAGCTGCTGAACAAGGCAGCCATCTGCAGGAGTCCTTAGAAGAGGCTGTCTTTACACATTGGAGGGCAGGGTGGACAGTGGATGGGAGAGCAGGAAGGCTGATTTCAGCTCAAATTAAGGGAAAACTTTGTAGCCATACAAGCTGCCAACAGAAGTGTGGCATCATTTATGAGTGCACTCTCCATCCTAAGTGGGACTCTGTCGCGTGGGAGATGAACATCCCAGTTCCTTCCACCCAGGATTCTCATGAAGCGCTGGTCAATGATGGCTTTGTCTCTGACATTTGACAATGTCCTTGTCTCCCAAATATTCCCTAACATTTCTTTAAAGCACAGCGATCCTTCCATGATAATGGCCATTGTGGAATTGGGTAGGGTGGATCTCATGACTTTGGGGGGAGCGGGCGGAAGTACCTAAACTCGGAGGCTTTATTCTCTTCCAACAAATAACTGAGCTATTCTTGGAATTCATTTATCTCTGGAATTGTTATAAATTACTAGAACAGGGGTTTTATTGGTTTATTTGTCATAGAAATCCAGTTTTTACTAATTTCCTACCTTCTCGTGTCAGCATCCAAATGCCTTTGTCCTTAGCACAGCACATAGATAAAGTCACTTGATATTTCCAGTGACCATGTGCCTGTGTAGGGAGTCTAAGGAAAACTCACCTTTTGATGGCTCCCTCCCTCCAGATGTGTCTCACTCTCCCTTTCCTGGACCCTAGATTCTGCCTTCTCCTCTCCATTACTTGCCACTCCCTTCTCAGTCCTCTCCATGTTCCATTAACTAGCCACAATGCAAAACTGAAATTTACATTTGATAGTGCTTTTTTTTTTTTTTTTTTCCCTGTGTACTGGATTGCCTCATTCTCTGCCCTGAATTTTAAAATTAGGTGAATTTAAGCTGTTATCTGTTTTTCTCACAATCAACAGAGCTCTAAACAGAAAAGGTTTCTCTGCCCTCAGGGCCCTGCAGTGTGACGGGAGCTCTCTGAGCTGCACCTAACTGTTCCTTTTCCTTACTTCTCTGGCCCAGGGTTCTTCTGCGTTTTCCTTTTTCATTTCCTTGAATATGTATCATTCAGATATCCCCAGAGTGTTCAATATTCAGCACTCTTTTTCCTTTAAAACAAATGGCTTTATAGACAAATGAAAAATGGGAAGCAAGCTTAATTTATTTCCATGCAATTGTGTGGCAAAGAGAGAAATCCAGATATTACTAATATTACTAGTATCATGCTAAGCCAATGTCTTTTTTTTAATATTGCCATTTTAGAGTTTAAATATCAGTTCTTTAATGTGGAAGAAGACACAAATATACGTGGTGAAAAGAAATAGGACTTACCTAAAAGCAGGCTTCATACTCAAACCTGAAGGAACCTATGCCAGCATGGCAGGTGGGGGCCAACATTTGACCCGTGCTGTATGAAACATGGTCAATGTGACTGAAGCGGGGAATAGTGCCTTGCTAGTGAAATTTGTAGATGGCATTGGCATTGGAGAACTAACAGCGTGGGTGGCAGGTTCTGGACCCAAAATGATCTGGGAGACTATTGACCAGGTAGCAACATATAGTCCTACCTTGGGTTTAAAAAAAATACTATGCAAGTACAAGGTGTGGACGATATAAGAGTTTTGGTTGACTAAGCTCAGTGTGAGTTAGGAAAGTGGGATGGAACCACAAAAAAATTAAACAGAAAACACTTGGGCTACATAAGGAGCAGACGTTGGTGAGCGCATGCCGTATTGTGGGGAATGTCAGCTGTGCATAACATTCAGCTGAGCATGCCCAGTCCTGATGAGCGGTGCAGGCTGTTCAAAACAGGGAAAAAGACTTTATGAGAATGTTTAGCCTGGAGTCCTTGGGACAGCTATCCAGGAACAGGAGATAAAACTACAGGGAGGCAGATTTCAACTCTTGCAGAAGAACCAGCTTTCTGCAAATTAGGGCATTCAGGAGGCAGCGCCTCCCTGGCCAGTGATGGCTGCTGGTCTGAGCAGAGGCTGAATGGCCCTTTGTCAGGGATGCTGGAGAGGGGATTCAAGCACCCAGCTGGGGCAATATGACTTAAGATCCTTACCAAGTCTGGGTTCGGGTGATTCTATAAGTAGAACAGCTTTAAATGATTCTCCAGGTCTGGGATGGCCAGTGCAGGCATGCCTACTTCCCATTCCTGTGTCTGCAATTTGGACACTATGTCGCACCCCTCCGAGCTCAATGTAGCCACCAGAGAACCACTAGAAAACTGGTCAGAGCTGCCCTGACTGGTCCTGCTTTGTAGACGAGTAACCAAACGTCCCGATGGACAGTTTCATGCCCAGGGTCACATACCTTGATGGCGGCAGAGCCTCTACTAGACTAGGACCCTCTAATACCATCTCTCTTCCTCACTTCACCTTCCTTTCCTGCACCTTTGCTGGAGCAAAGTAACCCTCTCCACCCCGAACAGTTCCACCTGCGGGTTACAGTGGGCGCCTTCCTCCGTGCTGAGGAACGTGACCATGAGGGGCTGGGGACTTCCAACCACCTTCCTCACCCACCATCTTCCCGACGTGAGCCCTTCGCCTCAGCGAGAGGAAAGCCATCCTGTTACATGAACTAACCGCTCCTGCCTTGACCTCCAGGCCCCCGCCATTCAGTTTGACAGGATATACTTTGTTATAACTTATTATTTGTTCTTTGTAAATACAAGATGTTTATAGGAAATGTGTATTCTGAACTCTATTGGCAGAATGAGTCACTACACCAAAATAGTTCTCTTATTTAGAATAAGTTAATTTTAAAGGAACCTAATAGGTATTTATTTACATATGCAAACCACATTTGTGTAAAATCATTTGATCCTACTAACCCAGCTTCCTGGAAAGTTGCTACACAACATCTTACCCTAAGTCCATAGTTATGATTTAGTACACTGATTAGTCAAACTCCTTGGGTCTAAAGATCGAATATAAATTACATGGCTTTTCGACTTGCTCGGGGCTTTTTCCCCCTGGCATTGTACCCATCTATATTGCCACCTTTTCATCTTAAATATTATATTTGCTCATACGATATGCCCTCTCTTCATGTCCAAACACTTGGAAAAGGAAATATGAGGGCCTTTCCTGTCTCCTCCGTCTCACCTCCTTCATGAGAGTTGCCAATGTTAAGTTGCGGGAGGCTCGGTGAGAGCCCTGGACGAAGCAGTCTCTCTCCCTGCAGGGCCCGGGAGCATGAAGATGCATTTACTGACGGCCCTGTTTCCAGGGCGCCCCCGGGCCCTGCTGAGGGGCTCTGGGCTTTCCCACCAACTAACTGCACAGTCAGGGCCAAGGGGCCCCTGAGTACTCCACCGACGTGTGTCACCTTGTGGTGTTAAATTACTGTTTAAAGAGGTGGAATGCGAAGGTTAATTATATGAGTAAATACAGTCTGCTTTCTCTTCAGCAAAAATGACAACTATTTTTGTGTATGACTAATTTATTTTTATTATTGTAAAAATACAATAAACTGGTTAAGAGATCAGCTTTGTTAACACATTTGCTCACATTGCTTTAAACAGCCCCCTCTACAAAGAAGAACCGAGCCCTTTAGAGGTGGGTTGGCTTGTCAGGCTTGGGCTCTGGGCGCTCTGTCGGTGGCCGGGCCACTTAGAGAACAGGACCCACCTTACATACAAAGGCCGTTAGCCTGTGGTTCGAAGTCCTCAGCTGGGCTGTGTGTGAGGGTCACCGGAGGAGCTGAGATAACATATTCAGGAAAGCGGCCACTCCTGGATGGCCCTCTTCTGGTCTCTTTAAATGGCCCTCAGGCAGGAGAAAAGGTGAGGCCCACTGTACCGTTCAGCGTGGCTCCATCTCCCAACTTGACTAAAACTTCTTCCAGCTTCCCTCGGGCTGACTTCACCTTGGTCGTGAGTTTAGCAAAGTGTTTGACAAGATCTTTCAGGTTATCATAGTGTGTAATAAAGTCAAATATGACTTAGGGTATGACACCTGTGGAAAGTCACCCTAGCCTAGATCTCTAGTGGAATGCCTACGAGCTCTGTCCCGACTCCATCCTGCACAGCATTTCATCAGTAACTCTCAGAAACTTATTCTTATGCCTGAAATGCGCTTCCCACCCCTCCCACCCACCTTTTTCCTGCCTGGAAAATCTTCATTTACTCTCTTTTCAATTGTGGTAAAATTCACGTAACATAAAATTCATTCATTTACTCATCTTAAAGTGTATGATTCAGTGGTGTTTAATGCATTCCATGATGTGCAACCTGCTGGACAACAGTTTCATTATCTTCAAATTCCGTCTATTCCGCAATACCCAAATCCTGCTGAGCACTCTTACACACTCTATCTTGTTGACTCTTCACACAGACACAAAGTTAGATAATTACCCACTTTGATAAATGAGAATTCAGAGCGGTTTGGTGCAGCTGCCACTGGGTGGCACCAGATTTCCACAGTCAGCTTCCCCAGAGGCGGCGTGTTTCCCCAGCGCCAGCCCCCAGGGCCTGGCATGCTCATGGTCCAAGCCCATGTTAGTTCCGGTCTCTTTCTCCACACCAATTCCAATCATTGGACAACGGCTGCATGAGCACTGGATGGGTGCTTAGCTGTTGATGACACGTCTGGTGCGGTTTAGTTTTACCAAGCTTGGTATGACCGACCTGATCCTACTGCATTTGAAGATATGCAATCACCATCCAGAGGGAGGAAATGAACCTTCTCTGTTCTTGGGACCAGACCCAGCTGGATCCCTTGGTCTCCAGTTCAAGGGACCACACGCCATACAGGTTGATTGAACTCCAAGAAAGAGCCCAGAGATAGTGGTCAGGATGGTGATTGGAATTGGGGGTGTCTGGAAGGGAAACTGTCTTCAACCATCTTCAGAAATCTCCAGCACTGTCAGGACAGCGACAAGAACCTGGAAACTACAGCAGATCAGCAAAGAGAAGGGGCAGGGAGTCAGACTTGGTTCAGATAAGACGTTCCTGTAATGGAGCGCCAATTAGAGAACAAGGTCCCCTGTGAAAGTGGGACAAGGTATTCTGAGAGCCTGAGACCCTAAACACACACACGCATTTGGGCAGAGGGAAAATTTGAATATGGACTGAAGTTAGGATGACACAGTGGAATCATGTAAAACTTCTGGAAGCGGTGACTGGTATCTGGTAGAGCAGGAGAGTGCACTGCTGCAGTCTCAAAGGTCAGAGGCCGTGGTGTCTGCAATTCACTCTCCCGGCGGCTGGCACCGCCGCTGTGTAAGCGCCCCTCCATGGGTAGACAGGATGCATGCAAATAAGGTGAACACACTGGTGGATTCGAGCAAAGGGCATGTGTGTTCATTACACTATTCTTTACTTTTCAAAGGTTTCACATTTTCTAAAATATAAACTGGGGGGATAAAGTACAAAATAAGATAGAATTAAGCGAACTAACATTTTTTTCAGTTTTCACATTTGTCTAATGGCCTAATCACCTGGAGTGCTCCTCAACGCCCCTGAGCTCTCTAAGGGTGCACACACACCATTGCTCCTCTTACCCACGGTGCCTTGTGCAGCTGTGTGTCCGGCACCTGGACACATGCAGGGCACCCACAGAGGCGAGCACAGCATCTGTAAGGCCAGCTCGTGCCCCAGGTGACCCCTAGCATCAATAATTTATTGAGCACCTGCTATGTGCCAGATATCCTCTAAGTCCTTTACATGATCTAGTTTGATCTTCACAACTCTTAAGAAATGAGCACTTCATTGTGTGGCCATTTTATGGATACATAAATTGAGATTCAAAGAGAGTAACTTGACCAAGGACATGGCCATTAAGTGGCAGGGTCAGCCTTAGGTTTTCATTATGCTTCATTTTGTAATGAAATCAACTATATTTTAGGTAATGTTGGGACTCCCTCTCCGCCACACACCCCCCTCACCTCCCCCCCTGCCCTGCCCTCAGATACTCTAGTCTTCACTTCTTGAGGGTGGAGACCAGGCATTGGTGTCCTGGAATTAGCAGGGAATTCTGGGGCTGAGAACCACTGGGAAGGGTGTGTGAGTCATCTGGGTCTTGCTGGACTTCACTTTCTGATTTGATGACTGGAATGTGGCCTGAGATTCCGCAGGTCTTGTAAGCTCCCAGGTGAAGCTACTGCTTTGAAAATGAGGCACTTAAATTAACCCTTAAGAAAGTTGCAGGTTTTCTTGATTTTTATTGGGAAGTTGAGCCATTGACTGCTGAGATTCTTTATGAAATGGTGTTCTATAAAGTTGAGATTCTTCTCCTTAATCTACCGGTTTGTTCCTTCAATCAGTGAAACACAGAGACTCTGAAAGTGTTTGATGTCTTTTTACTCACGACATGCATTATTTAATTTTTTAACCAGATAATCTGTGTATCATCCAGTCATTCATTTGGTCACACTTAGAAGAAAATCTGACTACACTTGGGGATTTGTTTTTCTTTCCTAATGAGAAGTCAGAAGGAAAGCAGTTGCTGGCATCGGTTCAGCAACTCGACAGTTTCGGCGCCAGCTTCTTTGCAGTTCTCTTGGCCTCTTCCTCATGGTTTCAAGACAGCTTCTCCGGCTCCAGCTCTTTCATCAGCTTCCAGGCAGGAAGGAGGCAGGGTAATTGCAGCTGCATTTGTCTCCATTTACTAAGAAAGCAAACACATTCCTGGAACCCCTTCCCCTGGCAAACAAACTTCCACTTAGATCTCATTGACCAAAAGGGTTCCATGCCATCTTAGCTGCAACACAGAGGAAGGGCTGTGCTGATCAGCTCGGACCAATCAGCATCCACCCGCAGGTGCTGGACACACGGTGGCGGTGGCGGTGGCGCGGGCACAGGGGGAGCGCACCGACTTGTGGGGAGGAGCAGCGGAGTCCAAGCCCGGCCCTGCGCTCTCCTCCGCGCTGGCCTGCGGGGAGCTGTTCCTCACGTGGCTTGAGGCTGTACATCTCCCTTTAGTCAACACATTTATTGAGCACAAACCGCGTGCCAAGCACAGTTTGGGGCACTGGAGACAGGTAGACTTTACAAAATGCTGTGCAACCTGAAACTTTTGCAAATAAGGAGATACGCCCTCCCCCAAAGCAGCAGGCAGAACCAGTGCAGCCAGGCTTCCAACGTAAATGGCAAATAAGCGGACGTCCTGCCTGCCTCTCCGCTGCCTGACAGCCGGGATGGGCGGTGTCGGCAGACTCTGTTTCCCACCAGGCAGGCAGGGAACAACGCGCACTGGCAGCGCCTCCTCTGTGCAGCACCACCAGCACCTCCTTTCATACGGACAACCACCTGGCGGCAGGGAAAGCCGGGTCTCAGCCAGATTAGGAACTTACTTGTGATCACACAGGTCATAAGCACTGAGGAACTCACCCACGTCAAAACTTACGCCTGTTCCTCTTCAGCGCTCACGCTCCATGTGTGAAGTGAAAGTCCTTTTAAAGCTACACTTGACTCCTGCGTGTGTGCTACGCGTTACAGCCGAGGCCGCTGTGGCCTTACAGAGGCTCCCTGGCTTAGGGTGGAGAGCCGAGGGCAGTGGCAGCTTTTCTGTGAAGTTCTCTCTCTCACTCCGTTGCCTCCAGGAAAAATGCTTCCCTGCTACTTCTGTGACCTGCTTTTACATGTGATTGTAACCCCGAAGTCAATCTTGTTTGACAGATGGCCAGGGTGCAAGAGGGACAAAAGCAGACAGACTCAGAGAGTCAGCTTTGCTTGAACTTGATACCAACATCAGCCTCTGCTCCCTCACCCTGACAACAGAATTTGTGGCTCCCAGCTCCACCTGAGCCCTGGGTGGTCTTCCCTAACTTTTACACTCATCTTTGCTTTGTGGCTCACTGACCCATGCCCCGCTCACCCCCAGTTGATACTCTCAGGTAACGATCCTGTTTGTCTTACCTATCCTATATAATAAAAGCCTAATGTGCTAAGTGTCTGGTTGTCCGGTCGTCCACTCAACCAATCAAAGCATAATATGCTAATGATGTGCTAAGGCCACTCAACCACTTGCTATGACATGCACTGACCACCAGGGGGCAGACACTCAGACTGGTAGGTTAGCTTGCTGCTGGGGTCCGGCCAATTGGGACTGAGCGAGACAGTACGGACATGCCCTGGAGCCCTCCCGCAGTCTCTCCCTGGCTGGCCAACCTCCCGTGTCCCTCCTCGGCCCTGATTGTGCACAAGTGGGGTCCCTCGGCCTGACCTGCGCCCTCTCATAATCCAGGACCCCTCGGGGGATGTCAGAGAGCTGGTTTTGGCCCAGTTCCACCGAGGGACCCATTGGTGCACGAATTCATGCACCACGCCTCTAGTTATTATATAACAAACTATCCCCCAAACTTAGTGGCTTAAAACAACAGCCATTTGATTATTCTTCATGATTCTGTGGGTCAGGTGCCCACAGGTACACTGGGCACAGCTCCTGTCTTCTCCTTTTGATATCCACTGTGGCCGGATTGCCCAAGGCAGCTCCTTCATGCCCAGGCCTGAGGCCGGCTGAGCTGGCCTCATTGCCTTGCCCAAGGTGCTAGATCTAGGGCCTCAGTTCTCGCTGTTGGCTAGAATCCTTGCTTCTTCCCTGTGTAGTCTTGGGGCCTCACCCTCTCCAATGTCCTCCTCATGTGGTCTCTCCTTGTAGCTTGGGTTTCTCAAACATGGTGATTGGAGGGGGACGATCACACAAGAGAGGAAGAGGCTGCCAGAGCCCTCGAGGCTGGCTGTGAAATCCCAGACACCACTTCTGCCTCATTCCATTGGCCAATGCTGACCACAGGCAGCCCAGATTTGGGGGTTGGGGAGGGAGGCAAGGCCCCTCAGCCTGCCCTGACCTCTGATTTCTGTGTCTCCATTTACAAGTGAACAAAAGTGAATCTCCTTTGGGATTCATTTTCAGTCACTCACTTATTCAACGAACTCAGTGGTCAGCACTGAGTATGAACCAGTGCACCAAGTGGAGAGTACATTCGAATGGGGGAGACAGAAAATGGAAACAAAGAAGTAACTTATGCTGCCACATGGCCATGTATGCTATGAAAACGGCAAAGCTGAGAGATGAATGGGACATGGTGGAGATGGGCAGGGCGCCACGGGACAAACTAGCCACAGGCAGGTCTGGGTGAGGGCGGGCGAGGGGCAGGGAGGTACAGAGGCCTGCTGCACTGGAGCAGGCACAGAGTGTCCAGAAACGGAGAGAACAGGGAGCAGGGGGCGAGGAGGAGATGAGGCCAGACACCTTGGAAGCTGGGAAAGACTTTGATTCCCACATGAGAGAGACAGGAGGCCAGTCAGGCATCCAGGCAGAGGAGTGATGGGATTCAAGTGAGGTCAGCTGCCTGAGAGGCCTGCACTGCATTTACTGTGCCCCAAATGCCCACTTTCCTGGGATAAACTGTTAGTATTGGAGGCAAGCTGAGAAATACCAGCTCAATGAAAACACTGTCTTAGGAAATCCACTTAACACAATGTAATGAAAGTGATAAAGCTGAATATATCCTTTCACTTAATAATTCCATACCTGGGAATTCATCCTGGGGATAGAATATAATAACTCAGAGTTATCAGGAGTGTTTTTTCATTTTGTGTTTTAATGTTAATAATAATCTTGTTACAACAGGCATGAACATATATACTCCATTTTCTTAGTTTACCCTTTATGGCCAGATAGCATTGGTTCCAGCATTGGGACCAGGTAGTATTAGTTTAACTGTCATGCGCTGAGCTACTATGAGAAGCATGGAGTCAAATTTAGTATTAAAAGATGCATTCCTTGAAAGGAGAAAATGGCGGCAGAATAGACAGACGTGTTCTGAGACTTGTCCCAGAGCAGAAAGAAAGAACAGCTGAGGTTTGCACGGGGAGTGTTTGTTGGCAAGCTAAGGGACAGCTAAACTCCAGGAGAAGGTGGGGGACTGCTGGATGGGGTTCCCCTGACCGGGCAGCCCCCACTGCTTCTGGGTCCCCTCCTGGAGCCACGGGCTCGGACGGGGAAACCTCGCCATCTTGCAAGGGAAAGTGGATCTTATCAGAAGCCTGAAAATCCACAACAGCAGCAACCACTGAACAGCTGGGAAACCAGAACATCGGTCCCCAATTGGCGCAAACGCGCGGATTCAAAGGAGCTCTTCACTCCACCAAGGAAAGGTCAGATTTCGCCGGGGACAAGGTGAGGTCTCTGGTCCCGGTGGGAAGAGAGAAACGCGCGCACTGCGGGAGCTGGAGGACCAGGGAAGTCTGTGCCTAGAAAAGTCCATGGCTGTTGGGGCTGGCGTGATCCGTGAATGTGGAATGGGGTCCTCAGAGCTGCTAACAGAAGGGATTTCTAAAAAGCAACCCATTTTGATCTGACGCGAAGGGATAGCCTAGGAGTTTCAAAGGTGTGCAGGCTGCTTAGGCTTGTGCGAGGACCCATTGCTCGCGCACTTGGGCTTTTTCCTCTACATTTCCTTGCTTCTGATTACTAAGCAAGGATCACCCAGTTGGGGACGCCATGAGAGACTGCAGGGGGAAGTTGTTTTTCTGGAACCTGGGGATTGGAGCGGGGAGCGACCATCAGAGAGCCAGCTCTGAGGCAGCCCACCTCCACAAACCCGTATTGAGTGCCACAGGGAAAAAAGCCTAGAGAGGCCATTAGAGACCCGGAAGTCAATCCAGAAACACTGCCACCGAGGGGCTGAATCACAAATTGACTCTGTGTAATCAAAAATAAAGGAATGCGAGAAATTAAGACACTGCCTGCTTAAAAATCAGGACTGGCTTACAACACTGAGGTGCAGTGAAATGCAGGGAACTGCAATACTGTCCGGACTGGGAAACAGGCGTGCCAAACAGAACAATAGAGGAAGTGAATGACCTTCACTACTGCACATTTTATTTTTTTTATTTTTTATTTTAATTTTTTTATTTTAATTTTTTGTTTTCATTTTTTGCATCTTTTACTTAAGAAACTAATTTTTTTCTTTTTCCTCACTTGATTTTACCTTTTTAATTATTACATTTTTATTTTCAATCAGCATTATTACTATTACTATTTTACTTTTTTTTTTTAAGTGTCATTTTATTTTCTCTTTATTTTACTTTGGGATTAGTGTTCTACATTCTATTTTCATCTTTCCTTTAGCATTGTTTTACCCTATCTCAACTCTACCTTTATGCCATCACTCTCTTCCTAACCTTTCCCCTTTTGGTGTCCTGTTTATCTTAACCCTTTCCTGTTTTCGATTTTCCCAATTCTTTCTGTTTACACCCTGCTAAAATTTCACCCTACTTATATATCTAATTTCCAATCCCCTGCTCCAAGTCCATACACACCTCTCTCTTTGCTGTCTTAACTATCAAAAATATTGTTTTTTTCTCTGTCCTTTTGTTGTTGTTTGCTTGAATGTTGATTATATCGAATTTTTATGCTTTTTTGTGAGATTGTTTTGCTTATTCTTTTTTTTGTTTGGTCTTTTGTTTGTTTTGTTTCTGTTTGTTTTTTACTTTGGTTTTCCCTTGCCTCGTTTGATATTAGTTGGTGTTGTAGTTTCTATTAATCTCCAGGTACTTGTTGCTGGCATTAGCTGGGATTAGTGGTTGTTCTATTGGAGTTTTCTCCCCATATATATAGTTTGTTCCCCTTTTCTCTCATAGTCTCATTCTTGTCTCTCTTACTTTTTTTTTCCTTTTCCCAATTTCATTTTGACACTTCTTTTCCTTTTCTTTCTTTCTTCTTCCTCTTCTTCTTTCTCTCCTATCCCCTAATTTGCCTTTCTCTGGTGGTCACCTTTATTGGGGGTTATTAATATCATGAATACATTTCTGTTCAGTGCCTTATGTGTTGTTCCTGGTTGTGTTGTATTTTGTGCCTTTAAATCAATGCAGGAGAGAGAGAACTACATAACCAGACATCCGGAGAAGAGAGACCATGGGGAGATAAAGAAACAGCCCACATATGAAAGAAAAGCAGGCATCACCAGAAAAGGAAGTAAACGAATTAGAGGCAAGAAACCTATCAGAGAAAGAATTCAGAGAAATGGTCATAAGGTGGCTGAAAAGAATGAAAGACAAATTCGACAATATGAGTAAGAACCAAGAGGAAATGAAGAAGAACCAAGAAGAAATGAAAAATGACATCGCTGCTGTAAAGAACTCAATAGAAAGCATCAAGAGTAGACTAGAAGAAGCAGAGGACCACATCAGTGAGCTAGAAGACAAGATGGAAAAAAATACCCAAGTAGAGAAGCTTCTAGAAAAAAAATTAAAAAGCAGGAGGAGAGCCTAAGGGAACTTTGGGACAACACAAAACAAAACAACATCCGCATAATAGGGGTCCAAGAGGGAAAGGAAACTGAGCAAGGACTAGAAAACCTGTTTGAAGAAATAATGACAGAAAATTTTCCTGATACAGGGAAGAAAAAACCCACACAAATCCAAGAAGCTCACAGAGTCCCAAGCAAAATGAACCCCAAAAGACCAACGCCAAGGCACATTATAATTAAATTGGCAAACACCAACAACAAAGTAAGAATCTTAAAAGCGGCCAGAGAGAAACAGAAAGTTACCTAGAAAGGACCCCCATCAGACTAGCAACTGATTTCTCAACAGAAACTCATCAGGCCAAAAGGGAATGGAATGAAATATACAAAGTCATGCAAAGGAAGGGTCTCAATCCAAGAATACTGTACCCAGCAAGGCTATCAATCAATATTGAAGGTGAAATCAGGAGCTTCACAGACAAAAAAGGACTAAGGGAATTTATTACCACCAAACCAGCAATGCAAGAAATGCTTAAGGGTCTGCTGTAAAAAAAAGAAATAGGAAGTGAAGAAGGAACAGAGGAGTATAGAATAAAAATGGCGACAAATAAGTACCTATCAATAATAACTTTAAATGTAAATGGATTAAATGCCCCAACCAAAAGACATAGGGTAATGGATTGGAAAAGAAAACAAGACCCATATATCTGCTGTCTACAAGAAACCCACCTCAGAAAAAAAGATGCACACAGACTGAGGGTGAAGGGATGGGAAAAGGTTTTCCAGGCGAATGGAAATGAAAAAAAAGTTGGGGTACAAATACTTATATCTGACAAATTAGATCTCAAAGTGAATTACAGAACAAGAGATAAGGAAGGCCACTTCATAATACTAAAGGGAGCAATCCACAAGAAGAAATGACTCTGGTAAACATATATGCACCCAATACAGGAGCACCCAAATACATAAAAAAACTCCTGGAGGATATCAAGGGAGAGACTGACAGCAATACAATCATAGTAGGGGACATTAATACCCCACTATCACCATTGGACAAACCCTCTAAACAAAAAATCAGCAAAGAAACAGCAATCCTAAATGACTCACTAGACCAGATGGAATTAATTGACATCTTCAGAACATTTCACCCCAAAGCCACAGAATATACATTCTTCTCAAGTGCACATGGGTCATTTTCAAAGATAGACCATATGCTGGGTCACAGGCAAAGTCTCTTCAAATTCAAGAAGATAGAATTATATCAAGCATCTTCTCAGATCACAGTGGCATAAAACTGGAAATCAACTACAATAAATACAATCCAAAGAAATCAAACACATGGAGACTAAACAGCATGCTATTAAACAAGGACTGGGTCACCAGAGAGATCAAGGAAGAAATAAAAAACATCATGGCAACAAATGACAATGAAAACACAACAATCCAAAATCTATGGGACACAGCGAAAGCAGTCTTGAGAGGGAAGTTCATAGCTCTACAAGCCTATTGCAAAAAACAAGAAACAATGGTAATAAATTACCTAACCCTACAACTCAAAGAGCTAGAAAAAGAGCAGCAAGAAAAGCCCAGTGTAACCAGAAGGAAGGAAATAACAAAGATCAGAGCGGAGATAAATGACATAGAGACCAAAGAAACAATACAAAAGATCAACAAAACTAAGAGCTGGTTCTTTGAAAAGATAAACAAGATTGATGGACCTCTAGCCAGGCTCACCAAGAAGCAAAGAGAGAGGACCCAAATAAACAAAATCAGAAATGAAAGAGGTGAAATAACAACAGACCCCGCTGAGATACAAAGGATTGTTACAAAATATTACGAACAGCTCTATTCCAACAAACTGGACAACCTGGAGGAAATGGACATATTCCTAGAAAAATACAACCTTCCAAAAATCAATCAAGAAGAATCTCAACAGCTCAATAGGCCAATAACTATGGACGAAATTGAAGAAGTCATCAAAAAGCTTCCGGCAAACAAAAGCCCGGGGCCTGACGGCTTCACAGGAGAGTTCTACCAAACATTCAAGGAAGAACTAAAACCTATCCTCCTCAGACTATTCCAAAAAATTCAAGAGGAAGGAACACTTCCCAGCTCCTTCTATGAAGCCAGCATCACCCTAATACCAAAACCAGATAAGGACAACACAATGAAAGAGAATTACAGACCAATATCCCTCATGAACATAGATGCCAAAATCCTCAACAAAATTCTAGCAAATCGAATCCAGCAGTACATCAGAAAGATCATACACCATGACCAAGTAGGATTTATCCCAGGAATGCAAGGATGGTACAATATCCGCAAATCAATAAATGTGATACATCACATAAACAAATTGAGAGATAAAAATCACATAGTCATATCAATTGATGCAGAAAAAGCATTTGACAAAATCCAACACCCTTTCTTGATAAAAACTCTCAACAAGGTGGGAATAGAAGGCTCATACCTCAACATAATAAAAGCTATATATGATAAACCCACAGCAAACATCATACTCAATGGACAAAAGCTAAAACCATTTCCCCTAAGAACAGGAACAAGACAGGGATGCCCACTCTCACCACTCCTGTTTGACATAGTACTGGAAGTATTAGCTAATGCAATTAGACAAGAAGAAGAAATAAAAGGCATCCAAATTGGAAAAGAACAAGTAAAGCTGTCTTTATTTGCAGACGACATGATATTGTACATAAAAAATCCGAAAGACTCCGTCGAAAAACTAATAGACTTAATAAATGAATTCGGCAATGTAGCAGGATACAAAATTAACGCCAAGAAATCTATGGCCTTTCTATACACCAATAGTGAACTTACAGACAGAGAGACTAAAAAGGCAATCCCATTTACCATCGCACCAAAAAAATTAAGATACCTAGGAATAAACTTAACTAAGGAGGTAAAAGACCTATACACGGAAAAACTACAGGACACTGAAAAAAGAGATAGAGGAAGACGTAAACAGATGGAAGAACATACCATGTTCATGGATTGGTAGAATCAACATCATTAAAATGTCCATACTACCCAAAGCAATCTATAGATTCAATGCACTCCCCATTAAAATACCAACGGCATATTTCACAGACCTTGAAAGAACTCTCCAAAAATTCATCTGGAATAAAAAAAGACCCCGAATAGCCACAGCAATCCTGAGAAAGAAGAATAAAGTAGGAGGGATCTCAATACCAGACCTCAAGCTGTATTACAAAGCCACTATTCTCAAAACAGCCTGGTACTGGCACAAGAACAGACATATAGATCAATGGAACAGAATAGAGAATCCAGATATTGATCCAAACCACTATGCTCAATTAATATTTGACAAAGGAGGCATGAACGTACAATGGAATAAAGACAGTCTCTTCAATAAATGGTGTTGGGAAAATTGGACAGACACATGCAAAAAAATGAAGCTAGATCACCAACTTACACCATACACAAAAATAAACTCAAAATGGATACAGGACTTAAACATAAGACGGGAAACCATAAAAAAAATACTAGAGGAATCCACAGGCAGCAAAATCTCAGACATATGTCAAAAGAACTTCTTCACCGATACTGCCCCTAGGGCAATGGAAGCTAAAGAGAAAATAAATAAATGGGACTACATCAAAATAAAAAGCTTTTTTACAGCAAAAGAAACTATCAACAAAACAACAAGAAAGCCCACTGCATGGGAGAACATATTTGCAAATGGCATCACTGATAAAGGTTTAATCTCCAACATCTACAGGCAGCTTATACAACTTAATAAAAGGAAGATAAATGATCCAATAAAAACATGGGCAACGGACCTAAATAGAATCTTTTCCAAAGAAGACAGAAGGAAGGCCAAGAGACACATGAAAACATGCTCAAGGTCACTAATTATCCGAGAGATGCAAATCAAAACAACAATGCGCTATCATCTCACTCCTGTCAGAATGGCTATCATCAACAAATCAACAAACGACAAGTGTTGGCGAGGATGCGGAGAAAAAAAGGAACCCTCGTGCACTGCTGGTGGGAATGCAGACTGGTGCAGCCACTGTGGAGAACAGTATGGAGTTTCCTCAAAAAACTGAAAATGGAACTCCCATTTGACCCAGTAATCCCACTCCTAGGAATATATCCTAAGAAACTGGGAACACCAATAAGAAAGGAAATATGCACCCCTATGTTCATAGCAGCACAATTTACAATAGCTAAGATCTGGAAACAGCCTAGGTGCCCATCAGCAGATGACTGGATCAGAAAACTATGGTACATCTACACAATGGAATATTATGCTGCCATAAAAAAGAAGGAATTCTTACCATTTGCAGCAACCTGGATGGAATTGGAGAACATTATGTTAAGTGAAATAAGCAAGTCAATGAAAGAAAAATACCACATGATGTCACTCATTTATGGATAATAAAGAACATTAAAAACTTGAACAAAAAGATAGATACAGAGGCAGTAAAGCATCAAACAGTCTGTCAAATTACAGCAGGAAGGTTAGGGAGAGGTGGGGAAGATAAGAGATCAATCAAAGGACTTGTATGCATGCATATAAGCATAACCAATGGACGCAAAACTCTGGGGGGTGAGGGCATATATGGGAGTGGGGTGGGGGGGGCAATGGTAAGATATGTACACATATAATACCTTAATAAAAAAATTGGAAAAAAAAAAAAAAAAGAAATAATGAAGATCAGAACAGAGATAAATGACATAGAGACCAAAGAAACAATACAAAAGATCAACAAAACCAAGAGCTGGTTCTTTGAAAGGATAAACAAGATTGATGAACCTCTAGCCAGGCTCACCAAGAAGCAAAGAGAGAGGACCCAAATAAACAAAATCAGAAATGAAAAAGCAGAAATAACAACAGACCCTGCCAAAATACAAAGGATTGTTAAAAAATACTACGAACAATTCTATTCCAACAAACTGGACAACCTGGAGGAAATGGACATATTCCTAGAAAAATACAACCTTCCAAAACTCAATCAGGAAGAATCTAAACAGCTCAATAGGCCAGTAACTATGGAAGAAATTGAAGCAGTCATCAAAAAGCTTCCAGCAAACAAAAGCCCAGGGCCAGATGGCTTCACAGGGGAGTTTTACCAAACATTGAAGGAAGAACTAAAACCTATCCTCCTCAGACTATTCCAAAAAATCAAGAGGAAGGAACACTTCCAAGCTCCTTCTATGAAGCCAGCATCACCCTAATACCAAAAACAGATAAAGACAACACAATGAAAGGGAATTACAGGCCAATATCCCTCATGAACATAGATGCCAAAATCCTCAACAAAATTCTAGCAGATCGGATCCAGCAGTACATCAGACAGATTATACACCATGACCAAGTAGGATTTATCCCAGGAATGCAAGGATGGTACAATATCTGCAAATCAATAAACGTGATACATCACATAAACAAATTGAGAGATAAAAATCACATAGTCATCTCAATTGATGCAGAAAAAGCATTTGACAAAATCCAACACCCTTTCTTGATAAAAACTCTAAGCAAGATGGGAATAGAAGGATCATACCTCAACATGATAAAAGCTATATATGATAAACCCACAGCAAACATCATACTCAATGGGCAAAAACTAAAACCATTTAGCCTAAGAACAGGAACAAGACAGGGATGCCCACTCTCACCACGCCTGTTTGACATAGGACTGGAAGTATTAGCCATTGCGATCAGACAAGAAGAAGAAATAAAAGGCATCCAAATTGGAAAAGATGAAGTAAAGCTGTCCTTATTTGCAGATGACATGATATGGTATATAAAAAACCCGAAAGACTCCATCAAAAAACTAATAGACTTAATAAATGAATTCGGCAATGTAGCAGGATACAAAACTAACGCCAAGAAGTCTATGGCATTTCTTTATACCAATAGTGAACTTACAGAAAGAGAGACTAAAAAAGCAATCCCATTTACCAACACACCAAAAAAATTAAGATACCTAGGAATAAACTTAACTAAGGAGATAAAAGACCTATACACGGAAAACTACAGGACACTGAAAAAAGAGATAGAGGAAGACATAAACAGATGGAAGAACATACCATGTTCATGGATTGGTAGAATCAACATCATTAACCCTTTGCACTCGCTTGCTTTTTTTTCGATTCCTTTATTCTAATGCTAACCTTGCCGAGTCACACTCGACATCCGAGTGCAAAAGGTTAAAATGTCCATACTACCCAAAGCAATCTATAGATTCAATGCACTCCCCATTAAAATACCAACGGCATATTTCACAGACCTAGAAAGAACTCTCCAAAAATTCATCTGGAATAAAAAAAGACCCTGAATAGCCACAGCAATCCTGAGAAAGAAGAATAAAGTAGGAGGGATCTCAATACCAGATTTCAAGCTGTATTACAAAGCCACTGTTCTCAAAACAGCCTGGTACTGGCACAAGAACAGACATATAGACCAATGGAATAGAATAGATAACCCAGATATCGACCCAAACCACTATGCTCAATTAATATTTGACAAAGGAAGCATGAACATACAATAGAGTCAAGACAGTCTCTTCAATAAATGGTGTTGGGAAAATTGGACAGATACATGCAAAAAAATGAAATTAGATCACCAACTTACGCCATACACAAAAATAAACTCAAAATGGATACAGGACTTAAACATAAGATGGGAAACCATAAAAATATTAGAGGAATCCACAGGCAGCAAAATCTCAGACATATGCCAAAAGAACTTCTTCACTGATACTGCCCCTAAGGCAATGGAAGCTAAAGAGAAAATAAACAAATGGGACTACATCAAAATAAAAAGCTTTTTTACAGCAAAAGAAACTATCAACAAAACAACAAGAAATCCCACTGTATGGGAGAACATATTTGCAAATGTTATCACTGATAAAGGTTTAATCTCCAACATCTTGTACAACTTAATAAAAGGAAGACAAATGTTCCAATAAAATAAATGGACAACGGACCTAAATAGAATCTTTTCGAAAGAAGACAGAAGGAAGGCCATGAGACACATGAAAACATGCTCAAAGTCACTAATTATCCAAGAGATGCAAATCAAAATGACAATGAGGTACCACCTCACACCTATTAGTATGGCATTCATCAACAAATCAACAAAGGACAAGTGCTGGTGAGGATGTGGAGAAAAAGGAACCCTCGTGCACTGCTGGTGGGAATGCAGACTGGTGCAGCCACTGTGGAGAACAGTATGGAGTTTCCTCAAAAAACTGAAAATGGAACTCCCATTTGACCCAGTAATCCCACTTCTAGGAATATATCCCAAGAAACTAGAAATACCAATCAGAAAGGATATATGCACCCCTATGTTCATAGCAGCACAATTCACCATAGGTAAGATTTGGAAACAGCCTAAATGCCCATCAGCAGATGAGTGGATTAGAAAACTATGGTACATCTACACAATGGAATATTATCCTATATAATAAAAGCCTAGTATGCAAATCAACCGAATGGTAGAATGACCAGTTGCTTTGTTGCGCACTGACCACCAGGGGGAAGACGCTTAATGCAGGAGCTTCCCACAGCCTGCAGGCCCCAGGCCAGCCAAAGCGGGTGCCAGTGGGGGCCCCCAATCACCCTGCTGGTTGCCCCACAGAGAGAGGTGACCGGTGGCACGAGGCGGGACTGGCTAACGGGCAGCGCCAGGCCGGTCCAGGCAGGTGCCAGCAGGGCCCCCCCAATTGCCCCACCGGTCGCCCCACAAAGCAGCCCTGATAGCCAGCCAGGCTTAGGGACCCTACCCATGCATGAATTTTGTGCACCAGGCCTCTAGTATAATAATAAGTTTAAATATATTAAATTTAATATTTACCAGAATGTCTCTGACTTAAAACTATTTTTGTTTTTATTTACTAATGTCATAGTGTTTGTAGTATTTTATACTTTACTATTTCATCATAGCATTTTTCTATAAAACCTCTTTCAATGGCAGAAAAATAGCCATCTTAAAATTGTATTAGATTTTTAAAATATATTTAACTACTTCCACTGCATGGTGACTGATGGCAACATCCTGGCATGGTGTAGAGTTTGTAGGAGACTATTCAGGAGCAGGTCTTCAACCCCCTTAGGAGTAACTAGGAAGCCAGAGCAACACATGCGAAGGCCATGCATTGGGAGGGAAACACTGTGTTCAGGGTTTCAGAAGACCTTCGCAGCCAGAGTAGGGGCAGGAGGGCAGCCCAGATGAAAATATGGGCAGCAGCGAGTCTGCCTGGAACTCCTTTTGTACCTATATCTTAGGAGAATGGCTGTGAGCATGTGCATTTCCACAATGTCATGCTGAAGGACATATCCCTCATCTCTGGAGAGAGGCACTGGGTATTTGTTATTCCAACTTAGGATTTTCACCAAATATTAAATGTGGCTAATAAAGGCTGTTAGAACTCACAGCTTGCTTCAATATCAAAAGTCAGGCAGGAAAATTTGCCAAATGTGACACTTGAATACCACTCATCTGAACAGTTCAATTTGGGCAATTTCTATAAGCCTATACAGCTGTCATGGCATTGTCTGTGGCCTCGAGAATAAACCACAACATACACAGGCACATCTGGCATCTTCTTGCCAGTGCAGCACACTGTTAGCCTGCCTTTGTCACAGGACAGTCAGATCCTCACACACACTCACACCCATACACATGCACACCTACAGGCAACACTCAGTCACAGACAATGCAGCCCCAGAGCCATTCCTTTATATAGGGAATGAAGAGATGCCTACAGTGAAGTCACTCCTTTCACTTTCTCTATGTTTCATTTTAGTTTGAGTCTCAGAATCTGCATCTCATAGAAGAACTGAGGACAGAAATGGCAGTTCAAAGCAACTTTCTACAGCACAGAATGTCTGTGTTTTCCTTCCAACTTAGCTGGAGACAGAATGTGTCTGGAGGAGGTGTGCTTTATTATTAAATGTATAAGGGTGGTTTTATAACTATGATGTCCCCATTTCTTCCCCTTAGTCTTGAGCAAATGTATTCTCCTATAATAACCCACTTACCTGCCTGAGTATGAATTCCACCTGGTTACCTACTAACGGTGTGACATTGGGCAAGCTGCTAAACCAGTCAGTGTCTATAAAAGGAGGTAATAATGACTAGGCCTCTGTCTGAGGGTGCTGTGTGAAGACTGAATGAGTTTACTTAGAACTGTATCTGGTACATAGCAATTTCTTAATAAACATTTCCTACTAGAGGCCTGGTGCACGAATTCGTGCACAGGTGGGGTCCCTCGGCCTGGGCAGTGATTAGGGCTGATCAGGGCCTGTCTCACCCAGTCCTGATCAGGGCCCATTGGGGCCGGCTGGAGGGACTGCGAGAGGTTTGCTAGCCATAGGACGTTGGCTGTGGGAGCACACTGACCACCAGGGGGCAGCTCCTGCATTAAGCATTGGCCCCCTGGCGGTCAGTGTGTGTCATAGTGACCAGTTGACTGGTTGTTTGGTCAACCAGTCATAACAGTCATTTAGGCTTTTATATATATATATATATATATATATATATATATATATATACACACACACACACACTAGAGGCCCTGTGCACAAAATTTCATGCACTGGAGAGAAGGGTCCCTCAGCCCAGCCTGTGCCCTCTCACAGTCCGGGACCCCTTGTTCCTTACCGCCCACCTGCAGCGGAGGTGGGAGAGGCTCCCACCACTGCTGCTGCGCTCGCCAGCCGTGAGCCCAGCTTCTGGCTGAGTGGCACTCCCCCTGTGGGAGCACACTGACCACCAGGGGGCAGCTCCTGCATTAAGTGTCTGGCCCCTGGTTGTCAATGCGCATCATAGTGACCGGTCGTTCCGCCATTTGGTCGATTTGCATATTAGGGTTTTATTATATAGGACAGACTAGAGGCCGGGTGCATGAAATTTGTGCATGGGGGTGGGGGGTCTCCTCAGCCCAGCCTGCTCCCTCTCCAATCTGGGACCCCTCAAGGGATGTCTGACTGCCGGTTTAGGCTCCTAATCGCTCACCTGCCTCCCCTCACTGCCTCTGTGTGCCAGCCTGAACACCCCTAACTGCCTCCCCCTGCCGGTCTGGTTGCCCCAACTGCCCCCTCCCTGCCAGCCTGGTCGCCCCCAACTTCCCCCGCCCCCGCTGGCTTAGTCACCCCTCACTGCCCCCCCTGCCAGCCTAATCGTCCCCAACTGCCACCCCTGCTGGCCTGGTTGCCCCCAACTGCATCACCCCCTGCCAGCCTGGTTGCCCCCAACTGACCCCTGCCAGCCTGGTTGCCCCCAACTGCCCCTCCTGCCAGCCTGGTTGCCCCTCACAGCCCTCCCACCCTCCGCTGGCCTGGTCACCCCACGCAGCCTGCTTGTTCAGTCATTTGGTTGTCCCTCAGTAACCGCCCTGCTGTTGTGGTTGTAGGCAGCCACCTTGTGGGGCGTGAGGGTTAATTTGCATATTACTTCTTTATTATATAGGATTATTAGTATTGGTCATATTTATTTCAAATTAGCAAGAGTATTAAAAACACAAAAAGCCTTATTTTGATTATCATAACATATGCTCATTATTAAACATTCAAAAAAATATAAAGAAGAAAATAAAATACCCTCCTTCGGAGAAACCTCTGTTGACACTGTGCGCATCCTTCCCCATAGTACCTGAGACTGCAGATACATGACGCCTGAGGCACCGTATTACCTGCCTGATGGCCAGGCTCCTCAGGAACAGTCACGGCAGTGCTTCCTGCATCTGTGAAGACAAACTTGGTGAATTGTTCCTAGGAAAGCACAAGATAATGGTGGCTCAGGCCAGCAGTTCTCAACCAAGGGTGGTTTTTCCCCTCAGGGGGCTATTTAGCAATGTCTGGAGACATTTTGGTTGTCACAACTGGGGACAAGGGGTTACTACTAGCATCTGGTATGTAGAGGGCCAGGGATGCTGCTAAACACCCTGCATAGGACGTCCCATAGCAAAGCATTATCTGTGCCCAGGTTGAAAGACCCTGCCTTGGGCTGTTTTGTTTGTAGATAATACATGTTATAACCAGGAGGGTCAGTCAGCTAGAACACACTGGTGTGGTTGTACTGCTTAAGCTTTTACAATACTCTGTACTGGTTTTCAAGGAGCACAGCCCCCCATCACCCATCCTCCAGAGCTTCCAGGGTCCAGCACTAAAGGGTCAAGACCTGGCATAAAAAGGGTAACTCCAGGACCAGGCCTTCCCCTTTTCATTCTCATCTATAAACCCTTAACAATTTATTGGTAAATATTTCCTACAATTATTATTGGTAACATTTATTTCAAATTAGCCATTCTCTTTTAAAATTAAAAGAGCTTTTGCCCTGGCTGGGGAGCTCAGTTGGTTGGAGCATCATCCTGATACCACAAGTCTGCAGGTTCGATTCCCAGTCAGGGCACATATAAGAATCAATCACTGAATGCATAAATGAATAGAACAACAAATCTCTCTCTCTTTAAATTCAATCAATAAATTTTAAAAAGGAAAGAGCTTTATTTTATCCTGATTATAATTGTAACACATTTCCATTATTAAACATTCAAACAAAACACAAAATTTCTGTTCGTGGTGACAGTTTCTGTTGGTGGCGTCCTTATAATAGCTCTGCTGGAGAATGGAAAAGCTGCCTGTCAGAGCCCTGAGAGGAAGGAGAACTTAAAACAGAAACTGTTCACTAGTCATCTGGTCACAAAGAAGGAAGGGGGTCACCCTCAACGTGGAACAGATCAGATGTGCTGGACAGACTGTGCCGGACAGGCCGGGAGCCTTGGCAGTTCTGCTTAGACCTTTAAAACTATTCCAGAACAACTTCACTAGCCAAGGGTTGGGAAAACTGTGTGGGGATATCTGATTGTTTCTAAATGTTATCTTGAAAAGAAAGTAAAGAGACTTTGTTGAGAAATGTTCCTGCTGGTGTCTGCCTCTTGGAGTCCTGGACCTTCTTCAGCTCATTGCCCTGGAAAAAGAAACTATTGGATCATTTAGCTCCTGCCAAGGAGGAAGGAGTCCCATGATCTGTAGCCAGAAATCCCTGAGACACATGAAATCACGCTGTTCATGCTGTTTTGTTTTTTTCTTTATTGATTAAGGTATTACATATGTGTCCTTAGCCCCCCACCCCCTGTCCATGCTGTTTCATTGCTTGGCTTTGAAGTGGAAACTAGGGACCTATTTCCATGGGGATGAATACAGAAACAGCACCACGTGCAATGCTGCACAGCACCCCACCGCAGGGCTGGTGCACTTCGCCAGTTGCCTACAAACAGGTGTTTTCCTAAATTGCTGCAGGGAACAGCCTTCTGACGACATCTTTGTGAGAGTTTGTGACAGTTTCCTGGAAGTGGAATTGCTGGGTCCTGATGAGCTCCTCCACCCAAGCTCACCACCTACTCCCCTTTCTCGGAGGTAGCGAGGACCCTTGGTGGGGTCGGGTGGGGTAAGGAAGCCTAGAAGATAAAATTTCCAGGACCAAATGCTGCGAATGAGGCTTGTCCCACACCAGGTGCCCCCAGCTGCTGGGGTGGGCACCGTGGCCATCAGCCCAGCCAGCCTGACCGGGTCACTGCAGAAACCTCTCCCCCTTCCTGGCAGAACCCAGGTCATCTTTCAGTCTGGGGCCTGTAATCCAGGGTGTGACAGGCCCAAGACAGGCTGGGCAGAGGACTTTACCTTCCAGGGTGTAGGAATCCCTTTCACGTCCCGCGTGGTCCAGGGTTCCAGTTCAGGGTTCGAGTTCTGGAGAAGGGCCGCACACAAATGAAAGGAGACTTGAAGAAATTCAATTTGGCGAAACGGAGGGGCCAGGCAGTAGTCCAACTCTAGTGGGAGAACTACTGACTGCTCTGGCCCTGCCATCCCTTTTATTGAGGCTTTGGGGAAAACATCTTAGGCAAGATAAACAGAAACTTACATGTAGCCCTTAGGCAGGAAATAACAGAAACTTACATGGGACAAAGGTGGAGGCTGCTTCAGCTAACAATGTCTCAACTAAAGGGTGAGTGGTTAGAGCAATTAAGGTTGTTGACCAGCCTTCCTGGCTTCCTGTCAACATCTCTCTTTTAGTGAAACTGATTTGTTTCCGGCACAGGGTCTTAAGTGTCTAGAGGGAAGTCCGTCTTGCAGCCTTATCATGCATCTTCTGTTCCTCCCACCTCAGCTCCCAGCCCCCAGCTCCACCCTCCAGGGAGTCAGAAAGAAGTTGATGACCTGTCCTCTGGGGGAATAATAGTATTAGTGATAAGGTGGCCTCTGGCAGCTTTGTCAGCAGATTCAAGGCTTTGGGTTGAATAATCCTTTGGCATCTGCCCCAGCAGCTGGTGGTCACAGATCGGTGACACTCCCCTGCCCCAGTCCTGCTGGCTGTCATCCTTTCCCGCTGCACAGTCACGGCTCTGGCTGGGCCTGACCTGCCAAAGAACCGGGGGCCAGGGGCTGAGAGGACCTCAGCAGGGATCAAAATGAGTGAGGGGTTAACAGAATAAAGTAAAAATAAACAGAGTAAGCCGGGGCAGGTCAAGCACTGCAGGCATCTTTATTTTCAGTGGATTTATTTTTTTTGCCATCCTAAAGTAATACATGTCCACTACAGAATAGCAAGAGAATACAGACAAGTTAAAAACAGATTCCTGTCTCTTATGTGCCTTGTGACCCACATATCAAGGTGACCTGAACTCTGAACCTGGTTCCTGGAATCTTTCATTTGGACTGAGGAGAGAAAGTTGGCCTGGAGTGAGGTTGAATGCTAAGGACAGGACCTGGCCCTGAAGGGGCCTCTTCAGGGAGAGCAGGTGGACCGAGGCAGGGCTGGCGCCCTGGAAGAGGCAAGCTCTGAACAGGCCTGGCAGATGGAGCAGCAGAGAAAAGGCTGCCAGGTCCTGCCTGGAGGACCCTTCCCCGACGCCTTCAACTCCTTCCCTCTGGTCCTTCCCATGCGTTTACTGGGAGGAACTGAGCCAGGGAGCAGTCCTGGTATCTACTTTCTCGCAGTATTTGCCTCCCTGCTGAGGGCTTCAGGGAAAATCTGATACCTTACCGCACTGTCCACCTGTAAAGGCACCATCTTTAACCTCATCTGGGCCTCAGAGCTTGCTCTGAAGTCTCTCCCTAAGTCCCTTCCCCACAATGGTCACCCCCAGCCTCTGCCCTCTGGCCTGCTTCCACCTGCCTCTTCCCTCTCACCTGGGACTGGGCTAATGCCTTTAGTGTCATCTCCTTTAATCCCAACACTAGGCCACCCAGTTTAGAGATGATGAAACGGAAGCACAAAGAGGCAGAATGATTTGCCCAAGCTCACACAGCCAGAAAGATACTGAACTGTCCTGAGCTCTATGATTCCTTCAAGGTGGCCCCTGCCCAGGCCACAGCCGGCCCCTACTCGTACTCTGCCACCCTCGGACTTGCTCAGGTAGCAAGCAGTTGATTCACCACCAGCTTTATCCTCACTCTCTTAGACTCCTTTTTCTTTGTGTCTCCCAATTTTAAAGGGAACTCCTTAAATATTGTTTAAAAATATCTCCCTTGATAGAAAAAAGTCTCCTTAATGCCGCCCCCCCCATCCTACAAAGCCCTTAGCCCTGTCTTCTTCCTTCCTTAATGGGTCTCTGCTTTCAGTCCCTCCCTCCCACCTGGGCCGGAGGCTCTCCCCCTCCTTCAGAACCACTGGCCAAGCACCAGTCACCTCTTGCTGTCCAAGTCAGAGATGGCAGTCTCCTTGGAGAGTGCCTTGGTGGCAAGTAGGAGTGTGGGGATCAGACACAGGTTTGAAACCTGTCTCCATCCCCCATCTCCCCACTACTCAGTAGCTGTGTGGTCTGAAGCCAATTGCTTAACCTCTCTGAAACTCAGTCTCTTCCTCTGTGAGGATAACTTTTTTAGAGGGTTGCTGTGAGTTTTGAATATGATATTGCAGGTATTTGTATAAGAAATCTCCTGGAGTGCTCTCCCATTTTTTACTAGTGATACAAATGGCCTCATAGGACACTTGACCTGGTCGATGCCACCATCCTTGAGGCCTACCCTTCCATCTTCCCATGGCCCAAGCTCCTGATTTTCCCTCTCAGCTCCTTTGCCAGCAGGTCTTCCTGGGCCCCGATCCCCAGGATTAGAGTCCTCTTGTTAGCCTCAGGCGCACCCCTCCTGGCACATGCATGCTCCACGTGGTCCCTCAGTCCTGGGCTCAGTGCCCATCTCTGTGCAGACACATGGAGGACGTGTTGGTTAGGATCTGTGGAGCTGGTCTCCACACCAGACTCTGCATGGATCTGTGGCTGGAAGCTGGGGGCAGAGCCCCAGGCAGGAGTGTGGTAGGAAGTTGCCATGGAAGCTGTGAATGTGTACAAGATTGCCTGAGAAGGGGGTGAAAAGATCTGCTGGGGCCAACGCTGGGGCACACTGAGGTGATGACAAGTTCAGAGCAGGCAGGACGACAGTGAGTTTCAGAAGAAGAATTTTGGAAAGGAAGGACTGGTCAACCAAGTTCAAGGGAGATACCCTTGGCCTTGGCCTTGGCCTTGGCCGTGGAGGTGAGGTGGAGCTGGAGACTTCACAGTGGAGGTCCTGAGGGGCTGCCTGGCAGGACAGGGGTGCGCAGGGAGGACAGAGGCAGAGGGTCAGGTGCGAGGCCTCAGCCATGGCCTCAGTCCTCTGAGGCCCTGGAGAGCAGATCGCCCTGCAGAGCCCCTCGAGCTGCCTTTCCAAGTCCCCGGTAGTACTTCTCTGTCACAGTGAAGGTGAAGGCCATGCGCAGGGCCCTGCCCACCCCACCCGCCCTCCCCGAGGCTCCACACTGCCCTGCTGCTCCTTGGGCTTTAGGCTGGGTCACCCCTTCTCCAGGCTCACCCTGAGATGAGCTCTGGTCTGCTGAGGACGGGTGGCCCCTCCAGAACAACATGGGGCTTTCTGTTCCCTCCTAGGCATGGGGTGGGAGTGGGGGAGGGGTGGGGAGCAGGGAAAGGAAAGGCTATTTCCTGAGGATTGCTCTCTGATCTCCTCAGTAACCCTGACAACAACAGCATCCATCATTTGTTATCCTATAGGAAGTACCAAGCACTGAAATGCTTCTTACTTAGTGTCCCTTCCTACATACAAGACATGTACTTCTGTCACCCCTTTTTCAGATGAGGAACCTGGAGCTCAGAAGGTTAAATCCCTTGCTCAGGGACACATGGCTGTCCTGTGAGGGAGCAGGGATTTGAACTCGGGTCTGTTTCTGCTCTCCACCCTCCCTCTAGGCTCCGTGCTTGGTCCAAGGAGGGAGACTCCTCCTTCTGCCTCCTCCCCTCAGAAGCATCACTGGGCTCGGGCTGGGAAGCCTAGGTCTGGGGCCAGCTGAGGGGCCAGCACGGAGGCCAAGTCAGGAAAAGAAGGTGCGGCCGCCTAAGAGCCGGTAGCCAGGCTCGGGGGCTGTGTCCTCATCTCGCCCTGCGGGCCTAGCTCTCCAGGTGGGTGAGAAAAACACCTGCCTTCTCCTCTTCTGCTGCCTGGCAGGCGTGAAGGTGACCCTCCACCTTGCGCCGCAGCCCCCGCCTCCAAGCTAGCTTCAGAGCCTCCGTCGGACCCACTCCCTTGTGTGTGGTCACTGCCTCCATGCTGTGGCCCAGGGAGGCCAGGACCCTGGAATCCTGTGTCCTCGGCAGTCCCTTAACAAGAGATTGGGGGAGAAGCATGGGGGGGTGGGGGAGGGGGGAGCTGGACCTACCCAACGAGCACAGGGCCACACACAGCCACACATACTTGTGCGGAAAGCATCTGGCACCTCAAAAAGAGTCAGGTCCTGGAGACATTGGATGGCAAACAGCTTGAGAGCATCGGGCACTGGCAGCTGCGGGCGGGGTGGCGGCAGCAGGGCTGACCAGCCCTGGGCGCCTTGGTAATGCTGCAGGTGTGGCCAGTCGATCCCCTGTGGAGACAATAAAGATTAAGAGGATCACCAGCTTCACCAGCGCTGCCCTGGGAGAGAAATCCTCAGAACCCAGACCCCCTGCTGTGAGAGGAAGTTGGGGCAGTTCCTGAGTCAGACAGAGGGAACAGAGTAGGCAAGAGGACAAAGAGGAGAGATGGGAGAGAGAAAAAGACAGAGGGAGGTCGCCAGGGCCAGGGAAAGGGAGAATTAGATAGAAGAGAGACAGGGGCACAAGCAGAGGGGCAGAGTAGAGAGGGAGGTGGAGGCTGATGTCCCAGGAAGCCTCCCTCAGGCAGGAAGGTGGAGGCTGCCCTGGGACCTTCCAGAACTTGGACAGCAGCTCCCTCCAGCTTCCACATGGCTGCAGCTGCACCGACAGCTGTGGCTGCCTCCAGGAAGGAGTCTCCAGGCAGATGGGGTCTGGGGGAGGAACAGACAGGTATGGCTTTCCTGGAGGCAAGGTCTCGGTCCTTGGGGAGCGAAGTTTGCACCATGAAAGGAGCCAGAGTGACTCAGACCCAGCCCCACAGGCTATGAGCAGGTGTGAGGGAACCTGCTGGCGGACCCGGATCCCAGAAGCATGGGGTCAGCGGAGCCAGGTCAGGACAACTGAGCTGATAGGAAGGAGAGAAGAGAGAGCGTGCCCTTTAGGGTTTATTGGCGAGATCCCAGTGGTGTTGTCCAGAATGTTTTGTGGGCTACAGGAGCCTGGAGCCACCTGCACAGAGGGGATGGCAGGTGGGATGTGGAGGCAGGCAGTATTCACTGGTTGAGAACTGGCCATGGTTGAGAACTGGCCATAGACGGCCGTGAGAGGGCAGGAGTTGGGTGGGTGCGGTGGGCTGTGGGTGTGTAATAGGGGAGATACTTTTCAAAATGGGAAATGGAATGAGGGGTAGAGAGGGGTCCCTGAAGAGGTGGGAGGGGGTGTGTACTCACCCAGAACCTGCCCGTGCCCCTCAGGCGTGGGCCCCTCGCTCCAGTGCCGTGTGTGTGGAGACAGCAGCAGTGGGAAGCACTATGGCATCTATGCTTGCAATGGCTGCAGTGGCTTCTTCAAGAGGAGCGTTAGACGGAGGCTCATCTACAGGTGAGGGAGGGCTGGACCCCTGCCAGGAGAGCCCTGCTCCTAAGGGTCCCTGCGAGGGGGAGGAGTTCAGGAAGGAAGTGTCCAAAGCCCCCGGTCCAGCACCTGAGCAGGATACTGACACCTGGGGCTCCCCTCTGCCTCAGGTGCCAGGTGGGGGCAGGGATGTGCCCAGTGGACAAGGCCCACCGGAACCAGTGCCAGGCCTGTCGGCTGAAGAAGTGCTTGCAGGAGGGCATGAACCAGGATGGTGAGTTGGACAGCCAGCTGGAGAGGTGTAACAGAGGAGCTGGGGCACATGGCTGGTGGGTGTCCTAACCTTCCTGCCTCCCCAGCTGTGCAGAATGAGCGCCAGCCACGAAGCACAGCGCAGATCCGCCTGGACAGGGTGGAATCAGGCAGGGAGGCCCGGCTGGAGCCCCTGGTGGCTTCCCTGGCCCCCACAGGGCCCAGCCCACGAGGCCCCACACCTATTTCTGCAGCCAGAGCCCTGGGGCCTGGGGCCGTCACACCTCCAGGGCATCACCAGTTCATGGCCGGCTTTATAACTGCCGAAACCTGTGCTAAGCTGGAGCCAGAGGATGGTAAGCGGGAGGATGGCCTATATCCCCACACCCGGGCCCCCGAGCACTCCTTCCTCCTGCTGAGGAACAGTGGCTTATGTCACAGCTCCCTCCTCCAACAGCTGATGAGAACATCGATGTCACCAGCAATGACCCCGAGTTTCCCTCGTCCCCGCATTCCTCCTCCTCACCCTGTGGTGTGGACAGCATCCATGAGACGTCCGCCCGCCTACTCTTCATGGCCGTCAAGTGGGCCAAGAGCCTGCCTGTGTTCTCCAACCTACCCTTCCGAGATCAGGTATACTCACTGGGCGGCCCCAGGAGTCCGCCAGCTGGGGGCACATACCTCTTTGTGCAGGTGATGATTGGAGGTGCACGTGGCTTGGGGAGGTGATGGTTGGGGATGCACATGCCTATGAGGCAGGGGTGGTCAGAGGCACAGTCTCAAGTCCGTGACTGTTGGGGTGTCTCACCTCTCTGGGTAGAGATTGTGGCTGGGTGAGCATCTAGGGGACCATGATGGCCAGGGGCACACAGGAACCAGGGATTTGAAGGCAATACCATGCCCCCTGGTCTGCTTTCCTCCCAGACAAACCTCAGGTCCTACAGGCACTGTGTCACAGGGTCGTCTGCACACCCTGACCAGCGTGAGCACAGAGGGGTGTCAGGAGATTGGGGGAGAAGCATGGGCTCCCTTGAAGCACAAAGGCCTCTGATTTCAGGGCTTGAGCTTCAGCCCAACCAAGACGCTCCCTGGACTTCTCGTGGGCAAGCAGACCAACCTGTCATGATATACCTGAGGGGCACACTGAGGGTCTAAGCCCTGAGGCAGGGTTTAAGCCAGAACCCAGGCTGTCTCCCCCAAGTTCACTCAGTGCAGGGTGCTCGTGGGCAGTGTCCCCAAAGCTACCTTCCCACAGCTCCAAGCTTTCCACAATGTTCCAGGCGTGGCTCTGGACGGAACCCAGGCAGCCGGGCCCCTGGATGAGTCAGGAGTTGCTCCTGCTCCTCCCGAAGGCACTGGGCTGCAGGCTGGGTCTGAGAGGCTGTCTCAGCCAGCACAGTCCCTCCCTCTCGGAGCACAGGTGATCCTGCTGGAAGAGGCCTGGAGCGAACTCTTCCTCCTTGGAGCCATCCAGTGGTCTCTGCCTCTGGACAGCTGCCCACTGCTAGCCCCACCCGAGGCCTCAACTGCTGGCAGCTCCCAGGGCCGGATGGCGCCGGCCAGTGCGGAGATGCGCTTCCTGCAGGAAACCATCTCACGGTTCCGGGTGTTGGCGGTGGACCCCACAGAGTTTGCCTGCATGAAGGCCCTGGTCCTCTTCAAACCAGGTAGCTGGGTCTTGATCCAACTAGAGAAGTGGTTGGGAATGAAGAATGGGAATTCCAGTGACTTCCTTCTGGCTCTCACTTTCCCTCTATCAACCCACATAGACCCAAATTTTTGCAGACTTCTTCCCTGGGGGCAGGAGGAGAGAGTGCAGGCCAAGCACACCCTTCCTGGGCCCTGGCTGCCTGTGAGGGGCAGGGCAGGGGGGAGAGGAGCTCACTGCTGCTGCTCCTTTCCAGAAACGCGGGGCCTGAAGGATCCTGAGCATGTGGAGGCCTTGCAGGACCAGTCCCAAGTGATGCTGAGCCAGCACAGCAAGGCCCACCACCCCAGCCAGCCCATGAGGTGACCTGAGCACATGCCTTCTTGCACATCTACCCCTCACCTCTTCGCCCCCTGCCCATCTGTCTGGCTCCACCTCAGGGCTGCACTACTTAGACAGGTCAAAGGTCTCAGTTCAACATATCCAACATGTACTGCATGCCAGGCACAGTGCCAGGCCCCGAGAGTGGGAACCAAAATGTGATTAAGACAAAGTTGCAGCCTCCCAGGGATGCCCGGCACAGTGACTACTCTGAAGACGAGAACTGGTCAGGTATTGGGGTTGTATGGATATGAAGGAGGCAGAGACCCATTGAGGGTGGGGTGTATGGCAGAACTGGCAGGGACTCTGTGGAGGCAAGGCTAGGTTTGGAAGGAAGGCTAGGGCCTAAAAAGAGAAATCATAATCTACCAAGGGAGAGAGACAAACTTGGCTGTGTTCTTATGACAAGAGCCCTGTTTGGAAGGTGAAACAGATTGCTGCCAGTGAGAAGGAGGGAGATTAGGCTAGAACAGTACTCTGGGGCCAGCCTGTTCAGGACTTTGGATGCCAGCCAAGGCCATATCTGATTTGGTGCAGACTAACGTGGCAGCGAATGCAGAGGATGCTGCTGCCATCATCCAGGGAAGTCATGGAGTCTGCTCCTTGGGAGTGGAAAGGAGATGGCAGATGAGAGAGCCTCTAGAAGCTGGAATGGGTCAGACCTGGCACTTGGGTGACGTAAGGGAAGAGGAGCTATGTGAGAAGCGGTAGTCATGAAATAGAAAGGAAAGTCAGGAGGCAAAGGTAGTCTTGAGGCAGCATAAGGTCTGACGCAGGTATGGAAGGACATCTCCTGGGGATGTCCTTGTATAAGCCATGTGCTTGGACAACAGCGTGGCCCGGCTGGGTTTGGGGGGCAGTAGTTGCAGGCTGAGAGTGTGTGAATGGGTGGGGGGGGGAGGGGTCGCCCAGCCTGTCCCAGCACCAAAGGATACCGCAAGGTCGGAGCACTTGGCCTCCAGGAATCTATTGGCTATTTTAGACTATTATCTGCATGCTCTTAGGGTTCCCAGCAGTTCTCTCTGAAGAAGTAAGCTAGCACGGACACCCTGGAATCTAATTTCACCCTAATCTGAAAAATGGTCGCAAGAAGAGATCATTTCCCTTGAAGAAGAGTCAAAGTATCCCGGGCCTCGCCACATTGCACAGAAAGATGTCTGCAGCTTGTGTGCACAGCCGCCTAGGGGTGACCATCACACAGCAGACAGCAGAGGCCTCCCGGGCCAAGTTTCTGTTGGAATCAGCTTCCAGAAATGTCTGGGCATACTGGTTTTGTATCAAAGTTCAAAATTCTGGTTTAGATTTCCTATGTCATGTCTATGGCAGTTCAGTGTAACTACAGGCAGAACTGAGTGTTGAGAGTGAGTTCTCTGAGAGCTGCCGGCTGGCACAGTGACCACACTGCAGTGTTTACAAACTGCAACACCCGGGAAGAAATACAGTTCCCATCAGAACCCAGTACACACACTGACACTGAGACAAAGTTCACCAAATCCTACCTGCCCTCACTTTGTGTAATTTACTCTGACATTTGTTCTTGTTTTTTTGTAAAGTCTGGTTGTGACCCACTAGTGCAGGGGTGGAGAACGCCCGGCCCGAGGGCCATATAAGGCCTGCAAATTCATTTGGTCTGGCCCTGCCAAGGCATTAGGGGTGAGTCAATTAAATTTTCGACCACACATAGCAGGCTAATGTTTAAGCTGATAATTGTGTATCGTCTGTGAATGATGTTATAAATATCCAAATGGCCCCTGGCAGAGAAAGGTCCCCACCCCTGCAGTAGTGGGTCAATTCCCGCGGTGTGGAAAAGAACTTCGCTACTCAACTTCAGTTACTTCTTCCTGACCCTCCTTAGATCAAAACACAGAAGAGGGGAAGGCACAGGGAGGGTGTATGGCTGCTCTGTGCCACTCAGTCGCACTCACAGGAGAAAGCAAGCCCTGGGATTGGCAAAACAAGTTCATAGATGATTGGGAGGTGGGGGAGGCTTCCCATAGACTCCACGGAGGAAGCTGAGCAGGGAGTAGCCTCACTTTGGAGTGGCTTCTTCACATTAGTATTGACACCGGCTGTCAGGCCTCCTACCCAAGGAAGGTCGACCCCCCTCCCCCACATCTGTCTCTTGGGGCTTCACCATCCACCTTCTCGGCACTGGGGACACTCACTTGTAGTTCTTATTTAAAACTACAATTACTTGTTTTCTGGAGGAGTATCTCAGCCACAAAAATTATGATTCTACTTCAGAACATTTTCACTAATGTGTTACTCTATCATCCTGGGTGGCTTACAGAGGGGAACTTTATTCTTTTCAAATGTATATAGTATTAGTTATCACAGTAATTGTATATATTATTAACATAAAGAACTTCTTACTTTATAATCTTTACACATAATAAACCATTTTCATCCCACTCCTCAACTAAACATATTGTAAAGGGTCCACATGGGTCAGGGGTAGGTGGCAGCAACCCTCTAGGGAGTGGGACCTTTCCTCAAAATTCCTCCCTACTTACCCCGGACTCCTCCCCTCTCCCCTCCCCTCTGCCTTTCCTGGGGGCACTGTCTTGTGCTCAGATGCTGATAATCAAACTGACCTGTCCTCTCTCCTGTTCAGGTTTGGGAAATTGCTCCTGCTCCTCCCGTCTTTAAGGTTTATCACTTCTGAACGCGTTGAGCTCCTCTTTTTCCGCAAGACCATAGGGAATACTCCAATGGAGAAGCTCCTCTGTGATATGTTCAAAAGCTAATGGAGGTAGAAATAAAATGGGTAAAGCCACCTTAGAAAACAATCGACTGAAGTTCAACATTTGCCTGCCCTGTGACTCAGTAATTCCACCTGTGCCTCGCAGAACTGTCCACCAATATATAAGAATATCCATAGCAGCTTTATTCATAATAGCCCAAACTGTACATCAACAGTAGAATTAATAAATTATAACCATATAGTGAGTAGAAAACAAATAAGAAAGAATGAACCACCAATACATGTGACAACATGGATAAATTTCACAGACATAAAAGTTGAACAAGAGAAGTGAGGCACAAGTTCCGTTTACACACAGTTCCAGAACAGGCAAGACTAACAGGTGGTGATAGAAGTTGGAAGAGTGGTTCCTTTAGGTTGGAGGTGGGATGAATGGGAAGGGGCCCATGGGAGCCTTCTGGTGTGTATGAGATGTTCTTTATTTTGATCGGAGGTGGTTTCACAAGTTTATTCATTCATAAAAATTATTTAAGCTGTGCACATTACTGTTTTATGTTAGATCTCAATAAAGAAGTGAAATAACAAAAGCAGAGAATGAATGTGCCAGAGCCCTCCCTGTGAGGGCCTGACTGAGGAAGGGGCACAGGGGCCAGAGATCCACTTGGTTCCACTCCGAGTCCGCATCTATGAATTCAAGCTTCTCTCCAGATGGCATCTCACCATCCTATGGCTTCTCTCGATCTTTCTCTGTATCCCTCCTCACCCCTCCATAGGCAAAGGTGAGCACCATCCATCTCATAGGCAGGCACTTTTTGTGAAGGGGAATCTCCATCACTTCTTAATTCCTTATGAAAGATGAAGCAGAGACAAACCTCACATCATTTTCAAAGAGACCCAGAAGACCTAGAAAATAATAATAATAAAAAGTTAACATAGCCCTGGCCAGTGTAGCTCAGTTGATTGGGCATCATCCCATGCACCGAAAGGTTGCTTGTTCGATTTCTGGTTAGGGCATATGCCCAGGTTGCGGCCCCGATCCCAGGTAGGGGTGTGCAGGAGGCAGCTGATTGATGTTTCTCTCTTTTTCCCTCTCCCTCTTTCTATAAAAATTTCTATAAAATATTTTTAAAAATAAATCTAACATATATCAGGCACTTTCTATACTAGGCAGTGAGGTGGGCACTGATTGTGCATTGTTATTGAATCCTCACATGAACTCTGGGGGAGGGACCAATCATCCCCATATATAAATGAAAAAACTTGAGGCTTAGAGAAGACTCAACTCTTGTGACTACTTAGCTCTGATCATCTCTGGCACTGCCTCCTCCCCGTGCCCCCTTTTACCCCTGGAATCCACCCAACAGTCAATTGCATTTTTTGTCTTCAAAGAAGAAATGCTTGAAATGGAAAAGGAAAAGGTCCTGTGAGGAATCTGTGAAATCCTTGGGGTTCCCCTGCCCTTTAGCCTGTGTACAAATTCTAGCTGACAGAGATATCCTGCCTTGATGGAGGAAGAATGGTTCAGAAGACTCTTCTTTGGAAATGACAATAGCTAGATTGGTGCCCAGAGATGAAAAAGCATGGCAAATCCTGTCCAGCTTGAGCCTCTTCTAGCTAAGCACTCAAATTAGTTGAGACTCTTTATCTTCCAAAAGCATAAGACTTGCCTCAGTTATTTGGCTCATTGAATGTCTATGCCACAGTGCTACCCAATTCCCTATCAAAAGTTTTATCCATAAGGTTTAAAGACCTATTTTAGGAAGCCTAAGCAAAGGAACTTTGGCAAGAAACATAGTTGAAATGTGACCAGATGTGCACATTTATTCTACATTCTCCCCTTTTCATTGCAAAGACAACCTGCTGAAGTTCGCAGGCAGTGTCTGGAATGTGTGAGCACAGCACTTCTACATTGGGAGATTGCTTGGGATCTCCAGGAGGAAGTCTTAGAGGACTAGAGGAAGTACATAAGCTGGATTGTCTGCGGTCAACCTGGCATCAATACCACCCCCTTCTAGTCTTTTGTTCATTGCAGAGATTTCAAAGAACTACATTTCCCATGATCCCTTCCCCCATGGGTTGCTGAAGGAAGAAGGGCACTCACATGGGACTTGGAAGGTAAGCACAAACTATTATTCTTCGGAGGCAGTTGCAGCTGGATGTGTGGGAAAATAGATTTCCAGAGGCCTTCTTTAGAATCGCAGTGGCTTTCAGGCAAACTCCTGCAAACTTTTGACCTTTTGGCTGAGATCTTTACCTTCTGCAGGAGCTTCTCTGGCCTTTGTCTCTCCAGTTCTTCCAATGTGGATCTTAAGCCCCTAATTACTGTACCAAGTCCTTTTCACCTGGAATATTTGGAGTGGCTTCTGTTTCCCTAACAATGCAGCTCTCAGTACAGCCCAGCATCTATTCAACCTCTTGCTCTAAATTGGCCCCACTGGAATTCGGATGGGTAACAAATACCTCTTTCATTGCATCCATGGCCTTGCTAGGAGAGGATACTATGAAAGGTTTTGTGCCCTCAATGCCAGAAATGTCTTTGGTTATGAAGTACACAGGTGGTCCCTGTGGCCTCTCTCAGCCGTTCGTTTCAGCTGCAGTTTTCAGATTCGTGAGGCACTTCTCCTCCACCCTTAAGGTAGTATTCAAAGGTAGAAAGGGCAGAGAAAGACTCAAAGATGCCAAGAAGCACCCTTCAAATTAATAAATGTAGCATGGTAGTGGAACCTGGATATAATAGATGACTAGTCTCCCTCTGGTGGGCATCACTGGTTTTCCCCACCAGAATGCAAGCTCCACAGGGCAGGGAGTTTTGTTTTGTTCACCAGTGTAGCCCGAGCAGACCCATGGGTACTCGGTATTTGCTGAAAAAATGGACAAATGGCAACACGAGGTCCGAGATGTCTAAAGATTGAATATCGCATGTATCTTATCTCCTTTCGTGGTTATGTCCCTGGCTCTATGACACTGTACTGCTACCCACTACAGAAGGAACAATTTTTAAAAAATCAGAGTGCTTTTCTCGTTATAACTTGTATCTCCCTGCACCTTCATGCTCTCATCTTCATAATCGGAAAGATTTGTTGTAACTTCAGTAGTCACAGGGACAAGTTTTAAAAATGGCATTTCTAGGTCTTATTTGGCCAACTGAAGAAATTTAGAAACAATTCACTGTATCATTATAATTTCTATGTAATTTAATGCAAAAATGTAAATAAAAACTTTAAAAGAAACCTTAAGAGTTTAAAAACTGAATATAGTGTTAGGGGAAAATTAACTTTTTTTTTTTTTTTCCATTTCACCCGAGACTTGGTTTGGCATTGGGAAATCCTGATCTCACACAATGCTCTTATCCAATAACTAAGGGCTGGCTACCTTTTGTTAGGTGCTGGGAATCTGAGTCAACAAGACAGTGAGTCACGTTTCTGCCTTGAGAAGCTTACCTCTAAGTTTTTGATGCCACAAATACTGGGAGCTGTTGAGAACACAAGACATCTAACCTGGTTTAGGGGGTAAGAAGAAATTTCCTAATAGAGTTGTGCTTTACACTGAGACCTGAGGAGTTATCCAGAGAAGGAAACCTGGGCAAGATAGGAAAACTAACGTCCAGAAAGGGCAAATGACTTTTCCCAAATTCATGCAATATAGTGGCAGAACAAACATGACAAACTAGAACTGAACTATTGAGCCCTCTATTAGCAGGTATTGCTACTTATTCATGGCCTTTTTGGTGAGGATCCTAAATGTAGGCTCACTACCTGCTCTACCCAGCGAGCCCTAAGCCGAGTCAATGAGGTCTTGACAGCTAGCAGCTGGCAGCTATTACAGAAAGTGACAGCTTACATCTCACCTTTACTTGAATTCAGCCGAGTTCCAGTAAGTACTACTTCTGCACTTTGTCAATTGTGGGCTTGCTCAGTCCTTTCCTTACAAAAAAGAAAAATCACTTTAACAAAAATCATTGTTCCCTGGGACCAAGAAGGAGCGAGTTGGGGTGGGAGCCGGGATGGTCAGAAAAACCACACACACCGCTGCTTCGGGAAGCTGTTCTTTAATGAGCCGTTGGAGTGATCTGTTCATCAGGCTGCTTCTGTGCGGCCACACAGCACAGATTTTGAGTGACACAAACTGGACTCTATACAGATGATATCTTGCTCCCCCAACCTCCCCACAAAAAAAACAAACAAACAAAAGGAAATTACAAAGTGCCTGGTGATTGTATTAGGAATATAATCAGTTCCATGGGTGAGATAAATCATTCTTCTTACAGAATTATTCTGTTTAACAGTAAAATATATTTCACAGGGTATGTCCTTTTATAATACGTAGTCTTTTAAAAATTTACACTCAGCATACTTATAAATTATTTAAACCCATTAAAATAATATAATAATACTAATCTGTAGTACACACCTTTCCCCTAGTTAAATACAATTAAATGATTCAAAAGGTGCAACTTTTATATGACCTAAGAGGACTGATAAATAGGTATTAAGTATGGATGGGTAACAAGGTGATAGGCCCCTTGGTGGGGCTTTTTTTTTTTTTTTTAAGTTTCAACCAAGGGGCCACAAAACCTAATAGATCCATGTCCACACTCATCATTTTGCTGTTACTGTTTAACACCAAATCAAACGTGGGAATGGTTCCAGAAAAAAGTGGTTAAAAGTATTTAGGGGCATAGAAAAGACAAAGGACTCCCACAAATACCGAGGAATTTTACAACCAAGGTTAGCAAGGTGCTGGGAAACAGGGCTGGGGAGTTACTGGTATCACAAAATTATGGGTGACATAATGCATTTGTCAACACAGAATGATGCATGCCCCTTATCCAGATCCCCATCAAGGGAAAAAAGAGGAGAGAGGATGAGGAAAGCTGCTTGGACTGTGTTTCTCTTTAAAATTAACTCTCTTACCTTTGAACACATCCTGAGAATACTCTCTTCTCTCTGGCTTACCAAAGTGCTTGTGAAATGTACACATTCATTAGTTATAACTCTGAAAGCACCAAGCCCCACAGGCCCTGAGGGGGCCTGCAGCACTTGGCTGGACCTCCTCGTTTCAGCAGGGTTCTGGGACCCTTTGTCTCCTACAGGGAAACAACCCTCTCCTGATAGAACAGAGAAGTCTCTTCTAACCTCCCAGCAGAGGTTACTGGAGAGCTGTAGCTGGTTTCTGAGGAATGAGAAGGCAGGGGGCTCTGGTATCCCATTCCCTGACCTGGGCCCCTTGCCTCTGCAAGGCTCTTACAGGGAAGGCATACCTCCCTTAATGTTTTCAGAAGCCCAGAGTGGGAAAATAATTAAAATGGCAGGAAGTACAAAGTGCACGACAAACTAAGCATACCACCTCCCTGAACCTTTCCTGTATTTGCCGTTATAGTCATTTGCTTCACTTTGTGGCACCCAATGTGATCCAAATTAGGCTTTTCTGCTGCTATCACATTTTTCATGATAAGGGATGTGTTGGTTTTAATGGGGAGAATCAAAATCCAGGCTTTGTTTGGGGCCAGGAATGTGTGATAGAACAGAATGCTCTTCAATCTGGAGTATGGACTCCAAATATGGGGCCATCCCGATGCTGCCATGCAGGCATTTTCTTTGACGCATTTGAGATCAAAGTAAACACGCAAAGCAATAGGAAATACAGATGTGACACATGTTAAGGTTAAATATCTTAATCATAAGTGGTTGCAATGCATACAGCATCACTTTGTGGTGACTTAACTTAAACCAGGGAGAGAACCAATTAAGAACAAATGGAAGGAGATAGAGCACTTGGTTCTGACAGTTTTTGAGAGTTATGGCATCATCTCTGTATCAGGCCCACAGCACCTATTATCCCATGAGAACAGCAGCTTTCCTTCCTTCAGAGGGAGGGTCCCACACTTGCTCTGCATTCTTGCAACTGTGTGGCCTCTCCTCCCCACCACCCTCCATTCTGGCAGCTTGTTAAAAGACTAGAAACCCACAAATCTAGCAACTGAAAAGCAATATTTTTTATTTAACTTTATCCAAATTCAGGTTTCAAGTCCCTGAGAAAAATTATAAAGTCTCTTAACATCCATAGTCAAGTTCTTATAAAATGTCCTATATGAGTTGTTTTTTAATTGCCAAAACTTATTTTGCAAAAACAGTAACAACAGAAATTTAGAAGGAGAACACATGCCAAGATGTGTTCTGCAGGCCATCCCTCCGGGCCAAAGGGGACTATCCAACAAGGTGCTCTCCCCTTTTGTATGCTATCGACCAACGCCTGGCAAGTGAAGAGCAGCAGTCATGCCCACAGAAAGCTACTCTCCCAAGAACACTGACACACACCTGTAGCCTGGCAGCGGCGCCAAGGCAGCAGCCATCCCACTTTCACACAACCATGCTGGGATGAATTAGGTTTTCCTCTGGGAGATTTTCCGAAATTCAGATTTTTAAAGGCTTTACATTTCTCACTCCTCAGGACAGCCTGGACAAGGTGGCAGATGTTTGTGGGGTATAAAATGGAACATATATGCACTAACCACTATCATTCTGGAGATTTATAAAGATCCCTTTTCCTAACTCATTTTGGAACCCAAACCAGGGAAAGGGAAGACTCTTGCTGCCTTTAGCTGCCACTCAGAATGATGTTCCAAGTCTCATCTCTGGAGTTCGACAACCACCACTTAGGCAGTGGCATGAGGTTCAGTGTCATGTAACAGGAGAGACTCTGCCGTAACATGTCCTAATAGTTCCGTAACTTCAAATTCAAGAAGCATTTAAAGGAAGAATAACGAAAATTCAGGTTACAGTGCATGTGGTAATTAGACAAGATCCATTTAGTAACTTTAAAAATAAACATTTTCACATATTCATCTCAAGAAAGGGAAGCATGTTTCATTTCTCATATATTATATAAATAGCAGAAATAGATTTCGAATCCCACTGATGCTAAGCTTAAAATGCTATTATAACTCAGGTGTATGGAGACACCTAGTGGTAAGATGGTTTGACTTGTGACTTGTCCTTCAACCTAGGGATGTGTGGCTCTCACCTCCCTGTCCAATCATCCCCAATCTTAGGAAGAAATTCCATGGGAGGAGGGAAGCATAAGGAGAAAAAGAAATATGCATACTATACATATATATTTACAGTAAACTTCAGTAACCAAAATATTAACAAAAGTAGCTTCAAGTAGTCCTTGATTTTTAAAAAAAGTCTATTTAATACTGATGGTCTGAGGAAAAAATAAAAGTTAGATGGGTCATCTGAAAAAGTTCTCTCTTATTTTTTGGCAGCTTTCTGTAACACTTATCCATGTAGTACTGTGCTGTGAATGTTTTGAGGGAATTGATTAAATGGTCATTTGTCTTTGAGTTCCAGGTTGAAATCTACCAGCAGATGAACATGTGATCTTCAGTTCAATCAACACAGAGAAAAGTATGGATGGATTAGGGTGAAACCCTCATGTTTAGTGTTCACCATATCTCTGGGTCATTTAAGAAAATTAGAGGAACCTGATCCTAGGACCAGAGAATATGGGAACAATATGGCTACTGAAACTTCAGCCCATGCAATATATTTGGCAGGAACTAACTAGAAGTTAAACCAGCATTGATTATTATTACATCAATCATCATCAAAAAACAAAACTTGTACTCTCTTCTTCATTGTGTAACCAGAGGTCTGAGACATGCTCTGATGGCTTACTGGAAACAATTGCCTTTTTACGTTTCCCAGAATATAACATGAAGTGTTTTTCAAGAAAATCTTAAAATAGAGGGCTTAACCTTTTTTTTATAAATCCTTGGGGGGGAAAACGTATATTCTACCCCAGCTCCTAACTATTCCCAAAGTAAACTCAAAAGCTTTTGCTTACATGGTTAAGAAAGATTTACATGTTTTCTTCAAAGGCCAGAAATCAATGCACCCGCCCCTCAGGCCCACAATGTGCTCACCAGTTCCACACCCACCTCTGGAAAGGGAAAAGAGGATGGAAGAGAGGCAGGTACAAAGACCTCCACGACTGACCCAAATCCCCAAGCCCTAGCTAGGTGGCTCTGTTAGTGAAATCTCTGGTCAAATACTGCAGCCAAGACACAGCTGGCACCATCCAGGCAGGCTTCAAAGAGGCCTTTCCACTTCCACAGGAGGCCTAGGGATTCAGCACACCAGGTCTTGGCTGTATTCTGGGGCAAGAGGCTGGACCTCACTCAGAATGGACTATTGTGGATGAGGCAATGAGAAGAGGCCTAAAGATGAGATGTGTTTACCACTCTGCAGCTATGAAGAAACACACATCTGCTAGTTCAAACCATAAACTCATTATTTCCAAAGAGATCTGGCTGTTGGGTGGAGCTGCAGTCTGGGTCCACAATTTTCCTGTGGCCAGACCCCACTGTCCCCTCTGGGGTCTCTTTGGTTTTCTGAGGTGAGTTTTTCACATTCTTTAATTTTTGTTTGCCCTTTTCAGGGTTGAAGGTTCCTCTGCTGATGAACTGAGGTCTGTCTTCTAGGGATTTGGTCTGGCCCAATGGTCCCTCCATTTCTTGGGCCTCACCAGCTGAGGCAGCTCGGTAGAATGGAGATTTGGAATAAATCTGAAATCGTTTTCTGGTCCCATGAGAAGAGACTGAAGAATCCACTGAATCCAAAGAGTCGTGCTGCTTTTTTAGCTGCTTTCTCAACTTGCTAGAAGGTTCAGACTTGCCAGCTGCTCTCAGGGAGCTAAGGGCCAAGCTTCTCTCTAATCCAGAGAAGAGACCAAAGCTGTAAATGACAGTTCCCTCTAAAGCATATCATTATATAATGAATAGGCATCACTATACACACGTGAAATGAGGTGGGCTAGATTCGGAGGGTCCAGGCTGACCTACTTTGTGCACACACATAACTCAAAAAGAGCTCACCATCCATTTCTACATACATCATTTTAGAATCAACTCCAACGAAGTCTGGAATTTGACTAGGCCATTAGGAGACGCCTACAACTGTCACTGTCATTTTAAACTACCTACCCTTAGAAAATGGATCATGGGTCAGTAAGACAACATTGTTGTGATTATTGGCTTTTCTCCTTGGCAAAGTAAATGCTAGAGAAAACAATAAATTACCAAAAGCTGCATTACATTGAAGGCTTCATCTAATGAATAATTTATATAAAAGCTTCACAAAGATCATTATTTTCCAGCTCCTCAGGACTCTGTCTTAGCTTGGGAATCCTTAATCCTCCTTTGCACTAAGGTGTTCATTTACCCGATTTCTCAGAAATGGCACCTTCAGACTCAATATTTAAGTTTTCTGAGCTATCGGCGGTTCCAATGGAGGCCTCAGACTCAAGGGTTTCATCATCAGAGGCACGGGGTTCCAGTATAAGCATCTCAAATGTCAGCTCCTCCCTGTAAGATACAATCAAGAAATCCATTAGTATTTGATAAGAAGTGGAAGGAAGTCAACAGGAGAAAAGACCTTCCATAAAAGTCAGGAATTTAAGTAGCAAAACCAGTCACATTTCTTAGTGTTCCCAATCAGGGTGTGATAAGGGTCTGAAAGCCACAGTAATGGTGAAGGCTAACACTGTCTGTACTAAAAGACAAGGTGCAGCAAAGGCTGGGCCCATCAAAGCGCCAAAGGTGAGGCAGGGAAAGATGCCGCAGCTGTGAGATCTAGTAATCAGATTAGTGCTCTAAATTCACTCTAAGCTCATTTATAATGCCTCAGGAAGGAACTTTCTTCTCTCTGGTCCTGTTTCCTAATCTATAAAACAGAGATTAAACTAGATAATCTCTAATATTCCTTCCAGCCCTTTAACTATTTTCCATGAAACTTTACCTTGACCACAGAGAAACCTCTGGATGAAGTAAAACACTGATTTGATCTTTTCTGTCCTTGAAGCTTAAGCCATCTCCACTTATCATATTTTCTTCTCCTCTTCATCAATCACCCACCTATCTCAGTCATGCCCCCTTAGTCCCTGAAGTCTTTGGTACATGGCTCCAAATCTTGCTTTTCTCACTACTGCCTGATATCACCCTAATCTACTTCAATCAATACTCTACCACCAAAGTTCCTTTATGTCTGCAACTTCTAACAACCTCCCCTCCACTTTATATAGGCAACTTTCTCTAATGGGAAGATCTGGAATTATACCAGCTCTGAATCTAACGCATACTCTACTTGCCCACAACCTCCTTGTCCTTCCAATTCTTACTTCCTTTTTCATCTCTTCCCTTTCAAAGCCCTTTAAGCTTCACTTTCACTACCTAGCTTAGACAATCATTTCAAAGATAATCTCATTGCTGCAATTACCACTGTCATAAGCCATGTTCTGAGACTGTGCTCATACTTTTTCCTTTCTCTAGAAAGATTTTCCCCTTTCTACAAATTCCTATTCATCCTTTAATACCTCCAATACCATTTTCATCAGAGCTGAGTTAGGTCCTCTTTTTAGATCATTCTTGTATCAAATAGCCCAGACAATGTACCCCACGTTTGCTTTATCATGTTCTGCCAAGCTGATCTCCAGCTGCTTTTTTAGCTTGCCTAAATTCTAGACTCAATCCTGGCAAACTCAGGAGCAAACATCATCAGTCAGGATTAGTACATGGTACCTTCATGGAGAACCATGGGATGTTCAAATTATCCCCAAGATGTATTGTTACCCACCTTTGTTCCAGTGATGGCAAAGGTTACAAAGCTGCTTATTTGTCTCTCCCCTAAATTACAACCAATTTTTCTACCCAGTATTCCAGCACCCACTAGTGTTGCTGCCTTACTCTGACCATTTAGTTGCTGGCCCCATGCTGTATTGATCCTTAGACAATATCCTTCCTTCATGGAGTTCCGAATAGGGACTTTGTCTTAGCCTGGGAATCTTTATTCCCCCTTTTTAAAGATAAATCTGTTCACCGAAGCTGGTCTCTGACCTGTTAGAATCTCAGCTAAGATTCCTTGACACACCCTGCTCCAGTCAGCCTGTCTAGAATCATCATGGTAGCAGCTTCAAGTCTCCATGCTCACGGAGTTTCCTTCAGGCAACATATCTTTGTCATCTCCACATCCTCTGTATCGCCTGATGATATAGTGCTTGACACATAGCAGATCTATACTAATAAAAGCCTAGGTGGTCCTCGCGCCCTCACGCAACACCCTCACATCGCCATAAGATGGCCGCCACAAGATGGCTGGCAGGGGAGGGCAGTTGTGGGTGATCAGGCCAGCCGGGGAGGGCAGTTGTGGGCAATCAGGCTGGCAGTGGAGGGCAGTTGCAGTCGACCAGGCTGGCAGGGAAGGGCATTTGGAGGCCATCAAGCCAGCAGGGGAGGGCAGTTGGGGGCAAGATGAGGCCTGCAGGAGAGGGCAGTTGGGGGCGATTGGGCCGGCAGGGGAGGACAGTTGGGGGTGATCGGGCCGGCAAGGGAGAGCAGTTGGGGGAGATCGGGCTGGCAGGGGAGGGCAATTGGGGGAGATCGGGCTGGCAGGGGAGGGCAGTTGAGGGCGACCAGGCCTGCAGGGGAGGGCAGTTAGGGGCAACCAGGCCTGTAGGGGAGGGCAATTGGGGGTGACCTGGCCTGCACAGGAGGGCAGTTGGGTGTGACCAGGCTGGCAGGGGAGGGCAGCTGGAGGCGATCAGGTTAGCAGGGGAGCAGTTAAGCATCAATCAGGCCGGCAGGGGAGCGGTTAGGGGGCGATCAGGCTGGCAGGCAGGAGCGGTTATGGCAATCAGGCAGGCAGGCAGGCGAGTGGTTAGGAGCCAGCCATCCCGGATTGTGAGAGTGATGTCCCAGATTGGAGAGGGTGCAGGCTGAGCTGAGGGACACTCTATCCCCACCCCCCCCCAGTGCATGAATTTCGTGCACCAGGCCTCTAGTATTTAATAAATAAGGAAATACAAAAGACAGAAGGAGAGAAATGAAAACAAATAAAGTGGTCACTCTCTTTCCTCCTGGAAACTCACTTCTCTTTCTGTAGGTTCTCAATCTGCTCAGTCAGCACTCTCTCCTCCTGCTGCATAGCTGCTTGCTGCTGTTCTGTGATGTCCATCTCCATGGTTGCCTCACTAGGCAAGGTCTCTTCTGGGACATCAGACATAGAGGGCAACCGAACTACAACAGTAGAGGATGGACTTGCATAGTTTCCTCGACGAAGACACCCCTTTCCCTACAAAGAAAAATACATGTTGTAAAGTAAACTGAGTGCCTTCATCAGTTTTACATGACCCATTTAGGATAGCAAGAGTACTTCCATCATACCAGGTGAATGTTAGAAATAAATGGAAACATTCTGTAAGGCCCAAGATACTTAGTGAGATACCATCCATCAAATACATTTAGGTTAAATATTTCTTGCAAGAGCATTGGGAAATGAATACCTCAGCACGTGGGAGTATAAGGACACATTATGTACTGGGATGTGATTCTTCTTGTAAATATAGGCTGCATCCACTCCAAACTAAATATCCACACAGGGCTATTCAAATGTAAATCAATTAAAATTAAATAAGTAAAAATTTAGTTCTGCATTTTCACTAGTGACATTTCAAATTCTCAATAGTCACAGGTGGTTAGAAGCTACCATATTGAACAGTGCAGATATAGAACATTTCCATCATCACAAAGTTCTGATGGATAACAATGCTCTTCACCTTTAACTGTGGAATGCACAATCTCTCTAGGAAGACTATAAAAACATGTCCCCAAACTGTTTCATTAAAAAAAAAAAAAATCATTTCTATATCACAGGGTGCTGGTGAGTTTCTCTGAGAACAACTCAAGAAATTTATTTCTTGAGGTCAGAGGGGGAAAAAAAAATCTTATTACTTTTAAATTTGTTACTTTGTATATAACTTTAGCTCTGGTAATGGCAGAATAGGTATTTTAGATTATCTCAGCAGGAGTGCTGAGAACAACTGGACCAAACACACACAAAAAACCCCAACATATACTTAAAGGCACCAGAGAGCTAACAAGGAAGGCCAAGGAAAGGCTAGCCCAGCATTTCGGGCTAATCTAAATTTAAGAAAAGGTGGCTGAGAATCTGAACAGATCTTCTGACAGACTATATCAGGGGTCAGCAAACTATGGCTCATGGGGCAAATCTGGCCTTTTGCCTGATTTTGTAAAAAAAGTTTTATTGGAATACATTCATGTTCATTAATTCACACATTGGAATACATTCATGTTCATTAATTCACACATCTATGGCTCTTCTGCAGAACAATGGCAGCATTAATTGTTGCAAACAAAACTGTAAGGTCTACAAAGCCTAAAATATTTACTCTCTTGTCCTTTTCAGAAAGAGTCTGCCAACCCATGGGGTAGAGAATAAAAGTGGGAGTCCAGAACCACACAAAGGTGTGGGCTCCATGCCTGACACTAGGATCCCCAAGATTTGTATCCTAGACCGCAGGGTAAACTGAAATTATAATAGTCCTTGCAGACACTGCAGCCTAGCTTCAAGACAGTTGAGTAGTCCAGAAAATTGTAATCCCTAAAATTGGATTAAAGTAAACCAGATTTTTAGTGCCCTAGCACCTGGCAGAAAAAGTGAAAATACTATTTAGAAGAAAGAAACATCATCTCAGGCATCAAAATATTTTCAAAAGTAATTTTTTAAATACTGTGTCTGACACACAATCAAAGGTAACCAAGAACAAAAGGAAACAAGACAATGTAAGTGAAAACCAGTAAAAACAACAGAAAACAGAAACCCTCAATGATTCCAGACATTGTGCTATAAGACAGACTTAAAATAACCATGCTGAAGGAGACAGAAATACATTGTTGAATTAATGGACCAGAAATTAGATCAGAAGAGCATATAAAGAATCAAGCAGGGAAAACAAAACAAAAAACTTTCAGGAAAATTTCAGAAAAGAAGGTAAACAACAGGATACAATAAAAAAAACCTACCATATGTAAAAAAAAAAAATATATATATATATATATATATATATATATGGAGAGAAAAGCGATTCTGTAGAAGAAATATTAAAGAGATAACGGCAGAGCATTTCTCAAGACCAATTAAAGATGTCAATCTACTTACTGACTAAAGAAAGCCTTCAACCTATAAGAAAGATAAACTCAAAAAGTCCATACCCAGGCACAATTGCTAAAAATCAAAGGCAAGAGAAAATCTTAAAAGCAGTAAGAAAAAAAAAAAAGCACCTGCAATAAAGAAGCAACTTTTCAATAGAAACAATGGAAGCAGAAAATAATAGATGATATTTTCAAAGTGATGAAAGAAAAAAGTAACTGCCAATCTAGAATTCTATACATAGCAAAACAACTTGCAAGAATGCAATTGAAATGAAGACATTTTCAGTCAAAGAGAATCTGTTACTAGCAGACCTGCCCTAAAGAACAGATAGAAAATGACACAAGAAGAAATGTTAGTGAGGGAGAATGAAGAACAATGAAAATAGTAAATACGTGAGTGAATCTAAATGAAAAGTGACTGCATAAAACATAAGAATAATACCCTAAATTTTAAAGTAAGCATTTTTTTTCAGTTGGATTAAAAATATACAGATAATTTAAAATACAAACAGCAACTATATATTAACTAAAGCGTATTAAAGGTCTTGAATTATCTTGGAAAAAGATAAAAGTACCAATGAATAGACATTGGTAGGTAATGGATTTTTATTGTAACATTTAGTTTAACTACTAAAAGAAGCATAAAAGAGAGTGTAAAACCTTTTAAACTAACAAAAGAAAAAAGTGGAATAATAAAAAATAGTCAAAAGAAAAAGGCAAAAAGGAACAAAAAAGGCAAGAAAGAAAAGGAACATATATCAGGTAAAATAAAAGCACATAATAAAATACTAGATTTAAATCCAAATACATCAGTGATTACATTAAATGTAAATTGATTAAATGCTCTAGTTAAAAATCTGATAATTATCAGACTGTATTTTCTAAAAAAGCCAAACTATATGAAGTCTACAAGGGGCACATATAAAACATAAGAATTAAGAAAGGCAGAGAGTAAAAGGATGGAAATAAAAGGCATACAATGTCTAATCAAAAGGAAACTAGTGTTGCTATTTTAATTCTAGACAAAGTAAACTTTATGGTAAGAAGTGTTATCTGTGATAAAGAGGGATATTTCACAATGACAAAAATTCAAATTACGAAGAAGATATAACATTATTTCCAAATTTGCAAATATCCATTTCTGAAGAAATGGCTTCAGAAATTTAAAGTTCTTTTCCATCTGGTCGCAGCCATCACAGGTCTTAAAACATTAGCAGACTCATAAAACCTCTTAAGTCCTAAATTCCTTTCCACTTAAAAATCTTAAACCATCTATTTTGTGTGTAAAGGTTGTTCAACTAAAGGAATAAACTTAAAAAAAAAATGTTAAGGAAAATATTGACAAAAATACTCAAAGAAATAGACAAAGCTATAATCGGCACAGAGAAAACAAGTGTGTACAAATAAATTAGTAAGCTATGGATCTGAACAACTTAAAATATAAGTGATAATAACAGACATACATAATTCAGTATTTAACAACTACAGAATACTCATTATTTAAAGTACATACAGCAAAGACAATACATTTTTTAGGGTTGAAATAATTTATCGGACCTTTAAAGTAATTTAAAATAAGTTTACTAACAGAGCAATTATAAGGGGAAAACTAATAACACCTATATATTAAGAAATAGACTTCTAACACACTCATAGTCAAAGAAGAAAACACAATGGAAATATTTTGAATTAATCAACAATATCAAAGTCTGTCGGATACAGTTTAATTCTGCCTACCTTAAAATTATAGCTTTATACATTTATTTTTCTTTAACGAGCAACAAATAGAAAAGGTTAAATTTTAAAGTAAGCATTTTTTTTCCCAGGAAACCAAATAAAGAACAACAAAATAAATCCAAGGAAAGGAAAAGAAATAAAGATAAGAGTAAATAAACATTAAAAAAGAGAGGACAAAGTCCAAAATGTAGTTCTTTGAAAAGACTAATAAAAAAGTTAAAACTCTGGCAAGATGAAGATAAATAGAGAGAATCCACAAGTAACAAAGGCATAAATAGGATAAGAGACTACTATGAACACCTTTGTCAATAAATCTGAAATTTTATACAAAAGTGTATGTGGAGAAATTCTATGAAAATCCAAGTAATTAATACTGTCAATAAAGAAATACAAAAAAGTGAATAATCTTACCAACTAAATTCATAAATGCAGACTTTCAAGAGAGAAAACTTTAGGCCTATATGATTTCATTAGCAAACAAGAAGAAATAACATACAAATCACACAAATTCTTTACAGAATTATAAAAAGGACTATTATTCCCCAACTCATTCTTAGAGGGCAGCATAACCTTGATATCAAGACATAACAAGAATATGGCCCTGGCTGGTATGACTCAGTTGGTGGGGTGTCATCCCATGCACCAAGAGGTTGCCAATTCGATTCCTGATCAGGGCACCTGCCTGGATTGCCAGCTTGATCCCCAGAAGCGGGGTGTGCAGGAAGCAGCCGATCAATGTTTCTCTCTCATCAGTGTTTCTCTGTCTCTCTTTCCCCTCTCTCTTAAATCAATTAAAAATCAAAGACCTAATAAGGATATGAAAAGAACTATTATAGGACAATTTTACTCATAAACACAGGTACAAAAATTCTAAATAACTTACTATAAACTAAATCAAGCAATATGTAAGAAGGATATCACCTCATGACTAAGTTGGATTTATTGTGGTAGTATAATGATGGCTTAACATTAGAAAAACACTTGGTGTAATATGTCATAGCAATAACATAAAAGTCTATGAACACCTCAATGGACATAGTAAAGGTATTTCATAACATTCAATAATAAATCCTAATAACAATTCTTAGAAAACCAGGAATAGAAGGGAAAATTATCTCATAAAGCATCTGTAAAAATTCTATAGCAAACATCATTATTTAGTGGTAAAAGTATTAAAGCCTTCCCTTTGAGATAGGGCAATGCGAAAAATGATCCTTATCACTTCCTTTCAACACTGTACTAGAGATTCTAGCTAAGGGAAAAAAAACCCATGTGGACTATAAAAAAACAAGTGAAACTATTATTACTCATGAACATATAACTAAGGTATGAAATCCAAAGAAGTCACAGCAAAATTATTAGAATAAGTGAGTTGAGCAAGGTGAAAAACACCAAAATCAAATGTATTTTTCTTTCATGAGGAACAAATAGAATATAACAATTTTAAAATAACATTTATAATTGCATTAAAATATTAAATCCTGGTAATAATTAAAATTGAATATGAAGGGCAAAAATACAAAGCTTTTTAGAACATTATCTTCATAACATCAAGTAGTGAAAAATGTCTTAAACATGACATAACATGTACTAGCCTAAGGAAAAGGCTGATAAAATTTAGACTACGTTAAAATTAAGAACTCCTGGTTAAAAAAAAAAAAAAAAAAAAGAATTCCTGATTCATCTAATGACACCTCTAAGTGGAAGAAGAAATTTGCAACAGAAGTAACCAATAAAGGGCTTGCATCAAGAATTCATAAAGAACTCCTACTGATCAGAAAGAAACAGGCAAGCCAATTAGAAAAATGGGCAACAGCTTTGAACAGGTCCTTCAAAAAAGGGTATCTCATACATACTTATAAAAAGGTACTTAAACACAATAAAGAGTACAGAAGTGCAAATTAAAACCACAATTACACACTGTTAAGAGTAGCTAAAATTAAGAAATCTGGAATATAAGTGTTGACAAGGAGGTGGAACAATTGGTAACTTTTATACACTACTACTGTAGCACAACTTTATGTACTAAAGTTGATGATACATATATCCCATGACCTAGTAATTCCACTCCTATATTTCCCCAACAAAAATACATGCATGTGTACATAAAAAATACATGTATCAGAATATTCATAATAGGTTTATTCATAACTCCCAAAATACAAGCCAATGTCTACCAACATGAAAATGGTTAAATGGTGGTATACATATATCCTGGAATACCATACAGTAACAAAAATGAACTACAACTAAACACAACATGGGTAAGTCTTATACATAATAAGACTGAAATAAGTCAGATTCAGAATAATATGATTCCATTTATACAGAGCTGAAAACAAACACAACAAAACTACAGTGCTCAGGGATACATCCTTTAGTGGGAAAACAACAAAGAAAATAGAGTAAGTAACATAAAACTCAAGTTATTGCTCATCTCTGGGGGAGAGAAAGGATTGTGGTTGGAAAGAAAAAGAGGAGTACTTTTGGGAGTGCTGGCAATGTTCTATTTCTTGGCTGTGAGTGGTACGTGGATGTTCATTTTATAATTCGTTAAGATGTTTATGTATATTTCTGGGCTCCTCTATATGTGTTGTATTTCACAATAAAAGTGGTATTTTAAAGCTTTTCAACGTTAGCTATTTATGCAAATATGCCACTATCTTTTGAATAGCATGAGACAATAAACTGACAGATTTCTCAGTTGATTTGGGGGAGAAAGAAGGAAAACATGCTGTATCAGAAACAGAAACTACTGATCTAGCCCTGCTGGTGAGATGAGGTGGAAGTGGAGGGCAAGTTCTAAGGGCAGTCAGGCTAACAAAACTCAGGTGTTCTAAAACATGCAATGGGATGAAAATCAAGAGGATTACAAAGTTATTATTCCACTTTTAGTTCTGAGAGCAAGAAGTAAAGAAAATATTGAGAAAAAGTTGCTCAAAACACAAGATCAGTCTGCAAATTCAATAAAAAATGACTTAGAAGAAGGCACTGTTGCCTTTGCCCGGCCAATGTGGCTCAGTGATTGAGCATTGATCTATGAACCAGGAGGTCACAGTTCGATTACAGGTCAGAGTACATGCCCGGGTTGGGGGCTTGATCCCCAGTTGGGGGGCGTGGGAAGGAAGGAGGCAGCCAATCAATGATTTTCTCTCTCATCATTGATGTTTCTTTCTTTCCCTTCCTCTCTGAAAAAAAAAAAATTATATATATATTTAAAGTTGCCCGAGTACTTTACTATGGGTTAGCTAAGGATTACTTAACAGAGCTAAAGAAAATAAAAAAAGCTCTACAGATCTAGCTCTTTTAAGACAGCATTAAATAAAGATGAAGGAAAACCTGAAACCTCTACAGCCCAGAGTTCTCTTACAAGGTCAAGGAAAATAACTTTTGAAGTTGATTACATAGAACTTTAGAGGTATGAAAAAATGCTAATATTGTGTTAAAAACTGGACATAAACTGTATATTATATGTTTGTTTTTTTAATCCTCACTCAAAGATATCTTTCTATTAATTTTTAGAAAGGGGCAGGGGAGAGAGACAGAAATAACATCAATGTGAGAGAAACTAGTGCCCTGATCGAGAATCAAACCCACAGCCTTTTTGGTGCATTGGATGATGTCCAACCAAGACACACCAGCCAGGGCAATGTAACAGAGATCCTTAATTATTTGATTTGGGTCAGAATTCTGTAAGAACCGTTCATAATAGACTTCCCTATTATTCTGTGAGACCAATCTGTATTAAGCTTTCCCACTATAACAAAAATATTGGGAACCAAATGCTTTAATGTGAAGGTTCTAAGTGAAGATACCTCTTTGAGGTAATCCTCAGTTGAGCCCAGCATTTTCATTTCCTCATAAGGCTTAAAGAGGTAATAATATAAACAAATAGAAGGTACACCAAAGTGTTAAAATGAATAAAGCCTATGAGGAGAGTTTTGATTTCTCAGAAAAATGCTGTAAGGCCCATGATGGAGAAAGGATGCAGGAAGGAATGGCAAGTTATGGTAGAGGGGACACAAAAATATTCAATATAAGTCAAAATAAGCCCAAAGAGTTAAAAATAGATGAAGTTAGAGAGATACCTGTGGTGGTCATTAGGGAGTGGATTGCCCAACCCTTAAAGAAACTTGATGACTGCCCAGCTGTTGTGGCTCAGTGGTTGAGCGTCGACCCATGCACTAAGAGGTCGCTGGTTCCATTCCCGGTCAGGGCACATGCCCAACTTGAGGGCTCAATCCCTGGTGGGAGGCCTACAGAAGGCAGTGGATCGATGTTTCTCTCTCTCTCTCCCTCTCCCTTCCTCTCTATCTAAAAATCAATACAAATATATTTAAAAACAAACAAACAAAAACAACTTGATGACTATGTAGGGAAAGACATCTCTTACACTCACTAGGGAAACATGAAGATCCTCAGCCTGGCCTGTGGGGATCGGGCAGACACCAGCTCTCCGATATCCCCTAAGGCAGTGGTTGGCAAACTCATTAGTCAACAGAGCCAAATATCAACAGTACGATTGAAATTTCTTTTGAGAGCCAAAATTTTAAACTTAAACTTCTTCTAACGCCACTTCTTCAAAATAGACTTGCCCAGGCCATGGTATTTTGTGGAAGAGCCACACTCAAGGGGCCAAAGAGCCGCATGTGGCTCGTGAGCCGCAGTTTGCTGACCACGGCCCTAAGGAGTCCTGGATTGCGAGAGGGTGCAGGCCAGGCCGAGGGATCCCACCAGTGCATGATTAGGGCCGGGGAGGGACCATGGGAGGGCTCCAGGGCATGTCCGGCCTATCTCGCCCAGTCCCAATTGGTGGACCCCAGCAGCAAGCTAACCTACCTGTCGGAGGGTCTGCCCCTTGGTGGTCAGTGCGCTTCATAGTGACTGGTTGAACAGTCGAACATATGGTCAGACACTTAGCATATTAGGCTTTTATTATATAGGACTGGAATTTGTCCATGGGTTGAATATATAAGAAGGAAAAACTATGCACTACCTAGATAGGACTGTATATAATTAGTTAAAGCACAAATCTCAGAATCCTAATGAAGAAACCATACCCCAAAACAGCACTTTGGACCAAGATAGACTATCACTGCTTGAGTGTCTTCTGTTAAGTCACAAAAATAGGAAGAAAAGAATTGAATTATGGGACCACTTCCTGAGGAGTCTATTTTCCTGGTAAGGAGAGGCCTAGAAAATTGGCTGTTTTGCATAGTGTTATAATTAGGTAACCAGGCTTGTTCAAATATCCCAATGCTTGTAGTTATGATTCACCAGATGAAGATTAGGAAGCACTTTAAACACTTCAGTCATTTTTGTGCGTTTATTTCTTACACAGGAAAAGGAATTACCCTCACCAGGTATTTCTGTGCAATCCCGTGGGCCGGAGTGTTTATAAATTGAGGAGTAGTGGTTCTGAAAGTATAGGCTGTGTCTACAAGCCCATGGAGATGTCAAAATGATTATGATTATTTTTTTGTTAATCCTCACCTGAGGATATTTTTCCCAGTGATTTTTAGAGAGAGTGGGAGGGAATCAGAGAGAGAGGGAAACATTGATGTGAGAGACATATCGATTGGCTGTTTCGGGTACGCATCCCAACCAGGACCAGGCTGGGGATCTAACCTGCAACCCAGGTACATGCCCTCAACCAGGAATTGAACCTGCAACCCTTTGGTCCATGGGCTGATGCTCCAACCACTGAACCACACCAACCAGGGCTCAAAATTATTTTTAAAATGATACTAAGATGCTAGTTGTCCTTCCACTTGACAATTGCACTAACTGCTTTACAGCTGTTGGCATCTTTGCATAAATGAAGGCAGTGGTATCAAACTATACTAGTAATCATATTCTGTGCTATCATGCATAGCTTTTTAAAAAGTCAATTTCATTTCATGTCTTCCATTAAGCAGTATAAATTAATTTTATTCTTAACCCTTGAGTTCACTATTTTTAATTTTCTGTGTGATAAAATTAAAAGTTTTATACACAACGGACCTTTCTGCATACTGACTAGTTATCTTAAGAAAAAAATACGTGAACATTTGAGATGCAATTGAATTAAAAGCTTTATTCATGAAATGCTACTTAACACATTGCGGACCAGTAATTTTATTGCTAGCTTTACCCAGTGGCCAGATAAGTTTCTATTGAACGAGTACAAAAAAAGTTTTACATAAATGTTAAAGGCACGCTTTAAAATTAAATACCCATTGTATTTTGAAGTTACTTATTACATGTTCTTACAAGCTAATATCTTTTTAAAGTATGATATTTTGTAAAACACTGTGTAATAAGAAGCAAGAATTCTTGTGATCCATCCGCAATGTGTTAAAATAACCGACAAAGTAGGACTCCTGCATACAGCAGACACGTCTTCAAAAATGTAAGAAGGGAGCCCATCATTTCAAATGAAATAAATGACCATATTTTTTGTCAATGACATTTCAAACTTTCAAACAAATATTAGAATTTTAGAAAACTTATAACTGCCCCATGAGTTTGACAGCTGCCCAGTACTAAAGATTTTCTGAAGAGACTGGTTATTTTTGTTTGATATTGTATAATGAAACATTTGAAAGATCTGCATAACTCAGTGAACCAATATTTTCTGAATGATTCACTTATGACATTATGAGGCCATATATGAATTTTAAAAAAGTCTCTTCAAAGGGTGAAATAACCAAGAGATTATTATTTTATTTTTTGTTAATCTTCATCCAAGGATATTTTTCCATTGATTCTTAGAGAGAGTGGAAGGGAGGGGGAGAGGCAGACAGAGAGAAACATCGAAGTGAGAGAGACACATTGATTGGTTGCCTCCCGCTCGGGGGGGTTAGAGGGTGGGGAGATAGAGCCTGCAACCATGGTACATGCCCTTGACCAGAATCGAACCTGGGACCCTTCAGTCTGCAGGCCAATGCTCTAGCCAGAGCCAAACCAGCTAGGGCAACCAATAGATTTTAATGTCACAGTCTATATTGCAATTAACTTACAAAAAACTAAAAATTTTTGATTTGGGGGTGTAGGCCTAAAGAGCAAACTAATTTATGTGAATGACCAGATCAAAACTGTATGGACCACTTCCCTCACTCGAGATACCACACAGCTTCATAAGTCCATTTTAATAGGTATGAGTCTGAATCTCTTAATGGCATCTTTAAAAGAGCTACGAGCTGATCCCTTTTAATAAAAGAACCAAGGTTTTTTTTTCATCTACAAGGCCAACATTCTACAGGGAAGAAGGAAACACAGCTTTGGATCATGAGCAGATGCTAAGCAGGTAGAAGAAATAACTAAGTTGTTTTAGGGGATGTATGAGGGAAAAACTCTCTGCTTTCTTTATAAAGAAACATGTTCCTGAGCTATATCCCTTGCCCTGTGAGACATATCAAAGACTATGATAAATTAAATTACTGGCTCCACTTCTCTAACCTTCTGTAATAGAATTAATTTCCATTAGAAAAATATATCCCAGATAGTTCACTAGTTCAAGAAGAATAAGAGATGTGCAAAACAGAGCTGGACTCAACCTGCAGCTTACTCCAAACCAGCTGAGCCCCAGCCACTCACAGAGATAAGTGATAAATACATAATTATTACGTCAAGCCAATTAATTTTTGGGTGTTTTGTTAGGGAAGATTATTGTGAATACAGTTGATGACTTTAGGCTATCCCATGCACACCTAAAGTCACATTCTAGAAGCTACCACTTAAGCCCACTGTTTTTCCCTAAAGGTCTGGAAGACTTTGGTTACGGGGATAAGTTTGGTGGTACTATTCCCTGGTTTAAAAACCTTTCATGGCCTCTCAAGGCCTAAAAGGATCAAATCCAAACTTCTGGTCCTGGAATTTAAGAACCTAAAACCTTACTATCAATCTTTCCTTCCTTCATTTCTACCAAGAAATCTTCTATTGTAGCCATTGAAGTTTATTCAATTTTCTCAAGTAGTACTACTCACCCAACTCTCTATACCCCTATAGCTTTGAACAGATGAGATTTAATAAACTGAACTACAATTATTTACATTTTTGTTTACTAGATTGTTAATTTATCTAAGGCAAAGATCTTGTCGTTTCTAAACCTCCAGCACACCTAGCACAATGCCTGAAACATGGCCTTTTTTGTTGAAAGAAAAAGAATGAGAATAAATGAAATTAAAGGAACAGGTCTTATCTATAGAAGAGAACGAAAAGGGAAAAAAGACAAAGAGAAATATTTCTAAAGAAACATGTATTTAAAGTAGTCTCATTTTTACTTAGTAAAACTAAAAGTTTGAAAATATTAGATGGATTTATGATACTAAATTGAGTTCATGTTTTAGCCCTACAAAAATCTTCCTAAAAATATAAAGCTATGAATACTATAGTACTGTCATAAATTCTATTAAGCATACATAAGGAAAATATAAATATTCAAAACTATTAATAGACACTGGTGATTTTCTTCTTGCCTTTTACACTTCACCCTACTGTTCCGAATTTTCTAAATTGAACATGAAACAAGTATATAAATGTATCTTTTATGTAGAAGTATAAGATCTTAGATTTATCAAATGGCTAATTTTAAAAGAAATAAGTTCAGTAATTGCTAAATATAAAATAGTTTATCTTTCATTTTCAAGTTCTCTAACTTCTAATTATAAAAGTTTCCTTAAAAGCAGTAAGTATGTTATGTAAAAAGGAGCTAGTATGGCAGTGGAGTCAGTGGGGTTTTTCTTGCACTGCCTCCCAGAATCAAACTGGAAATAAAACTAAATTTGGGAACATTCACCCTGAATTACCAATTGAAGACTAACTGAAGAGGAGACTTTTTAAACAAGGCACAAACCACCTCCACACCGGTAGGAAGGGCAGGGTTTCGAGAGGGACTGGACCAACTCACACAGGCCAGGACTGAGGGTGAGGAGGGGTATCTCCGCTGAGGGGTTGGGGTTATCTCCTTCTAGCAGCAAAAATCACATAGGGAGCCAACATAATTTATTTTTTTCTAGTGTTCTGTACTTTTTGTTCCCTAAACACATAACCTCCTTGGATCACTCTACCATTTGTGAACTCTTCACTTTCTCTTCTCTCACATATAATCCTATCATCTCAACACCACACTAATCCTTATATTATTTTCTCTTTCTACCTTCTGCCTTTTATTCTCCCAAACCTAATTAGCAGGCTTCCTGAAAACGTCAAGTTCCTTTGCCATGTATTACTGTAGTTCTTCCTCTCTTTTCTATAAGAATTCCCTGTATAATTTCTCTTCCTGTTTGTCCCCATCTGAGAGAAGATTATAAGGCTTTGAAAGAAGTGCTTCTTTTTCAAAAAAGAACCCAAATATTGTTCTTCTTTTGCCTATTACCCCAAGAGATCCCGTGCCTAATCCTCTTCAGCACTGGCTCTTGCATGACTGCTGCATGCACATCTTCAAGTAATGCCTTGTGCTCACCATAATGATGTCTGGAAGGGAGTTAGGAAGAAACAGAGTAGGAAATATTCTGACTACAGTGTTATCAAAGATAACATTATCAGTTCTCATCACACGGAAAAAGACTGTAACTATGTGAAGTGATGGATGTTAACTAAATTTATTGTGATAATCATTTTGCAATATATACATATATCAAATAATCATGTTGTACACCTACAATTAATACAATGTTATATGTCAACTAGAGGCCTGGGGGACGAAATCATGCACGGGGGAGTGGGGTCCCTCAGCCCGGCCTGCACCCTCTTCAATCCGGGACCCCTCGGGGGATGTCCGACTGCTGGTTTAGGCCCGCACTTTTAACAGATGACAGCTCCATTGTTGTTTCCTTCTTTTCATACTTAAACCCATTGGAATTAGTAGGTATTCAAAGTGTGTATACATTATGGGGGAGACACCCTGTATATCTCCAGTCAGCAGTGAAAGGAACCAACAGCGAGTTTGGAACCCCCAGACAGGGAAGCCTGTTCACTCCCCACATGTCTCCCCACTCCTCTTTCCACCTTCACGGGCAGTGGGAGAATCAATGTTTTCACTCATTAACTTGGAAAAGCACGTCCCGCTGCCTGGCAGGAGCATGCTAGGCCCCGAGTGTGTGAGGCTCAGTCAGGGCAGCCTTCGCTCCTGGGTGCCAGCACATTTCTCCACTGCAGTCGCCCCAACTCTCCCGCTGTTTCACTGAGAGGACGGACCTCCTCGCCTCCTCTGGGTTTCCCAACCTCGAACGCTGACCAAAGGCACCTCAGCAAGGGCCGCCCCATGCCCACCTGGTGTGTCTGTCTGCACCTGGTTCCGCCTCAGCACCTGCATTAGCCCAACGGAGGCGATCTTGTTGCCGCACTGACTTCTGCGGGAACAGGGCATCACCACTCCACCCTCTCACTGTCATCTCACAGCCGCCCACCCCGAGCACCCAGACACACTTCAAAGGACGTGAGCATGCCGGAGGGGACATGTGCATGTTGTGTGGGGGACGCAGGCACACTGGGGTTGACAGTTTGCAAGTGAGCGGGGGGGGGGGGGGGGGGTGGTAGGATGCGTGCACCAGAGGCCTGCACCTGCGCAGATCCGCAAACCCGTGCGGCGTGGCCAGGAGGACATCAATCTGGCCCACCACCTTGGCTGTGCCTGCGATCGTGCACCTTCTGGTCCAGGAGGCGTGACTGGCGCAGCCACTCCTCAGCGCTGATGGCCCACAGGTGTTGCTTCAGCTCAGCCTGCAGGCTCTGCATGGCACTTCTCACAGCCGCCACCGCCATGTGGGGAGTACAGGTTGCCCTCCACCGAGCCCTGCCTCCCCTACCCCCATCCCCAACACTGCAAGTCCCTGCCTACCCACGCCTGCTGTGCACACAGCCTGCTGATCAGTCATTACTGTGATGGTGTCCCGACCAATCTGCATATTACCCTATTATAAGTATCTAAACTAATAAAAGAGAAACATGCAAATTAACCATCACTCCGCTACACCCACCAGCCAATCAGGAGCGAGTATACAAATTAGCCCAACAAAGATGGCAGTGGCCACCGAGCTGGAGCAAGCAGGAGGCTTGGGTTGCCCCCTGCGATGGAGGAAGCCAAGCTTCCCGCCCGCCCTGGCTGGCCCTGGTTTCCGCTCAAGGCTACAACATTTCAATTATAGAAGATACATAAATCCCAGATACCTGCTTCCAGCCGGCCCTGGCCTCTGCTCAAGGAGGGACTGGGAGCCTGGTTTTCCAGGGGCAATGCAGGCTTCCAGCTGGCCCTGGCCTTTGCTCAAGGCTACAAAGTTTCAATTATAGAAGATAAATAAATCCCAGATACCTGCTTCCAGCCAGCCCTGGCCTCTGCTCAAGGAGGCGCTGAAAAAAAAAAAAGAAGAAAAAAAGCCCCTTACCCAGGCTGGCCACACCCCCATGGGGTGAGGGACCCCGCTGGGGGCTTGGCCAGACTGCAAACAGCCATCAGCCCTCACCCAGGCTGGCCAGGCACCCCAGTGGGGACCCCCACCCTGAAGGGGGTGTGGCCAGCCTGCAAACAGCCCTCAACCCCTCACCCAGGCTGGCCACACCCCCATGGCCCAATCCCTGTAAACAGGCAGTCGAACATCCCTCGAGGGGTCCTAGATTGGAGAGGGTGCAGGCTGGGCTGAGGGACAAACCCCCCCCTCCATGCATGAATTTCGTGCACCGGGCCTCTAGTCTACCTAATAAAAGAGTAACATGCTAATTGACCATACCTACGCTATGCCCACGAGCCAATCAGGAGTATGCAAATTAACCCAACAAAGATGGCAGGTTAATTTGCATACACGGGTGCTGAGCGGCCGGGGGCAGGACGCTTGCGTCATAGCCATGGTGACGATGCAGGCGTTGTGCACCACCCCCAGCCGCTCTGGGCCTCTCAGAAGCATAGGAAGGTGGAAAGGCGGCTCCGGCCAGAGTGAAGGTGGTGCCAGAAGCCAGGGAAAGGAAGGCCCATTCTGGCACGAATCTTCGTGCATTGGGCTTCTAGTAGATTATATCTTTTGATTGTTTGTTTTTTGTTGTTAATCCTCACCAGAAGCTGTTTTCCCATTGAATTTTAGGGAGAGTGGAAGAGAGAGAAAAAGACAGAGAAACATCGATTTAAGAGAAACACACTGACTGGTTGCCTACCGCACAAGCTCCGACCAGGGCCTGGGCGGGGGAAGAGCCTGCAACCAAGGTACATGCCCCTGACCGGAATCGAACCCGGGACCCTATGGTCCACAGGCCGACACTCTATCCACTGAGCCAAACCAGCTAGGACAATTACATCTTTTTAAAAATACTGGCTGATCAGTACCAATAACAGTAAGAATGCCTCTATATTCTGAGAAAATCCTTATTCTCTGAATCTAATCCTCATTATGTCAAGTCACCTGAATATGACCAACAGACTTATACACCATGCATTAATATAAGAAAACTAGAGGCCCGGTGGGGTCCCTCGGCCTGGCCTGCGGGGATCAGCCAAAACCGGCAGTCCCTCGGCCTGGCCTGCGGGGATCAGCCAAAACCGGCAGTCCCTCGGCCTGGCCTGCGGGGATCAGCCAAAACCGGCAGTCCAACATCCCTCGAAGGATGTAGTAGTGCTCAAAGTTGCAGGCGGCCAGGGAGGAGCCTGGACCAGGTGCCACACCACTCCCGCTCATCCCAGCCCCACTGTGCCTGCCGCCACCGCTGCTTGGTAGGCTCGCTGCTGCTCCGCTGCGGTCTCCACATGCCCGTCCTAGGGCAATACCAATGTACCCATGACCAAGAAGCGGCTGCGGGCTCATGCCCAGTCAGTCCCGATGCCGGTCCCAATCCCAGTCCAGATGGAGGAAGGGTGCATAGGGGGAGTGTCCGCAAGAAAGGCTCACACCACCACAGCTGCGCTCGCCAGCCATGAGCCTGGCATCTGGCACCCATTGGTGAGCTGAGCGGCACTCCCACTGTGGGAGCGCACTGACCACCAGGGGGCAGCTCCTGCTTTGAGCATCTGACTCCTTGTGGTCAGTGTGCATCATAGCTACCAGTCAAGCGGTCAAGCGGTCACTTAGGCTTTTATATATATAGACTAGAGGCCCAGTGCACGAAATTCGTACATGGGTAGGGTCTCTAGCGGCTGCTGGCCAGGGCCTCCCTTCTCCCAGCTGCCTGCCACCACTGCCGGTTGGGGCCTCCTTTTCCCTGGCTGCCAGACGGGGCCTCCCTTCACACCTTCCTTGGCCTGGAGCCGCCTGCTCACCTGCTCCACCATCCCGCCACAGTCCTGCTCTCGTCTGGGCCCATTGGGGCCGGTAGCACCTCTGCTTCCGCCCGCTGCCAGCGCCACGTTGCCAACACCCATCATGTTCCACGCCACCCCCTGTGGGTCGAACTCCCACCCGTAGGGACAATTTGCATATTAGCCTTTTATTATATAGGATGGTAGGACCCTTTGCTAGAGTCAAGTAAGTCCAAGTCCACACTTAGAATATCTCTTTACTTTCCTTTAAAGCTCCTTAGAGCTGCCACTTTTCAATTGATTGTTGACTTTCAAATTATTAAAACTTAACTTTTAGAGAGGCATTTCTTGCTTCTTTTGGTATAAATTGCAAAGCTTAACCCCATATAACTACCTACCCACATTAATAGAGAAATGCAGGTATGCCAATTTCTAACAAGACATGCAGGCAGTCTTTAATAAACCCTAGAATATGCAAAATTAACAAATAATGCCAATCACTACAAGCACAGCAGGAAAATACTGAAAAGAACTTAAAGCACTTTTAAAATTCCACAATAAATAAATATAGCAACTGATACTATTTTAAAAAATAAAAATGTTGTTCTCAGAACCCTTGTTCAACTAGATATATTATGAAAAAAAGGACTCCATGGTCAAAGTCTTGAAAGTGTTACACATTATATCCCAAATTTGTTTGGCTATGGAAACCTTTGTGTGTAACATATTTTAAGAAGATAATTTATGAGGGTTTTATAGATTAGTAAACTTTATTTCAATTATATTCTTCATAGTTTATTAGCTTAAACAGTGCTAAATCAATATTTATGCTTGGAATTATAGCATAAATAAGTAACAAAAAGAGATTTGTTTTAGAAAAGGTATAACTGGTTGGATTTTAAGCATATCATATTCTGCAGTTAGTCTGAGAATAGCTTAGTCAAGGTTATGTCCCATAAATCTAATTACCCCTTTCCACATAGTAGCAGAAATAGATACAGTTGACTCTTGAACATCATGGAGTTAGGGGTGCCAACCACCCACAACAATAAAAAATCCTCATATAACTTTTGACTTCCCCAAAACTTTGCCACAGTTGTCCCTCAGTATCCATGGGGGACAGGTTCCTGGACCTCCTGCCTCAAATCAATGGATGCTCAAGTGCCTTATCTAAATAAAATGGCATAGAACAATGCACGTAATCAGCCCTCCACATCCGTGGTCCAACCTGGTGATATGGAGGGCTGACTGGGTATTTATTGAAAAAACAACAACAATGTATAAGTTGCCTTGCCCCATGCAGTTCAAACCCATGTTGTTCAAGGGTAATCTATATTTTCAAAATCACTTCAAAATGAAATGATGAGGATTCAATCTATTTTAGTAATGGCAAATATGATTATTTACAAGGCAAGAGCCTTCTAACTGATACATGACTCTGTTTTGCCCATCTCTAATCATTATTCTTCAGATTATCTTCTAAAAGGCACATTGATGGTGATATTCCTACTTAAAAATCTTTCTATAGCTCCGAAATGCTTCAAAGTAGAAAATTCTAAATTCTTAATGTTGCACACATGATTTTAATCCACCTTTCCTAATTCTTCTGTCACTGCCACACCTGCTCTAGCTATACAAAGTAGTTATTATCCATAGATTGCTGTTTCATGCTTCCTTGCCTCTGGAATTGTCTTCCTCTTTCTTTTCTCCATTTGTTAAATTACTACTTATCTTTCAACACCCAACTCAAATGACTTTTCACATTGTCAATAATAAAACGTACTTCTTACAAAATGCAGTTCACTCTGCATTTCAGAAAAGCCACTATTGTATTTAAAGTAGCAATTTTTAAAAATTTATGAATACATGAACATCAGTGACTTTGATTAGAGTCACTCTATTTTTAATGGGTATCCTTAAAACTAACTTCTATCTCTTCTAGATTCAATTCTTAGATTCAATTTTCCATAGATGCTTACTGAATATCAAATATGTCCTAGAGACAGTCTTATTCTTAAGACTGGGCCTATAGTCTTTTCTACAGCTAAATGCATATGCAATAGCACGTTAAATGGGATTTTTCCTCTTGTTCCAAAACTGTGGATAAAGTCCAAATTAAATACCTCTTCTTCTAACTTCAAGGAACCAATAGTAGTTGGTACTCTTAGGGCTTACTGAGAGGCACCGATTTATTGAACCAGCCCTATCATCAATATTACAACACCTTCCCTCAGTGTGAATCTAAAAAGGCCGAAAAGAGGGGTTTATTGGACTTTGAGGAAAACACAGTTTATGAAAAGAGGATATTCCATTCCCTCTTTGGGGAAAAAAGCAGTTGTATGTGAATCCATAGGGTAAGAATCAAAGTTTGAGGTCATCTAAAAGAAAGGCACACTGGTATTTCATCCCGTTTGGTTACCTATATAGGCAAAAGATTTACTGATTTGCCTCCCTGTTATATGCACAGGAGAAAAGAGAAATGGAGAGAGAGTGTGGTAGGTAAGTGTCACATAGAGAGGTAGGCAAAACTATTGTCCACCCTGAGTTGTTGGTTCCCAAGAGGTATAAAAAAATGTAACCTCTTCCCCATTGTGCAATAAGAGGTAGATTTGATTGGATAAAGTCTTGCAAAACAAATACATATCAGAGTCACTAGGTGTGAATGCTATCACATAGCTAGAATATGTGACCAAATCTTGCATGGGATGGCATCAATGCCTGTGGAAGTGGGGTAGGATCAAGCTCACTGCCATCAGGGTAAAGTTGAGCTATCACTCAGTTTCAGTTAGCCTGCTGACAAAGAGCTGGAGTTACTGGGAACAACCAAGAGGAGTGCCACCTCAGCACTGGGATAGCATGCAGAACTCTGCCTCCCCATCACTCCTCCCAGCTTCAACCCCAGAGGAAGGGAACGCATAAGAAAAAGAGAGGGCAGAGGTGCGTGACCAAAAAAAAAGAAAAGAAACAAGCCCCTACTCATCTATCCCCGAAGTTTCCAGCCCCAGATTAAGATCAGTTTGTCCTTGGATAAAGTGATAAGAGTACTACCTCAAGCCCGTGACTGAAGCTATAATATGAAAAGAACTAAGTCTTAAATACTAAAATAAGACTAGAGCATTTGAGTACTATGGAATAGTGACAAGATGTTGTTAAGGTAGTCAATATCCAGTAGGAAAAGAGTTTGGCATGGTAGAGTTAGACTTAGAAGATAGTTACTAGATAAAAAGCAAAACTGATTTGTATTTACTTGCCAGCAAGTTGAGATCCTCAAAGAACTGGTTACATATAGATGGATAGTCTCTGAAATTAGTTTCCCTATATATTGGTGTTCTCAAATCTCCATTTCTATAATCAATAAAATCCTCATGTAAGTTCTATTATACTGTGATATTTAAGTCTAGAACCAGGCCATCAATTTGCATACTACTATTTGCTGCTCAGTCTAAAAAATACTAATTGGATAAGAACCATACTTTTATACCTGGGAAGACACCACTGAAGTCACAGATATGAATGGACATATAAGCATTACTAATAATGGAGGATGTTGGAAGTAGCAATAGATATTTCAAGTAATAAAGTGAAGGAGACTGATGAGAACAAGGCTCAGAAAACAGAAATTAATTTGATAACTCAATGCTTTCAACATTCACCTTTTAATGATCCAACCAAAGAAGAAACCACAAAGAGGCTTATCTGACAGAGAAAAAATTAGTATATTGTAAATGGAGATTGTCCAGCTGCATGATACAGAGGAAGGAAAATGAAGGTTCTAAAGAAAGAGAGTAAGAGAAAAGCAAGTGAAGGCTGATTAGGAAGTGGGGTCTTAACTGGGGCTGCACACTGAGGATGGACAAGCATGAATGATAGACAGAGTAGAACAACTCTTGGATGGATGAGAGACAATAATGTAAAGTGGCTGTGACACATTGCAATATTAATACATACCGAGACTGAACTGCGGGTAATGCTCATAAATCTAACTGCAATTAATACAGGTTTCTGGATTAGGAAGGACATGAAAAGGAAAGCAGAAGGTTAGAATGTACATGTCATTGTCCCATTTCAGTGGACTTATTCTGCAGCATCAGCAAAAAAACACAGCTAGCCTACCTGCTTTGAAAAGTAGCATTTCAGTAAAAGGTCTCTTCCCTTCCTGCCTGGATGAGCTAAATTGAGCCTCTCAGAACTGAGTTCCTGAAAATTCATACTACAGAAAGGGTTTCACTTTTAAATGGGGTTTCTTTTTTCATTTTCTGAGGAAAAGATTTAGATAGTGTCCTATGATGGGCTTTACTGCTTGGAAAAAGTCTGCCTTTATGTTTGTTTTTAGAAAAGACCCTCTTCTAATCTAATCAATAGACATTGGTTGAGTACTTGTTCTGTGCCAGGCAGCTTGAATATTGAAGGAAGAACAGGGTTATTTTAATATTAATCTAAATATACATCATGAAGATGGAGGAAGTATTGCTGTGCCACTGGAAAAACACAGGTATGATGATGGGGGAAGCCTGCTTCTCTTTAGAAATTTACTGGGGATCTGAGTGGGTGTTCATCACTACAATTTTGTTTTATAATTGAGGGGAAGGGTAGAAAATGGGTAATAATTAAACTTTAATTCAAAGTAGTTTTCCAGTTACCCAGATCCTATTGATCATTGGTCAGTGAGAACTGGAATTATCTATATATATGTCATTGGTTACAAAGGAAAATAGTAAACAGAAAGGTGGCCAAATGGAGAAAATAAAATATCATTTTTGCAAGGCTTTTCTCAAAACACAACAATAAACCCTTGAAGAATCTTTATTTGATAATGGTAGACTCATAGATGAAATTTTAATTCCTTATAAATCACATTTTTGCAGTTGGTTAAGTTCTCTACCTCCCAGGAATATTGGCAGGACCAACAAAAACGATATGTTTGAGGGTAGAAACAGATGGTGGAAGGAAGTAGAGAAGAAAGTTAAGACAGGTTAAGTTTTCATAGAAAGAACAGGAAAAGAAAACAGGGCAGATTATTAAACCACCAACATTTTATTCAAATACCTGATTTTTAAAATCCTACATATTTAACTGCATATATATTCTGCACATACAAATAGAGTTAAAAGATCAAACATGAGGCATCCATAGTAACCTGAGATTTGATGATTTTTTTTTTTTTACTTGTTTCATGTGAAAAAGACTCAGAGAATAATCTCTCTCTCCACCATAAATGCACACTTAAAATCCCAGGAAGGCTCTCATTTTCCCCTGTGATTTCATATTGTGCATCTTACCATTGATCTACGAATCAGTGACAACCTGGTCTTTGCCTTATTCTCAGCAAATTCCAAGCTACTGATGTCTTTGAGACGAGCCTTATATTTATTCATTTGTTCCACAACAATCAGCTCCACACAACTGAAATGGGAGGAAAGAGAGAAAACTGTTAAGAGCTAAAGTAAATCAAGTCAAGTATAACATCCACAGACTGTCTTTCAGCTAAGTGTGGTAGATGGTCAGAGGGAAAAAGAAAAATCAACATCCCTTATTTTATGAGCTGATAGATAGGGTTTAGAATGGTGGTTCAGAACTTTGGCTGCACTTCAGTACCCATCTGAGGAGTGGTTATAAGTCCCAAAGCCCAGGACATACCCCGAAACAATTAAATCAGACTACACTGTGGGGATAGGACAAAACACCAGTATTTTTTTTAAACCTCCTTTTGCAGATAAGTTAAGAGACACTAATCCTGAAGGAAAGCAGAGGCTCACAAAGAAAAAGGCCAAGGTGAAATACAGGAATGCTTAGGGCAAAGGAATTCAGAACCATAGGACCAGACTAGATTACAAAAAGATACAAAATAAGTATAATTTGGTAAATTGGAATTTTAAAATATATTTAGAAACCATAGCATTCCTAAATAAAAGCCAAATTTTATTTCATTTTTTAAAAAAGGTTGACACTTGCCAGGCTGTTGTGGCTCAGTGGTTGAGCATCGACCTGTGAACCAAGAGGTCATGGTTCGATTCTAGGTCAGGGCACATGCCTGGGTTTCGGGCTCGACCCTTAGTAGGGGTAGTGCAGGAGGTGGCTGATGGATGATTATCTCTCATTATTGATGTTTCTATCTCTCTCTCCCTTCCTCTCTGAAATCAATAAAAATACATTTTTAAAAAAGTTTAAAAAGGTTGACACTTTGCTTCAATCATTTTGTTATTTATTTTTATTGCTTTGAGAGAAAGAAAAAGAGAGATCAATTTGTTGTTCCACTTATTTATGTACTAGAGGCCCGGTGTATGAAAATTCATGCACTGGAAAGGGGGGGTCCTTCAGCCTGGCCTGCCCCCTCTCACAGTCCGAGAGCCCTCAGGGGCAGGAGGCGACCTGGCAATCAGGGGAAGGCAATGCCCCCATCACACCTCTGCTGCTGCCACTGCCAGCAGCGCAAGCCTTGCGGGCCCTGGTTACCTGAGCCTTGGGCGGCCCTGGACGGCTGGGCAGCCGCCATCCAAGGCTTGCCCTACGCCTCGGGCCAGCCCTGGTGCAGCTGGGCAGCCACCATCTGAAGCTTGCCTGCACCTCGGGCCAGCCCTGGGCGGCTAGGGGGCTGAGGGTGCTGCCGTCTTTGTGAGGGTGTGATGGTCAGTTAGCATATTCCCTCTTTATTAGGTAGGATTCATTACATATTCCTGACTGGGGATAGAATCCACAACCTTGGCATTATTGGAATGATGCTCTAGCCAACTGAATAAGAAAAGCCAAATTTTAAAAATAAGAATCCTCAAAACAATGATGCTCACTTGAACAGACTCTTAAAGAACTTTAGCGTTAAAAAACCCAAGGTGTCCAGAAACCTTTTTTTAAAATATATTTTTATTTATTTTAGAAAGGAAGGGCAAGGGAGAGAGAGATAGAAACATCAATGATGAGAAAGAATCATTGACTGGCTGTCTCCTGCATGCCCCCTACTGGGGATCGAGCCCACAACCCAGGCATGTGCCCTTGATAGGAATCGAACCTGGGACCCTTCAGTACGCAGGCTAATGTTCTATCCACTGAGCAAACCAGCTAGGGCCAGAAATCTTTTAAAAATAATCTAAGCTTATAAAATAATTTATTATGTTTGATATCTGGATAAAGTGACTACACTAAAGAGGTGATGGTGACTGGCCTTACGTGGTAGTCTTACTGATGTCCTGCACGCTTTGTAGTGGGTCAATGGTATCAGGGCAGCGTAGAATGCAGGGTGCAAACACAATGGCTAAAGCATTAGCAGACATTCGATTAGTGTTTTCCTGCAGAGCAATCCTAAAAAAAAAACAAACAGACACCAAGTGAAACAAAGAGAAAATAGTAGGGAGGTAGGCAGAAGAGATGAGAAAGAAGGCGTATGCCATCAAATACATAGTACTGAAGGACATTCCTAACAGTTGAAGGGCGAGACTGTAGGCTTTTCTGAAAACTGTTCCTTTGCCTCCGGAAAACATACTTTTACTCTGTTCCTTCTTTGAAGCAATGTAGGCCAGCAGATAGCTTATCAAGGGAAATCTATGGTCCATGGCTCAAGGTTACCATTACTAGATGAACATGTCTGAAGAATGTAGAGTAGAAACTTTAAGGCATTTTCAGATAGTCTTATTTATCTAAAAAGAAAGATGGTGTTCTTTCCAAGTACTGCTGATATTTACACTCAGAGGAAGAGAACTACTCCTGAAGTCTCTTTGATCAGTCCATTCCTAAGCACCATCTAAACCTACCTCCTATGAATCAGGTTATGTCAACAGATTTACAAACTTTCTAGTTCAGGATTTAAATAATAGGTCAGGCTACACAGTGCCACCCAGAGGCTAAAGTTGTTACTTGACTCAAATAGAGCAGAGAAGCACCTGCCAGATTGTCAAACTAGTCTGAGGATTTCTGCTCCAAGGAATTGTTAATTATCTCTTTCAGGCATTGACTTTATATATAGGGAAAAAACGATCTATCAGTTTTCCAAATAAAAGAGCTCTTCATTTATTTAAAAGAATCCAAAAGGAACTGTTAGACATCCCTTGCTTCTTGAAGTTACCTGACAAGATGAAAGATGAGGCGTTCCAGTGTATTAAGATGAGTTCGGGAGAGCTGATCAATCACAGAGTATACACCACGGATTGTCTCTTTCCTCTCCTGAAGACCTAAAAACAGTAAGAGCAGCAAATAAGATTGAATATCCCCTCTTATATATAGCATATTCCTCCTGGATAGACACTAGGTAGCAGGGGAGAATGGCTCTAGAGTTTTAGGAGAGGTAGTTGTGCCTGTGTGGCAGGTTAACTCAGTTACCACTTATCTCTCATTGCTTGAGTTCTATTTTCATTAAGCAATCTTCTGAGTTTTATTCTATATTCCAGTAATCCTTGATTACAACAAGGAGAAAGAGATGCCCTTGTTTTTCAGGCATTTTGGTGGCTGATCCCCCATTAAATTTAATCAACTGCCATATAATTTTTAAATAGATCTTATGGGACTTTGAGAAATCATGCCTCAGAGACTTCTAGGCCTTCATCCATAGTCTACATATCAGCACTGAAAAACTAAATTCCATAACCTGTTAGGCCTGGCATAAAATAGACAGCCAGCTTTACACAGAGTTCTTGCCTAGATTCACAATTTAAATTATCATAAACCAACCCTTAAATATCCTGTTATAAGTTTAAGAAGCAGCTAGGAAAATTCCATGGTGGGAGGAATAGGGAAACTGACATAAGAAAATTAAACAAGGCCAGTTTGGCAGCCTGCAGTCAGCTTATAAATAGCTAGCCCTTATCTTCCCCCAATCAAGGATGCATGAGAGCAAATGGTTAATGTTTCTCCAAAGAATGCAGGAGAGGGGGAAAGGAAGAGGGAGAGGCAGAAAGGAGGAAGAAGAGGGAAGGAAGAGTGCAGTCTTAACTCATCCCACTGTTTAAACAGAAAAGCCAACAGTCTCCGAATTGGATTGCCAGGTGCTTCTCATAAATTCTGAGAAAGCCATAACAAAGTAAGAGTAAGAGAGAGAGAGAGAGAGAGAGAGAGAGAGAGAGAGAGAGAGAGAGAGAGTTTAGAGTTAACCCATACTAGGGTATCTAGCAGAGAAATTTTAAAATTTATAGACAGAAAGTATATAAGGCAGAACCCATCCCCACACCACACTCACTCTTCAGATTAGCTGAGAGCCCATCCGTGCTTCATGCCAGATAGATTTGCTTGCCTTATTTCTTTAATAAATTTGAATGCTTTACTTTCTTAATAAATTAACGTTAACGCAATGCAATTATCTGGAGTCACTTGTTTGAATTCATTTATACAAGAAGACAAGAACCAGGAGGGGACAGACCTCTCCTTCCCACTCATGGGGCTGTCCCCTAACACCTCTCTGGTGCTGTGAGAGGTGCCTATAACATATCCGATTTCATCTTTTAATTTGTTTGTAACCCTAGTCTTGCAATCTGTTTGTGACAAGCAACTAACTCAGAAAACTTTTAGGACACTGACATTTTAATGAGCCTCTTAAAAAGTCAACATTTACTACCAGTTTTATATTGACTACTAAAAGCATACTTTTGGATCTTCATGGTAAAACCAGTAGAGGATGCCTAAATAATCTATAACAAAGGTGGCATTCCTTACCCAAGTGTAGGCCTTCCCTCAAACTCAGGAAGCCTGTGCTTACCCATAGCTCGAAGAAATTCCTCATACAGCTCAAAGGTCATGAGTGGATTGGGCAAATCACGAAGCCATTGTTTGAATACACTTGCAATGACGTGTATGTTATAGTCATCTAGGTTTACACTCTCAGCATCTATTTATAGATAAAAAGTTTATAGATAATAAAGACAAAACATGCAAAGAGATTCAAATAATTCATTTCAGAAACTATCATCCCCAAAAGAAGGCTTCATGTTCTTAATCAGGCTAATTCATATCTTCTACAATCTAATCCCATGCTTTGGAACAGTGCTTCAAACTATATTAAGTAAATGAGCAGTTTACGTTTGTTTTCCAAATCTGTTATAGACTGATCCATGTGTAAAATAAAAGATCATGTTTTCAAAGCACTGTTAAATTGCTCTAACAGTTTCCAAACGCTTACTCTCAACTTCTGTACTTACCTTGCTATATTTGTCTTGAACCACACTTTTAGTAACAATGTTTTAGATGGCAAATGGAAAAAAGTCCCAGAGGACATTTTCTAAAAGTTAGGCTGATTTTAAGTCATTCTTAGAGATGAAAGGAGAGTAATAATTGAGCTTAGAAAATGTAAAGGAAATATCTTTACTCTGTTTCACTTATTAACTCCTTAAGGAGTTTCTACAGATGAGGTTTAAAGATGAGATCATCAGAATGATCGAGAGGATACAGGATGATTGATTTTTCACTTGTATTGACTCAATATCCGAGAGACAAGTTGGCAATTGCCTTTAAACTGGAGTAGACCGAATCTCTATAGGCAGAACCTCTTGCTTAAGTTTTACCAGGCATTTTCTGTTATTATTTCCATACTAATTCATTTATCATTGATTTGTTCATTTAAAAAAAAAAAAAAACTACTGTGGGTAGGTTCTTAACTATGCAAAGACAGGCTTTGTAAATAAGTGTGATTCAAAATGACCTATTCCCAATAGCAATAAAGAGTAGAAGTTGAGAATGAAACCAAAGTCAAACCCCTGGATACATTCCAGAGCTGTACTTAAAGCTGTTCACAGCTACATGTTCAACCCAGTAATTATCAGTTTAAATAACTATGTCATCCATGTAGGAAGGCAGGAAGATGCATTGCAAACTATACTTGGAATCAGAAAAATAGAGATTAACAGGCAATAGTTTAGAATATGAAGTCTGAAGATTTGGGGTTAAATTCCAGCTTGACTACTGAAGGGTGATGAGTCTTTAAACCTATGTTTCTTTATCTATAATATGGATAATAATCCCTAATTCATAGGATTGTTGTGAAGATTATTATATAACAGCATTAGCTCAGTGCCCTGCATCATCAACAGCTCATTTAATTTCCCTGAACCTAAATTTTTCTTTGCAAATTACAGATACCATAATCTTACCATTGTTAAAAAGATTAAATGAGATTTGACTGAAGTATCTAATAATGTCTTGTATAAATGACACACTCAATATATGTTTGCTGAATTGACCACATAAAAACAAAAGTCTCCTGGTCTGTTCGGCTTATTTGATTGAGCGATATCCAGTGCACGGAAAGGTCGCCAGTTAAATTTCTGGTCAGGGCACAAGCCCAGGTTTCAGATTCAGTTCCTGGTCCAGGTGTGTACTGGGAGGCAACTAAGCAATGTTTCTCTCTCACATTGATATCTCTCTCTCTCTCTAAAATCAATAAAAACATTTTTTTGTTGTTGTAAAAAAAGTCTCTTTAGAAAGCCACAAAGTGATAAAATAAGCATCACAGAAAAGATTACATTCTTCTGGCACAAGAAAATGATCAACATGTAATAAAAACTTTAAGAGCACAAAATGACCAATTTTTTCATTTGGTCTTGATTTGGAGGGCACCATCTTACCTGTGTCTAGACCTTGTCGAAGCTCCTTGATTTTATTAGTTGAACCAGACTTTCGGTAAATACCTTCTGTGTACAATCCATGCATTTCAATGTAGTTTATGAGCTTTTCCACCACTAAAGGAACAGTTCGGTCTTCACTAGTCAAACGGGACAGTTCAACCCCAAATTGTCGAGATGATAGCTCTGGGTCATACTAAATGGAAGATAATTTTTGTTTCCAAATACGTTCAAACACGTTTACTTTATTATCCTCAAAAATCTTCAGGGCTAATTAGTATATATCGAATAAAAGGTGCAAACATTCCTCAGTCTAACATTTAAGATATTACTTGAATTGATCCTAATTTCTCCTTACAGTCTTATGTTAATGCATTTGTCACTTATGTGTTAAATAATGGGGAAACAAAATCAAATAAGAGATAGTCCTTATCCTAAGACTATTGCTAAGACTAGTAGTTTAAGCGTGAGGAGATAAGTAGAACAGAAACAACAGATTTATTCAGTATTATGGAGCTATAGAAGTGAAACAAGCTAGATCAGGAAGGTTTGGGCTGGGTAACAAGTAATGACCTTGAGAAGGCCTGATGCTTAATCTGTTGGAAAGCAAATACTAGTACTTGAGTAAAGAAAGCAAGAAAAGCACCTTTTAGACACAGAAAACAAAGAACTACAAAATTGGGCAAACAAACTAACATTAATCTGATATGGCTGAACTAAAAATGAGAAAAAGCTAACATTATAAAGGACTTTGAATACTAAGTTACAGAATTTGGGTCTTGTCCTGATAGCTAGGGGAAGCCACCAGAGAGTTTTAAGTAGGTAAAGATAAAAGTTTTATATTTTTATGCATCATTCATCTACATATACTCTGCATTCCAGCAGCCTTAAATTATACAAGGTAATATCTCTGAAAAATATTTCTAGGTCTGAGGTGGAATAGAAAAGACACTCAATCTTGAACTATTTATAGGATACAAGTGAAAATTTTATATAATCACTATATAAATTAGGTTATTTCATATTTGTAACAGGAATATCATTTTTCTATCTCAGAGGGTTATTGCAAAGATTAAGTTACAGATAAACATACATAGCACAGTACCTGGTAAATGACAAATGCTCAATGAATTGTTAAATAAATAAAATAATGCTTGCTGCAGTGATTAAAACAAAATAAATATTGGCCAAACTTCTTATTATTATTGTAATACACACATGCACTCATATAATTCATTTATTTAAATGATATGGCTAACGCTAGGGCATTGGGAATATTAATGAAGACTCAAGAAATCAAGGAAAAATTAATTTGAATATTTTCAACTGAAAAATTTAACTGTTTTTTTTTGTAAAAATGTTTTCATAATTTTTTTCCTCCAAATTAACTTCCTTGTGAATTTTAAATAAAATTTTATTGAAGTATGACATACGTACAAAAATGTGTACAGATCCTAAGTGTATAGACTTTGACAAAATAAATGCACACTCATTACCAGGACCCAAATCAGGAAATAGAATATAACCAGCAATATAAAACTCCCCTCAAGGCACTCCCAGCAATTGTGTTTTACTGTTTACAAATAACCAGAATCTATACTTGTATCACTGTCGTTTTATCTGCTTCTGAACATTATATAAATGGTAGAACATGCATATCATGAGTTAGTTTTATCAATTTTGAACTTTATGTTTCTGAGTACCAATAGTTTAATTTCATTGCTATATAGCATTCCATTATACAAATACTAGAGGCCCGGTGCACAAAATTCATGCACTTGGGGGGGGGGTTGTCCCTCAGCCCGGCCTGTGCCCTCTTGCAGTCCGGGAACCCTCAGGGGATGTCTGACTGATGGCTTAGGCCTGCTCCCTGCCTAACATCCATGCGGAGGTGGGAGAGGCTCCTGCCACTGCCTCTGTGCTCGCCAGCCATGAGCCTGGCTTCTGGCTGAGCAGTGCTCCTGCTGTGGGAGTGCACTGACCACCAGGGGGCAGCTCCTGCATTTAGCTTCTGCTCCCTGGTGGTGAGTGCGCATCATAGCGACCCGTCGTTCCACTGTTTGGTCTATTTGTATATTAGCCTTTTATTATATAGGATACCACAATTTATTTATTCATTCTATTGCTGATGGACATTTAGATTTCTTTCAGTTTGGGGCTATTTCAAACAGTGCTGATATAAATGTTCTTGTATTTGTCTTTGGGCACAAATATCTATGTATATCTGTTGAGTATATATCTTAGAGTGGTACTGCTAAAAGTCATGAGAAAGCTTATATTCAAGTTTGATAAATACTGTAAAAAAATTTCAAGAATATGTCAACTTACACTCCTATCAGTAATGGATGAAAGTCCCAGTTGGTCTAATCCTTGCTAGGGTGTTTTTAATTTCAGCCATTCCAGTGGGCATATACTATATCTCACTATCGTTTCAATTTGCATTTCCCTTCTTCTTTGAATAATGAATGGGTTTTGAGTTGTAATATTTTTCCTGTATTTATTGAGATGATCACATTTTTTTCTTTACTTGCTCAATGTAGTGAATTACATTGATTTCTGAATGATAAACCAACTTTGCATTCATAAAATAAAAACCAACTTTATCACGAGTTACTTTTTCATTTTTCAATCATTAGTACAGAGTCAATGTGCCAATATTTTAAGACTTTTACATTTATGCTTATGATATATATTGATCTGCAATGTTCCTTTATTGTAATATCCTTTTCATGCTTGCCTTCAATGTTTCACATAAGTCAATTTAGTTAAAAAAAAGTCACAAAGTATCACTCTTTTGCCATTATCTGGCATAGTTTGTAAAAGATTAGTGTTGATTCTTCTTTAAATACTAGCACATATTTAATAGTAAAACCATCTGAAGATTTTCAATTACATATTCAACTTTAATAAATATGACTCTATTTCCTATTTTTTGTTAACATAGTTTAGCTAAATTGTATTTTTGTGGAAATGTATCCAATTAATTTAGATTGTCAAATTTATTGGTATCAAGGTATTTGTAATAGTGTTTTATTTACCTTATAAAGTATGCAGTACCTCCAGTGACATGGCACTGTTAAAAATTTTATTGTTTGCTAAGAGATTATTGTTTTAGATTTTTCAAAGAACTAAAATGTGTCTTTGTACATTTTTATCTTTTGAACAAATTCTTCTGATTTAATTTATTTTTCTTTATTATCTTCCTTTTGCTGTCTTTGGGTTTAACTTCCTGGGATTTTTTTTTTTTTTTTTCTCTAGAGATGGCAATTTAGATCATTTCTATCCTTGTATCTTTCCTAATATGTGATTTAAAGCTATTTAAAGCTAATATTCTTCTAATATTCTTCAGCTATAGCCACACTTTTGCTATGTCATAATTTCATTATCACTGAAATCAAAACATTTTTCTACTTTTATTGTAATTTAGAAATATACTGCTTAATTTCCAAACATGAAAATTGTCTAGTTATCTTTATGTTTATGTATAGCTTAATTCAATTCTGCTCAAAGAATATACTCTCAATATTTTCTATCTTTTGAAATTTGTAGGAACTTGCTTTATGGCCCAACATGACTGATTTTGTCAAATGTTCCTTGTGCACTTGAAAAGACTGTAGTCAGGCAATTATAGAATGTCAGGTTCAATACATGACAACTAGGTTGTTTTTTAACCTTTGTTTTTCATATCATTTTCATCTTTACTGAATTTTTGTCTGCCAGGTATTAAAAGCTATATTAGACTGTTCTAAAGATAAAATTTTTATGTCTCCCTGATAGGTTCACCGTTTTCTATTAAACATCTTTATCTGACATAATGTTTCTTGTCCTAAAGTACACTTTAGTATTATACAGCTACTAGAGGCCCGGTGTGTCCCTCAGCCCAGCCTGCACCCTCTCCAATCTGGGACCCCTCGAGGGATGTCCGACTGCCCTCTCACAATCCAGGACTGCTGGCTCCCAACCGCTCGCCTGCCTGCCTGCCTGAGTGCCCCTAACTGCTTCTGCCTGCCAGTCTGATCACCCCCTAAACAGTCTCCTGCCAGCCTGATCGATGTCTAACTGCTCCCCTGCCAGTCCAATTGCCCCTAACTGTCCTCCCCTGCCGGCCCGGTCACCCCTAACTGCCCTCCCTTGCAGGCCTGATTGCCCACACTGCTCTCCTTTCAGGCCTGTTCCCTCCCAACTGCACTCCCCTGCTGGCCTGATCGCCCACAACTGCCCTCCCCTGCTGGCCATCTTGTGTCCACATGGGGGCGGCCATCTTGTGTGTTGGAGTGATGGTCAATTTGCATATTACCTCTTTATTAGATAGGTCTGGAGGCCCGTTGTATGAAGAGATTCGTGCAATAGGCCTTCCTTCCCTTGGCTTCCAGCACCGGATTTCCTCCGGCACTCGGGACCCAGGCCTTCGCTCCGGCCAGAGTCTGCCTTCTTCGTCTTCGCTTCAGACTCCAGCCAGAGTCTGCCTTCTTCGTCTTCGCTGCAGGCTCCGGCTGGAGTCTGCCATCTTCGTCTTCGCTGCAGACTCCGGCTGGAGTCTGCCTTCTTCGTCTTTGCTGCAGACCCCGGCCGGAGTCTGCAGTCTTCGTCTTCACCACAGACTCCAGAGTCTGTAGTCTTGTCTTCGTTGCGACACTCTGCTCCTGTAGATCCCTTTGCCCCCCGCCCTCCCTCTCATAGCAGGTGTCCTGCCCTGCCTGGCCACTCCGCACCTGGAGCAGCTGGGAGGCCGCCATCTTTGGCCTTCTAATTTTCATACTCACTCTGATTGGCTGTGGGCGTAGCCAAGGTACGGTCAATTTACATGTTTGTCCATTATTACGTAAGATACCACTTTTCTACTGGCTACTCTTTCCATCCTATATCTATCTATCCTTTGCTTTCAACTTTTCTCTATCTTTATATTTAAGCATGTCTGTTATAAACAGGTTATCACTGAAATCTTTCAGTTGGTTTTAACCTGATGTTGTAATTTGAAGTATTTGGTCTATTAACCCTTTGCACTCGCTTTCTTTTTTCTCGATTCCTTTATTCTAATGCTAACCGTGTCGAGTCACACTCGACATCCGAGTGCAAAAGGTTAACATTTTTTATTTTCAATATGCTGTTTATTTATTACTAGAGGCCTGGTGCACGAAATTCATGCACTCAGGGGTGTCCCTCAGCCAAGCCTGAGCCCTCTCACAGTCTGGGAGCCCTCGGGGGATATCTAACTGACAGCTTAGGGGAGCAAGCCTATGCCATCAGTTGGACATCCTTAGCGCTGCTGCAGAGGCAAGAGAGGCTCCCACTATTGCTGCTGCGCTCACCAGCCATGAGCCCGGCTTCTGGCTGAGCAGCGCTCCCCCTGTGGGAGCATACTGACCACCAGAGGGCAGCTCCTGTGTTGAGCGTCTGCCCCCTGTGGTCAGTGCACGTCATAATGACTGGTCGTTCCACCATCGGGCCAAAACTGGCTCTCCAACATCCCCTGAGGGGTCCTGGATTGTGAGAAGGCACAAGCCAGGCCAAGGGACCCCACCGGGGCATGATCGGGGCCAGGGAGGGACACGGGAGGTTGGCCAGCCGGGGATGGACCATGGGAGGGCTCCAGGGCGTGTCCGGCCCATCTTGCTCAGCCCCAATCAGCTGGACCCCAGCAGCAAGCTAACCTACCAGTCAGAGCGTCGGCCCCCTGGTGGTCAGTTACATCATAGCGACTGGTCGACCAGTTGACTGTCTGCCACCTGGTGGTCAGTGCATGTCATAGTGAGCGGTTGAGCGGCCTTAGCATATTATTTGCATATTACGCTTTGATTGGTTGAATGGACAACTGGACAACTGGACACTTAGCATATTAGGCTTTTATTATATAGAATAGCTTTGGACAAGTTTTTCTTTTTAAAAAAATTTTCAATTACATTTGATGTGCAATATATTAGTTTCAGGTGTATAACATAGTATTTAGCCATTTATATAACCTATGAAGTGATAACCCAGGTAAGTCTAGTACCCACCTAACACCATACAGTTATTACAATATTAACTATATTCCCTATGTTGTATTTTATATACCCATGACTATTTTTGTAATTGGAAATTTGTATATCTTAATTTCTTCTCCTTTATACCTATCCCCAACCTCCTTCCCATCTGGCAACTATCAAAATGTTCTTTGTATCTGTGAGTTTCTATTTTGCTTGTCAGTATGTTTTTCAGATTCCACTTATAAGTGAAATCATATCATATGGCATTTGTCTTTCTCTGTCTGACTTATTTCACTTAGCATAATATCCTATAGGTCCATCTATGTCATCACAAATTGTAAGATTAATTTGCTTTTTATGGCTGAGTAATATTCCATTGTATATATGTGCCACCTCTTCTTTAGCCATTCACTTATCAATGGAGACTTAGGTTGCTTCCGTATCCTGAGTCTCTAAATAATGGTGCAATAAATATAGGGTGCATATATCTTTTTGAATTAGTGTTTTGGATTTCTCCAGATAAGTACCCAGAAGTAGAATTGCTGGGTCATAAGGTAGTTCCATTTTTAAATTTTTGAGGAACCTTCAAACTGTTTTCCATAGTGGCTACACCAATTTACAATCACACCAGAAGTGCACGAGGGTTCCCTTTTCTCCACATCCTTGCCAACACTTGCTGTTTGTTTATTTATTTATTTATTTTTATTCATCTTCACCCAAGGATATGTTTTGTTTTTAATCTTCACCAAGGATATGTTTAGAGAAAGGAAGGGAGAGGGAAGGAAGTGGGAGAGAAAGAAACATAGATGTGAGCGAGAAACATTGATCGGTTGCCTCCTGTGCGCACCCCGACCTAGATGTTTCCCTGACTGGGAATCAAACCTAATACCAGGGCTGTTTGTAGATTTATTGATGACTGCCATTCTGACACGTGTGAGGTGATATCTTATGGTTTTCCTTTCAATTCTCTAATGGTTAGTTATGTTCAGCATTTTTTCATATATCTACTGGCCACCTATAGGTCCTCTTAGAGAAAGCATGTCAAACTCGTGGCCCACGGGCTGCACACGGTCCACAACGAATATTTTTGCGGCCCAACCAATATAATGGTACATAAGAAACGTTTTAATAAAAGTTTCGTAACTTAATTTTTACAATATCCTGTTATACATAATTATTAATAACGAACTACTACGTTTGCTAATTACTGATTACTATAATCGTGTTGCATTCATTTCCCTTATGCACCTTACTCACAGGTGCACCATTTCTCTCCACTAATATAGCAGCGAATATGTTAGCAACTGATTGCCACGTCATTAGTCTTGTACTGACTTGTTTGGTGTGCACAACAGGAAATATTTTGCTTTCGGGGAACAAGAAAAATAGGCTTATTTGTGTTAGGCTTATTCAGTTATTCAGTGTCTGGTAAGTTAATGTTCAAGAAAACATACTAATTTTTATTAAAATGTTCTATTATTTTATGTTAACGATTACTCATTGATTTCAGCCCTTTCTATTCAGAAACCTACGTTTCTATGAAAATTGAAGTTTTTGTTTTTTTTGCGGCCCACATAAACTTAAACCTTGTTTATATGGCCCGTGTTAGCCTTTGAGTTTGACATGCCTGTCTTAGAGAAATGTCTTTTCAAGGCCTCTGTCCAGTTTTTAATTGAATTGGCTTTTTTTTTTTTTTTTTGGTTTGTTTTTTGGTGTGTGTGTATTTTAAGTTGTATGAGTTCCTTATATATTTTGAATATTAACCCATTATCAGACATATCATTGATGAATATATTCTCCTATTCAGTAGGTTGTCTATTTGTTTTGTTGATGGTTTCCTTTGCTATGCAAAAAATTTTTAGTTTGGTGTGTTCCCATTTGTCTTTCTTTTGTTTCCGATGCCTGAAGAAATATATCAGAACAAATATTACTAAGAGAAATGTCAGATATTTTACTGCCTATGTTTTCTTCTAGGAATTTTATGGTTCTGAGTCTAACATTCAAGTCTTTAATCCATTAAGAGCTTTTTCTTGTATATGGTGTAAGAAGGTGGTCTACTTTCTTTCTGATAGACAAGAAAATTTCTATCTTTTTACCTATTATTTGAACATTCTAATAAAAAAATTTTTAAGTACATGTCTGACAAGTCAGTAATTGGATCATCGGTGAGTCTATTGATATTGTCTGTTTTTCTCTTGGTCTCATTTCTTAATGTCTGATATTATACATAAACCAATTATAAAAGCTCTGGATGATGTTATCTCTCTTTAGAGAGGATTCACCCTATTTCTCTGGTAAGTAGCCATGATTTGTCTACTAATTTGGAACCAACGAAAATTCTATCTATAAGCTATGGACAGCATGCACACACATTTATATTATAGTTCAGATTTGCACAGTATTGTTACAATTGTCTGTATATTACTAATAAGTAAGAAAATATGATTTAATATTGTACAAAGCATATATACATCAATAAAAGCCTGAAATCTTTCAAAAACGGTTGCTTCCTTGAAGCATGAGACACCCAAGTACATGTTCAGTATCTTTTAGGTCTCTGTGTATCCACCAACTAAATGGTGCATTTTGATGTTCATGTTAATATATTTAATTGTAAACTACCACTTTTAAGACAACTCCTAGGAAGACATATGAGTGTTTAATGAAGTAGAAAACCTTTAAAAGTAGTGTTTTAATATACTGTAGGGGAATTAGTTTAGTAGCTCCTGTGTAGTGAAGGTAAATGTAGTTCCAGGAAAATCAATTCAGTTATATATAAATATATATCTTTCTATATGTTTATGCTGGATCATGACATAAAATGTGTATTTCTTACTATGATTTGTGGTCAAAAGTTTAAAACCCACTGCTCTATAAAACTATGAAAGAGGCCTTGGTTTCTTTTCATGAGGCACAAAAAAACAACAGATCTGTTAATTATTACTCATAGGTAGTAACTTCTTACCTTTTTAGAACACTTGGCTGTGGTTTTCAGACAGCACTTCTTATGGCAAGCATACTTGCATACTGAAAAACAGGTTAAGAATGCAGAATTTTTGAGAAGTCTGTGCATCATTGACAAGAACTTAAACAATTTATGTTTATTTTGGATATAAATTTTTTTCTTTAGATTCCAGACTGCCATAATATCATATATATGCTTTGTACAATATTAGAAAGAAAAAAATTTAACCCATCCTTTATAAGTTCAATTTACTTATTTAACCCATTCTATTTGGAAATATAAAGTTGAAAAACATGCCTAAAGTTTCTAAACAATGTCTATACTTTTTAAAATTCTGCCCACCATTCCCCCCCTCCTTTCCTATATTACAGTAGAATATTTATCTGTCTCTCTGGTTTGATTCACAAATTATTTATGTTCCCCTCACTTTACAATCTGCTAAAATGCCAGAAATAGCTACATTTGCAAACATTCCAATGGGTAAGGAAGGCATTACTGCCACGCTTACTGAAATAAAAACAAATTAACACATAAGGTATAAGAAAGGCCTTAAAGGTCCAGAATAGAACTTGGAAGATCAAAACATAAAAATATCATTTGTGTTGGGAAGATAAGATAAAGAAAAGGTTCAGAGCAGAAATAACAGCTTAGAGCAGGAGAAAACAGGGTGTCTGGGCAGGTGGGAAGAGGCACACCAAGAGGAAGATACTAAGAACACAGCTGGCCTATGTCATTTTGCTATACAAGCTCCAGCACTTGCATATCATATCCTTGACCTCCAATAGTTTAACTTGCAGCATTTCAAGGCCAAGATCAAGTAAGGACATCATTGACTGGAGAAATCACCAGTATAGTCACAAAGAAAGTAATTCTACTAAGAAATCAAACCAAGCCCACCCAAGTCATAAAAAAGCAGATTCTTTACATTTTCAGTTTCAAAATAGAGATAAAATTATACCAAATCAAAAGGAATCAGACTAACATTAGTCACTATAGCTTTTTAAACAATACAAAAGGAAACAATTGTTGAAGCATAGAACATGTGAATATATCTAGCAATAGTGGTGATTTGGCTGTGGTGAAGATGACTTTTATGCTTGTCACCTTACTAGACCCAGCCCTTAGTAAATAAACCCTCACAGGATTACTAACAGCACCAGAGTAGATCCATGAAGTGACAGGAATGAAAAAAGATCTTCCGTAAGCCAGTACCAAGTTGACCTACAAAAAGTCCCAACTTACAATCTAGGATTTATATATTCTGATGAAAGGATTACAGTAGAAAAAAAGTACCCTTTTAGGTTATAATCTAAGAATTCATTAGGTAATTAATCCATTCTATAGGTCCATCTACATTAACATATATTTATTAAAACTTATAATATGCCAGAACTGTTTTAGGCACTGGTGATATAGAAGAGACAGATAAGTTTCCCATCCTTATAGAACATACATTCTAGTGGGACAAACAAACAAGAAAATAAATGAATACCTAATATAATCTTGAGTGGCGATAATACTATAAAAGATTTTTAAAGTTGAGTAATGGGACATAGAATTAGGGGACCGGGTGGCATTTTAGGTAGAGAATAAGGAAAGAGCTCTCTAAGAGGTAATATTTGAGTAGAGACATAAATTAACTGAAATAGTGAAGTCCTATTAACATCTAGAAGAAAAGCATTTCAGATACAGTGAGTGACCAAAAAACATCAAGTACAGTGACCAAAAAACATCAACATATCTGGATTGGCTACTGTGAGTAGAGAGATATGATGTTAGACAATTAGAAACAGTGACACAAGAAAACTAAGGGAACTCTGTCCGTGGCTCAGTTGGGTGGAGCACTGTCCCATATGGTGGTTCAATTGCCAGTCAGGGCAATGTATTTCTCTCACACTGATGCTTCTTTCTCTTTTTCTCTCTCTCTCTAAAGTAAATTAAATTTTTTTTAAGTAGAAGAGGTCTTTAAAAAAAAAGAAGGGAAATAGAAATGTCAAGCAGTTAAAAAATTCCTCAAAGATCTCTTATACTTACATTTGCAAACAGAGGCTCGGTCCATTATCCATATCAAAGAAGAACAGTACTCACAGTAGGTAGGAATGCTATACTGAGTGGCCTTGAAGATGTGACCATTGTGCTCTTCCACCTGAATGAAAGAATACAGCTACTTATGTAAAAGCCAACAGTAAATCTTGCCCTAACATGGTCACTCATTAGGAAATCCTTCAATCCCTTATTAAGTCCCTTTGAGTGCTTTTTCCACAAGGAAAAGTATGATCTTATCTATAATAATAAAAGCATAATATGCAAATTAACCAAATGACCAAACAGCAGAATGACCATCCAGATGATCTTCCAGACGACCTTTCAGACGACCACACTATGACACCCACTGTTGTCAGGCCAGCCAAGGTGGGTGCGATGCGATTGGTCGGGGGCCCAGCCATCGCCCCATGATCGCCCTGCAGAGGGAGGCCCAGGCCACCAACCAGCAGGCTGTGGAGGGTGGGCAAATCATCGCAGCGCCCCGGATGGGTTGGCAGGGCCTACATCTTTGGGGCGATTGATGGCGGAGCCCTGCGATCAATAGCCTCAAAGAGGGAGACCCAGGCTACCCAGCCAGTGGTGCTGCGGGCAGTAGCCTGGGCCTCCGTCTGTGGGAAGATTGATCGCGGAGCCCCTGCCAGGTGGGCGGGGCCTACCTCTTTGGGGCGAATAATCGCGGGGCTCCTGGACTGTGAGAGGGCACAGGCTGGGCTGAGGGTCCCCCCCCAGTGCATGTATTTTGTGCACCGGGCCTTTAGTAAGAAATAAAATAAAAGTAAAATATGTGTTCCCTGCTTTCAAAAAGCTAACAATTTTAGTAGAGAAATAAGACTAACTTAATATGAAAATCAGAAAGCAATGCTATAAACACATAAGAGTTAGCTTAAGTGAGTCTAATCAGCATGTTAAATTAAAAGCAGCAGTTCTTGAATTCTTTTTAACCTCAAAAACCTTTTGCACTTTTGAAAATTACTGACAACCTCAAACGTAAGTTATACCTACTGATATTTACTACCGTATCAGTATGAAATAATTTTAAGTATTTATCCAATTCATTTAAAATTAACACTAAACAGCCCTGACTGGTTTGGCTCAGTGGATAGAGCATCAGCCTGCGGACTGAAGGGTCCCAGGTTCAATTCCGGTCAAGGGCATGTGCCTTGGTTGCGGGCACAACCCCAGTGGGGAGTGTGCAAGAGGCAGCTGAATCGATGTTTCTAACTCTCTATCCCTCTCTTTTCCTCTCTGTAAAATATCAATAAAATATATTTAAAAAAAAATGAACACTAAACATATTACATGTTAACATAAACATATTACATGTTAACATAAATAACATTTTTATGAAAAACAACTGTATCTTTAAAATAAAAAAAAGTAATGACAAAAAAGGGTATTGTTTTAACTTTTTGTAGATCTCTTTAATATCTGGCTTAATAAAAGACACTTGCATCTCATATCCCCATCTTCATCCAACCTGTTGGCAGGTACAGTTTAGTTTGGAAGATACAAAGAAAATCCAGGTTCACACAGATATAAAATTGATAACTTTAATTGTCCTTTTAGATAATACTACATCAAACCTCTACAAATGATACCTTAAAGGTTAATTGAAATATGGAAACTAAAACCACACCAATGAACACTTCATGCTCTCTGACATTAAAATTTTCCCAGCTTCACTAAAATTTACAACTTTTACTCTAAGTACCATTAAGAAAATAAAAAGATAAGCCACAGACTTGAGAAGATATTTACAAATCATATAGCTGATAAATAACTTCTATCTAGAATATATGAAGAATGGTTACAACTCAAAAATAAGAAGATAATTTTAAAATGGGCAAAACATTGTATTGACAGTTTATTAAAGAAGTACAAATGGCCAACAGGCACATGAAAATACACTCAAAATCATCACTAATCAGGACAATGCAAAATTAAAACCATGATGAGATACTGTTTCACACTCACTGGAATGGCTACAATTTAAAAAGACAATAATGACTTTTGGTGAGAATGTGGAGAGACTGGAACCTTCAGATACTGCAGTTGGGACTGTAAAATGGTAGTCATTTGGAAAACAGTTAAGCATTTTTTGAAAATATTCAACGTAGAGTTATCGTATGACCCAGAAATTCTATTCTTAGGTTTACATCCAAGAGAACTGAAAACATATGTTCTCACAAAAAATATTCATAAACACAAATATTCACATAGCAGCATTTTTATAATACCCCAAAAGTGGAAATAACTTAAATACCCATCAAATGATAAAAGGATAAATAAATGTGTAATATCCACATAATGGGTTAGTAGTATTTCTGCACCAAAACCCACCAAACTACTGATATACATAACTTGAATGAACTGCAAAAACATTATACTAAGAAGCCACATGCAAAAGGCCACACATTGTATGATTCCATTAATATAAAATGTCCAGAAAATGCTAAAATATAAAAACAAAAAGTAGATTAGTAGTTGCCTATAACTGGGAATTGTAAAGGGCAATGCCTGCAAATTGGTATAAAAAATCCTCTTAGGGTAATGTAAATGCTCTAAAATTGGATTGAGGAAATGGTTATAACTATAAATTTATTGAAAATCACTGAACGGTATTCTTAGAAGGGATAAATTACATTGTAATTAAATTTAACTCAATAAAGCTCTTTTAAGAAACATTTTTATCTATCCTAAACTTTAAATGAACATGATTTTATAGTATTATACAGTGATGATTCAGAAAATACTGGTTCACAGAGTTGTGTGGCCCTTCCAAATGTTGACACATTTTAATACACACTATCAGAAAGTGATATTATTCATATTATCAACAATCTCATTAGAAGATTCTCTACTAGAAAACTGTCATGCTCACAGTGGGAAATAAAAGTTTTCCACAATTCTAATATTTGCTTGAAATCTCAAACTTTACCACTTATAATATAGTCAGGTGTTTTCTTTGAAGTGAGAGGGTCACTTTGTTCATTTGCAGAAAATGTCTGCCAAATACCTAAGTCTAAATAAGTATAGCTTATTAATAAAGAAAAAGTGATTTCTATTTAAAAAGTGGATAAAGACACATGTTGATATAAAAGGTTGTACACAAATATTCCTAGTATCATTACTCTAGCTAAAAAGTAAAAAAACCCAAAAGTCCATAAACTGATGAATAGATAAAGTGTAGTATAATCTATACAATAGAATACAATTTGGCTATAAACAGGAATAAAGTACCATACATGCTACAATATGCATGAATCTTGAAAACAATAAGTGAAAGAAGATGGATCTAAAAGATCAATATTGATTTTTTTTTCAATATGAAATGTCCATAATAGGCAAATCCACAGAGACAGAAAGTAGATTAGTGGTTGACAGGGCTGGGGGAAGACAGAATGGAGAATGACTTCTCAGTGGTGATAGTTACCCAATGTAGTGAATACAGTCATGTGCTGCTTAAGATGGGGGTACATTCTGAGAAATGCATCATTAGGTTATTTTGTCACCGTGGGAATATCATAGAATGCACTTATGAAAACCTAAATGGAATAGCCTACTACATGCACAGGCTATATGGTATAGTCTATTGCTCCTAGGCTACAAATCTATACAACATGTTACTGTACTGAATACTGTAAGCAACTGTAACACAATGTTAAATATTTATGTATGTAAACATATATAAACATAGAAAAGGTATAATCTATACTAATAAAAGGGTAACATGCTAATTAGGGCAGATGTCCTCCGGACGCCCATCAGAACAAAGCCGAAGCGGCTGCCTGAGGCTCAGGCAAGCCACGGATGGTGGCTGCAGCTGCCCAGGGCCGGCCCAAGGCTCAAGCAAGCCACGGATGGTGGCTGCCACTGCCCAGGCCACCAGTGGCAGCAGCAGTGGGGTGATGGGGGCGGTGCCTTCCCCTGATCTGCCAGGTCGCCTCTGGCACAGGGAGGCCAGATTGCGGCTTAGGCTAGGGGCCGAGGCAGAGGCGGTTAGGGGTGATCAGGCTGGCAGGGGCAAGGTAGGAGCAATCAGGCCAGCAGGGGGGCAAAGTAGGGGCGATCAGGCCAGCAGGGGGGCAAGGTAGGGGCGATCAGGCTGGCAGGGGGACAATTAGGGGCAATCAGGCCAACAGTGGGGCAAGGTAGGGGCGATCAGGCTGGCAGGGGGGCAGTTAGGGGTGATCAGGCAGGCAGGCAGGCAGAGGGGTTAGGGGCAATCCAGCAGGCAGATAGGCAGAAGAGTTAGGGGAGATCAGGCAGGCAGAGGGGTAAGGGGCGATCAGGCAGAGGGGCTAGGGGCGATCAGGCAGACAGGCAGGTGAGCGGTTACGAGCGGTTAGGAGCCAAGTGGTTAGGAGCCCAGTGGTCCCGCATTGTGAGAGGGATGTCCGACTGCCGGTTTAGGCCAGAATCCTGTGGGATCGGGCCTAAACTGGCAGGGATCGGGCCTAAACCAGCAGTCAGATATCCCCTATGGGGTCCTAGATTGGAGAGGGTGCAGGCCAAACTGAGGGGACCCCCCCTCCTGTGCACAAATTTCATGCACTGGGCCTCTAGTCCTATCTAATAAAAGGGTAATATGCAAATTAACCATCACTCCATCACAAAGATAGCGGCGCCATGGCCACAAGATGGTGGTGCCCAGTCCTCTCAGCCCCGCTGGAGTCCCCCAGTCCTGGGGTGGCGGCTGCTGAGAGTGGGCAGCATGAGCGGCCTGGCAGAATGCTTGCTTCGTCACCATGGTGATGAGGCAAGTGTTCCACCCTTGCCCGCAGAGAGCCTCTGGCCAGGCTGGGGCGCAGAATGCTTGCCTCGTCATCCTGGTGACAAGGCAAGCGTTCTGTGCCCAGTTGCGGATGGACCTCTGGGCCACAGAGAGCCTCTGGGCAGCGGGCGCAGAGCAGCCAGGCCCCGCAGAGAGCTACTGGTGCACGGATTCATGCGCAAGGCTACTAGTATAGTGTAAAAGATAAAAAATGGTACATATGTATAGAGCATTCATGAATGGAGTTTGCTGGTCTGGATGCTGCTCTGGGTGAATCATTGAGTGAATAGTGAGTGAATGTGAAGGCCTAGGATATTAATGTAAACTATAAACATTGTACACTTAAGCTACACCAAATTTATAAAACAACCCCAGATTAAATGAAGCATAAGAGAAAATGATGCAATCTAGAGACACAGTAAACGTGAGATGTATGAGGCACATCATACTGTTTTAGAACCAAGTTTTTTTAATAAGTTTTTTGAATAAGTATACTCTAAAAATAACAATAAAGAATATAGTACAATAAAGAAACCAGTAACAGTCATTTATTATCATTATCAAGTATTACATACTGTACACAATTGTATGTGCTATACTTTTTACTGGCAACACAGTAGATTTATTTACACCATCACCACCACAGGCATATGAGTAAAGGGTTGTGCTCTGACATTATGAAAGTTCTGACCTCACTAGGCAATCAGACTTTCTCAGCTCTCTTACATTACTAGAGGCCCGGTGCACGAAATTCATGGTATCGGGCCTAAACTGGCAGTCGGACATCCCTCTCACAATCCGGGACTGCTGGCTCCCAACTGCTCGCCTGTCTGCCAGCCTGATCGACACCTAACTGCTCCCTTGCAAGCCTAGTCACCCCCAACTGCCCTCCCCTGCAGGCCTTGTCCCCTCCAACTGCCCTCCTCTGCAGGCCTGGGTCCCCCCAACTGTCCTCCCCTACAGGCCTGGTCACCCCCAACTTCCCTCCTCTGCCGGCCTGATCGCCCCCAACTGCCCTGCCTTGCAGGCTTAGTCCCTCCCAACTTCCCTCCCCTGCTGGCCTGATCGCCCACAACTGCCCTCCCTGCTGGCCATCTTGTGGCAGCCATCTTGTGTACACATGGGGCGGCCATCTTGTATGTTGGAGTGACGGTCAATTTGCATATTACCTCTTTATTATACAGGATTATTATAGGGGGTAGTTTAGTGGCTTTGAAGTCAGCCAGCCATTTTAGGGAGCCACCACTGATAAGTCAAATCACAAAAGACAAAGCCACATCTCATTCCAAGTATTTTAAAGCCAAAAGTGATTACACTATAGGCAACTGATAAACGTATTCCTTAAACATATCTACATAAATACGGTATGATATGCTTTAGACTGCTGGTCTAAAAATTACTTTTTTTTATAACATAAAAGACTATGACTTACTAAATCAGTTTCTTTTTTCCTTCTTTTCTTTCTGTCTGTTTTTGGCACCTGGTGGGAAATAAATACAGAAACTGTGATATAACAAAGACCAACATACTTTCTTACTTCTTTGCAAATGCTAAGATTTTTTGCTCAAAAGGCAATAGAGTAAGCAAATGTGAGAAATTTTGACGTTTTCTAAAACAGTATTCATAAAAACAACAGAATGAAAGGATACTTTAGAAATTATTTTCCTTTTAAATCTCAGTTCTGTCAGAAACCACATCATATTAATTTAATGACTTTATTTTACTCATTAATTAAATGATTACTGATGACAAAGACTGCACTTTCCCTATTTTGGCTCTAGAAAACTCACTAACCCAGAGCTAAATATAAAAAACTAGCATTTGGAATACAAAAAAGTTCTTTTATATATGACATTTCCTGATAACCATAGTATAGAACAACTGAAGCCTAACCTTTTAAAATTATAAACAAAGACTGTATAAGCCTAATAAGAATCTTCTGCATAACATAAAGACCTTAACCTAGATCTAGAACAGAAGAACTTCTAAGGATTTATTTGTATCTGACTACTTCAAAAATGATTTAAGATAGTTTGTAAATCTAAACACATATAACCAGAATAACTGAAAATAAAATTTAACATAACAAAAAGGATTAATAGTATTCCTAATACCTAATAATTAAATAATATTAATACCTAGTAATTCAGTATCCCAGCTAATTATTTATTAATTATTAAGCTGGGATACTAAAAGGAAACACATTGATAACTTTTTCTAAGCCTGCTACTCCTCTGTAACATGGATTTCATAATAGTTATTTAATAGGGCTGAAGCAAGAATTAAATAAAACACTAAACACCTAGACCAATTCCTGGTACTTAATAAAGATTATTATTATTGTTCTACAGATTTCCAGAAACACACATTTTCCTAAAACCTAATTCAAGGAGAAATATAATTTGTGGGTCCTCATGTAAAGGTCCTAGATGATACAGTGAATCATACCTTCAACCACTGTTTTACAAAAGAAAATTCATGTAATGACCTCTATCAAAGCTGAAGGTATAATCTTGAGGGAACATTAAATTTTATCTCAGTGAAGAATGTATTAATGTATTAAATAACACATTTAGAAAATATGGTCTGATGAACTTATCAGACATAATGGAGTTTGTTAAATCTCAAGTAATGCTAAGTTGACATTTCACTGTAATATTTTTCTCAAATACCAGATGTCCCAAACAGACTCTTAAGCAGAGTTAATAACTGAACCCTTTAAGAAATCAAAATATAACATACTTACCTTTGGGGGTATACAATCCAAAGTCTTGAATTCATTCATATATTCATCTAAAAACACTTTAAAAGTGTTGACCCAAACTCTGACTGGAGATTCTCTCCAATCTCGCTGCTCAAGTCTCATGGTCTTTTCCAGAATCTGCTCAAATAGTGCATAGAGGTCTTTATACCGTATGCTTTTCCCATCATCTATCTAATAAGCAATAAAAGAAAAAATTTAAGGTTTTTAGGAAGAAATTCTTTCATATAGAAGACTGATTCAATTTGCATGGGGTTAATATTCAGAATAAAAATTAGGAACCTGATAACTTTCTAATGGGCATGCCCATGAGGTCATGTGGTACTTATCTAGATATAAATTCCTACTATACTGTGAAATATCTGCTGAGTAAAACCTGCTAAATTTTAGTAAAATACTGAACAGTTTAAAGAATGTAGTAATTTGAAAAAGTCCTGGGAATTTCTCCCATAGTTTGGCATTATAAAATAAATTTTCTAAAACACAACCAATATCATATGAAAGCATAAAGTAAATCTGAAAGTGATATAAACTGATAGGTAGAAATCAGTAAACAAAACTAATTCCACTGGAAAAAATTGTATAATTCCACACATGTAAGAATTAGAATCTAGAAGGAAAGGATTATGAAAAGTCAAAATAGTAGAGTCCATGGGTAATATCCAGAATATCTAAATTCAATATCTTAAGAAGATGAAAATACACCCAGAAGGGAGAAAAAGAAAACTACTTAAGGAAATTTGAGGAAGCTACTAATCTGAGATCAGTCAGTATGCTTTTCCCTAGCTATACCTAAAACAAAAACAAGGAATCGAAGAAATCTCTAGTTGAACATGGCCTCTGTATTATCTTCTACAGTATTGACAAATTTTTCATATGTTGATCTACAAAATATATACTAATACTGCCCAACTTACTGCCAATGCAGATGAATAAAAGCTGAAGATATTCTGCCGGAATTCTTTCAGGGCTTTTTTAAATACAACATCCACTAGTGTGTCTTTCTTGCTGTCTTCATTATCTAGGTCATTCATCTGGGGACCATAGAAAGAGTTTTTGTACTGAATCAAGTAATTGAAAAGAGGTAAATGAAATAGTAAACACATATGACTGCCCTGAAAGTGCAAGCCACTGCTATTATAGGTAAAAGCACGACTAAATAGCCAAAGTTTCATTATTGCTAGATGATTTTCTAATGTCCTTTCTAACATTTATGATTCTATAGTTCTACCAGAAAAACAACTCCAAGTATGCAATGACAAGCCTCATCTTCACATATGTAATATATAACATGACAGTTACAGTAAAATTCTGTTTACCCAGACTGACTAATGTATATTATATTATTTACACCTTTCTTGAAAAGACCATTTAAGTTAATAAAGCATATGTCTCCTTGATCTCTAGGGGCCATATCCAGATATACACAAGTATTCCATAGTCAAAGCTGCTCAGGGGCCTAATTCAGCATTCAAAGTGTACCTTTTTCAGAAGAAATTCATCCATGCTCTTTAAATCACTGGCACTTTCTATGATCTGGACAGAGTCATTTTGCCAATGCATAGATTCCAAAGTCACGCTGCTGATCTTCACACTTTGCTTGCGCTTTGCCTTTGGAGAGGGCTCTTTATTCTCTTTGAACTCCTTCTGGCAACTACCAGGCAATTCTGGGCTCAAAGGAGGTGTTGGGTGATACTGAGCTAATTCTACAATTCAAGAGAGTAGCCAAAAAGAAAAGAAATTTAGTAAAAATAATGAAATCTCCACATCCTTAAGTTCCTTTAGTAAGTCACTGTAAGAAACACATGTAAATGTTTGAAAGCAAAATAATAATAATGTTTGAGGCCAGGCAGTTAAACAATAAATCCAGACTGCACATTTGTACATAAAATGTATTTAAGAATGACCACTTTTCTTTTTTTAAAAAAAATAAATTCTTACTTATTTCAGAGAGTAAGGGAAAGACAGAGATATAGAAACATCAATGATGAGAATCATTCATCAGCTGCCTCCAACACTAGGGATAGAGTCTGCAACCTGGGCATAGTGCTCTGACCAGGAATCGAACCCTGATCTTCTGGTTCATAGTTTGACGCTCAATTACTGATCCACCACAGCCAGGCAAGAATGACCACTTTTCAATAAAAATGCTATCTATCCTGTCTTCCTAAGGTTTGATACTGAAAACCTGAATGGAAGTATCTTATAGGACTGAAGCCAGTGCCAAGGAAAAGACAGAAGAGCACAAAAATCACACTAGCATGTTAAATGCTGTTAACCCAGTCATAATTTTACTGTATTTATTTGAAAGAACATCCAGCTATATAAAACTCAAACAAACAAGTGAAGTTTGATTATTACTTCTGCCCAATGATAATTAAAAAGCTACAATCTTAACTTTTATACACACATCCTTATGAAGCAAATACACAATGAAGACTGCTAATAAAATATGCTTCAAATAGGGGCTAAAGCCATGAATGCTTCAGTAATGATATCTGAACTTAGTTTGACAACCTGTTTAGGGAGCCAGGTAACAACTGGTTCACTTCTACTTCGATCTCTTTTGCATTTGGGATTTTGTTATATATCTTCCACATAACTGTCTGAATTTCCCAGAGAATTCCTGGAATGAACTTGGCTTTGTTTTATATGTAATACTGGAGGCCAGGTGCATGAAATTTGTGCACAGGAGGGGAGGGTCCCCTCAGCCCAGTCTGCACCCTCTCCAATCTGGGACCCTTCGGGGGATGTCGACTGCCGGTTTAGGCCCGAAGCCGGGGATCGGGCCTAAACCGTCAGTCAGACATCCCTCTCACAATCCGGGACCACTGGCTCCTAACTGCTCATCTGCCTGCCTGCCTGATCGCCCCTAACTTCACCCCCTGCCAGCCTGATCACCCCTAACTGCCTCTGCCTGCCGGCCTGATCGCCCCTAACTGCCCCCCATGCTGGCCTGGTCACCCTCCACTGCCCCCCCCGCCAGCCTGGTCGCCCCTTACTGCCCCCCCACTGGCCTGGTTGCCCCCAATTGTCCCCCTCTGCCAGCCTGGTTGCCCCTAACTGCCCCCCCCCGCTGGCCTAGTTGCCCCTTACTGCCCATCCTGCTGGCCTGGTCACCCCCAACTGCCCCCCTGCCAGCTTGGTTGCCCCCAACTTCCCCCCTCTGCCAGCCTGGTTGCCCCTAACTGCCCTCCTCCCACCAATCTGGTCTCCTCTTACTGCCCCCCCCTGCCGGCCTGGTTGCCCCACTCAGCCTGCTGTTCAGTTGTTTGGTTGTCCCTCACTAACGCCCCTGCCGGCCTGGTTGCCCCACGCAGCCTGCTGTTCAATTGTTTGGTCGTCCCTCACTAACCCCCCTGCTGGCCTGGTCACCCCATGCAGCCTGCTGTTCAGTTGTTTGGTCATCCCTCACTAATCCCCCTGCCGACCTGGTTGCCCCACGCAGCCTGCTGTTCAGTCGTTTGGTCATCCCTCACTAATACCCCTGCTGTCCTTGTCACAGTCTGCTGTTTGGTCGTTACTGTTACTGTGATGGCATCCCGGACAATTTGCATATTCCTCTATTATTAGTATAGATAATATTATACATTATAACACAACAGGTTTTCTCTACAATTGTTTACACCAAAGAAACTGGATTCCATGAAGTTCATTACAATCTAGAACTACAGTGGATTTCTAAAACCCTTCCTAAGGCTTCTAAGAATATTGGCCCCTTCTCATTTCATATATTTGTTTGTTTCCCCACATGTATTCACCTTACCCTCTTTCCAATGACATATCCTCATCCCATCTAAAAGCTAATTCTGGCCCTGGCCAGTTGCTCAATGGTTAGAGCATTGACCCACGGACTGAGAGGTCATGGTTTTGATTCTGATCAAGGGCACTTACCTCGGTTTCAGGCTCTCACCCTGACCCCAGTTGAGGTATGTGCAGGAGGCAACCAACTGATGGGTCTCTCTCTCATAGATGTTTCTCTCTCTCTGTCTTTCCCCCTCCCTTCCACTCTCTCTAAAAATCAATGGGAAAAATATATCCTTCGGTGAGGATTAACAGAAAAAAAAAAGCTCATTCTGATGCTGGAAAAAATGCCAATTCCACCTCAGGCAGAAAGAAGTATGACTAACCTTATCTCAGATATGAAGCCAGGATAAAAATTACAAAGATACAGGATACGAGTATATTCAAATTGGTATCAACTGATTTTAATTCTATTATATAACCTAGATATATAATTATTTCATTAGTAAAGTCAATTATCTTTCTTATAATAAAAGAAATAATAATTACTAAAGTAACTTTATAATCCTATTTCACTATTAAAAACAACAGCTACCTTAATAAATTTCTACCCAAAGATATTTAAAAAGCTACAATCTTGCCCAGTCATCGTGGCTCAGTGGTTGAGTGTTGACCTATGAACTAAGAGGTCACAGTTCAATTCCCGGTCAGGGCACATACCCAGGTTGCAGCCTCCATCCCCAGTGTGGGGCATACAGTAGGCAGCCGATCAATGATTCTCTCTCATCCTTGATGTTCCTATTTCTCACTCCCTCACCCTTCCTCTCTGAAATCAATAAAAATATCTATAATAACAAAAGCATAATATGCTAATTAGACCAGACATCCTTCCGGACGACCTTCTAGATGAAGCTGCGGTGGCAGGGGCCGAGGCAGAGGCAGCGGCCACAGCGGTGGGGGCGAAGCCCCTTGCATGGATTTCATGCATCGGGCCTCTAGTATTCAAAATAAAAAGCTACAATCTTAAATTTTATACACATATCCCTATGGAGCAAATACACAATAAAGACTAATAATAATACATGCTCCAACTAAAGAGCTTGGGAATTAGTAATGGAGAAAATAACTGTGAAAAATGAAAAATTTAGAATGATTACTGTAAACCAGATAAGATATATGAAACTGTTCCTGTTAGTAATGTAATGGAAAGGAACTCCTAATCTTCCAAACTAAACTTGTAGTATTCACTATTGGTTTTATCCTTATCATTTTGTCTGACATACAGTGGACTATGTGGAAGTTTTTTGTTTTTGTTAATATTCACCTGAGAATATTTTTCCATTGATCTTTAGAGAGAGTGGGAGAGAGAGGGAAAGACAGAAACATATCGATTGGTTGCCTCCTGCACATGCCCTGACCAAGGCCCAGGCCTGGGAGAAGCCTGCAACCAAGGAACGTGCCCTTTACCAGAATTGAAGCCGGGGCCCTTTGGTCTGCAGGCTGACACTCTATCCATTGAGCCAAACTAGCTAGGGTCCTATGTGGAACTTAATGATCTTTCCTTCTTGTCCCTTTATCATAGATATTAGAAGTTTTATTTATTTATTGTAATTGCTTCTATTGTATCTTTCTTTAAGAGATAATAACTTTCTTCCTAGGACCTCTTTCCATTTTATGCAATACTGGTATTTCACCCAGTGCATACTCATCTATGATGTATATCCCTACTGAAGATAGCTGACCTCTTTACATATAGTAATTGAAAACATGCTTAAGCAAAGGGAAGAATGGAGTAATCTAATAGAGGGATTATTGAAATCCTTAGAGTTAGTAATTCTAGCACTTAACCTTTTGCACTCGGATGTCGAGTGTGACTCGACACGGTTAGCATTAAATCCCGAGTAGAATAAAGGAATCGAGAAAAAAAGCAAGCGAGTGCAAAGGGTAAAAAAGCCAGTGTTCTGAACAGATGAACTAACATAACTGTTGGGTACTTTAAAATATGTTATGATTGATGTCCAAAAAGTTAAAATAACAGCTACCATTATAAAGTTCCAGGCATTGACATATGGTAGGTACTTAATATGCACCATGGTGTTTAAGAATGTGGACTCTGGAGCTAGACTGCCTAGATTCAAATTTCAGCTTTGCCAATTACTATCCTAGCTAATAAAAGAGTAATATGCAAACTGACCATCACTCCAACACACAAGATGGCCATCCCCATGTGGTCAAAGATGGCTCCCCCATGTGGACACAAGATGGCTTCCACAAGATGGCCAGCAGGAGGGGAGGGTAGTTGGGAGGGACCAGGCCTGCAAGGGAGGGTAGTTGGGGGCAATCAGGCCGGCAGGGGAGGACAGTTGGGGGTACCCAGGCCTGCAGGGGAGGGCAGTTGGGGGTGGCCAGGCCTGCAGAGGAGGGCAGTTGGGGTGACCAGGCCTGCAGGGGAGGGCAGTTGGGGGGGGCTAGGCCAGCAGGGAGGGCAGTTGGGGGCAATCAGGCCAGCAGAGGAGGGAAGTTGGGGGTGACCAGGCCTGCAGGGGAGGACAGTTGGGGGGGACCCAGGCCTGCAGGGGAGGGAAGTTGGTAGCGACCAGGCCTGCAGGGGAGGGCAGTTAGGGGTGACAAAGCCTGCAGGGGAGGACAGTTAGGGGCAACCAGGCTGGCAGGGGAGGGCAATTAGGGGTGACTAGGCCAGCAGGGGAGGGCAGTTAGGGGTGACTAGGCCGGCAGAGGAGGGCAGTTAGGGGCAATCGGGCTGGCAGGGGAGCAATTAGGCATCGATCAGGCAGGCAGGTGAGCGGTTGGGAGCCAGTAGTCCTGGATTGTGAGAGGGATGTCCGACTGCCTGTTTAGGCCCGATCCTACCGGCCTATTTCACTATTGCCTCCCTACCGGGATCGGGCCTAAATGGGCAGTCGGGCATCCCTCGAGGGGTCTGAGATTGGAGAGGGTGCAGGCTGGGCTGAGGGACACCCCCCCCATGCACGAATTTCATGCACCGGGCCTCTAGTATGTATATAAGCAAATAACTTCTCTGTGCCTGTTTTCTCATCTATAAATTAGGAATAATAATCATATTACCTCAAAAAGTTGTGAGGATCAACTGATTTAATGCATACATGCTTAGTACAGTGCTTTATACATAGTAAGCACTCAAATATGAGCTGCCATTATTTTTACTAATAACACATATTTGTGAGGACTAAATTTTAACACTTTAAAAAAATGAGGCTAACCAAAGATTCAGCCATTCTTAAAGTAGTTGTTGCTTCACCATTTTGTACCACATTTCCTTGAACTTCTATTATAGATACAATGTATTTTTATAGTTATCTTTTAGTTAAGGAAGGATTTCATAATCCTGGTCCTATCTCAGGAAATATAGCCAACAGGATTTCCATTACAATTATTAGAAAAATAGCAAACTTTCAGAAAGAATAAACAGAAATTATGAAGACAATCTCCACCCTTTGTCTATTTTTACCATCTGGAAACTGATGCACTGGAATCATATCTGAGCCAGCCAAGAGCGGTAAAACCTCCAACTGGGTGGGAGGTTTTACTCTGGTGGTCTTCTTCTCCCCTTGTTTCCCTTTGGCCCAGAATCTCATCCTCGCTCTTTGAGGTCTATTTAGAAAAAAAAGGCAAAAATGGAAATCAGCCAGTTCCAGGGATAATATTTGTAACCATTTTAAGCTATAAGTATGTCTTAGTTCATTTAATATTCACATGTAAATTTAATCATACTTAATTTTTAATTTCACATTTAAATTTTATCTGAAAGGTAAATATTTTCCTCACCTAGAATACAACAATAATAAGACCTAGACATTAAATAATTTCCTAAAATAAATGGCTACAAAGCAGTGGAACAAGGATTCCAACTCAGGTTTTCTAATTCTTAAACTGGTTATCTCTTCATTCTTGTCCTTCTTCTAGCTAAGATTTAGTGTAGAAATAACATAACAAGAACAAAAATACTTTTAAAAAATCACTGATATGCCATCACTCTAAAACATATTAGTTTACATTTTGGGGGGTAATTTCTTCCCAGTATTTATCCATATGCATATCCATTTTCACATCTTGTAATCATGATACAGATATAATTTTGAATCTTTCCTCTTGCCATTATGTAACAAAGGTTTTAATGTTACTCTTTTATATTCATGAGTTATCAGTATTATTAACAAAAGCCACCACTTACTTGAGTTGTTATCTTGCTCCAGGTACAGTACTAAGTGCTTGTATAGGATTATTTTTTTAAATTATTACAATTACAACAAGCTTACTTTCAAACTATTATAACCACTTTATAGGTGAAAAACTGAAAGCTTAACTAGTAGGTACTTTTCCCAAGGATGCACAGCTAGTGAGTGACAAAGTTGCAAATCACACCTCCTATGCTATATTGCCTCATTCTTCGTGCTTACATACGCTTTTATCACATAAACCAAGGCAACACCTTGAGATAATAACAACAGCTTACATTTACTGACTACATATCAATTATCCTAACCCCATACTAGGAGACTTATTTGTACATTAGTTTGTTCCTTCATATATTCACTGAGTTAATAAAAATTTTTTTTGAACATCTAATAGAAGCCAGGTATTATGCCTTATATACGATATGCGTAATTTTCACAACTACAGCTGACCCTTGAACAACAAACATGAGGGTTAGGGGCACCCACCCCATGCACAGATGAAAATCGTGCAAAACTTTTGACTTCCCAAAAACTTAACTACCTACCAATAGCCCACTGTTGACCAGAAGCCTTCTGATAACAGTCAATTAACACGTATTTTTTATGTTATATGTATTATATACTGTATTCTTACAATAAAGTAAGCTAGAGGAAAGTGTTATTAAGAAAATCATAAGAGAAAACATATCCACAGTACTATATGTATTTATTGCAAAACATCTGCATATAAGTGGACCCAAGTAGTTCAAACCCATGTTGTTTAAAGGTCAAATGTACTGTGATAAATAGGTATTATTATCTTTACTTTACATATGAGCAAATGAGGCTCAGAGGGTTGAAGTTAAAATGAGGTCTATGGGTTTTGAAGCCCATGATCTTTTTTCTTTTGTTTGTTTGTGCTTTTTTTATTTTATTTTATTTTTTTAAAATATATTTTATTGATTTTTTACAGAGAGGAAGGGAGAGAGATAGTCAGAAACATCGATGAGAGAGAAACATCGAATAGTTGCCTCCTGCACACCCCCCCCACTGGGGATGTGCCCACAACCAAGGCATGTGCCCCTGACCGGAATCGAACCTGGGACCTTTCAGTCCGCAGGCAGATACTCTATCCACTGCGCCAAACCGGTTTCGGCTGTTTGTGCTTTTTTTAAAGCTTCTTACTAACTTATATGTCCATATAGCATAAGGAGAAATTTTCTACAAGGCTTATTACAAATGATAGCATCCTTCTGCCATTCTCATTCCTTTTCTATTCCCTGAAAATAATGCTTTTGAATTAATTTAACTGATTCTTTCAATATTTATTGTACTTACATTGCTATCATATTCGTAGCCACAGATAATAATTAAGCATGTTCCACCACATCTTTTCTACACCTTCCACAAACACAGATGTGACCCCAATAGAACCATATAATTTTAGTTAGATCAATATACAGTATTTTCTTTTAGTAATTAATTTTCACTATTTTTATTATGTAAATAATACTCACAACTAAAACATGTAGTTCCCTGCATAACCTATTTTTTCTAGAGTTAGTAAATGTTGTTCTATACTTGCTTATTTTTCTCCATAGTTTCCCCATTTGTGTATATCTCCTCTCAACATGTTCAAACATAGTAGGTACTCCATCAAGTTTCATGTTCTTGAAATCTCTCTCCCGAGTCTCTCTGACATGGTTTCCCTCAGGGCTTGCTGTACAACCATCAGTTGAAAAGCAACTTTCACAGATATAATAGAGAGTACTTTTGTTGCTTAGCCTATCTAATAAAGAGGGAATATGCTAATTGACCCTCACACCATCGCAAAAATGGCAGCGCCCACAGCCAATAAGAAGGGAATATGCTAAATGACTGCCCCACCCTCAAAGATGGTGGCGCCCACAGCCACAAGATGGCGGCGCCCAGTCCCCGCAACCCCGCTGGGGCGGCAGGCACGTGGCAAGTCCGGGCCTGCCCCGAGGCGAGCCCAGCTGCTCTGCATGCTTGCCTCCGGAGTCCCCCAGTCCCCTCAGCCCCCCAGGTGCCCAGGGCCGGCCCAAGGTGCAGGCAAGCCTCGGATAGCGGCTGCCCAGCCAACCAGGGCTGCCTGAGGCACAGGCAAGCCTCGGATGGCAGCTGCCCTGCCACCCAGGCCGCCCGAGGCTCAGGTAACCAGGGCTGGTCAAGGATTGTGCTGCTGGCAGTGGCAGCAGCAGAGGTGTGATGGGGTGTTGCCTTCCCCTGATCACCGGGTTGCCTCCTGCCCCTGAGGGCTCCCAGACTGTGAGAGGGGGCAGGCCGGGCTGAGGGATGCCCCCCTCCAGTGCATGAATTTTCATGCACCAGGCCTCTAGTTGTTTTATAATGACACTAGAGGCCCGGTGCACGAATTCATGCACAGGTGGGGAACCAAGGCCTGGCCAGCAATTGGGGCCAAAGGGGGCAAGGCTGGCTGGGGGAAGGGGCCGCAGGAAGATGACTGGTGGGAGGAAGGGGTATGGGCAGATCGGGGTGGCCGGCCAGGGGTGAGGGACCACAGCCGGGGCTGGCCAGGGGGAGGGGCTGCGAGAGGTAGGCCAGCCGGCCCCCCCATCAGGCTGTTAGGGAGGCCAGCAGACTGTGGGGAGAGACTGGGGGACATTGGCCAGCTGCAGGAGGTAGGCTGTGGGAGTGCACTGATGACCAGGGGGAAGCTCCTGCATTGAGCATCTGCCCCCTGATGATCAGTGCATATCATAGCGACTGGCTGACTGGTCATTCCAGTCCTAATGGTCGCTTAGGCTTTTATATATAGACTAGTGGCCCGGTGCATGAAATTCGTGATTGGAGGGGGGTTCCCTCAGCCCAGCCTGCACCCTCTCCAATTGGGGACCCCTTAGGGGATGACTGACTGCCAGTTTAGGCCGGATTGAGCCTAAACCAGCAGTCGGACATCCCTCTCACAATCTGGGACCACTGGCTCCCATCTGCTCGCCTGCCTGATGGCCCCTAACTGCCTCTGCCTGCCTGCCTGATCACCCCTGACTGCCGTCCCCTGCAGGCCTGGTCACCCCTAACTGCCGTCCCCTGCAGGCCTGGTCACCCCTAACTGCCCTCCCCTGCAGGCCTGGTCCCCCCCAACTGCTCTCCACTGCAGGCCTGGGTCCACCCCCCCCAACTGCCCTTCCCTGCAGGCCTTGTCACCCCTAACTTCCCTCCTCTGCCGGCCTGTTCCCCCCCAACTGCTCTCCCCTGCAGGCCTGGGTTACCCCCATCTGCCCTTCCCTGCATGCCCGGTCACCCAACTTCCCTCCTCTGCTGACCTGGTCCCTCCCAACACCCCTCCCCTGCTGGCCATCTAGTGTCCACATGGGGGCAGGATCTTTGACCACATGAGGGCAGCAATCTTGTGTGTTGGAGCGATGGTCAATCTGCATATTACTCTTTTATTAGATAGGATAGAGGCCTGGTGCATGGGTGGGAGCCAGCTGGTTTGCCCTGGAGGGTGTCCCGGATCAGGGTGGGAGTTCCCTTGGGGCATGGGGCGGCCTGGGTGAGGGACCTGTGGTGGTTTGCAGGCCTGCCACGCCCCCTGGCGACCCAAGCGGAGGCCCTGGTATCTGGGATTTATTTATCTTCTACAATTGAAACTTTGTAGCCTGGAGCAGAGCCAAGCCTTCTGCTTGCTCTGTGGCAGCAGCCATTTCTGTTGGGGTTTATGTATCTTCTATAATTGAAACTTTGTAGCCTTAAGCAGAGGCCTGGGCAGGCCAGGGTGTGCGGAAAGCTTGGCTTCCTCCATTGCTGGGGGCAACCCTAGCCTCCCGCTCTTTCCAGCTCCGTGGCTGCCGCGATTTCTGTTTGGAATTGTTTACCTTCTATAGTTGAAACTTTGTAACCTTGAGTGGAGGCCTAGGCCAGCAAGGGCAGGCAGAAAGCTTGGCTTCCTCCATTGCCTGGGAAACCCAAGCCTCCCTCCTGCTCTGTGGCTGTAGCCATCTTGGTTGGGTTTATTTGCATATTCGCTCCTGATTGGCTAGTAGGTGTGGCTTGTGGGCATGGCTTATGGGTGTAGCGGAGTGGTGGTTAATTTGCATATTACTCTTTTATTAGATAGGATATCTTTTGGTATGGGTCTATTTTCAGCCAATTATGTTGGGCTCTCGGTGGTACCTTTCTATCTAGAAATTCATGCCCTTCAGTTCTATAAAATTTATTTGAGTTACTTTATTAATGATTTCATCCCTTCCATTTTCTTTGGTCTATCTTTCCAGAGCTCCTATAAGTGGGTCATTGAATCTGCTGAAGAGCTCCTCTAATTTTCTTATTTTTTCTTGTCTCTTCCATCTCTTTGCCTATTTGCTCAACTTTCTGAGATATGGCCTCATTTTTCTAACATGTCAGAGTTGTTTCTTTATACTATTATAATTTTAATTTTCAAAAGCTCTTTTCATTATGAATGTTTCTTTTTCATGCACTCTGTTCCGTTTCACAAATGTAGTCATATTTATAAATACAAGTCTATTGATAATTTTATTTGTCAAAAAAAAAAATTGTACTTGTCTGTCTTGAATTCCTCCTCCTCCCCCATGGTTTATTTCTTCCAAGTTGTATTTTATGTATTATTTTTAGTTTATTTCATTTAAGATGTTTCCTCAAATGTGTAGCGATAAAAAAATAGGGTAAAAAACAAGCCCTAGCCGGTTTGGCTCAGTGGGTAGAGTGTTGGCCTGTGGACTAAAGGGTCCCAGGTTCGATTCCAGTCAAGGGCACATGCCCAGGTTGCAGGCTCGATCCCCAGTAGGGATGTGTGCAAAAGGCATCTGATCAATGATTCTCTCTCATTATTGATGTTTCTCTCTCTCTCTCTTCCTCTCCCTTCCTCTCTGAAATCAATAAAAATATATTTTTTAAAAATAGGGTAAAAAACAAAAAGCTGTTGGAAGCTCCAGTGTGCATTGGTGGGGCTTCCAAACTGTGGTCTTCCTTGTAGAATTATCTGGTGGTTATGTTTTGTAGGGAGAGCCCTTTTACAAATATCTCTACGCCTTTCCTAGAAGGTTGGACAAAAAGTCCCAAAGACTCTAAACCATCTGCTTAGAAGGTACATGAAATGTAGAAGCTGAGTCAAGGAAAAAAGCTGGGCAATCTAATATTCAGTATGTAAACATTCATTAAAATCATCTGTGCCAAATATGATTGTACCTCAATCTTCAAAAGTCTGGTAACCTCCAAGTGCAGAGATCTTTTGTTTTATCCTTTCTAGGGAATAAATCTCCTGTTTTCTGCTAGGATTGGGGAAGAACAGTCAACCTGATACTTCTTTCTCAGCTTTACTCAGTTGGTTTAGGATTCAACTGTCTCATATTTTTTTTTAATTGATTTTCAGAGAGAAAAGAAGGGGTGATGGGGGAGAAAGAGAGAGAGAAAGATAGAGATGAGAATGAAACATTAATCAGTTGCCTCCTACGTGGCCCCTACTGGGGATCGAGCCCACAACCTGGGCATGTGCCCTGATTGGGAATCGAACCGGCAACCTTTTGGTGCATAAGATGACACCTAACCAACTGAGCCACACTGGCCATGGCATACAGTAGGTCCTCGGGTTACGTCAGAGATCCGTTCCTATGGCGCAATGTAACATGATTATCGCCGTAAGTTGGAATCCACCTACATAAGCATCTACAACACTCACATAGAGCACATACACAGCAGTAATGAAGTGAAACAGTAAAAAAAATTTAAAAGAAAGATAACAATTCTTGACATTTACTTGTGGTAAATAAATAAAAAACATAAAGCACATATGTACATACGTCGAAATGACGGAACTTTTTTTTTTTTAATAAATGGGAGATGGCGACATAACGACAAAATGACATATGTCGAGTCCGACGTAACCCGAGGACTACCAGTATTTAAAATTTGTTTTTACTTTTTTATTGATTTCAGAGAGGAAGGGAGAGATAGAGACATCAGTGATGAGAGAGAATCATTGATCGACTGCCTCCTGTATGCTCCACACTGAGGATGGAGCCCACAACCCAGGCATGTGGTCTCATTGGGAATTGAAACATGACCTCCTGGTTCATAGATCAACGCTTAATCAATGAGCCATGCCAGCTGGGCTATTTACTTTTTGGATACTGCAGTTTTATTATTGTTGTCTTGTGCTGTTTTCCTGTTGTTGTTTTTGTTATTTTGTCCTGCATAAGTTTTATCATTTTAGTAATTTTGAAGGAGAAAGTGGAAATTAAATTTGTATACTTAATCTGCTATCTCCAGCTATATGTTCTTTCTAGTTTGCCAAAATTTATCTCTAGGATAAATTGCTCTGGATTTGGGTTATCTGGCTTATGCCTCTACAATCATTAAGGAATTGCTCTTTAACAGTGTTATGAACCAGATAGATTTCAATGTGATCTTTAAGTATTCAGTGAGGGCCTGACTGCTTTATATAACACAACTAGAGGCCCGGTGCACAAAATTTGTGCACAGGGGTGTGTGTCCCTCAGCCCAGCCTACACCCTCTCCAATCTGGGACCCCTCGAGAGAAGTCCGACTGCCCGTTTAGGCCCGATCCCGGTAGGATCGGGCCTAAACGGGCAGTCGGATATCCCTCCCACAATCCAGGACTGCTGGCTCCCAACTGCTCGCCTGCCTGCCTTCCTGATTGCCCCTAACCACTTCTGCCTGCCAGCCTGATCACCCCCTAACCACTTCCCTGCCAGCCTGATTGCCCCTAACTGCCCTCCCCTGCAGGCCTGGTCATCCCTAACTGCCCTCCCCTGAAGGCCTGGTCACCCCTAACTGCCCTCCCCTGCAGGCCTGGTCCCCCCCAACTGCCCTCCCCTGCAGGCCTGGTACCCCCCAAATGCTCTCCCCTGCAGGCCTGGGTCCCCCCCCCCCCCCCTCCATCTGCCCTTTCCTGCAGGCCCAGTCGCCCCCAACTTCCCTCCTCTGCCGGCCTGGTCACCCCTAACTGCCCTCCCCTGCAGGTTTGATAGCCCCCAACTGCCCTCCCTTGCAGGCCTGGTCCCTCCCAACTGCCCTCCTTAGCTGGCTTGATCGCCCACAACTGCCCTCCCTTGCAGGCCTGGTCCCTCCCAACTGCCCTCCCCTGCTGGCCATCTTCTGGTGGCCATCTTGTGTCCACATGGGGGCAGCCATCTTCTGTGCTGGAGTGATGGTCAATTTGCATATTACTATTTTATTAGGATAAGGAACAAAGATATTTATTTATTTAGTCTGCTTAATTTTTCTTTAAATATTTTCCAGAGTCAGTTTTGGTAGTAAATATTTTTCTTGAAATAAGTCAATTTTATTTGTACTTCAAGTTCATTTTTTAAAATAAATGTAAAATTACTTTAAAATTTCTTCTTTTCCTGTAATGATTTCTTCATTGTCAATTAAGATACTATAAAATTGTGTTTTTTATTATAAACTGGGTGTTTTTCTTTTTCTTTTAATTTCTCCCCCTAACACAGTCCATGCCCAATATCATTCTGCACTAGCTCCAGATGTACTGCAAAGTGGCTAGAAAAGCACATAACTACAGAATGATCTGCCTGCTGCCCCAAGCATCCAACTGGCACCATACATAGTTATTACAATATTACTGATTATATTTCCAATGTAGTAGTTCTCAACCTCTTCACCTTTTTCACCAAGTCCCCCAACTCCCACCCTTCTGACAACTGTCAGTCCGTTCTCTGCTTCTATGAGTCTGTTTCTTTTTTATTTGTTGCTTATTTTGTTCCATTATATTCCACATATAAGTGGAATCATATGGTATTTGTCTTTCTCTGACTGGCTTATTTCACTTAGCATAATACCCTCTAGGTCCCTTCATTCTGTTGCAAAAGGTAAGACTTTTTTTTTATTTATTTTTTTTATGACCAAGCAGTATTTCATTGTATAAATGGACCATAGCTCTTTTATCCACTCATCTACTGAGGGGCACTTGGGTTGCTTCCATATCTTGGCTATTGTAAATAATGCTGCAGTGAACATACGCACGCATATATTCTTTCAAATTCGTGTTTCAGGTTTCTTCACAGGGTACTCACTGGGTCATAAGGCAGTTCCATTTTTAATTTTTTGAGGAACATCCACACTGCTTTCCATAGTGGTTGCAACAATCTACATTTCTACTAACAGTGCACTAGATTTCCCTTTTCTTCACATCCCAAATATATTTATTTGACAAATAAAAATTCTACATACTCTCTTAAAGAGAACAGAATTATTTCCCAAAAGATTTTTCCAGTTCCATTTGTAAATCACTTAACTCAGAATTAAATCTAAGTCCAAAACTGAAAAGTATTTTCAATCTCATCTGGTCTAATCTCTTCTTTTACAACAAAAAAAATCACAAGTCATATAATGATTTAAAGACTTTGCTCAATTCACACTTAGAAAGATAAAGCTCATATTATATATCTGAACTATTATGTGCTTGTCACACAGTAGGTACTTAATACTTGTTGAAAATAGCTAAATTTCAAAACTAATTGTTCTGTCAATTATACTTTTGAAAAGAAGCTAAGTATTTAACTATAGTCAATTAGGAAATAAATTATATTATCCCTATTAACTTTCAGTGTATATTTTATACCTTATATCCAAATCTGAAGACTTCTCTCTCACTGCCAACTTCGTAATTTCTCCTTGAGACATAGTCTTATGAAGCTTTGTTTCTTCATCAACCGAAGACAATCGTTGTGATGTCTGTAATAATTACATATGTGGGAGACTTCAAAACTAAGTAATACATCATAGCACTATAACTGAAATTCAGGTTATATAATTTTTTGAGAATTATACCTATTAAAAACATACAAAAATACATTAATATTATACAGAGATTTACTGACATAAGAGAACCTATTAAAACTCTGCCTGGTGCAATCTGAAGTAAAGAAAACTTGGGTCAATGAAAATGCTAAATAGAACCTACCAGCTCATGTTTTCTGACAGTTTAACAAAAAATGTCAAGTGGAACGATAAGAAAAAAGTTAAACCATCTAAAGATACAGACAAAAGATCCAGGATCTGACAAATATAAGATGCTAAGTACAGTCTTTCATAGCTCATTTTTATGGCTTAACTTGCTATTATAGATTCTTATTATATCCAGTAAAGAATTTAAAAGAGCAAGTACACAGAAAGAAAAGAGAAAACAGGAGCAAAGAATAAAAAATCATTATTACCACCAACAGTCTAAATTATGAACAACTTATATGGCTATCCAATTGGGACCTGAATTTCAATTGGCAATTTCTGTGCCATTTGTTTACAATATGACTTTTTAAAGGAGTGAATTTCCTGTTACCTATTCAAGTCATTTCCTAATGTTTAATTTTTCTATTTTTATAATATCTTTTCCTTAACCCTTTCGTCTGCTTGACTATGGCCTTAACAACAAAAACTATCTTGAGTTGTTAAAATTTAAAGAACAAACTTCTGCTTCTGGCAAAGATGGAGTAACAGGGACCCTTTTTATCTTTTTGCTGAAATAACCAAAAACAGAAACCCATACAAAACAACATGAAAACAGCACTTATCAAGATGATGGACAGTTATCCCTGAGAGAAGAGAAAAAAAGGAAGTGCGTTCTACAACTGTCCCAGCTTAGTGACTTGAGGTTGTTTCCAGCTGTGACAGAGAGGAAGAATCCAGGTGAAACTTGGCAGACGCTCTGAGTTGAACACATGAAGCTAAAAGTCCAGAGAGACGAAGGTGACCAAAAGTCAGGAGCTTGGAGAGAAGAGGATGTACAGAGAAAGAACTTTGGAGATCTTCAGAGTTTACACATTGAGTATTTAGCTGAGTACTAATCAACACCTCTGTGTCAGAAAACTGCCCAAGACCAGGAAAAGGCCACCTGAAAGGATTAAAGGTAACAGTGCTCATCCCTCACAAAAGGTCAGTAACAGTGCCTGTGCCCAAGAATCAGAGTACACACCTTTATGATTCCCAGGGCACTGAGTAAAGTACACTGAGAATCTTGTCTCAATAGTCAAGAACAATGCCTCAATAGTCTACCAGTGATGGGCATCCTTTTGGGCTTGGTGTGTCAAACTTCGCCAAAAAACTGAGCAAAACTCGGGTAGTGTGTCACTTTGAGGAAAAAACTAACTCCAAGACTCTAGTCGCAAATGTTTCATCCTCAGGAGCAGCAAATGTTTCATCCTCGGCATGCGGCCGCGTGTCATCAGAAATGGCTACGCGTGTCAGTGCTGACACGCGTGTCATAGGTTCGCCATCACTGGCTAAGTACTGCTCTGCTTGAGCCTAACAAATTTTTGTTTTAATAAAAATTGTGTGTTTAAGCTGTGTGAATTTTACTTACATATAAGTAGTAAAATGATTACTACAGTCAAGTTAATTAACATATCTCCTCACACAGTTACTTTATTTTTTCTTTGCTGATGAGAGCACCTGAAATCTACTCTCTTGACAAATTTCCAGTATTCAATACAGTGAGCATAACAAACCTTAAAAGGAAAACCTAAAAGGACCAAGTTGCTTCCAGAACAAAGTTTTGGAATATTGCTGGAATATAACAGGCTCAAGAATATTAATCAAATATAAATATCCAACAAGACAAAATTCATAAAGTCAGGCATCCAGTAAGAAATAACTAGGCATGCAAATAAGTAAGACTATATACCGAGAACAAGAAGAAAAATACTAACACAAATGTTATCGAGTACTGGTAGTTAGAGAACTGACTAAAGAGAAAGAACATAAAAGGGCACGTGATTCAAAATGGCATATTTTTAGAGGCATTATTTCTGAGGTAAAAGATGATAAAAAAGGGAGGCAGGTGGGCAGCCATTGAGGAGCAGCAGCCAAGGCTTTGTGCTAGCCCATAGCCAGGGGCTCAACAAGGGCCACGGCCACACCAAGAACATGAGCAAGGCAAGGCACAGCCGCCGCCGCGGACACCTCACCAAGCAAACTAAGTTTGCGTGGGACATGATCCGAGAGGTGTGGGCTTTGCCCCCTATGAGCGGCATGCCGTGGAGTTGCTCAAGGTCTCTAAGGACAAGAGGGCCCCGAAGTTCATCAAGAAAAGGGTGGGACACACATCTGTGCCAAGAGGAGGAGAGAGGAGCTGAGCAATGTCCTTGTAGCCATGAGGAAGGCAGCAGCCAAGAAGGACTGAGCCCCATCTCCTCTGTGTACAATAAAACCTGTTGGGGAAAAAAAAAAGGGAAGAAAGGGGTGCCTTTTGGAGATTGGGAATTAAAGAGGAAACACAGCAGAAGGTGAAAATTTATAATCCAGCGCCTGGCCAGCATTGCTCAGTGTTTGAGCGTCGACCTATGAACCTGGGGGTCATGGTTCAATTCCTGGTCGGGGCATATGCCCGGGTTGCAGGCTTGATCCCCAGTGTGGGGTGTGCAGGAGGCAGGCAATCAATGATTCTCTCTCATTATAATTAATGTTTCTCTCTCTCTCTCCCTCTCCCTTCCTCTCTGAATTCAATAAAAATACATATTTTTTATATTTTATAATCCAGCAATACAAAAGAGAAGAAAAATAATACCAGAAACACAATGTCTCTGCTATCACAAAAACAAACCCAAAAAGGCTGTGTATAAAAGAAACTGAACTTTGCTACACTGGCAGAAGAGAAAGCGCTTGTACTTGTTCTTTGAAACTATTCCAAATGTACAAAACTAATAAGTTGAAATATACAAAATCTACACAAGCTACAGTAAGAAAACCAAAATTCAAACCAAAACAACTCAGTTGGTTAACTCCCCTTTCCACTGCCCTTTCCCCTAAAAAAAAAAAACAACACCAAGCTCAAAGCAGAAAACTGTAATTCAAAAATGAATTACATATCCTCACATGTATGAAATACCAGTAAGAAATGAAAAACATGTTGAATGAATTCAGAAAAGAAATAAAAACATAGTGCAATGAAGACTAACTTGTAAGATGACTAAGGGAAAAAATGTACAAATGAAAATTTAAAGGGACTAAACAAAGGCAGCAAGATAATCTATATATATGAAAGCCTAATATGCAAATTGTCCCCTTGGGAGTTCGACCAGGAGACTGGGAGTTCGATTGCTCGCTATAATGTGCACTGACCACCAGGGGGAGGTGCGGAATAAAGGAAGGCCCTGGCTGGCAACTGGCAGCCAGGGAAGGAAGGCCCCAGCCAGCAGCCAGGGAAGGAAGGCCCCGGCCGGCAGCCGGAAGGGCCCGATCGCCGGCCAGGCCTAGCGACCCTACCTGTGCACGAATTTTGTGCACCGGACCTCTAGTAAAGAATATAAGGTGATATAAAGAAATAAGGAAAAAAGGGTCAGAGAGAAAGTGGCTGAAATGGAAGACAGGAAAATAAGAAAATAACTTATTTAGAGTAATTGGAATTCCTAAACAAGGAAAACAACAAAAATTTAAAACAATAATCCATTAAAACTGTTCATAAATAAGGCAAGACCAGAATTTAAATATTGACAGAGTCCTGCAGGTATATGGAGTAATTGATCTATAATGATCAACTTGAAGACATATCAGAAACTTTAAATATAAAGAAAAAATCTGAAAGCCTCCAAGTAAAAAAATCAAATAACTTATAAGGGCAAGAAAATTATACTGGCAATAGGCTTATCAAAAATAACAAATAAAGCAAGTAAACAATAAAACATTATTTTTAAAAAATTCAGGGAAAGTATGAATCAAGGATATTTTATATGGCCAAGATGTCCCTTCAAATATCAAGCCTCATGAGGAGGATTCCACATCTATGAGCCCTTCATGAGTAATTTACTAGGGGAAGACCATCATGCAAACAAGATAAATAAGGAAACTTCAGCAAAACATTTAATGTCATCATTCAATATGTTTAATAGTATATCTCAGGCAAAAACAAGGATGGGGACTAGGGTAAAAGAGTAATATGGAAAATTACATGTTCTGACAAAGTAGAAACCTAAGAAACAAGAGTAGAAGGGAGAGGGAAAGTAGATAGCAGAGTAACTCATCAATAGTTGGGTCACAGTAGATGAGAATTAAAGAATATTACTCATTAAAAAATTAATGGAGAATAATTGGTTAAAAAGTAGTAAATTAAAGGCATTTTAAAAAGTTATATACAAAAGAAAACAACCAATCGAACAAGAATACAACCCTCCCTAAATACCAAAAGAAAAATTTAAAAATAAAAGAAAAAAAACATGTAACATAACACAGCAAATTTGATGTAGCACATTATAAAATTATAAGAGTTGAGACTGAATATATTAATAAATATGAATAGATTATATTAATAAATATGAATAGATTGAACTCATCTATCAGAGGAAGAAATTTTTAATTTGGCTCACAAAGCAGGACCAAACTATACTGTGTAGAAAATGCACATCTAAAACAAAAAGATCCAGAATGGCTAAAATAAGGGATGACTAAAAGTATTCTTGGCAAATAGAAATAATAAGAAAACAGAGGCTGTAATATTACTATTGAGAAGAATTCAAGCAAAACAAAACAAAAGCCACCATTCCCAATGATAAAAGGTGACTTTAACACAACATTCATTGTGTATAAGACAGATCAAGAGTACAAAAAAAATAATAAAAATATAGAAGACAACATAATCAATAAGGTAGAGATTATGGTTATGTACTAAAATTTTACACTCAAAATAGAAAATACACCTTATCTAATGCACATGATATATTCACAAAAACTGATCACATAATAATTTTAAAAATACTGATTGTTTCATAGGGAAAGTCTATGCAATCTTCAAAGAGCAAAGCCACAATGCTATAAACTATCCCTAACTTTCTGGAGGGAATAAAATACACACTCAGTGTATTTAACATTGTGGCTGTTGTGTGAGGGCCACCAACCCAAACATCTCATGTCATAAACTTTGTTCACTACCAACCAGCTTCCCAACTATCAAGACCACCTCAAAATCACTAGCCTAGGTCCCTAAATCCTATACACAGCCTCTCTTGACTTCCCCTTTCTGAGAAATTACTAAGACCTAATCAAGGTTGATTTTCACTTACTATAAAATAAGTTAATAAACTTAGCCATACTTAATCAGCAGGTTTTTCTAGCTGATTTTGGGGGAGTGGACAGCGGAAAGAAGGAAAACTCAACACAGATAAGGACTGGAGGGTATCTCAGAGAATAACACACAAAAATAAGAATATAAGAATCGATAGCAGTTGGGTGGGGGGGAATGAGAAATTTAGTTTTATCATACTGGAGATAAAAAAGACAAATTCTGGAGTGCTATTTTTAAGTCAGACCCATAGAAATGATTGGTTTAATTCTGGAGAATGGTAGAAGAAACTATACAGAGAAAACTGTAATGTTACCTATACCAATCCTATGAATAAGGAATAGAAATTATTTTACTAAACTCACCATTCAGAAGATTGAGACTAGAATCCTATATAAAAACCACCTTAAAAATACTGCTTAGCATAATGTGTCATTCTTCTTGAGTAAAAGCCAACATAGTGGGTATAAGAACTAAGTGAGAGCAGCATAAATAGACTAAACAATTATTCAAATGACAGAGTTAAATGTAGAAATTTTAAAAAAACACACACACCGAAGTCTTAAGGCGGGAAACCAATATTCTTGTTTCCACTCCCCCACAACTGGTTAACAACTGATGAGCAACAGTTCATCAACTTAGGAGGTAATGCTTATCAAATTCCCTTCATGTAATTCATTTATAAACTGCCTTTATCCCATTAGATGTTTCACAACTGGAAAGGATAGATGGCTTCTTCCAAGATAAAATTGACACACATTTTAGCAAAAGTCAGTGATGAGATCACTTTGTCCAGTAAAAAACAAAACAAAACAAAACAAAAACAAAAACAAACAAAAAAACAAAGCAAAAAAACCTACAAAACAATAATGTTTTTTTAAAGTCCATGTGCCATAGAATAAAGCCCATTTAAAATCCAAAAGGTATCTCAATTTTGAAAATTCAGTAGATTCCATTTAGAAGCAATTAGTCTTCATCTTCACAATATCAGATATTAGAACATGACATATTTTCAAGATAAACAGAAACACTTTAAAACTGTCCCTACCCTTCCCATTCCAACCCCACTAAATATCTATCAGCATATTCTAGAAAGCAAAGCTTCTTCATGCAAGTATCCACCAGAAGCAACCACCACCACTTGTTCCTAAAGTAGTAATGAAACAGAAGGGGAGTGAGAAAGCTGGAGAGGTGACTAATATACTGCAGAGGGTGTTCTATAACTACTGGCATGCAGTGACTGTCAAGCAGGTGAACAGAATCATTGGCAGAGGCTATCAGCTAGAACCCTTAAAGGGGCTGAATGCTCCAAGCAGAAAGCCCAACTTCCTGGTTCATCTCAATAGAGTTCTCAGTAAGAAAGAATTCTACCACCAAAAAGACTAAGGTTTGTAACAAAGGAAACTCTCAGGAACAAAGCAGCAATTACAAATGCTAAGTTCTTCCACAAATAAAGTATTTATTTATGCTTTAGAGAATAAATTAAGCATGCTCCCTATTCATAGTAAAAAATATATAGGCAGTACTTTTCATTAAAATTAGTTTGCTTCAGCCCTGACTGGTTTGGCTCAGTGGGCAGAGCGTCGGCCTGTGGACTCAAGGGTCCCAGGTTGGATTCCGGTCAAGGGCATGTACCATGGTTGCGGGCACATCCCCGATAAGGAGTGTGTAGGAGGCAGCTGATCGATGTTTCTCTCTCATCGATGTTTCTCTCTATCCTTCTCCCTTCCTCTTTTGTAAGAAAATCTATTTTTTTAAAAATCAGTTTGCTTCATCACATAATTCATCTTTAACTAATAATCATAAAAGAGTATGTGTTGCTATTTATAACTAAAAAGCAAGGCGCCTCCAAAATAGAGTTATTTTATTGTACCTGAAGAGAGGGCTTTGGTCTAATTATATATATTAGTGATATACAAATTGTTCCAATCATTTACAATCCTACAGTTTGGCTCAGTGTAATGAATCATTTGTCTAATTAGAGAACTGATAGTGCACTTTTCTGTGTTGTTGTTTTTTCTTCCTTAGAATGTCAATATTGTCATTTTAAAACTGGGTCTATCTACAACAAAAGATAAAGAAAATGAGAATATTCTGGAAATTAGCAAAAATTTTAATAAACTCGATCTTTGGCACAAACAGCTTAAAATAGGTCAAAGATAAAATATTTAATGAGTTAAAAGAAGATCACCCTAAAATTTTCCTCCCATAAAAAAAAAAAAAAAAAAAAAGAGATCCAACTTAAGGATATGCATGGTAATAATCTGCATATCACTCCACTTTACCAGTGTGATGTTTTAGTACATAACAGACATACAGGGTCCTTATATTGTGTATTTTCCAGGTCAATTCCAAAATTAACACTTTATATGCACAAATACATTCAACACTTGCCCAACTTTAGGGTGTCTCCCCAAAATGTATACACACACTTTGAATAATTATAAAGGCAGTGTTTATTAAAATACATTTCATATTCAAAATTGAGCTATCAGCTGTTACAGTGTGTTTACATTTTTTTTGGGAGGGGACACGTGTGTATATATATAATTTTGGTTGAGATCTGATGATAAAGTTATATTTTTAGTTGAAATAATGCAGTTTTATTTAAACCTAGTTCCAATGTTATACTTTGTGATTATAACAAACTCACAGTACATACAAAACCTCTCCTTGGTCTAGGGAGACATTTTTGGCATTGCTCATTATATTAAATTTTTAAAAATCCATGTTTATTTTCTTTTACTAAAAAATTAGGGAGGAAAAGCAACTTTAAATGCAAAAAAGAAAAGAAGAGAATACCATTTCAATTAAAAGCTATTGGTTGTCTAACTCTAACACATAAGCTAAGTCACTAGATCAGAGAGGGATCAGCAAACTATGGCCAACGGGTGAAATACAGCCTATTGCTGTTTTTGTAAATAGTTTTATGGGAATACAGCCACGCCCAGTTGTTTACTTATTGTCTCTGGCTGTTTTCACTCTGTGGTGGCAGAGTTAAATAGTTGTAACAAAGACTGCTTAACTCACAGAGTCCAAAATGTTTATCATCTCACCTGTTACAGAAAAAATACTAGAGGGTCCATGTTCCAGACCTTTCAAGACATAATAAAGAACATTTCTACATTAAGTTAACCATAATGCTGCCTAATTTATGATTTGACATAAACTGCTAAAGTGCCTTTAATCTTTGTCCTATTAAATTAAAGTTTAGCTTATTTGCTGTGTTCACTGAGGTTTCCTATGTACAAAACATTATCCAGGGAAGAAGTTGTTAAGGTTAGCTTTAGATTAGCAAAGACTATGCCCATCAGATTTGCTTGTTGCCTATTTTTCTTATATAAAATTACCATTTCGGAGTCACTGTGAGAGGCCTGACCCAGGACGGGAGCTGGCTCTAGCTCAGAGTGAGAAGGTTGGTCAAGGGAGAGAAGGGGCTCAATGTCATCGTAATCATCTTCCTCTGTATCCCCCTCCCCATCAGCAAAAGTACCTCTAGTCAAGAAATCGGAGCGCGTCCGCGCCATTCGAGCTTTCTTTTTATGGGCCGGTCTGGCAACCTGCTTGACCAAATGATAAAACAAATAACACAACAATGTTTTGTTTTGTTTTTGAGATGATGCCAATGAAAGATATCAGAGAGCTCATGAATTTCTTGAAACATCCCTCCACCCACAATGTACTTTCCACTAGAAGTGACAGAGATAACCAAAAGCAACCCATATACATTACTCTGGACAAAGGATGAGAATGGAAGCTAAATTTACACTCTCCATAGCCAAGGAAGTCATCTTTTACTGCCAGAAAGTCACAAAAATCATTTGCATAAATTGCCTTCTTTTTCTTAGCAACTTCTTTTTTGTAAATACCATCTGAGTTTGTAGACACCATTCCCTGCCTAAAGTACACCTCCCTAAGTAAGAACAAACTGAACTCATGGCTTCTTTTTCTATAAACTCTTCAGATTAAATGGGTAGATGAGATGCTATGTCTACAAGAATAATAATTTTCAAAATAGCATGCATTGATTTTGCATAAGATATAGATAGGCAAAATTCCATACTTACCTCTCCTTGGCCAGGCCCAGTTAACTTCACAGGTTTCCAAATTGGTTCATCTTGTTTATGGAGTTTAGGATTTCCATTGTTTAAGGATTCCTTGTTGACACTTAGAATAAAAAATCAGGATTACATTTCAATTCCTGGCAGCAGTCTTAAAGTACATAAAATATACTTCCACAACCAGGTCGAAGAATTCCAGCAAATTCCATGCATATTCAATTCCCAAAAAAATATATTAAAAAATTCTGATTATCACATTGATAGTATTATCAATTATTTATGGTTTTTTTCAGGGTGCAGGATAGGTGGATCTTTCTTGATCCTCCTCCCAGAACCAAACTGGAAATGAAACTAAATTGGGGAACATTCTCCCTGAATTAGCCAACTGAAGACTAGCTAAAGAGGAGAATTTTAAACAAGTAAGGGCAAAAACCACCTTGAGACTGCACCTGTACAACAGCTTTCATGATGTGGTCAGGGTTGAGTATCATAGTCAGTCAGCCCAGGGGAGATCCCACCCACAAAGGAGACAACAACAATCAAGACCCAATTACCAGAGGAGAGCCTAAAGAACCCACAAAAGGAACATTTCTAGAGCATCCAGCTCAGGAGATAAAAGAGACTTCACCGCTGGATACCAAAGGACACTTAAGGCCACCCCACAAAGCCTGGGAGTCATAGCAGCTATATCTAATACATAGAAACAAACACAGAGGGACAGCTAAAGTGGGGAGACAAAGAAACAACCCCAAATGAAAGAAAAAAGGACTCTCCAGAAAAAGAGCTAAATGAAATAGAGGCAAGCAATTTGTCAGACATAGAGTTCAGAACAAGGAATTTAGTGAGAATTACAGGAACTTAATGGGAAGTACAAGGAACTTAGTGGGAATTACTACATCAACATGAAAAAGGACACAGAAACCCTGAAGAAGAACCAGAAAGAAATAAAGAATACCTTATTTGACATCAAAATATAAGGAATTAAAAGTAGGCTGGATGAAGCAGAGGATTGAATCAGTGATATGTAAGGAAAAAGAAAAACAACCAATAAGAACAAAAAGAAAAATAATTTTAAAAAACAAGGATTGTTTAAGGGAACTTTGGGACAATATCAAACATAACAATATCTACATCATAGGGGTACCAGAAGAAGAGTAACCAAGGAATAGAAAACCTGTTTGAAGAAATAATAACAGAAAACTTCCCTAACCTGGTGAAGGAAAAAGTCACACAAGTTCAAGAAGCACAGAGAGTTCCAATCAAGAATAGCACAAAGAGACCCACACCAAGACACATCAAGATTAAAATAGCAAATGTTAAAGACAAAGAGAGAATCTTAAAGGCAGCAAAAGAGAAAGTTACCTACAAGGGAGTTCGCATAAGGACATCAGCTAATTTTCCAACAGAAACATTTCAGGCCAGAAGGGACTGGCATGAAGCACTCAAAGTAATGAAAAGCTAGGACCTGAATCCATGACTACCCTATCCAGCAAGGTCATCATTTGAAATTGAAGGCCAAATAAATAGCTTCCCAGACCAAAAAAAAAACAACAAAAGGTAAAACTAGTTCAATACCACAAACCAGTATTGCAAAAAATGTTAAAGGGATTTGTGGACGTAAGAGGCCACATGCTAACCTGACAGCTCAGGGGAGGCCTGCATGGCAGTCTTGCAGACTCAGAGACCTAAAATAACCACAAAGGATGGTCTGAAATTAAACTTGAACTAAACGCAGTTATGGTGGGTAGTTACATCCTAGTCCAGTGTCTTCACTGACAAGGTCAACCTTTACCTTAACTGAGCCTATCTGTCCTTTTGCATCTATGATAACATACCCTTGAAATGTCTGGGTAACTTGTAACTTCCCTGTTTCTGGACCCCTTGGGGCACAACCTAATGTGCCTGGGCACCAGGACAGATACCATAAATTCCTTCATTGTTATCATGTTAATTGTTCCTGTACCCACCTAAGTACGTGTCTATCATTTTACTTCTTATCCAATCCCAGAGGTTCCCCTCCCCCTTGCTTTCTCCCGCCTCTCTAATCTATTACCAGTGGATTTCATGTAACCCACCTATGTCCCCTCCTTTGATTGCAATGTATAAATAGATGTAAGACCACCATTCTCCAGAGCATTATCTCAAAATATCCTATATAATAAAGAGGTAATATGCAAATTAATCCTCACGCCATCACAAGATGGCTGAGCCCAGAGAGGTGGCAGGGTTCTCATAACACAAGATGGCTGCGCCCACAGCGGAGGCGGGATTCCTGTAACGAGCAATCAGCAGGGACCTGAGGTTGTGTGGCACTGGGCTGGGGGAGGGGACCTGAAGTTGCGCCCCACACCCAGTAGGGCTTGACTGGGGACCTCAGGCCACACCCCCCACCCGGTGACCTGAGGCTGTGCTCCCCACCCGGCGGGGTTTGACAGGGGACCTCAAGCTGCACCCTCCCCGCCAGCGGGGCTTGACAGGGGACCTCAGGCTGTGCCCCCCACCTGGCACCTGGCCAGGGGACGTGAGGCTGCGCCCCCCTGCCTGGTAGGGCTTGACGGGGGTGGGGCCGGCCGGGTCTGGATCTCGCGTGATTTCAAGGTGCACGCAGGTGGGTGGGGACTTGACTCTGGGTCCCTTGGTGCATCCCAGACTCTGACAGGAGGAAGATTTTCATATATATTTTACTAATTTTCTTTCATCTCTGACACTTCTATTATAAAGGGCAAATAGCAATATTAAAATATTTCCTCTAATTAATTCCCTTTTAATGTGCACAAATTTCATGCACCGGGCCACTAGTCCTATATAATAACAGCCTAATATGCAAATCAACTGAACGTCAGAATGATCAGTGGAATGACTGGTCACTATGACGTGCAATGACCGCCAGGGGGCAGACGCTCAACACAGGAGCTGCCCCAAGCCAGCAGACGCCGACTGGCGGCGGTGGCAGGGGGCAGGGCCAGTGAGCAGGCGGCGCCAGGCCAGCCAAAGCAGGTGTGAGTGGGGGCTCCGATCGCCCTGCCAGTCACCCCGCAGATCGGCCCTGATCGCTGGCCAGGCCTAGGGATCCTATCCGTGCATGAATTTCGTGCACCGAGCCCCTAGTATCTTTAGAAAAATCTAATGTGCCTGGGCACGAGGACAGATACCACAAATTCCTTCATTGTTATCATGTTAATTGTTCCTGCACCTGTCTATTATTTTACTTTTAATCCAATCCCAGGGTCTCCCCGCTTTGCTTTCTCCCACCTTTCTAGTCTATCATCAATGGATTTCATGTAACCCATCTTTGTCCCTCCTTTGATTGCAATATCCTATCTAATAAAAGAGTAATATGCAAATTAACCATCACTCCGCTACACCCACAAGCCATGCCCACAAGCCACGCTCACCAGCCAATCAGTGCAAGTATGCAAATTAACCCCAACCAAGATGGCTGCCACCACAGAGAGTAGGAGGGAGGCTTGGGTTTCCCCAGCAATAGAGGAAGCCAAGCTTTCCACACACCCTGGCGGGCCCAGGCCTCCACTCAAGAATACAAAGTTTCAATTATAGAAGATAAATCCCAAGAAAAATGGTGGCAGCCACAGAGCTGGAGAGAGCAGGCTAGGGTTGCCCCCGGCAACCGAAGAAGCCAAGCTTTCAACTTGCCCTGGCTGGCCCAGGCCTCCACTTAAGGCTACAAAGTTTCAATTATAGAAGGTAAACAAATCCAAACAGCAATGGCAGCAGCCACAGAGCAAGCAGGAGGCTTGGCTTCACTCCAGGCTACAAAGTTTCAATTGTAGAAGGTAAATATATCCCAGATACCAGGGCCTCTGCTTGGGTCACCGGGGAGCATGGCTGGCCTACAAACCACCACAGGCTCCTCACCCAGGCCACCCCATGCCCCAAGGGAACCCCTACCCTGATCCGGGACACCCTTCAGGGCAAACCAGACGGCCCCCACCCATGCACCAGACCTCTATCCTATCTAATAAAAGAGTAATATGCAGATTGACCATCACTCCAACACACAAGATCAAGATAGCTGCCCCCATGTGGTCAACGATCCTGCCCCCATGTGGACACAAGATGGCCACCACAAGATGGCCAGCAGGGGAGGGTATTTGGGAGGGACCAGGCCTGCAAGGGAGGGCAGTTGGGGGCAATCAAGAGGAGGGAAGTTGGGGGCAAACAGGCTGGCAGGGGAGCAGTTAGACATCAATTAGGCTGGCAGGGCAGTGGTTAGGGGCAATCAGGAAGGCAGGCAGGTGAGCAGTTGGGAGCCAGCAGTCCTGGATTGTGAGAGGGATGTCCCAGAATGGAGAGGGTGCAGGCTGGTCTGAGGGACAACCCCCCCCTCGTGCACGAATTTCATGCACCAGGCCTCTAGTATAAATACAGATGTAACCTGTCATTCTCTGGAGCATTATCTCAATTCGTTGAGGTTCTGCTTCCTGGCAACTGTTGACAGATTGGCTCAAATAAACTCACAAGAATTCTTTCCAGGCTTGAATTTTATTTTACATTAACAGACTGCTTTAAAAAGAAGACGAAATATAAAGAGAGGTACATGGGTATAAAGGGAAAAAATGGCAATAAATAAGTACCTAGCAATAAGAACCTTAAAATGTAAAGATTACATGCTTCAATTAAAAGACATAGGGTAGTAGAATGGATAAGAAAACATGACCCATATATATACTGTCTACAAGACACCCACCTCAGAACAAAACATATAGACAGGAAGTGAAGGGATGGGAAAAAAATATTCTATGCAAATGGAAATGAAAAAAAAAGTTGGGAGTAGCAAGGTGGGACTAGAGGGATTATACAACATAACAAAGGCCATATATGAAAAACCTACAGCCAATATCATACACAATGGGCAAAAAATAAATAAAAGCATGTCCATTAAAATCAGGAATAAGACAGATATGTCCACTCTCACCACTCTTATTCAACACTAGAGGCCCGGTGCACGAAATTCATGCACTGGGGGTGGGGGGGTGGGGATGCCCCTCAGCCCAGCCTGCACCCTCTCCAATATGGGACCCATCGGGGGATGTCCACAGGGATCGGGCCTAAACCGGCAGTCAGACATCCCTCTCACAATCTGGGACTACTGGCTCCCAACCACTTGCCTACCTGCCTGCCTGATTGCCCCTAACCGCTTCTGCCTGCCAGCCTGATCACCCTTAATCACTCCCCTGCCAGCCTGATCAATGCCTAACTGCTCCCCTGCTGACCCGATTACCCCAACTGCCCTCCCCTGCATGCCTGGTCGTCCCCTAACTGCCCTCCCCTGAAGGCCCGATTGCCCCCAACTGCCCTCCCCTGAAGGCCCAATTGCCCCCAACTGCCCTCCCTTGCAGGCCCAATTGCCCCCAACTGCCCTCCCCTTGCAGGCCTATTTCCCCCCCCCCCCACCTGCTCTCCCCTGCTGGCCTGGTCTTCCCCAAATGCCCTCCCCTGCTGGCCTGGTTGCCCCCAACTGCCCTCCCCTGCAGGCCTGGTCCCCACCAAATGCCCTCCCCTGCAGGCCTGGTCCCCCCCAATTGCCCTCCGCTGCAGGCCTGGTTACCCCCTACTGCCCTCCTCTGCCAGACCGGTCACCCCTAACTGCCCTCCCCTGCTGGCTATCTTGTGGCGGCCATCTTGTGTCCACATGGGGGTGGCCATCTTTGACCAAATGGGGGTGGCCATCTTGTGTGTTGTAGTTATGGTCAATTTGCATATTACCTCTTTATTATATAGGACTAGAGGCCCGATGCACGAAGACTCATGCAACAATGGGCCTTCCTTCCCCTGGTTGCCGGCACCGCCTTCGCTCCAGCCAGCCTGGTCACCTGCCCTCCCCTGCAGGCCTGTTCCCCCCCACCCTCAACTGCCCTCCCCTGCTAGCCTGGTTGCCCCCAACTGCCCTCTCCTGCAGACCCAGTCACCCCCAACTGCCCTCCCCTGCAGGCCCGATTGCCCCCAACTGCCCTCCCTCCCCTGCTGGCCTGGTTGCCCCTAACTGCCCTCTCCTGTCGGCCTGGTAGCCCCCAACTGCCCTCCCCTGCAGGCCTGTTCCCCCCCCCAATTGCTTTCCCCTGCTGGCCTGGTCCCCTCCAAATGGGGCTACCAAGGGGCTACCAGGCCGACAGGGGAGGGCAGTTAGGGGCAACCAGGCCAGCAGGGGAGGGCAGTTGGGGACAACCAGGCCTGCAGGGGAGGGAAGGCACTTGGGGGGACCAGGCCTGCAGGGAAGGGCAGTTGGGGGCAACCAGGCTTGCAGGGGAGGGCAGTTGGGGGTGACTAGGATGGCAGGGGAAGGCAGATGGAGGCGACTGGGCCTACAGGAGAGGGCAGGTGGGGGCAATTGGGCCTGCAGGGGAGGGCAGGCCGGAGCGAAGGCAGTGCCGGAGCCACCTTTCCGCCTTTGCTCCGGCCCGGAGCCACCTTTACTCCTTCCCACACTGCCCAGAAGCCCGGAGTGGCTGGGGCCGTGTGGAACGCCTGCATCCCTCCCCGGCTGCTCGCGCCTGTGTATGCAAATTAACCCGCCATCTTTGTTGGGTTAATTTGCATACTCACTCCTGATTGGCTGGTGGGCATTGCAAAGGTTCGGTCAATTTGCATCTTTCTCTTTTATTAGTGTAGATAGTCATGGAAGTCCTAACCACAGCAATCAGACAAGAAGAAAGAAAAGGCATACAAATTGGAAAGGAGGAAGGAAAACTGTCATTATTCACAGATGACATAATATTGTACAAAGAAAACCTTAACCCTTTGCACTCGCTTGCTTTTTTCTCAATTCCTTTATTCTAATGCTAACCGTGTCGAGTTACACTCGACATCCGAGTGCAAAAGGTTAAAGACTCCACCGAAAAACTACCAGATCTAATAAATGAACTCATCACAGTAGCAGAACACAAAATTAACATCTTGTCCTTTGTCCTATGTAATAATCCCTAAACAATCCTAAATAGATGGCAGTCTTTCCTAGGTAATGGCATTTCAGATATCTTCCTTTCTGACTAATGCATGATCAAGCCTAGCAATCCTAACTTCTCCTAAAAGATTCCCTTTTGGCCATTATAATTTCCCTTGCCACAGTTGTGCCTATTGGTCTTTGATTAGTTCTCCAAAGAGAGCAATAATTATTAGAACCTTTTTTAAAAAATTTCAGAGAGGGAGAGAGATAGAAATACCAATTATGAGAGAGAATCATCAATCACCTGCCTCCTGCAACGCCCCCACTGGGAACTGAGCCCGCAACCCTGGCATGTGCCCTAATGGGAATAGAACTGTAATCTCCTGGTTCATAGGTTTATGCTCAACCACTGAGCAATACCGGCCGGGCTACTAGAACATTTGATAGCACTTGACCACCCTAATTTTTAAACTCATGGCATTTCCTTTAGATTCCACTTCTTTTTGTTCTTCCTCATGAACCAGATGAAGACCATTATGTACTTATCACCACTATGAAACCCAATGCTGATTCCTAATCATGAAACTCAGGTTTTAGTCCCAGCTATTTAATGTGACCTTAAGTCATTTCACCTCTGGAGGCACCAGTGAACTCATCTATAACATATGAGAACTGGACTAGATAAATTTAAAAACACCAACATTTATAATTCTATAAAATGCTAAGGTTTCTAGTATTACTTATAGAATGAGAGACCTGAAATACACATTTTACTTAAGCTTTTACATAAACAATCTAATATATAATCATTTTGAAGATAAGCAGATCTTACTTAGGTAAAGCAAACTAGACCAAGTAGACTAAAGATAGTTTATCTTGAAAAATTTATTTTAAAAAATAATTCACAAAAAAGTAATTCACAAGGATGATTAATGATTAATCAGCAAAAAGATTATGACTCACTTTACTGTGATACTCGCTTTGCTCAGTGGTCTGGAACTGAACCCTCAGTATCTCTGAGGTATGCCTGCAAAATTCTCCAAAAAGTTTCCCATTTATACATAAAAGTAAATAAACATTTCACTTACAGGGAAATACTCATATTTTCCTTTGGTGTGAAGAAAATGGCCCTAGTAGTTCCATCTCTGGGAGGATCATTAGATTTGTGGCTATTAGACTGAGTTGGCCTAAAGTGTTCTCTTTTTGAAATGCCATTATTATTGAATTTACAGGCTACATTCAGTTGGTTGGACATTCTGTCTGTCTTGGATAGTTCATTGACAGTATTAGATTGGCTTGGGCCTCCTTTTCTTTCAAAGTACAGGGTGACAGGTCGATCCTTCAGGGGAAAGTGAGCAGAGGGATTGTCTTTTAGGGCAAGAGCTGCATCTTTTACAGTTACTGATGGATGCCCTACTACATCAGATTCTTTCTTATTTGGGGTATTCGGAATGAGGAGAGAGGACGGCCTCTCTACTCTTTGCTTTGATTGATAGAAAGATGAGACTGGAAAAGACTCCCCAATTCTTTGTTTTTCAATTGTCTTGAAGGTTTTACGCTCCCTCTCCAAAATATCTGTTTGCTGTCGAATCTGTTCCATCATCTCTTTTTCATTTTGCTGCTGCAACTGTTTTTGCCTTTCTTCCTTCTCAGTGTTCAGCTTTTCCAACTTCTTAAGCACAGTATTAGAAGAATCTGTACTCAAAGCAACAACTTGATTTTCTCCTGAGAAGCGATACATTCTAGTTTTCCTGTTAATATCCAAAGTAAGAGCTGGAATTGTTTCTTCACTTTCCATTAGTTTGTTTCTCTGGATACTTGTGTCTGGTTGGGAACTTGTTTTCAGTGGGCCTTGAGGAATATAAAAAAATGTAGGCAGACTACTGGAAACAAAGGACTCTCTCAGTTGTGGCTTACAGGTAAGAGATTCAGAACTGCAAACCAGTCTTTCCGTCACAGTCCCATTATTCAAATGCACTGAATCAGAGGATGCTCCCTTTTGAATCAAAGTATAGTCAGTCTCACTTGAGGCACTGCGGGCACTGGCCTGTGAATCAAGTTTCTGACGGCTAGATATCTTAGGGGATGGAAACTGCAAGTCCGCTTCACCTAACATTACACACCCTAGTTTGCCTTTTTGGCTTTCCTCACAGCTCACAAGTTCCAAACTTTCCGGAGAGCTTTCACTATCAGGTGAACCCTGGAAAGGCTGAAGGCCCTCAGGCATCAGTTCTGTAGACCATCGGCGTTCTTCTGAAGGAGACGCACCACCAAGAGAACGAACTTTTAGCAATTCTAAGCTAAATATAGCTTGTTCTAGTTCTCTCATTCTCCGACTTTCTCTTTTGGCCCGACCTACTTTTTTCTGGTGGAGATCTTCCAAGGACTTGGGTCTCTCTCTTACAATCACATCTTCCTGCAAGTCCACACCACTCTGGCTTCTGGCTCTCTCCTGTTGCTTGTTTGAGGAATCCTTCAAGCAGTCCACTGAACTAATTCGATTACTCTCTATCACAGACTTATATTCCTCTATGGCTTTTACTCTGTTGTCAAAGGAACAATCCTCCCATTCTGAAGGGTCTGAACCCTGAATTTTCAGAGCTCCATGTGGCTCAATATTCATCAACCCAAGTTCTAGTTTTGTTTCTTTAAGCCTTTGTTCTTTTAAAGCTTTAAATCTATATGAAAATAGGAGGGGAAAAAAAGTAGGTTATCACTGGAGAAAAAACATTTACTTAAATACATTTACTGAGAACTTAAGAAAATAATTTTTAATATACCTAAGTATTTTTCAAACTAACTTCAAAGCACATTTCATCGTTCTATTTCGATTAGTGAGATTATATATCATTAAGTGCATTATTCGTAATTAAGCATTCTACTAAAAAAAGTAAATAAAACCAGAAGTAAGCTCTCCTTTAACCACTTGCACTCGCTTGCTTTTTTCTTGATTCCTTTATTCTAATGTTAACCTTGTCGAGTCACACTCGACATCCGAGTGCAAAAGGTTAACAATATCCTTATTCTATATAATAAAGAGCAAATATGCAAATAGTTGTCACACTCTCATGCCATTACACTATAATGGCTCAGACACTCAACACTGGGGAGAGAGGAATGGGGACCAGCCAGGCACAAATGAGTTCGTGAAAGAGGAATGGGGACCAGCCAGGCTGCAGGAGAGGAACAAGCTGCATGCCCCAGCGGCTGGGGCTGTGGCCTGGAAGAGGAATAAGCCGCCTGCCCCACAGTCCCGGGCACCAGCAGCTGGGGCTGCGGCCCAGGAGAGGGACAAGCCGCCTGCCCCGCAGTCCCGGGCACCAGCAGCTGGGGCTGCGGCCCAGGAGAGGGACAAGCCACTTGCCCTGTGGTCCCGGGCGTGAGCAGCTGGGGCTGCGGTCCAAGAGAGGGACAAGCCACCTGCCCCACAGTCCTGGGTGCCAGCAGCTGCACCTGTGCCTGTGGCCTGGGAGAGGGACAAGCTGCCCGTGCCATGGTCTGGGGCACCTGCGGCTGTGGCCCAGGTGAAGCCGCCTGCTCATGGTCCCCTGTGGCTGCAGCTGGCCCAGGCAAAGCCGGCCCGGGTCCTGGGTGCCTGCGACCAGCCAGAGGAGGGAATCCTGGGTCCCGGGTGCGGGGAGAGGCAGAGGCAGTTAGGGGCAATCAGGCCAGCAGGGGAGCAGTTAGGGGCGATCAGGCAGGCAGGCAGAGGTGGTTAGGGGCGATCAGGCAGGCAGGCAGGCGAACAGTTAGAAGCCAGCAGTCCCGGATTGCAAGAGGCAGTCGGACATCCCCCAAGGGGTCCCGGATTGGAGAGGGTGCAGGCCGGGCTGAGGTACCAGTTTTCTAGCTTAAACATAAAATTAAAGTTTCTAAAGGTAAAAACAGTTGAATAATGCCGATTTTTAAAGATTCAACCTAATGTAAAAATTAACTTAGCAGTTATAACCACAGACCATGTAGGTTTTCAGTCCACTTTAATTCAATAAACACTTATTTAGCTTCTATTATAGACCACACAATGTAGATTAAAATTGCTAGGAGTATCACAGTTTAGTGGAGAAGACAAATTGCACAAAACCAATTCTAATACAAGTTAGGCAAGTGTTAGAGCAAAAGTATAAATAATGTACTTGAACAGAGAGACGAATTATTATTAACAACAAAGATTACCTTTGTCTTGCTCTGAATCCTCTACATATTGACTGCAAAAGGATAATTTTGTTCCTTTGTTCTTGATACTTCTTACTTTCCCTGTAGCCTTTCCATCTTGCCTGTATACAAACAGCAGCCATGTGCCTCCACCTATAGCACTCCCTCCATCTCTGCTGGATGATGATGGTTGCAGTCCGGAGCTCCAAATACCGCTGCCTCTCTAAGTGAGCACGCCAGGAAGCTTGGAGAAGGGTAGCTGCACTAACCATAACTAGAGCATCCTTTTGCACAGCTGCGTCTCTGACTTGCTTTTGGTTTAAGTAATTCCGCCAGAATCGCTGTGGGGAAGACAAAATAATAGAAACTGCTGTCGTATCTTATACCACATTTTCACAGAAAAAGGAAAAAAGAATAAATTTCTTATGTCATAATTAGAGGGTAAGTGGCTAAACGGCTAAATTGTGGGTGATTAAAAAAAGTTTTCTTCTCTAGATATGCTTAGTTAAAGCAAATATTTTAGATAACATAACCTCAATAAAGTTAATTATAGAACTTAACTTAAAATTTTGATGCTTTCATGTCCTACAAATTAACTTTAACAAGTTATAAATTATTCTCATACTACAATTTGCCTATATTAATTGGGTTTAAGGTCAACATGTACACATTTCAAAAATTAAGATAAAAAGATTTTCTTGTACAAACAGAATAGGTCCTGTGAAAGAGCTATTGTATAAATCGATGAGAAAGAAAGTAAAACAGGTAAATGTGAAATAAGGTACCTATAAACCAAGATGAGTACCTAACAACAATGTATCTATAACACACAACTGTCACTCAGAAAACTATTAAATATAACTATGTAACAAAAATTAAGGCACATAATTCCTTTGCCCCAATCATACCTCACAAACCATTATAAATTCAATTTAATTTAAATTCAACTCCATCGATATTTATTAATAGTCTTTATTATATGCCAAGTAATCTTTTCAGTGTTATCAACATTTCAAAAATGTGTAGAACACATTCTCATCTCTGAACAAGTTTATATTCTTATTTATATGTTTCATAGTAAAATAATTCTTTACTAAAACAAATGCCAAATAAGATAGTCAATCTCATGCAAGGAATCCTTTGTCTCCCACCTGAATGATAACTGATGCCTGTCTCAGATGGAGAAAATGCAGCCTGCACAGCAAGACCCTAAACCATCGTTGTAACAATATTATTCTGTGGAGCACCTCTTGGTGAAGCATATCTTGTAGGTGCTGTCGTTCCTGTTCCTTTAGGAACACCTACCAGAAAGAAGAAAGATGAGAAATACAGTTTAAGAAGAAATGAGAAATTTATTTCATGAATCATCCCTTCTGTGATAAGCATTTTTAGAGAAGAACAAATACAGTGGCAGATTTATAAAAGCAGTACTGATAAATATTTTTACAATTTATCCAAAGTAGTCATTCTCAAAATGGAAAGAAGACATTAGGATACAGAAGGGGAAATGGGAAGGTGCACATGTGTACAAAAATCCCAGTGCAAGGTATTATGATACACTAGAGGCCTGGTGCACGGATTCTTGCACATTGAAAGGAAATTAATTAGAAGGTGGCCAGTGGGGCAGGACTAGGCGAGAGGGGCCGGACATGCCCTGAAGCCAACTTCCCATGGTCCTTCCCTGGCTGGCCACACCTGGGGCAGCACCGGGTCTTGCAGGGCATCTGCCAAGTGAGCGGGGTCCCTCCAGCAGGTGGGGTCCCTCGGCCTGGCCTGTGGGGGTTGGGCTGAAACCAGCAGCACGACATCTCCCGAGGGGTTCCAGAGCGCGAGAAGGCACTCTGCAAAGTTGCTGTCGCTCAGCAGCTCCCACATTGAGCATCTGCCCCCTGCTGGTCAGTGCACATCATACCGACGGGCCGGTCAGCTGGTCACTTAGCCTTTTACATATATATAGATTATTCCCTTGGAAAATTCACCACCATCATGAGCCAATGTACTGCTGGTAGTATATCATATTTCTATTGATTTTTTTTTTAAGAGAGAGGAAGGGAAAAAGAGAGAAACATTGATGTGAGAGAGAAACATCAATTGGTTGTCTCCCACACATCCCCCAACTGGGGATCAAACCTGCAACCTGGGTATGTGACCTGACCAGGAATCAAACCCACCACCTTTCTGTGTACAGGATAATGCTCCACACAACTGAGCCACACAAGCCAGGGTGTCATATTTTTCAAAGACGTTGGAGTAGGGGGAAACAAGTTGAGAACCACAAATCTCCAAGTTTGATCATAAAATGAATAAACCAATAATAAGTCTTTTAGAAACCCAGTATGCACCAAAGGCTTCTTGCTGATCAAAGCTATTAATCAGTTTATTTTTTTACTCCTTCATTCCATTAAAAAAATCTAGGGGGATTCAAAGATAACTTAGACATGGTCCCTTAGAAAATAGGATTTGCACTCACCTTAAAGAGCAGGTAGATATTAAAAATTGTACACACCTAAGGTATACGTTTTGATGTATGTATACACTGTGAAATGATTACCACAATCAAAATAATTAACATATCCATCACCTCCCATTTTTGTCAAAAATAAAAACATATTTTTAAAAAGAGCACCAGTCCTGGCCAGAGGCTCAGTCAGTCAGTTGGAGGATTCAATTCCCAGTCAGGGTACAAACCTAGATTGTGGGTTCAATCTCTGATCGGGGCACCCAGGAGGCAACTGATCAATGTTTCTCTCTCACGTTGATATTTCTCTCTCTCTAAAATCAATAAAAACATATCCTTGGGTGAAGATTAAAACATAAAATAAGTTGCCTTTAAAAAGAGCACATAGATATTAGATACCAAAATGGAAAAGAGTAAACTAATGAGGGCAAGAGATAGAGGACCCCACCTGAGGAAAACAAGAAGTTGGAAATAATGATAAAGGCACGTACAGGGACAATGAAATACTAATCTTAAAATGAAGGAATTAAATAGTGTAAGATCACAATATGAAGGTTCTTAAAAAGGAGAAAGATGTTTGAATCTAATGAGAAGGTTATCAGGAGATTACTACTGAGCAGGAAGTCAACATAAAGAAGGAAATATATTAGGATGACTTTGACAAAATGGGTAGATTCCAACAGAACAGCAGACAGACGAACTAGGAGAGGGCTCTGTTCGCTTTCAGAGAAGTACATGTGAAAGGTAAAGAGACAGACCTATCATGGAAGCAGTAGCATGGGGGAAGGGAGATGTGAGAGCCACTTGTTGAAAAAGAAACCATTTTGTAAAAGGGTTACAGTAAAGAGTAAGCCAAACATGATGTGGTTTCTAGCCGAAGGCTCTAGAAGGAGGATGGCAGAAAGGAGTAGTTGACAAATTAAGGACAGTAGGGACATCAGGATAAGGTGACTCTGGGCAAGCAGAGTTGGAGATTACAGTAGAGCGCTAGGGGAGATGATTTTTAGGCAGTTAAAATTTTAGGTATAACTAGAGAATTGGCCAGAAGCTCATAAATTGACTATATTATTAAGTAAAAAAAAATCGTGGCCTACTCAAATTCCTTATGACATCTGGAAAACTATGTTTTTCTTTGTTTTCTTGTTTTTTTTTGTTAATCCTCACCTGGGGATATTTTTCTATATATTTTTAGAGAGAGTGGAGGGGAGGGAGAGAGTGACAGAGAGAGAAACATCAATGTAAGAGAGACACATCGATTGGCTGCCAATCACACCACGACTAGGGATCAAGTCTGCAACGTAGGTATGTGCCCTTGAATGGAATCGAACCCGGGACCCTTCAATCCACAGGCTGATGCTCTAGCCACTGAGCAAAACTGGCTAGGGCTGGAAAATTATGTTTTTTTACAAAACATTATCATAGGCAAAGATTGTCATTATTATTTAAACACAAAAATACTCAATTTTGACAATATATATTTACCATAGATTTTCCAACTTGATAATTATTTGGATTAATATTTATTTTCCTGAAGAAATCCTGAATGTAAAATTTAGATGGAGTAATATTTCGAGGAAGAAGTACATGGAAGTGGCTCACAAAATCCTGAAAAAATGAAAAGAAAATGTTATAAAGCCACAAAAGAATGTCATGAAAATGTTATAAAGCTACAAGATCCTAAATTTTAGCTAACTATCCTTTTATTGATCCATTTCTCATTCTTTTAAATATTGTGAAACCAAGGAAGTACTTGTTAACTTAAAGTATTACCAAAGGTTAACAACTTATAAAATGGAAGGAGGTGTAGTGAGTTCGACATAGTATTTTGTTATCAAAGGGAAGCAGGAGAAGAAAAGAAGAGCAGAATCTAATCATTCCTTTTGAGAAAGCTGTACTAAAAAAAAAAGAAAAGAAAAAGTTATTTAACAATAATCAGAAACTTTTAGCAAAATTTAGAAAAATAAGCAAAGTGACAGTTATTACAGGATGAAGCTTTCCCTCCAAGTAACAATAAAGACTTGCTCAGTTGCTGAAAGCTTCAATATACTTTTTTATACCCAGAGCAGCAGTAACTGATGAGAATAAGCATGAGTCTTGCTGGCAGCTTCCTATAAAAGAAAATCCTGCTGAGAAAGCTTTAGCAAAAACCAAATGGAATCTTTTTTTTTTTTTAACTAAAATAATTCTGATTGAATTATTTTAGTGTGAAGAGTTATAATACATGTGAAGAATTGCTATGCTGTGAGTAAATTTAGTATTTACTCATAAGAGTCTGAAGAACTGCTATGCTATGAGTAAATATAGTATGAAGCAATCAGTGTTATGAGTAAATTTAATATTAGGAAACATTCAGATCAAATGAGAATAGTCAAGTACTGGATTCTCTTAAAACACAAGTTTAATAAGACTGGTGCCATTCAATGGAAGTGAGTACTCACTACCTGTTTAATTCTGTGTACAAAAGATGGAATGGAAAGGAAGAATTAAGAGAAATAAGCCCCAAATAAAAAAAAGCAAGACAGGAATAATTTACTTGATATGCACATATACTTAAAGATCACTGTAAAAGTATAACCTGGAAAGAGTATTTGCAGCTGTATCCTGATTGGCGAATTCGAACTGTCTCCAGCATCCCAGTATACCGAAGCTGCCTAAGTACCAAGGCATCACTGAACCTTAATGGCAGCTAAAACAAAGCAATAGAAAAAAAAATTGACCTAGAAGAATAGATCTCCAAATTAATGTTCATCTTACAAATATGATTAAATTTTTAATATCTAGGAACTGACTTGAAGCTTGTCTGGTTAAGATATAGTGAAGTGACAGGACAATCTTACTTCCCCAATTGGTAGCTTCAAAAAAGTTCTGACTGCCAGACCCTAGGGAATATGAGAAACCAGGTTTCCAGACTTCTCTAGCTATAGTTACCCACAGAGAAGGCCACATAGGAGTCAATATAAAATACATAACAAAACTAACCTACTTACATATGGTCAAGAGTGTCTGTATTTTTGTTTTTAATTACGATTTTATCTATAATCTCATTCAGAAACTACCTGCCCTACTTTACCAGTTGCCTTGGTTAATTGAGAGCTGACAGATTCTTCTTCTAATGAGTAGTACAAGGTTAAGAGTAGTTTATTTCCTTAAATACTTTTGCTGATAATACTGGTATGACACATTGAAAAACAAAAAATTCCTCTAGTCCCTGACAATTGATTTCATTGTAAAGGCATTGATAGGGAAGAAGCTAATAGTCACAATGCCCTTAAACTCCTAGGTATCTCTGTAGACACATTTTCAGACATTCAAAACAATATGCATTTGGAGCTTCTGATATTTCTCCCTATTCATTCTAAATACTATTTTCAATGATTCCCTAAAGCAATCCCAAACATTTTCCTTCAGACAGATGGGGCATACCAGTTGTCAAGGAAAAAAAGTCAATGGGCAACTTATGTTAAATAGTAATAATAATAGTTGACACTTATTTAGTACTTATTCTATACCCTGAAATACTTCATTAATTGAATTCTTTGTATAGCAAGGTCTCATTTAATAACAGGGACTCAAACTTCTATTTAACTATAAATAAAATGGTTTCTTTCTTAGTCACTATAAAAGAATAGCGATATTTACTAACCACTTAGTATGAACTGGGAACACTCTTAAGTATATTACCAGTATTAACTCACATATACTCACAAAACACTACGAGGTCCTATAAATACAATATATTCTTACATGCATGAAAATATTTAAACCACAGAAAGATTAACTTGTCTAAGGTTACAAAGCTTGAAAATAACCAAGTTAGAGACTGCTTCCTAAGAATTAAGAAAGCTGAACATAATTCCTACACAGTTTAGCTATTTAGGCTGGGAGCTACTTTTTCCTATGATGAACATAAAGAAAGATGATAAATGTTTACACTTTTTAGATATATTCTGCAAAGCCCTAATTAGGGGATCTGTCATAGAAAACAGAAAGGAATCAAAAACACCCATATCTTCCCTATTTTACAAAGATAAGAATCTCTAAACATGAAAAATGCCTAGCAAGTTCTTTAAGAGTGACAATGTATATCCAAACAAGAGGGATTAATCTCTGGGTAATAAAAATTGCATAAAACTCTTTCTCATTATGGAATTTCAATAGATATTTGCTTCTCAAAATTCATGTAGCTATTAAACCAGTACCATATAAACACCTTACAGGCAAGTAGGTATAAAAACAAGAAAAATATCCACAGAAACTATAGAACACTGTTTTCCTTAAAAAATATTATAGATAGCTCTTTCTATCCACTTGCTCTCCTTAGAAAGAATTTAAAGCTTGGTTTGAAGTAAGCTGAGCGAGAAGTTCTCATGTATAGGACATTTTTACCTTTTCTGCATTAGAGCGAATGCATTTTACAAAATATGGTTCTGCTTGACCAAGTGTCTCCATCAGCTTGTTTAATGAGGCCTGCGATACAAAGCAATAATATAATGAGAATTTTCTTCCATTCCACATTGGCAACAATATATAAATATAAACAATGATGTTGTTAAAATATGCAAAAATGAGTGGTATACAAAAAACAGGTTATTTCTGAAAACCCAAATGACCATTGCAGCATGGCTTTAGAGCCACATGAAGCATATCCCATTCAGGTTATCTTGCAATTATTTCGACCTTTCAGTATCGATCTGAAAGAAACAGATTCCTCCTTGTTAAAAGTAACATAGAAACTAACCTGAAACTGAGCACTGATGCTGAGAGGTTTCTTCTTCTTGTGCAAATGAAGAAGGGACTTGGTAATGCGATCCTGCAGAGTCAGTCTTGTCAGGTGCTTTAAAGAATTTACCTCTAGCAAGTGCTAAAAAGAAGGGGGGAGGGGGAATAAAATTCTTCACATAAATTAATCTAAGAATAGGAAACACAAAATTGTAAGCCAGTTTTCATCATTTCCTATGTATAATGACTATGGTGAATATGGGAGATTGATATTCAACATCCATCTTACCTTCCTCCTGCTTTCCTGAAGAAGTTTTCCAGCTAACAAGAAAACTACTTTTCCCAAATTCTCTTGCATCTCAGGTTCTGGAAGTGATTTAAGTTCATCAACTGAATTCCCACACATGAAACTGGTAAGGTATAATGAGGCAGAGGCTTTGGCTAGTAGCTTCTGTTTCTGCTGGCAAGCGTGTTGCTTCAGTTTTCTGTCCAGGTACTACTTTTTTGAGTGCTGAGAGGCAGAGTGTATTGTCACTGCAACTCTAATAAAGGCACTTGAGCCCTGGAGCCAATAGTTTTAGCAGCTTCTCCAGCAGCTACAACTTCCTGATTGCAGGTCAGGTCAGTTCTGCACTGTTATTTTATTTTATTTTATTTTATTTTTTTTTAAATATATTTTATTGATTTTTTACAGAGAGGAAGGGAGAGGGACAGAGAGCTAGAAACATCGATAAGAGAGAAACATCGACCAGCTGCCTCCTGCACACCCCCTACCGGGGATGTGCCCGCAACCAATGTACATGCCCTTGACCGGAATCGAACCTGGGACCCTTCAGTCCGCAGGCTGACGCTCTATCCACTGAGCCAAACCGGTTTTGGCTGCACTGTTATTTTAATACTCTGAAACTAAGACTTTTAATGCTTTTCTAAGTGCCTCTCTGAATTAAGTCCCTTTCTACATAAAGATATCTACAATAATTACTGTTATCTGCAACTGAATCCTAACTCACAAATTAAATTCAATCCCAGGACTATATCAGATATGCCATGAACACAGAAAAGGGAAGTCCCTATTGTGAGAATAAACAAGTCATCTTTTCTGTCAAAGAACAGTTTAAACAGCTGCCATTTTGGACTGCGTGACTTGGCAGCCGCCATGTTGGCCGCATGGCTTGCAGCTCCCTGGGGGCCGCCATCTTGAAACCACAAAGGCCAGCCCCTCCCTTTGGATTAGCCAATCGCAGAAGACTATGCGCCTGAGCTCCAATCAAGAGCAGAGGACAGGTCACGTGCGTCAGGGATTATAAACCCAAGCAGCCCACCTGCTTGGTGTGCACGTGCTTCCAGACCATGTGTGTGCACCCTTCTACATAGAAGTAAATATGTTTGCCTTGCTGCCTGGCTCCCGACTGTTTTGTATCCTACCAGAACCCCTGACCTTGGGGGCTCGCCTTATTTCTAACACTATCAACAGTCATCCTGATGTACTAATTATTAATATTAAGATTGAAGTTACACATAAGCAATTAAAGAATGTAAAATAAAATATTAATAAAGTATGTGGGAGCTTTTTTAGCACATCAAAAAATACAGGGTGTATCAAAAAAATGTATACACACTTTGAATAATTATTAATTCCAATGGGTTAAATCTGAAAAGAAATATCAATTGAGCTATCAGCTGTTAAAGTGTGTATATATATATTTTTTGGGGGGGGAACACCTTGTATATGTCAGTGACTTTGTTAATGAAAAGAATATATCTATACAGATGTGCAACTAATAATGTTACTGAAAAGGAAGTAAAAGTTTTATTGTATGTAAAGCACAATATTAAGTTAAAAAGGCATGACAACTTTAAGTCTAAAAAATATTAATTTTCCCCTGGCTGGTGTGACTCAGCTGGTTGGACGTCGTCCCATGCACCAAAAGATTGCTGGTTCAATTCCCAGTCAGGACACAGGCCGGGTTGCAGGCTCGATCCCCAGCAGGGGATTTGCAGGAGGCAGTGGATCATCATCGATGTTCCGCTCTCACATCAATGTTTCTCTTTCTCCCTCTCCCTCTCCCTCTCACTTCCTCTCTTTCTAAAAAATCAGTAACAGTATGGAAAATTTTTTTAAATATTAGTTTTGACAATATAAGCATTAAAAAATAAAAACTTTCAAGCAATAAATACAATACATATTTAAACAAGTGCAACTAAGAAAAATGTTTCCAACAATGATAATGACTCATTACCTGTATATAAGAACTGTAAGAAACCCTGTAAAAATTCACAAAGTATAAATGACAACACAATGACAATCATTCAATTTCATTTGTAAGCAAAGAAATAATTTCTTTTAAAGATATTTTCTGCATATCAGATTGGAAAACATAATAAAGACTTATAAAACCTAACATTAATGAGGATGTGGGGAAATAGGTTTATATATGCACTGTTCTTAGGAATGCAAATCAGTATAACCTTCCTGATAAGCAATGTCATTCTCAGGTATTTATTTAAGGAGAATGTCAGATAAGATCTGAATGCTATCTCTGACAACGTACTTCAAAAAATAATAAAAAATTATGAACAGAGATATGCATTTATATGGAACTCTTTTCGTAAAGTATGCTTCATCCACACAACTGAGTACTACCGTAGCTCATAAAACAGAGGGAAAGGGGGGAAAGGGAGGAAGAAAAGGGTAAAATGGTGATGGAAGGAAACTTTACTTGGGATGGTGAGCACACAATACAGTACACAGATGATGTATTATGTATTGTACACCTGAAACCTATATGAATTTATTAGCCAATGTCATCCCAATAAATTCAATATTTTTTAAGGCCTGTATTTCCTGACATGAGAAATATTTGCAAATACTACTGACAGAAAATACCATGTAAAATAATAACATATATGTATGATGGTGTGTGTATGTGGAATTTTGGAGGGTTTTTATTTCTATTAGCATTTTTTAATTCTCAGAAGAAAATTCATTGAATGTCAAGAAAAAAATAATTTTACATACTGGTCAAAACTAATTAGAATAATTTTAGAGTTTATCCATAAGTAATAACAAATTAGCACTGAAGCCTGAAATGATTTTTATCTCAAACATTTAAGATACTTCTGAGAAAAAGACCTTGGAAATAATGGTTTCATTTTGTAAACCATATCTAAAATGGTAGTAAAATTAATTAATAAACATTTGTCACTATGTGAAAACATCATATGGACAGTGGAAAATATAAAATAACTATTTTTTAAAACATTCTTGCCTTTAAGGAGTTTAACTGGAAAAGTATTTTAAAAAACAAATAAATACCACATGTATTATTACATAATAATACACGTCTTTCTAATTTTTCATTTGCTTGGAATACTCTACAGCCAGATCTTCACATGGCTTGATTTTTCTTGGCATTCAACTAACTTAAATGCCCAAAACATTCTCATGAAGTTCTTGCTTAACTACCCAAAAAAATCAACATGTCATTTCATTTTCCTCTTTGCACATAATATCATCTAATTATCTTTTCATATATCTATTTACATTTTCTTCTAGAAGATAAACTAAAGGAAAGCAAAGACTCTGACTAGACTGCTCATCCCTGTACCCCTAATGCCTGTGTTCTGGTGCAGAGTAGGTATTCAATAAGTATTAGTTTTGATGAATGAATGGATGGATTGTTAGTAACTAATGATTTTTGAGCATTATTCCTTAGCAAGTGGAGGCCAGACTTCTGCCCAAAAAATCACCATGCTCAGATCAATCAACAAATATTCAGATTACTACAGATCAGGCTTTGTTCTAAGTGTTTGGAATATAGTACATTTAAGTACAGGGAAACAGGCTACAAGGGCATTATAAAATAAATGATAACTTGAGGATTATTAAGATTAATAAAGAAGATAAAATAGGGCAAGTGAAAAATGGGGAGACAAGGCAAACAGAACAAGGTGGAAGGCAAGAGACTAAGGGGACGAGAGAGAGATTAATCCAGTCAAGTGACAGCTGCAATAGCCCAGCATGATGTGACAGAAACCACAAACTAGAATGTGGAACAGAGATCTAGTGGAAAAAATATATAGAGTTAATTTCTTTCTTAGATCTTCCATTCATTATCTACTTTATTCATTTCGTAACTCCATTTTCATTGTTTGATTTACTCAGCTTAAATAATCAGTTCTTTTTTAAAAAAACAACTATTATTTACTGCTTGCTGTGCAAGGTGTTGTAGAAACAAACATAAAAAAGATATTGCTTAGACATTATTTACAATAGCCAAGATATGAAAGCAATCCAAATGCCCATCAACAGACATATGGATAAGGAAGAATTGGTACATACGTATATACAATGGAATATTACTCAGCCATAAAAAAGAATTAAATCTTGTCATTTGTGACAACTTGGATATATCTAGAGGGTATTATGCTAAGTGAAATAAGTCAGACAGAGAAAGACAAATATAATATGATTTCACTTATATGTAGAATCTAAGAAAACCAAAACAAAATAACACAATAAACGAAACAGAAACAAACTCTAGAACATTCTGATGGTTGCCAAAAGGTGGGTGGGGGAATAGATGAAAAAAATAAGGGATTAAGATATATAAATTACCAGTTATAATTACAGTCACAGGGATGTAAAGTATAGAATAGGGAATAGCATCAGTAATATTGTAATACTATGAATGATACCAGACGGGTATTAGACTTATCAGGATAATCACTTCGTAAGGTATATAAATGTCTAATCACTGTGTTGTATAGCTGAAACTAATGTAATACTGTAAGTCAACTGTAATTGAAATTAAATTTTTAATTTAAAAAAAGAAGAAGATAATGCTTAGGTTAAGGAAGACTAAGACTAACTTCATGTCTTGAGCCTGAGTGACTAAAAATTTAGTAAGGAAATGGACATACTAAAATCACTCTGGGCATCAAGAAAGAAAGATGAGCAGGAATGTACAACAAAGCAGAAATGTACAACAGGGCAACTGACAGTAAAAAATTGGAAATTAAAAGTGAGGTCATGTTAGAAAAAGTAGATTTAACAGAAGTGACAGTTTCAAGGTATGAGCAGAAATAAATTCTAAGAGGGAAAAGGGAAAGTACTATCTGTAATAATCATTGAGAACAAGAGCTATAGTGAATCTGATGAGGAGGCAGAACTAACAGCCACCTCCTGGGGGCCACAATAACTCACCAAGTAGACTCCAATAATCTGTGCAAGCACCCCCTTCATCATGGAGAACCTAATCTGCTATAGCTTCCAAAGGGCCAAGGGCATGGAGTTCCTTGCTTCCAGAAAATGCATTCATCAGGACTTGGCTGCTCAGAACATTCTTCTAGCTAATGATGACATTGTGAAGACCTGTGACTTTGGTTTGGCCAGAGATATCTACAAAGACCCTGACTATATCTGGAATAGAGATGCAAGACTCTCACTTAAGTGGATGGTGCCTAAAGCCTTTTTTTACAAGGTTTATACTACCCAGAGTGATGTGCGGTTGTTTGACATCTTGATGTGGGAAATATTCTCTCTGGACTGTAGTCATACCCTCTGACTTAACTTGTGTCCACTGGCGGAACAACATCCCAGCCAAGACCCTAGCGCTAGCCAGGTCTGGGCCCACCACCTGAGGCTAGAGGCATGCAAAGCTGCACAAGAGGCTTGAATCTGAAAGCAGCTCAGCCTCCCCAGCTGAGCATCCAGGAGCCTGAGAGATGGGGGCCTGAGCTGGGCTGCAGGTGCCTGTTCCCTGATCTCTCTTCCTGCCCACCCAATCAGGAAGCCTTAAAGGAAGTTAGTCAAGTAAGAAGCTTGTCCAATTGGAAGAGGATCAGAAAACAGAGCTATTGTTGAGGTTTAATTTGAAACCATTCATTCATTTAATCATATCTTAGTAATACCCACCTCACAGGGTGTTGTGAGAATTAAAGATGAAAAAGGAGACAAAAAAAGAAAGTACTATCAAAAGATAACTGAGTGGAAATAAATTCTAAGAGAGAAAAGGGAAAGTACAATAAAAAGAGAACTATACAAATGAACAAGAGACAAATGAAAAAATGCTCAAAGTCACTAACATCAGAGAAATACAAATTAAAACCACAGTGGGATACCACCTCACACCTATCAGAATGGCTATCATCAAAAATCAACAAACAGCCGAAACCGGTTTGGCTCAGTGGATAGAGCGTCGGACTGCGGACTCAGGGGTCCCGGGTTCGATTCCGGTCAAGGGCATGTACCTTGGTTGCGGGCACATCCCCAGTGGGGGGCGTGCAGGAGGCAGCTGATCGGTGTTTCTCTCTCATCGATGTTTCTGACTCTCTGTCCCTCTCTCTTCCTCTCTGTAAAAAATCAATAAAATATATTAAAAAAAAAAAATTCAACAAACAAGTGCTGGCGAGGATGTGGAGAAAAGGGAACACTAGTTCACTGCTGGTGGGAATGCAGATTGGTGCAGCCACTGTGGAAAACAGTATGGAGTTTCTGCAAACAATTAAAAATGAAACTTCTGTGGGACATTTACACTATGGAATACTATGCAGCTATAAAAAAGAGGGAGCTCTTGCCCTTTGGGGCAGCATGGATGGACCTAGAAAATATTATGCTAAGTGAAATAAGCCAAACTGAGAAAGACAAATATCACATGATCTCACTTATTTGTGGAATCTAATAAACAAAATGAATTGACCAACAAAATAAGACCCAAAGCAGGGACTAATGCAGGCCAGGCCGAGGGACCCCACCGGTGCATGATCGGGGCCGGGGAGGGACACGGGAGGTTGGCAGCCAGGGAGGGACTGCAGGAGGGCTCCAGGGCGTGTCCAACCCATCTCACTCAGTCCCGATCGGCCGGATCCCAGTAGCAAGCTAACCTACTGGTCAGAGCGTCTGCCCCCCTGGTGGTCAGTGCATGTCATAGCAACTGGTCGACTGTCTGCCCCCTGGTGGTCAGTGCATATCATAGCGAGTGGTTGAGTGGCGTTAGCATATCATTAGCATATTACTCTTTGATTGGTTGAACAAATGACCGGATGACTGGACACTTAGCATATTAGGCTTTTATTATATAGACTAGAGGCCCAGTGCATGAAATTCATGCAAGGTTGCGGGGGGGGGGGGGGCAGTGGTTCCTCAGCCCGGCCTGCACCCTCTCCAATCTGTTACCCCTTGGGGGATGTCCGACTTGCCATCCGGGACTGCTGGCTCCTAACCACTCACCTGACTGCTTGCCTGATCGCCGCTAACCTCTCTGCCTGCTTGCCTGATCACCCCTAACCCCTCTGCCTGCCTGCCTGATCGCCCCTAACTGCCTCTGCCTGCCTGTCAGCCTGATTGCCCCTAACTGCCCCCTGCCAGCTTGATTGCTCCTACCTTTCCCCCCTGCCGGCCTGATCACCCCTACCTTGGCCCCTGCCAGCCTGATTGCCCCTACCTTGCCCCCTTGCCAGCCTGAACGCCCCTACCTTGCCCCCGGCCAGCCTGATCACCCCTAACCTCTGCTTCGGCCCCCAGCCTAAGCCGCAGTCTGGCCTCCCTGTGCCGGAGGTGACCTGGCAGATCAGGGGAAGGCGCTGCCCGCATCACCCCTCTGCTGCTGCCACTGGCGGCCACTATGGCTGCCTGAGCTTCGGGCCTCACAGCTGAGTGCGGCTCCCTGAGCCTCCGGCCGGCTCTGGGCAGCAGTAGCTGCCATTCGCGGCTTGCCTGAGTCTCAGGCAGCCACTGCGGCTTTGTCCGGAAGGATATCCGGATGTTCATCTGGAAGAAATCCACCCTAATTAGCATATTATCCTTTTATTAGTATAGATATGCATAGCCCATGGATACGGCCAATAGGGTAATGGAGACCTGGTGGGGAGGGTTTGGGGAGGAAGAAATGGGAGATATTTGTAATACTATCAACAATAAAAAATATATTTAAAAAAAGAGAACTATATTAACAGAGGGCTAAGGGCTTTTGAAAGCTACATTTTAAAAATATTTGCTGATGTTTAATTGTTTGGGATTGTAGTAAAAATAAAGCATTCTAAAGCCTACCAATCTCAATAAAATAAAAGGTGCCTTGAATACAAGTGACTGAATCTTATTTCCACTAGCTATAAAAGTTGTACAGATGCATGCAAAAATGCTTCATATAGCAAGATAGGAAAGAGGCTACAGATTTCACCAAGGCCCAAATCCTGCCCACTATTTTTTATATGGTTTATATGGTTGAAAAAATTAAAATAATATTTAAGGGCATGTGAAAATTATGTGAAATTGAAACTTCAGTGTCCATAAATAAAGTTTTATTGGCATACAGTCACACTCATTCAATTATGTATTGTCTATAGCTGCATTTGTGCTACAATAGCAGAGCTATGTAGTTAGAACAGAGACCATAGTTCTGTAAGCCTATATGGACCTTTACAGAAAAACTTAACTAACTAATGCTAATGATAATAAGAATCAGGCAAGGTCTAATTAGAAATTATTTAAAAATCAAGTAAAATTCAGAATTTGATATTAACCTGGCTCAAGAATAAATAAAAAGATCTCATGTAAAGAGGCAATTACTCAATAAAAATTTGCATTTTATTCAGAGGTTTTTCAAATACTAGGAAAAAAGATATAGCACAAATAAATACCTACCTGAATAATCAATCTTGGCCATTTTATAACATCTAATCTTACTTCTAACATGGATTTAACTGAATGCACACAGTCCCTATTTTGGGTATAAATAAGGTATCTCTTGTGTTTGATTTCTAAAGATTGTTTGCACAAGTAATAAAATTATAATTACAAAATAGGACACCAAAGGGAAGAAGATTTTTCATAATACCCACCTTCGGAAGGCCAGGCTTGAACTTGAAGTTTCTGTTTCTCCTAAAGAGATAAATCATACACAGAAAAAAAAACTATTGTAAAGATGAATGATTTCAAGGTCTCTATTGAAACAACAGGTTATATACCCATTTCCAAGACACAGATCATTTATATGAAAATGCTGTCTGATTCTACTAAGCAGGCACCTTTAGGAAGGAAGGATAGGAAAAAGAGAACAAGGAAAGAGATGCTTGCTCTCTAATATAGGTATAAACAGACTTATGCCTGATGATCAATAACAATGTTGTATATTTAAAGCTAAACTTTCATTTTCTTTTGGATGTTAATAGGTCTCTAGTTTCTTATGACTACAGAAGTTTTGTTTCTGTCACTTTAAAGTTTAAATAGATGCTTATATTTTAATGAATTTTTTAAATGTACTTTTCACTAAAACTTAAATTAAAAATTCTCTTCTTTTTTTTCTTATTCATAACTCAAAAACATACTTACATCAAGACCATTATTTTTTATTATGGCCACAGAAAGAAAGATAATAAAAGCTAATACTGATTAACGTGGGTTGGGGAGTCAGAAAGACCTGGGCTTGAATCTAAGCTCTTTCACCTACTAAGGTATGATATTAACCTCTCTAAGTCTTGGTTTCATTACATGACAATGTAAAATACCACCAACCTCTTAGAGTTATTGTGAGAATTAAATTAGTTAATTCATAATTCTGGATTATAGCAAGATTTACATAAATTGAAATATGACACTGTTAAACAATAACTTAGGGATTAAGGAATCCAATTTAGTCACACCTCCAGCTAGTGGTCCAAAACTATGCTTTGGAAGTATCTGGAATATGTTGATACAGGTAGCTAACAACTTTTAACTGGTCTACCATGCATGGGGTATCTATGTCCTCAAATCAATTCTAGAACCAGGTAATGAGGAATGGCAGGCTTGGATAAGTGTTACATATCTATCACTCTATGTGGTACCATTCACTTTTTCTTAGAGAATTTTCCTGTCCAATCTGTTGGGACTGCCAGAATTGAAGGACAATTGCTGTTAAAGACCAGGTATCCTAAAAAAGGGCTAATAGTATTTTCTCTCTCTGGATGTAAGGTCCATCAAAGAGCAATAAAGAATCATCTCTATAATGAGTATATATTCAACCATGATTCTCCTGGTGAGATGAAAACAAACAAACAAAAAAATACCAGCTTAATAATGCATAAGATTCAGAGCTCTAAAAGTTGAGTATTTTTTAATCTTGCTTTAACTCAAAATTCTACTCATGAAGTAGTGTCTCCATCACTCCCTCTTTCTTCACCCAGGATTTTAAACCTGTCACATAAAGCAATCCACATCACTGATGAATACTAACGTGAGAATTCCATGGGCTCTTTCCAATAGTTTGCTGCTAGCTGAGTCAGCGAATATCCCATCTTTGTCAAGCAAGGAGGTATTGCTTGATAGTCTGCTCTGGTGAATCCCAGTTCTGCCATTCCAGGCAATATCAAATGTATCACTGTAAAAATTAAATATAGTACAATTTGCTTTAGTTAATTGAGACATCTCTAACACTCTAAACTGCTTTAAAAAGTAAAATGAAACTTTAAACACTAAAGTTTTAATTTAGACAAAATACTAAACCAGCAGTGTGTTTTTTTTTAATCAGAGAGATTATCAATCAATTTAAACTAATCTTTTATTCATTCAAAACAAAATTTTTCTATGGATTCTAGCACATTTACAAGCAAGTGTGCATGTAGATGACCATATCATACAGCTGTCTTTAAACATATTGTAACCATTTAACAATCAGTATGTAATATAATGTAAAGGCTTTTGTCTTTGTTAGATTTTAGAACTTCCAAATGCTACTAAAGGAATTTCCAATTTTAATAGGCCATCCCATTGTGGAATATTTCATTTCCTCCTGGGAGGTCTCACTATTACACACATGTCCACTAGGGCTGAGCACTATTCTAGGCACTGAAGATATAGGAATGAACAAAACAGATAAAATTATCAGTGATTACAATAAAAAGGGTTAACAGGGGGCTTTCCAGGTAGACAGCAACTTGCATTCATATTTTAATTCCTCCAGAAACCCATAAAAGCATTAATAACTTTTAAAGGAATAAACACTTAAGAGAATATACTAATACACAACCCTAACACATTTTTGAAATATGGAAAGCAGATGTAGAGAGTAAATAGCTTTTTCAGTACTAAACCTTAAATTGGCTGTGGGGAAAGTTAAGAAACATCTCTATTTATTCTGCAGGACTCCGCTAAGGCTCTGAAACTGGAAGTAGCAAGTACCTCTGGAAGTGGTGAAAATGTAGGTTAAAAATGGGAGCACTAGTTGAAAGTCAGATTAAGAAGCACTTAAAACTCCATGAAGCCAGATGACCATCCCTCACTTACATAAGCAAGAGAGGATGAAAGAGAAAACCATGCACAATGGAGGATGGGTATGTTACATAGAAGTCAAAGGAAATACGGAAAACAGAGGTCTCAGTTTGTTACCCAGCTGGCTCCAGAATGCTGGCATCTGGGCTTCAGTTGACCCTTCAACAACACAAATTTGAACTGCACAGGTCCACACATTTTTTCAATAAATACTGGAAATGTAGTTTTTTCTTCATAACATTTGTTTTTCTCTAGCTTACTTTCTTGTAAGAATAGTCATAATATGTGTAACATATAAAAGCTGTGTTAATAAACTGTTTATGTTAGCAGTAGTTAAGTTTTTAGAAAGTCAAAAGTTATATATGTAACTTTTACTGCACAGGAGGGTCGGTGCCCCTAACTCCTGTGTTGTTCAAGAGTCAACTGTATATTCTCCAGGCAGAAAATTAGAATAAACTTTTGTGTGAAATCTGATTATGCCAAAAGGAAAGACCCAAAGATACCAATAAGTTCCAGAGACTAATCAGAAATTCCAACTAGCATTTCGATATCTCAATCCTAAATATGAACAGTTGACCAAGGCTTACTAGACATCTGAAGGAAGTCCCTAGCATGAAACATAGAGATCAAAACAATCATGACACAAATAGCTTGAAGGAAAAAGGCTAGACAGGGAAAAGAAAAAAAATTTTAAAGCTATCATTCTCTTTAGAGAGTAGAGAGAAAATATTCCATGTATAAAATAAGAACAAGATGCTATAAAAAGTAAGCATAGAAAAGATAAAATTAGTAACAAAAGACGTATGAAAATTAAAATATGATACTGATGAAAATGCAGTAGAATATACCTTCACACATTCAAAAATATTTATTGAGCACCAACTAGTGTCAATTATTTTTCTAGCAGTGGGCATATACAATTAACATACTAAAGTTCTACCCTCACGAGGATTAAATTCAGGTGGAAAGAGACAAATAATAAACACATGACAAAATATATTGTACGCCCTCAGCTCCCCAGCTGCCCAGGGCCGGCCCAAGGTGCAGGCAAGCCTCAGATGACAGCTGCCCAGCTGACACCCGAGGCGCAGGCAAGCCTCGGATGGCAGTTGCCCAGTCCCCAGGGCCGCCCAAGGCTCAGGTAACCAGGGCTGGCTGAGGCTTGTGCTGCCAGCAGTGGCAGCAGCAGAGGTGTGATGGGGGCGTTGCCTTCCCCTGATCGCCTCTGAGGGCTCCCGGACGTGGGAGGGGGCAGGCCAGGCTGAGGGACCCCCTCCAGTGCATGAATTTTCATGCACCGGGCCTCTAGTATAATATAAAAGGAATATGTAACATGGCCTCCAATTTTATCTCCTGTCACTCTTCCCCAGCTTACTCTATCTCAGCCTTGCTGGTAATATTCCCCAAATTGATCTACAGATTCAACATAACCCTATCAAAACCCCAGCTGCCTTTTTTTAAGAAACTGACAAGCTGATCCTAAAATGTATATGGAAATGAAAAGAATCCCAAAATAGCCAAAATTATGTTTACAAAATACACCAAAGCTGGAAGAATTATAATTCCTGATGTGTAAGCACATACAAAACTGCAGTAATCAAGAAAACATGGTACTGGCATAAGGAAAGATCAGTGGAAGAGAATTGAGAACCCAGAAATAAATGCTATCAGTTATGGTCAATTGAGTTTTGAAAAGATGTCAATAATTCAATGGGGGAAGAACAGTATTTTCTTTTTTTAAAATACGTTTTTATTTATTTCAGAGAGATGAGAGAGACAGAGAGAGAGATATAAGAGAGAGAATCATCAATCGGCTGCCTCCGGCATGACCCCTACTAGAGATCAAGCCTACAACCCAGGCATGTGCACTGACCAGGAATTGAACCATGGACCTTCTGGTTCATTGGTCAATGCTCAACCACTGTGCCACACCAGCCAGGCAGAACAGTATTTTCAACAAGTGATGTTGAAATAACTGGATCTTCACAGGCAAAAGAATGAAGTTGGACTTCTATCTTATAACAGATACAAAAAATAAACTCAAAATGGATCGTACATCTAAATTTATGAGTTAAAACTATAAAATTCTTAGGAAAAAAACATAACCGTTGTGACATGGGCTTAGATAATAATTTCTTAAATATGACAAAAAAAATATAGCCAAAACAATAGATAAATTAGACTTCATCAAAATAAAAAACTTTTCCACTTCAAAACACCACCATAAAAAAGTGAAAGGACAACTAACTCTCAGACTGAGAGAAAATACTTTCAAATCACATATCTAATAAGGGAACTATATCTGGAATATATAAGTAAGTCACTCAAAAATACTAAGACAACCTTATTTAAAAATAGGAAAATTACTCAGAAATAAAAGGAATGAACTACTGATATATGTAACAACCTGACAGACTAAGCACTCTGTTAGGAGAAAAAAGTTAACCTCTAAATAATTATTAAGAGGGTTAGGCTATATAACCCCAAAATATGCTACTTTGGCATAAGGATTATTTTTAGCTGAAAGGAACTGAGAATCAACACATAACAGGGAGAGTTCGTTCTCTGCCCTCAAAAGCAAAGCATAAATTCCCCTTTGTGGAGGTGTCCCTCTCTCCCTTACAAGGAAAAGGAGAGCAACTCTTCTCATCAGAGACATAGAACAGACACTGAGATGAATTTGCATAAACCTTATGAAAACAACTTCCATTAGCTTCCCCATATATTTCCTAGTCATTTCCCCACTTTTTAATCATTCCCTGAAGCGCAAATAACCTTTTCTTTGTTAACAGAATATAAGCCCCCAAGTATAACTGCTGCTAGATTTGCTTTTCTATGAATACTGATGCACATAAAATATTAATAAAAATTATAAAAATCTATACATGAGATAAAACTGCAAAAAACTACAGATACACATATATGCGTATTTTAAATGGTGAAAAAACTGTAGTTCAGTTAATATGAATGTACTAATATAAATTTCCTGGGTTTGATAATGTATTACTATTATATAAGATGTCACTTAAGGGAAACTGAGTGAAGATTACATGAGACTCAATGAACTATTTTTTTTCCCTTTGTACTATTTTTAAAATGTCCTATTTTGAAAAATGGAACATAACCTTACAAATTATTTTCCTATTAGCTCTCTATTTAAACTCTATACAGTAGGTTCTCGGGTTACGTCGGAGATCCGTTTCTACGGCGCAACGTAACGATTTTCACTGTAGGTCGGAACCCACCTACGTAAGCACCTATGTCACTCACATGGAGCACATACACAGTAGTAATGAAGTGAAACAGTAAAAAAAAGAAAGATAACAACTCCTGACCTTTACTTGTGGTAAATAAATAATAAAAAACAAAGCACAGCCTTAACCGGTTTGGCTCAGTGGATAGAGTGTCAGCCTGCAGACTGAAGAGTCCCAGGTTCGATTCCGGTCAAGGGCATGTACCTTGGTTGCAGGCACATCCCCAGTAGGAGGTGTGCAGGAGGCAGCTGATTGATGTTTCTCTCTCATCAATGTTTCTAACTCTCTATCCTTCTCCCTTCCTCCCTGTAAAAAATCAATAAAATACATATTTTTTTAAAAAAATAAAGCACATATGTACATACATTAAAATGATGAAACTTTTTTTAAAATAAATGAGAGATGGCGACATAACCACGAAACGACGTATGTAGAGTCTGACATAACCCGAGGACTGCCTGTATGCCAATTGACCAGTTGCTATGATGCACACTGACCACCAGGGGGCAGATGCTCAACACAGGAGCTGCCCACTGGTGGTCAGTGCGCTCAGCCAAAAGCCAGGCTCATGGCTGGTGAGCGCAGCAGCACTAAGGATTTCCAACTGACGGCTATCAGTCGGACATCCGCCAGGGCTCCCAGACTGTGAGAAGGCACAGGCCGGGCTGAGGGACCCCCTCCCCACCGAGTGCACAAATTTCGTGCACTGGGCCTTCAGTTTATTATAAAACTAATTTTTTTAGAGCACAATAATGATAAACATAAAATTCTGGAGAACAGTTACCTGTGGAATGTGAGGAAGGGAAATGATCACAACGTAAAATAAAGGTGGCTACAGTAGCATTAATGATTTTCTGGTTCTGATCTTGAGTGGAAGGATTATTTTGTTGGTATGCTTCCTAATGTACAGTGTCTTGTGTAGTCTCTTATATCAAATGCTACATTAATGTACAAAGACAATAGGAGCTTCCCATAAAACAGGTACACTAAACACGTCATATGTACCATTTAAAATCCTCAGTCTAATGCTGCTGTAAACAGTACTGTGATGGGATACACACACATATTTTATACAGTTTTAAAGAGATGCTATAATAGCACCTGGTTTTAGGCTCCTTTTATATGATGTAGGCTTCTCCTCTGTACTTATATAAATCTCTGTTGGATAAGATCTTACTCCTTTCTTCTCCAAGGCAAACAGATGGTCCTGAGACACAAATTATTCAGCTTATCAACTGGTCCCACAGGATTGAGTAACCCAATAGCCAATTCATTAATGTATTCTTTTTTATTTTTTTTCCCATTAGTTCCAGCGTGTATTTTCCTCTTAGGCAGATTACAATGCCTCTGAAAAATCCAGAGAAGCCTAAGCTTTTCTTTTTAATTTTAGTTTTTAATTACAGTTTACATCAAATATTATCTTGTATTAATTTAAGGTGGATAGCATAGTAGTTAGACAATCATATACTTCACAAAGTGTTCCCCTAATATTCCCAGTACCAACTTGGCACCATGCATAGTTATCGCAATATTACTGGTTATATTCCCTATGTTGTACTTTATGTCCCCATGACTATTCTGTAACTACCAATTTATACTTCTTAATCCCTTCCCTTTACCTTTTCCACCCATCCTCCTAAATCCCCTCCCCTCTGGCAATCAACAGTCTGTTCTCTGTATCTATCCATCTATTCATCTGTTTCTGTTTTTTTCATTTATATTGTTCTTTAGATCCTAAATGTAAGTGAAATCACATGGTATTTGTCTTTCTCTGACTTATTTCACTCAGTATAATACCCTCTAAAGCTATCCATGCTGTTGGTAAGATTTTATTATTTTTTACAACTGAGTAGTATTCCATTGTGTACATGTACAACAACTTTTTTATCCACCCATCTATAGATGGGCACTTGGGCCACTTCCGTATCTTCGCTATCATAAATAATGCTGCAATGAGCATAGGGGTGCATATATTCTTTCCAATTAGTGTTTTGGGTTTCTTAGGACATATTCCCAGAAGTGGAATGCTGGGTCATAAGGCAGTTCCACTTTTAACTTTTTGAGGATATTCCATACTGTTTTCCATAGTGGCTGCACCAGTCTGCATTCCCACCGTCAGTGCACAAGGTTACCTTTTCTCCATCTCCTGACCAACACTTGTCATTTGTTGACTTGTTGATGGTAGCCATTCTGACAGGTGTGAGGTGATAACTCATTGTCGTTTTAATTTGCATCTCTCTGATAATTAGTGATGTTGAGCATCTTTTCATGTTTGTTGGCCATCTGTGTGTCTTCTCATTAATGCATTCTTAATTGGGTTTCCCATCCTTCCCTTTTTTACTCCTATAAGCCCACCCTGTGGGGAAGCACAGGACAAGAGTTGGCTGAAGGCAGCAGCCCTTGCCTTGACTTTCCTAAACAAGCACGAGCCCACGAGTGTTGACTGGAATCTTTATGCTTAGTCTTCAGATGTCCTTGCTTAAAGGACACTGCAGATGCATGTATCTTCTCAAGGATACCCTGCTGATAGTATCTAATCGTTAGTTTTAGCTCAAGCTGTTGTTACAATAAAAGCCTAAGGAGGCAGGCGAACGGGGCTGTTTAGTTTCTATAGCCAGGCAGTCCCTTAGCCCTCCCTTTCACAGAAATGTGTGTCAGAGTAATCATTCATCCATTCCTCAGGGTCTGTTGGTCATCCCTGGCACCACCCCTGCTCTTTAGGATAAGATCCTTAAATAAACTACTTAGTCTCCACTTAAGGGAAACCTGTAATAAGCCTCCATGGCATACTAAACTCAGTTGGGGCATACTAAGCCCCAAGCTGAAATATCACTAAAATGATAAATAAAAATGTCATAAATTTACAAGAAAAAGAGTCGTAATAAAGACTATGTAAGAGACAAAGGGCAGCCCAGCGGCGTGGCTCAGTCCTTGAGCATCGACCTAAGTATATGGGAATCATAGGAAAGGAGGGCATATATGTGTATATGTGATTGAAGATACACACACACACACACACACACACACACACTATATATATATATATATATATACACGTATATATATGCACGTGTGTGTGTGTGTGTGTGTGTGTGTGTGTGTGTGTGTGTGTGTAGAAGCTAGGGTTGGGAGTATGAGAGAGACTAACACAACAAAATGCATGTGGATCTCACTGAGAATTCTGGAAAGGTTCAATTATTAGAGATAACTGGTACCACTGCAATGGTGGTACTGAGGGAGGCCGAAACTTAGAAAATATTTAAAATAAACATTTTATTGAAAGTATTTAAAATATGCTAACCCCTGCCCAGCTGGTGTGGCTCAGTGGTTGAGCATCAACCCATGAACCAATACATCCCCAGTTTGATTCCCGGTCAGGGCACATGCCCAGATTGTGGGCTCGATTCCCTATAGTGGGTGTGCACAAACAGCTGATCGATGTTGTCTCTATTTCTCTATACCTCTCCCTTCCTCTTTATCTAAAAAAAAATCAATTAAAAAATAAATAAAAACGTATTCTTAAAAAGAATAGATAATTCTACACTAATAAAAGAGAAACATGCAAATTGACTGTACCTCCGCTATACCCACAAGCCACTCCCACCAGCCAACCAGGAGCGAGTAAGCAAATTAACCCAACCAAGATGGCTACGGCCACGGAGCAAGCAGGAGGCTTGGGTTTCCCCGGCAATGGAGGAAGCCAAACTTCCCGCCCACTCTGGCCGGCCCTGGCCTCCACTAAAGGCTACAAAGTTTCAATTATAGAAGATAAATAAATCCCAGATACCAGGGCCTCCACTTGGGTTGCCGGGGTGCATGGCCGGCCTGCAAACCACCACAGGCCCCTCGCCCAGGCCGCCCCACGCTCCAAGGGAACCCTCACCCTGATCCGGGACACCCTTCAGAGCAAACCAGCCGGCCCCCACCCGTGCACCAGGCCTCTATCCTATCTAAAAAAAAGAGTAATATGCAAATTGACTGTCACTCCAACACACAAGATGGCTGCCCCCATATGGTCAAAGATGGGTGCCCCCATGTGGACACAAGATGGCCACCACAAGATGGCCAGCAGGGGAGGGCAGTTGGGAGGGACCAGGCCTACAAGGGAGGGCAGTTGGGGGCGATCAAGCCTGCAGGGGAGGGCAGTTAGCGGTGACCAGGCCAGAAGAGGAGGGAAGTTGGGGGCGACCGGGCCTGCAGGGAAGGGCAGTTGGGGGGGACCCAGGCCTGCAGGGGAGGGCAGTTAGGGGCAATCAGGCTGGCAGGGGAACAATTAGGCATCAATCAGGCTGACAGGGGAATGGTTAGGGTGTGATCAGGCTGGCAGGCAGAAGCAGTTAGTGGCAATCAGGAAGGCAGGCAGGTGAGCAGTTGGGAGCCAGCAGTCCTGGATTGTTAGAGGGATGTCCAACTGCCCATTTAGGCCCAATCCTACCTGGATCAGGCCTAAACAGGCAGTCGGATATCCCTCGAGGGTTCCCAGATTGGAGAGGGTGCAGGCTGGGCTGAGGGACACACACCCCCGTGCACGAATTTCGTGCACCAGGCCTCTAATTTAAAATAAATAAATAAAGCTAAGCCCTTACCCTATATAGTTATGTAACATTCACTTCCTCATACCTATCAAAGATGGAAATTTTAATTTTAGAGAAGCTAGAAGCATAGGATCTCAGCAGAAGTCAGGGATATTAAGCATAGGAAATGGTAAGGGTGGGATCACATTGAAAAGAGAAGGAATTAGGAGGCAGTTCAAGATGGCAGCACAAGAAGATCCTGAACTCACTTCATCTCACAGACACAATAAATCTATAGCTACATATGGAACAATTCTCTCTGAAAAAGACCTTACAACTAACTGATCAGATCCTCTACAATAAAGGATAAAAGGACCACATTGAAACTGAAAGGAGTGGCAGAGACATGGTCTCGCCCAAAACCCCACACCCAGCATGGCAAAACACCGTGGGAAGGAATGTCATAAACATGGAGCTCCTCCCTAAAGAATCAGGGGATTGTGCCCTACACCTGTCACCCCAACCCTTGGAACCTGCACTGGAGAGATGAGCCCCCCCAACATTTTGGCCTTTAAAAACCAACAGGGCTATGCCTAGGAGAACCATAGGCAAGGAAGTAGAGAAAAAGAACCCTTGTACACTGTTGGTGGAGATATAAATGGGTGTAACCACTATAAAAAAACAGTAAGTGTTCCTAAAAAAATTAAAAATAGAACTATCATAAGATCGAGCAATTCCACTCCTGAGTATTTATTCAAAGAAAATAAAAACAGTAATTTGATAAGATATATGCACCCTTATGTTCAACACAACATTATGTACAATACCAAGTTATGGGAAAAATCTAAAAATGGATAAATGGATTTTTAAAAAAGATGTGATGTGTGTGTGTGTGTGTGTGTGTGTGTGTGCGCGTGCATATATATATGTGTGTGTGTATATATATGTGTGTGTGTGTATACATATATATATGTATACACACACACACACACACACACACACAGTATATATACACTGAGTGGCCAGATTATTATGATCTCTGAACACATAATAATCTGGCCACTCAGTGTATATCCTATATAATAAAAGACTAATATGCAAATTGTCCCCTCGACCAGGAGTTCAACCAGCAGGCAGGCCAGCCAACTGCCCATGTCCCCTCCCTCCTGGCCAGGCTGGCTGGACCCCACCCATGCACGAATTCATGCACCGGGCCTCTAATATATATACACACACACTGGCCAGATTATTATGTGTTCAGAGATCATAATAATCTGGCCACTCAGTATATATATATATATGTAATGGAGTACTACTCCAACATAAAAATATGAAATCTTGTGATTTGCAGCAACATGGATGGACCTTGAGTGTATTACGCTAAGTGAAATAAGCCAACGAAAGACAAATACTGCAAAATTTCACTAATATTTGAAATCTAAAAAACAAAACAAAACCAGACTCACAGATGCACAGAACAGATTGGTGGTTGCCAAAGGGCAGTGGGATTGAAGGGTGAGAGAAACAAGTGAAAGACCAAGAAGTACCAACTTCTCACAGTTTTAACATAAATACGGCATGGGGTTGTACTGTACAGTATGGGGACTACAGTCAATAATATTGTATTAACTTTGTATGTTGACAACTGATAACTAGATTAATTGTGGTAATCATTATGCAAGGTATGCAAATATTGAATCATGATGTTGTATACCTAAAACCAATATAATATTGCATGTCAATTGTATCTCAACTAAAAAAATAAGAGGAATTAAGAGGAAGGATGCATATGGAATCATGAGAAGCTCAGCTACAAGCCCATAATGTTAGCACCAAGATTTATAATTTGAGGTCAGATAAAACAGACTAACCCAAGAGAAATAATCTTGAGATACAGATATTTGGAAATTACCAACTAAATAGCATGTCCCCAATCAATTACAAAATATATCTCTAGCACAAATATCTCATTTGAGTGTATCTGTGTATCCAGTGATTTCTTCTATCTCTCCTGATGAATGTCTCTCAGAAACCTCCAGGTAGTATGTCCATGCTGAAACTTTCACACCCCACTCAAAAATACTGCTCCTCTTACATGCCCTATAGCCAAAAATCTAGAAACCATCCTTGTTTCGTCCTCTCCTCACCCAATATATTGCAAAACTTTTTGCAGACACATAGATATTTCCTCTTTCTCTCTCTCCCTCTCTCTCTCTCTCTCTCTCTCTCTCTCTCTCTCTCTCTCTCTCTCTCTCTCTCTCTCCCCTCTCCTCTCTCTCTCTCTCTCTCTCTCTCTCTCTCTCTCTCTCTCTCTCTCTCTCTCTCTCTCTCTCTCTCTCTCCGAAACAAAAGCATACCAGAGTTGCAGATTAAGAAGATGAGCTTGGCCAAGACTAAATTTTTAATGGCTCCCAAACCAATTCTCTTCCTCCTACATGCTATTGGAAGGCCTAAGGTGAAACAGAAAAGTTTTACTGGTATTTTACATATTAAGTAACAGGAAGAGTCCCAGCATTAGAATGGCAGGCTCAATGGTAAAATAGAACACTGGAAATAAAAGAAAACAAAACTTGGCTGTGGCACAAAAAGAAAGGACAATAAATGGAATGCTAGGGAGAACATAAAACCTCTGTGTGCACTTAAAAGTCTTTATACCAGTTGGTTGTTTCAACAAATGATTTCACGTAGGTATTTGTTCCAGATTTTCCAAAGTTAGATATTTCAGTCTCCCTTATTATTGATACTAAGATTTATGGCATACACAATGTCTTTGTGTATATATACTTTTAACTCATATTAGATCACAGTTACATATTTATTGCATACATATAAAAATTATTTGCACAAAGTAGAGAAGATCCAATATGTACTTTCATAAACTGAATCCTCATGAAATAAGGTGAGACATATACTCTCTTAACTTTCCTTCTTAATATAGGTTCACATCAATGTATACCCACCACGACCACCCATTCCAAACCATCATCTCTTGCCAGAACTACTAGTCTCCTTGTATCTACAAATCATTCTCCATAAGTCAACCAGAGTCTTCTGAAAATGTCAGTCCTCTGCTTAAAAGCATTAAACTTCTAATCATAACTGCCCTACATGAACTAGTTTATAACTGTTTTTCTTTCTGGAGTCAATTCTCAATACTTCTTGCTTCATACTCACATTCTTTTAATTCTTTATTTGTGTCATTCTTTCCCTCCCCACATCCCTCCATTCCCACCCCCCTGTTTGTTCCTGGACCTTCAGACAGGTTGCTCCTCTGCCTGCAATACATCACTGCCCTCTTACTCTTACTCTTCTCTTGGATAATAGTTTAAAAGATTATTTTTCTGAAAAAACCTTTCTGATATACCTACCCCCACATCCAATTCTTTACAAACACCATCAACATAAAAAATTACTGCCTGGCTGGCGTGGGTCAGTGGTTGAGCATCAATCTATGAACCAGGAGGTCATAGTTTGATCCCCAGTCAGGGCACGTACCTGGGTTGCAGGCTCGATCCCCAGTGTGGGGCATGCAGGAGGCAGCTGATCAATGATTCTATCTCATCATTGATGTTTCCATCTCTCTCTCCCTCTCCCTTCTACTCTGAAATCAATAATAAAATATATTTTTAAAAAAAACTAAGCAGTCCCTTTATGTGTTATTTCTTCTATCATATCACTTATCACACCTATCTTACAAAATATTGAATCTCTAGTTTCTACCTGGCACTAAGTACTTGTTAAATAAACAAATGGTCTGCCAGGACTGTAAGTTGTTTTTGTCTTAATTTATCTGTTTAGGAATGGATATAACAAGCAAATTATGCCTGAGTAAAAACAGCCATTAATTTTTATAACAAATAAAGGACCAACAAACTATGTAAAAACACAAAAAAGACTTTTGAAATGACTACAATACATAACATTTTAAATTTATAGTAAAATATAAGTGTTATTTCATAATACTTATAATTTGTTATTATTATATGATTTAGTAATCACATACACCTAATTACACTAATATCCAAGTTTTATATTTTTTCTAGAAAATATGGTAAACAAAATATATACTAAGACATGAAGAAATTAATGAGATTTATCTAGCTATAACATAAAAAACTCACTACATGCTATTTTGTGACACTGAATCATATCAATTCTAATAGAACTTTGAAATCCACTCATCTTTATAAATGTTAAATATGATCGTTTCTAAAACAATGGTATTAATAAAGAACTTGACCTTTTTAACAAAACTTTATCAGAAGTACTTACTTTCGTTCTCATTATTGTATTTTACAATAGAATATCTCAGATGATACACATTTGTCCAGATCAAGAGGAAAAGTTGAATTTAAACATCAATTATGCTTTAGACAGTGAGTTTTTACTTGTATTAAGAATAGAAATCAGGATGCACAACATGCTACAGTTAACTTTTACAGGATAAGTCTATCTCAGTCATCAAATATGTGGATATCAAAATAGTACAAAGTCCTAAAGATTGGTGCCATCACCTAAGAGTTTATGAGAGTTATTCCTATTCCTTAATGCACTGGGATTTGCATGGTAGTACAATAGATACCATTTCATTATAAAACCTACCATATACTTCTACAATGTACAAAATTCATTATGTATTTGTTGATAATAAATTCCGATGACACACACTTTTGTTTCCTCCTAGATAACAACTTTCCAAAGGCATTGTTTTTTTCAATATAAGATAGTGTATTTTAGTTTTCACACATTCTGCTCTGCAACTATTCACTTACAAGAGCTACTTCCACCTAGGAATATATGTGTCTTTGGTTACTAGTGCAGTTTTTTTATTCATAACTAGAGGCCCGGTGCATGAAATTCGTGCACGGGGTGGGGAGGGAAGGGTGTCCCTCAGCCCAGCCTGCACCCTCTCCAATCTGGGAACCCTCGAGGGATGTCCAACTGCCCGTTTAGGCCTGATCCAGGTAGGATCAGGCCTAAACGGGCAGTCGGACATGCCTCTCACAATCCAGGACTGCCGGCTCCCAACTGCTCGCCTGCCTGCCTTCCTGATTGCCACTAACTGCTTCTGTCTGCCAGCCTGATCACCTCTAACCACTCCCCTGCCAGCCTAATTGATGCCTAACTGTTCCCCTGCCAGCCTGTTTGCCCCTAACTGGCCTCCCCTGCAGGCTTGGTCACCCCTAACTGCCCTCCCCTGCAGGCCTGGTCCTCCCCAACTGCTCTCCCCTGTAGGCCTGGGTCCCCCCCAACTGCCCTTCCCTGCAGGCCCGGTTGCCCCCAACTTCCAATCTTTGCCAGCCTGGTCCCCCCTAACTGCCCTCCCCTGCAGGCTTGATTGCCCCCAACTACCCTCCCCTGCTGGCCATCTTGTGGTGGCCATCTTGTGTCCACATGGGGGCAGCCATCTTTGACCACATGGGGCAGCCATCTTGTGTGTTGGAGTGATGGTCAATTTGCATATTACTCTTTCATAAAATAGGAGGATAAGGGTCAGTACAGCAGTGTCTCTAGTACATTTACAATCTTTGCTTTATGATATGTAGCCAGAGACTCTGTACTTTTTCTCAAATCATAGTTTAATATAAAGACATTTGTTTCCAGTTTATACTCTCTTACCAAAAATAACAATTGCCCTCTCAACATTAATGAAAGTTTTATCTCTCACTTGAGGAATATTTGCACTAACTAAAAAATGTTTTACTATTTACATTTCATTGGTTTTATACAGACTACATCAATTCTTAGTCCTAGATCACCACCAAATTGGACAGTCCACTCTTTTATCATTTAAGAGTCACTTATTAGGAGAATTACATAGGAAAGATCCAAAAGACTCCACTTAATAGACATAGCTAATGATTTCATAGTTGATCTTATTTTCTAGGTATCTAATACCCTGTCTTCTTCCTCTTCTCACCAATTTTCTCTAAAATAGTATAAAATAAATTCACCAATATAATAAATATAATCTGGAAGAATCCTCTTGTTAAGAATGCTAGTTGGCCTTTTCCTGATAATATTGCTTCAATGCCACATATATCTTTCTTTATTGTATACAAAAGAAAAGAATCAAGCTGATGTAATATAATTTCCTGTGAAGAAGGGTCGCATATAAATTAACTTATCATTCCATGAGTGCCTAAATTCAGTTAATTGCTTGAGTCCACACCAACTCAGTCAATTTTAAGTATTAGACTATCCCAACTGATATATAAAAAACAGAAGCCCATATAGGTCACTTCAGGTACCCAAAATTTAAAGTATAAAGAAATACAAGCTAGGAATTAAGAGAGTTATAAGCATTAAATTGCTTTGGGAAATGGGGTAAGTCACTGTATCCTTTCATTTTTTTAAACATATATATTTTTTAAATATATTTTTATTGATTTCAGAGAGGAAGAAAGAGGGAGAGAGAATAGAAACATCAATGATGAGAGAGAATCATTGATTGGCTTCCGCCTTCTAGGGGTTGAGCCCGCAACCCGGGCATGTGCCCTTGACTGGAATAGAACCTGGGACCCTTCAGTTCACAGTGGATAGAGCCTGGTTTGGCTCTATCCACTGAACCAAACCAGGCAGGGACTAAATATATTTTTAATGATTTCAGAGAGGAAGGGAGAGGGAGAGATAGAAACATCAATGATGAGAGATACTCGTTGATCGGCTGCCTCTTGCATGACCCACACTAGTGATCGAGCCTGCAATCCAGGCATGTGCCCTGACCAGGAATCGAACCATGACCTCCGGGTTCATAGGTCATAGGTCGACACTGAGCGACGCCGGCTGGGCTTTTTTTTTAAATCCAAATCAAGAAAACAGATTCCTTAACTCAGAGATCTCTACTGACCAGGGTTAGAATACAGGCACACCTCATTTTATTGCACTTTGATTTACTGCACTAAGCAGATATTGCATTTATTACAAATTAACATTAAGTCCCTCCATCAGCAAACAATACTATGACTTGCTGAAGGCACAGATGATGGTTAGCATGTTTTAGCAATAAAGTAATTGTAAATTAAGATATTTACATTGCTTTTTCAGACATAAGACTACTGCACACTTAACATACTAAGCATAGTGTAAATATAACTTTTATATGCACTGGGAGATCAATAAGTTCATGTGACTCATTCTATTGTGATATTTGCTTTATTGCGATGGTCTGGAACCAACCCCACAATGTATGCCTGTACTCTCAATAGACTGAATTGAAGGTACACAGGTCACCAGAGTAAAGATCTAATTTGTTCTTGGGTGAAATTTAACATGAAAATATAGTGGTGAATCTCATCATTAGTCAAGTATCACTGATAAGAAAACAAAATGCATACTCTATAAAGATAGTAAGTCATTCAATTTGTTGGCATCACAAATTGGTAAATAGAGTTGAGATTGGATAGTTGGGCTGTAACAGCTCTTGCATTTGAGACTAGTGAATCTAGACTTCTTTTAACAAGCAACAAAGAGTTATACACTGAGTGGCCAGATTATTATGATCTCTGAATGCATGATAATATGGCCACTCAGTGTATGTATGTATATGTATGTGTGTGTGTGTGTGTGTGTGTGTGTGTGTGTGTGTGTGTGTATATATATATACACATATATATATTTTAGAGGCCCGGTGCATGAATTCGTGCATGGGTGAAGTCCGGCCAGCCTGGCCATGGGGAGGGGACATGGGTGGTTGGCCGGCCTGCCTGCTGGTCGAACTCCTGGTCGAAGGGACAATTTGCATATTAGCCTTTTATTATATAGGATATACACTGAGTGGCCAGATTATTATGTGTTCAGAGATCATAATAATCTGGCCACTCAGTGTAAAAAAGTTATTGAGCAGGGAAGTGACAATATACATTAAAAATATAGTAATGCAAAATAGAAAAAGTGATCAATAAAGTTATACCTTGATTTTAATGACAGAATATGTCAATCTATCTCTATCTCTATCTCTATTTCTATCTCTATCTCTATTTCTCTCTGTTTCTCTCGCCCCCCCACCTCTCTTCCACCCTCTCTAAAAAATCAATGGAAAAAATATATGCTCAGGTGAGGATTAACAGCAACAACAACAAAAGTAAAAAACTAAGCTACAAATTGGGAGAACATATTTGTAACATGTTACTTAAGTGGGATCAGTACACAAGATTTATTTTAAAAACTTTTTAAAAATATGTGCAAACAAAGAACAGGCATTTTATACAAAAATATGTTCAGCATCATTAATAAGCAAGAAAATGAAAATTATAACTACAATAAGATACCATTTTATAACTACATCCTTATTACTAGGAAGCTCAATTTACTTGATGATGTTTAAAATGAAGAAAGCAGACTCTCTAGATAGACACTAAATAACGTTCTTTTGCTCATATAAAGTACAATATTTAGAAAACAGCATGTATAAAGAACAAAGTAACTTTATTTACAAACTGCGAAAATTACACTTGTAATTTTCAAAATTTACTCAAGAATTCTTCATTAAAAATGCTTAAAAAATAAGCTCTGATTATCATACTCAGCAACAAAAGGTATTCAATGGTTTGATGTAAACCAAACTACTCAATTATTACTTACCAATAAGATTTCTCCACAGAGAGCAGCAGAATAACCCTTAAACTTTGCAAAAGACATAAAATGCAAGAAGGGTCTCAGAAATAAAAACATACGTGGTTAGTTTAAATTATTCTGGAAAACTTGTTTTTAATTGTACAACCACTTTACCAGAGGCAATTTTAGATAATTTAGTCCTAATAGTTTTGTTAACTCTAACCTTATTAACTTACTACATCATTTATAAAAGAGTTAAGAAATATAAAGCAAACTAGGCCTGATTTTCTTTATATTTTTAAAGCCACAAAAGTATTAATAAGAATTCTAGTTATTTTTTCTATACTTCCTTGAAAACAAAAGCCAAACATACTTACTGTTGGTTTTTTTCATTTAAAGAATTCATGCCCTGGAGATCAGAAAGAGGTATCCTAGGATTTTTACGGGTTACACCTAGTATATAAAAAGCAAAAATTTTCAAATCAGTGCTAAGAAAAAGTAAACATGAAACAATGTTTCCAATGAAAAATGAAATGTACTTTGATAGTAAATTATTTGCTAAACATGTCAGAATAGCTAAATAATAATATGAAGCAAGTCCCATGACTGTTACAAATCTGACTTAACCAACAATGAACCCAATTTTTTCAGCAATAAGTATATTGCTAACATTGACTATAGATTTTAGTCTATTTTGTCCGATATGAGTATTGCTACTCCAGCTTTTTTTTTTCTTTTCCATTTGCATGGAAAATTTTTTTCCATCCCTTCACTCTCATCCTGTGTGTCTTTTGTTCTGAGGTGGGTCTCTAGTAGAAAGCATATAGTTGGTTCGTTTTTGTATCCATTATGCTACCCTATGCCTTTTTTTTTTTTTCCCCTATGCCTTTTGATTGGAGCATTTAATCCATTTATATTTAAGGTTATTTTTGAGAAGTACTTATTTATTGCCATTTTAATTCTGTATGTCTAGGTTTCTCTCTCTCTCTTTTTTCTCATTACAGCAGTCCATTTAGCATTTCTTGTAATGCTGGCTTGGTGGTGATGTATTCCTTTAGCCATTTTTTTTCTGGGAAGCTCTTTATTTGACCGTCTATTTTGAATGATAGCCTTGCTGGATATAGTAATCTTGGTCTCAGATCCTTGCTTTCCATTACCTTGAGTACTTCATGCCATTCCCTTCTGGCCTGTAGAGTTTTTGATGAGAAATCAGGTGTCAGCGTTATGGGAGCTCCTTTGTAGATAACAGTTTGCTTTTCTCTTGTTGCCTTTAAGATTCTCTCTTTGTCTTTAATTTTTGGCATTTTAATTATGATGTTTCTGGGCGTGGGCCTGGTTGGGTTCTTCTTGCTTGGGGTTCTCTGTGCCTCCTGAACTTGTGTGACTTTTTCCTTCACCAGGGTAAAGAAGTTTTCTGCCATTACTTCTTCAAACACATTCTCTATCCTTTTCTCCCTTTCTGCCTCTTCTGGCACACCTGCTATTCTAATATTGTTACATTTCATGTTGTCCCACAGCTCCCTTAAGCTGTCCTCCTGTTTTTTAATTGTTTTTTTCTTTTTGGTTCTCTGATTGAGTGGTTTTTTTCAACCCTGTCTTCTAATTCACTGATTTGATCATCAGCTTTCCCTAATCTGCTCTGTATTCCTTCCAATGTGTTCTTTATTTGTGCTATGTCATTCTTTATTTCTGACTATTCTTTTTTCATAGTTACTATATCTTTTCTCATGCTGTTGAGCATCTTTGCCATCATTACTCTGAACTCTGTTTCAGATAAATTTCTTATCTCTGCTTAATTTATCTCTTCTTCTGGAGAATTCGCTTGTTCTTTCATTTGGGGATTCTTTGTCTCCTCATTTTGGCTGTCTGTCTGGGTTTGTGACTATGTATTAGGTAGATCCTCTATACCTCTCAATCTCTAGTGCAGGACAGTGTCAAATGCTGTTTTTCAACTATAGATTTTAAAGATCAATTAATCTCACATATAAAAACACTAAGAATCAAAGATGACAAATTGCTTTCTTAAGGATTACCAATATTCTTAAGTTTTAATTTTCTTCGAATCATTCAATAAACACTGGAACTCTATAAAGCATATGGCTACCAATTTTCATAACCTATCCACACAAAGACATTTACTATAGGAAAGACACATATGAAGAAGTGAAAGTATCTCTATTCAAGATAACAGTCTTTTACGTAGAAAATCATAATTAACCCACACAAAAAAATTAGAACTAATAAATGAGGTCAGTAAAATGACAAGATATAAGATCAATATTCAAAAATTGTATTTCTATACAATAATAAACAATCAGAAAATGAAATTAAGAAATTCCATTAATAACATCAACATAAAAAAATAAATTTAACAAAAAAGTATAAAATGTCTATACTGAAAATGACAAACTTCATTAAAAGAAATTATCTAATTAAATGGAATGCCATCCATGCTCATGGATTAGAAAACTTAACAATGTTAAGATGGCAATGCTTCCCAAATTGATCTACAGATCTATGCAATCTCTATTAAAATCCCAGCTGCCTTTTTTTTACAGAAATACTAGTAAATACACTGACCCTATAATTAATATGTATATGCAAGAGACCCAGAATAGCCAAAACAACATTGAAAACGAGGAACATGGTTGGAGGACTCACACTCCTTGAATTCAAAACTTACTACAAAGAAACAGTAACTGAGACATGGTACCAGCATAACAATAAACAAATATATAAATGGAAGAAATTGAGAATACAGAAATAAACCTATACACATTTATGATCAACTTAATTTTGATAAAGGTGCTAAGACAATTCAATGAAAAATAATTTCATTCCTTCAGTTCCTAATTCATGAACACTAATTTCCCTATGACAGATTATCATTGTCTATCCTCTATATCCATTCTTCTGCATATTAAAACAATCATCTCAAGTCTTTCCTCAATATTAATAATACAATTTTCATCTCTTTCCTCTACTTCTTGAGCTCATACAAGTGTTGCTTTATAACTCTGCTTGTTTCAGTAGCTCAATACCTATTTTCATTATCATACTGATATTTTATATCCTCAAATGTGTCTACTGCTTTATTGGCTTCATGTTCTTAAATTCTTCTATACTGTTAACTGCTCACAGGGAACTTTTTCTTGGTAGTATTTCTCCTGCAAACAAAATAGGGTGTTTCTTTTAGGGTGGTTCTTTTATGCATAACTCCCTTATTTTCCTCTGTGTAATGATTTAATATCAATTATTAAACATTTTAAACATTAAAAAGACCTAAGGAATAGTATACTGCACACTTGCAACTGATCACTCAGATCAGGAAATGAAGCCCAGTGCACCACACTCGGATCCCATTCCAACAGCATCAGATCCCAAAATTGATCACTTGTTGGAATTATCATTAAAGTACTTTAAACAGCTATCATAATGTTCAATGACTTAAATTAGAAGATTATCTTACTGAGTTAAGAGATAGTAAGTCTCCAGAAAGAAATGGAAACTAAAAAAGAACCAAATGGATATTTTGGAACTAAAAACTGAAATTTTGTGAAATGAAAAATTCATTTCATGGGTTCAAGAGAAGACTTGAAACAGCATAATGAACTTGAAATCAGATAAATAAAAATTATCCAATCTGAAGAAAAGAAAGAACAAAAATAGAAAATAATGAACAGAGTATGAGGAATGTGTGTTATGTCAAATATTTTAAGATCATGTAAATTGGTATCTCAGAAGGAAAAGAAAAATTGTAGCAGAAAAAATTTTTTTAATATTGGCCAAAAATTTCCTAAATTTGATTAAAAACAATGAAGCACAAGTCCAAAAGGTGAAACAAATCCCAAACAGGATAAATATAAATATTTAGGGACATCACAGTCAAATTGCTAAAATTCAAAAGATAAATATAAAATCATAAGCAACCATTGTAAAAAAAGGTGCGTTAGATATGAAAGAATAACAATAGGGTGACATCAGAGTTTATAATCACAAATGTAGGGGGAAAATGGAACAACATCCTTAAAGTGCCAAAAGTTTGATAGTTCCTAATGATGTTAAATATATGTCTATGTTATGACACAGTAACTCCACTGATAAGTTTCATTCCAAAGAATAAAAATATATGTATACAAATGACACAAACAAGAATGTTTGAATAGCTGGATCCCTCACAATAGCTCAAAACAGTACACAACCCTTTTATCCACCAAGAAATGAATGATAAACACAAGGTTGTATATACAACTGTATATATGTATGTGTGTGTGTGTGTGTGTATGCACACATATTCCACACAATGGAATAAGTCAGCAACAAATTACTGAGATATAAAACACAGATGACTATGTATAGCATTATGTTGCATAACTTCAGAACACCAAAGAATACACACTGTATGATCCCATTTCTGTAAAATTTTTAGAAAAGGCAAAACTAATTTATATAGCAATGAAAATCTTTTATTATTATTATTACAGGAATCTTAACAAAAGTTGTCTAGCCCTAGCCAGTTTGGCTCAGTGGCTAGAGCACTGGCCTGCGGACTAAAAGGTCCCAGGTTCGATTCCGGCCAAAAGCACTTGCCCGGGTTGCAGGCTCGATCCCCCACAGTAGAGGGCATGCAGGAGGCAGCCAATCAATGATTCTCTCTCATCATTGATGTTTCTCTCTCTCTCTCTCTCTCACTTTCCCTCTGAAATCAATAAAAAAAATATTTTTAAAAAGTTGTCTAAAGGAGCTGGGAAAACGTACAAGAGAGCAAGAATAAATTTTCTGATACAATTTTATTCCAATATTTTATTTTTAATCATTTTATGTTCATGGTTTGTCTCTTACCTTTTAACTAAATATTATTTTTTTTGGTAACTGAATAATCTGTTTTTTAAATGTTTAGTTCATTTTAATTTATTGGTATTGCCCTGGCCAGGTGGCTCAGTTGGTTGGAACCTTGTCCCATACACCAAAAAGCTGCAGGTTCGATTCCCTGTCAGGGGTGCATGCAGGAGGCAACAGATCAATGTCTCTCTCTCTAAAATCAATAAAAACATAACCTCAGATGAGGATTAAAAATACATTATAGAAAATAATTTATTGGTGTTACTGATATATCTGGATTTTTTTCTGCCTTTTTATTTTATGCTTTGTATTTATCCTAATTATTATGCAATTTTATCCAGATTTCCACTGAATTTATTTATATTCTGATTTCTTTTTTTCATTTTATAAAGTTATATGGTATACACTCTTCTCTTTGATTATGAATTTTTAACACATTCATGAATTCAAATCTAAATCCTTTTCTTTTCCTAAAGAGTACAAGAACTTTCTAATGCTTTGATTCTAGTCAAACCATCCCTGTAACAGATGATGCTACACAGTACTTATTTTCACATTGTTTTCTTCCCATTAATCAACCAAATTAGATATTACTACTAAATTTTATAGACTGTTTATTTAGATTTATACACATTTACCAATTTCTTTATCAGAACTCAAAACTTTCTAGTGAGTTAGTTCAGCTTCTTTCTCCACAAAATATTTTCATAAGTTCTACTGTAAAGATTTTTTTTCAGATTACTGTTATTTATGGCTATTGTTCATCTCTGCCTGGTATATCTTTGTCCAGACTTTCATTTTCATCATTTTAAAAATTTTATAAGTAGTCAATTAAACGTTTTGAAAATCCATTTTGAGACTTTAATTGGTGAGGTTAATCTATTTTTATTAATTTTAAATAGTAGCATTTGTATTTTATTTCATATCTCCCATTTAGTTTATTCTTTAAACTCATTTTCCCCTTAATTTTCACTTGTAAAGGTTTCTTATGAGACTTTAAAAGATAAAGATTCTATTTTTGTTTACCCATACCTAAAACTGAAATTAATGGGCCTTATGGAAAATATATGCTTATCTTTATTAAAAACTGACAAACTGTTTTTCCAAAATAACTGTACTATTTTACATTGCCAATAGAGTTTATAAGTGTTCCAATCACTTCACATCCTCATCAGCATTGTGATTATAATTTGCATTTTCCAAATGACTAATGAAGCTGATAATTTTTCATGGGTCTATGGACCATTTACATATCTTCTTTTTGGAAATGTATATTCAAATCTTTGGCCATTTTTTACTTATTTTTGTCTTACTGTTGCAGGAATTTTTTTTTAATTTTGTTTTCAAGTCCATTAACAGTTTTCAGTATTACAAATATTGTTTCCCAGCTGTGGTATACTTTTTGTTTTCTTAATATATTTTTAAAAGATGAAGTTTTCAATTTCAGTGGACTCCAATTTATCAATTTTTTCATGTTCTTATTGTCCGATCTAAGAAATCTTCGCCTGTCCCAAGATTGCAAAGATTTTCTCTCAGGTTTTTTTTTCTACAAAAATTAAAAGTTTTACTCTTTACAAAGTCCATTTTGAGTTAATTTTTATGTATTAGGGTCAAAGTTCTCTTGTAATATATAAATACCCAATTCTTCCAGTGCCATTTATTTAAAAGACTATATACTTTACCCCCACTGAATTACCTCAGCACCTTTGTGGAAAATCAATTGACCATATATGTGTAAGACCTACTCCTGGATTCTTTACGTGATTCTATTGATCAGATTCTATTGATCCTTACACTGAGAATAATTTCATGATTATCTTAGTGTTGAAATCATATAGTGTAAGTCTCCAGTTTTGTTCTTTTTCAAAATTATTTGGTCATTCTAGCTATTCTATATTTCTATAAAAATTTTAGTTACCATCTTATGAATTTCTACCAAAAATCTGCTCTGATATTCATTAGGATTACATATTCAATCTACAGATCCATTTGGGAGAGAACTGACATCTTATAAAAACAAAAACATATACCTACCTTCACCTATTTAGATATTTTTTATTTTCTTTCAATTGGATACCAGTCTAATACATATTTCATTAAGTTTTCCCCTAAGTATTTCATGTTTTGGTATATTATTGTCCGTTGCATATTAAATTGCTCTAAAACCTAGCACTTTAAAATAACAGTTATCATATCAAAGATTCTAGAAGAACAGGTTTCAAGAGCTGCTTAGCTGGGTAGTTCTGACAAGATCTCATTAGGTTGTATTCAAACTGTCAGCCAAGGCTGCAGTCATCTGAAGACTGGAATAGAACTGAAGGATCTGCTTCTAAGGTCACATGTAATGTAGCCTCAGCGCCTGCTAACTAGAGGCTTCAGTGGGATTTTTAATAAGGCTACTCACAAATAGCAATTTGCTGTTCTTAGGGACAATGAACAGAGAGAGCTAGGAAGAAATTACCTAAGATGGAAATTGCAATCCTTTATAACTTAATTTCAGAAGCAACATACTATCACTTCTGCCATGTACTATAGATCACTAACACTAGTAAAATCTGGGAGATTACACAAAGTTGTAAATATCAGAAGATGGGGATAACTGGGGCTATCTAAGAGGCTGGCAGCCATAGATGTATAAGTGGAACTTATAAATTTCACTTTCCAAGTATTCATGGTTAGTATATTACATTTTAATTTCACATATTTACCTGGTATCCTTTGACTGTTAAACTCACTTTTTAGATTAAAGAGCATTTTTTTCAAACTCCTTAGCACTTTCTATACAGATGCTTATGCTGTCTACATCTTCCTTTTAAACCTATGTTCCTTTTATTTCTTTTTGTTACCTTTAGTACATTGTTGAGTGGTAAAAGCAAACATCTTTGCCTTGTTCTAAATGTCAGGGAGAAGCATTCCATCTTTCTCCATTAAGTATAAAGTCTGCTATAGACCGGGGATTGAGCCCGAAACTTGGACATGTGCCCTTGACTGGAATCAAACCGGGGACCTTTCAGTCTGCAGGCCGCTCTATCCACTGAGCCAAACCAGCTCGGGCGATAGTCTCAGTCTTGAGACAGGTTCAGTTCAGTTAAACAGTTGTATCTCATTTCAGGAGGCAGTGATGCCAGTGGGCTCCTAAAATTAAGCCTATGGAGGAAGAAAGATGGCGACCGGCAAGAAGGTAGGGAGAGAGAGAGTGTGAGTGAGGAACCCATAGAGGAGAGTGTAGACGTGTAGATGTGAGTGGTGTGTGTGTGGGTATGAGCTAGGGTCAGTTAGATTCTGCAGGGCTTCCAAGGGGCTGCCTAACCGGGCAGTCCTAGACGGCGGAGCCCAGCGCACAAAGCAGACACTTCTCGGCGGCTGGTGCGGACACGGAGACCACGCCATCTTGAGAAACAGAGCTGCCTGAGACTCGGATCCTGGCTTCTGACACAAACCAGGACCCTGCAGCCACTGGGGACAGAGAACTGCTATCACAGCTTCAGAGGAAGAAACAACAAGAATCCAGACTTCCCGGCAGATTCCCGTGAGTCAAAGAGCCTACCCCCCTCCCCGCAAGCGCACGCGGATAGCGCCATAGTAACTAATAGACACGCCCCTCGCTCAAGCTGCAGAGCTTTGCGCAGGGACGCGCGCTCCGCCTTAGGGAATTTGGCGCACAGGACAGAAGCAGCTCACCTTCGGGGAAATCTGTCAGTGCGCACAGAGGGCTCCCCTTCGGGGAATTGGGGGGAATTTGGCTTGCGGGTCACAGCTCCCCTTCGGGGAATCTTAGAGCGTGCACAGAGGGGCTTCCCTTTGGGGAGTTTGGCGCACAGGACGGACTCCGCCCCTCTTTGGGGATTCTGGGAGAGTGCACAAAGGCAGCTCACCTTCAGGGATTTGAGAGTGTGCGCCCTAGCCGGTTTGGCTCAGTAGAGAGAGCACACACAGGACACAGCTCCACTTCAGGGAATTTGGCACGCCGGACACAGCTGCCTGGGATCCCTGACTCACAGCGCATTCACACTAAGAGCCAACGACCCCAATTGTTGGTGCATGCACACACAGGGACCCTGATTCTCAACGAGAAACTGCACAAGGCAACAGAGACTCTGACACTCAATTCTTGGTGCAGATACAGGGAAACTCTGACTCCTGGCACATGCTAAGGATCTCATTTTCAGCACATACCAACAGTGTGGTGCTGACAGGGCCCCTGATTCTAAGTGTGCACACGAGACCACACGGAACACTGGGGACACTGACCCTGGGCAAGTCTGGTTCCCACCAACCAAAGGCAGCCACACGTCCTAGTGTCAGAGCACTTCAGTGAAACTTGGGTGGAGCGAAGTCCCCACAGCGCACGGCCGAGGTCCACACAAACCGAAGCTTGAGCTTTCTGGTGATAGCCAGAATGGGGAAACGAAATAACTCACAGAGGAAAGAAAATGTGGAGTCGCCAAGAAAGGAAATTAGTGAAACTGAAGCTTGCAACATGACCGAAAAGGAGTTCAGAGCAATGGTCGTGGAATTTATACATCGGATGGATGAGAAAATCAACAACTTATGCAAGAATCAGGAAGAAATGAAAAGTGATATAGCTACAATCAAAAACACCATGGAAAGTTTCAACAGTAGACTACAAGAAGCAGAGGACCGAATTAGTGAGTTAGAAGATCAGGTACAGAAACAAGCTCAATCTGAACAGCAATTGGAGAAAAAAATTAAAAAGCAGGAGGAAAGCCTAAGGGAGCTTCGGGACAACATGAAGCGAAGTAACATGCGTATAATAGGGCTGCCAGAAGGACAAGAAGAGCAGCAGGGATTAGAAAATCTATTTGAAGAAATAATGACAGAAAACTTCCCGGATATGGGAAAGATAAAAGTTACGCAAGTACAGAGAGTCCCAAGCAGGATCAACCCCAAAAGACCCACACCAAGACATGTCATAATCTCAATGGCAAATATAAATGATAAAGAGAGAATCTTAAAGGCAGCAAGAGAGAGACAGAGAGTTACCTACAAAGGAACACCCATCAGATTGTCAAATGATTACTCAACAGAAACACAACAAGCTAGAAGTGAATGGAAGGAGGTATACAAAGTGTTGCAAAGCAAAGGACTGAATCCAAGAATACTATATCCAGCAAGACTATCAATCAAAATTGAAGGGGAAATCAGGAGCTTCGCAGACAAAAAAAGACTCAGGGAGTTTATCACCACCAAACCAGCAATGCAAGAATTGCTAAAGGGAATACTGTAAAAAGAAGAAATAAACAGGTAAGAAGGAATACAGACACAAAAATAGATATGACTACAAACAAATACCTTTCAGTAATAACTTTAAATGTAAATGGACTAAATGCTCCAATCAAAAGACATCGAGTGGCTGAATGGATAAAAAAGCATGACCCATATATATGCTGTCTACAAGAGACCCACCTCAGAACAAGAGACTCACACAGATTGAAAGTGAAGGGATGGAAAAATATCTTCCAGGCAAATGGAAATGAAAAAAAAGCTGGGGTAGCAATACTTATATCTGACAAATTAGACCTCAAAGTAAATGCCATAACAAGAGATAAGGAAGGCCACTTCATAGTACTAAAGGGAGAAATCCAACAAGAAGAAATAATTCTGGTAAACATATACGCTCCCAATATAGGAGCACCCAAATACATAAAAAAACTCCTGGAAGATATCAAGGGAGAGATTAATAGCAATACAATCATAGTAGGAGACTTTAATACCCCACTATCACCATTGGACAAATCCTCTAAACAAAAAATCAGCAAAGAAACAGCAATCCTAAATGACTCACTAGACCAGATGGAATTAATTGACATCTTCAGAACATTTCACCCCAAAGCCACAGAATATACATTCTTCTCAAGTGCACATGGGTCATTTTCAAAGATAGACCATATGCTGGGTCACAGGCAAAGTCTCTTCAAATTCAAGAAGATAGAAATTATATCAAGCATCTTCTCAGATCACAGTGGCATAAAACTGGAAATCAACTACAATAAATACAATCCAAAGAAATCAAACACATGGAGACTAAACAGCATGCTATTAAACAAGGACTGGGTCACCAGAGAGATCAAGGAAGAAATAAAAAACATCATGGCAACAAATGACAATGAAAACACAACAATCCAAAATCTATGGGACACAGCGAAAGCAGTCTTGAGAGGGAAGTTCATAGCTCTACAAGCCTATTGCAAAAAACAAGAAACAATGGTAATAAATCACCTAACCCTACAACTCCAAGAGCTAGAAAAAGAGCAGCAAGAAAAGCCCAGTGTAACCAGAAGGAAGGAAATAACAAAGATCAGAGCGGAGATAAATGACATAGAGACCAAAGAAACAATACAAAAGATCAACAAAACCAAGAGCTGGTTCTTTGAAAAGATAAACAAGATTGATGGACCTCTAGCCAGGCTCACCAAGAAGCAAAGAGAGAGGACCCAAATAAACAAAATCAGAAATGAAAGAGGTGAAATAACAACAGACCCCGCTGAGATACAAAGGATTGTTACAAAATACTACGAACAGCTCTATTCCAACAAAAACTGGACAACCTGGAGGAAATGGACATATTCCTAGAAAAATACAACCTTCCAAAAATCAATCAAGAAGAATCTCAACAGCTCAATAGGCCAATAACTATGGACGAAATTGAAGAAGTCATCAAAAAGCTTCCGGCAAACAAAAGCCCGGGGCCTGACGGCTTCACAGGAGAGTTCTACCAAACATTCAAGGAAGAACTAAAACCTATCCTCCTCAGACTATTCCAAAAAATTCAAGAGGAAGGAACACTTCCAAGCTCCTTCTATGAAGCCAGCATCACCCTAATACCAAAACCAGATAAAGACAACACAATGAAAGAGAATTACAGACCAATATCCCTCATGAACATAGATGCCAAAATCCTCAACAAAATTCTAGCAAATCGGCTCCAGCAGTACATCAGAAAGATCATACACCATGACCAAGTAGGATTTATCCCAGGAATGCAAGGATGGTACAATATCCGCAAATCAATAAACGTGATACATCACATAAACAAATTGAGAGATAAAAATCACATAGTCATATCAATTGATGCAGAAAAAGCATTTGACAAAATCCAACACCCTTTCTTGATAAAAACTCTCAACAAGGTGGGAATGGAAGGCTCATACCTCAACATAATAAAAGCTATATATGATAAACCCACAGCAAACATCATACTCAATGGACAAAAGCTAAAAACATTTCCCCTAAGAACAGGAACAAGACAGGGATGCCCACTCTCACCACTCCTGTTTGACATAGTACTGGAAGTATTAGCTAATGCAATTAGACAAGAAGAAGAAATAAAAGGCATCCAAATTGGGAAAGAACAAGTAAAGCTGTCTTTATTTGCAGACGACATGATATTGTACATAAAAAAATCCGAAAGACTCTGTCAAAAAACTAATAGACTTAATAAATGAATTCGGCAATGTAGCAGGATACAAAATTAACGCCAAGAAATCTATGGCCTTTCTATACACCAATAGTGAACTTACAGACAGAGAGACTAAAAAGGCAATCCCATTTACCATCGCACCAAAAAAATTAAGATACCTAGGAATAAACTTAACTAAGGAGGTAAAAGACCTATACACGGAAAACTACAGGACACTGAAAAAAGAGATAGAGGAAGATGTAAACAGATGGAAGAACATACCATGTTCATGGATTGGTAGAATCAACATCATTAAAATGTCCATACTACCCAAAGCAATCTATAGATTCAATGCACTCCCCATTAAAATACCAACGGCATATTTCACAGACCTTGAAAGAACTCTCCAAAAATTCATCTGGAATAAAAAAAGACCCCGAATAGCCACAGCAATCCTGAGAAAGAAGAATAAAGTAGGAGGGATCTCAATACCAGATTTCAAGCTGTATTACAAAGCCACTATTCTCAAAACAGCCTGGTACTGGCACAAGAACAGACATATAGATCAATGGAACAGAATAGAGAATCCAGATATTGATCCAAACCACTATGCTCAATTAATATTTGACAAAGGAGGCATGAACATACAATGGAATAAAGACAGTCTCTTCAATAAATGGTGTTGGGAAAATTGGACAGACACATGCAAAAAAATGAAGCTAGATCACCAACTTACACCATACACAAAAATAAACTCAAAATGGATACAGGACTTAAACATAAGACGGGAAACCATAAAAATACTAGAGGAATCCACAGGCAGCAAAATCTCAGACATATGTCAAAAGAACTTCTTCACCGATACTGCCCCTAGGGCAATGGAAGCTAAAGAGAAAATAAACAAATGGGACTACATCAAAATAAAAAGCTTTTTTACAGAAAAAGAAAACTATCAACAAAACAACAAGAAAGCCCACTGCATGGGAGAACATATTTGCAAATGGCATCACTGATAAAGGTTTAATCTCCAACATCTACAGGCAGCTTATACAACTTAATAAAAGGAAGATAAATGATCCAATAAAAAAATGGGCAACGGACCTAAATAGAATCTTTTCCAAAGAAGACAGAAGGAAGGCCAAGATACACATGAAAACATGCTCAAGGTCACTAATTATCCGAGAGATGCAAATCAAAACAACAATGCGCTATCATCTCACACCTGTCAGAATGGCTATCATCAACAAATCAACAAACGACAAGTGTTGGCGAGGATGCGGAGAAAAAGGAACCCTCGTGCACTGCTGGTGGGAATGCAGACTGGTGCAGCCACTGTGGAGAACAGTATGGAGTTTCCTCAAAAAACTGAAAATGGAACTCCCATTTGACCCAGTAATCCCACTCCTAGGAATATATCCTAAGAAACTGGGAACTCCAATAAGAAAGGAAATATGCACCCCTACGTTCATAGCAGCACAATTGACAATAGCTAAGATCTGGAAACAGCCTAGGTGCCCATCAGCAGATGACTGGATCAGAAAACTATGGTACATCTACACAATGGAATATTATGCTGCCATAAAAAAGAAGGAATTCTTACCATTTGCAGCAACCTGGATGGAATTGGAGAATATTATGTTAAGTGAAATAAGCAAGTCAATGAAAGAAAAATACCACATGATCTCACTCATTTATGGATAATAAAGGACATTAAAAACTTGAACAAAAAGATAGATAAGAGGCAGTAAAGCATCAAACAGTCTGTCAAATTACAGCAGGAAGGTTAGGGAGAGGTGGGGAAGATAAGAGATCAATCAAAGGACTTGTATGCATGCATATAAGCATAACCAATGGACGCAAAACTCTGGGGGGTGAGGGCATATATGGGAGTGGGGTGAGGGGGGCAATGGTAAGATATGTACACATATAATACCTTAATTAAAAAATTGGAAAAAAATAAAAAATAAAAAATAAATGCGAACAGAAAAAAATAAAAAATAAAAATAAAATTAAGCCTATGGTGCAAGGACAGTGCAGGTATTTAATAAAAAGCATCCCTATGGAAACCAAAAAAAAAAAAAAAAAAAAAAAAAAAAAAAAGTCTGCTATAAAATTTTCATGTGTAAAGTTGAAAAAGTTACCCTGGCTGGGTAGCTCAGTTGGTTGATCATCCTCCCGTGAACCTAAAGTTTACAGGTTTGATCTCCAATCAGGCAATCAGGAGGCAAACAATGTCTGTCTCTATCTCTGTCTCTGTCTCTGTCTCTCTCTCTCAAATCAAAACATATCCTCAGATGAGGATTAAAAAAAAGTCACCCTGGTTGGTGTTGCACCGTGGTTAGAGTGCCAGCCTGTGCACCGAAGGGTCGTGGGTTCAATCGCCAGCCCAGGCCGGGGTGCATGCAGGGGGCAACCAATCAATGTGTCTCTCTTATATCAAAGTTTCTCTCTCTCTCTTTCCTCTCCCCCTCTGTCTGCATCTCCCCCTCCCTTTCTCCCTTCCACTCTCTCTAAAAAAAAAAAAAAAAAAAAATCAATGGAAAAAATATCCTCAGGTGAGGATTAACAACAACAACAACAAAAAGTTGTCTTCTATTCCTAGGCTGATAAGTTTTATAATAGGAATGGGCATAGAATTATGACAAACTCTTTTTATACATCTACTGAGATAACCATGTGTTTTTTTGATGGTTAATATGGCGAGTTATATTGATTTTCTATTATCAAACCCCAAACTTTCATTCCTAGAATAAGTTCCACTTAGTCTTCATATATTATTCTATACTAGAGGCCCGGTGCACGAAATTCGTGCACAGAGGGGGGTTGTCCCTCAGCCCAGCCTGTACCCTCTCCAATATGGGATCCCTCTCACAATCCAGGACTGCTGGCTCCCAACTGCTTGCCTGCCTGCCTTCCTGATTGCCCCTAACCACTTCTGCCTGCCAGCCTGATCACCCCCTAACCACTCCGCTGCCAGCCTGTTTGCCCCCAACTTCCCTCCTCTGCTGGCCTGGTCACCCCTAACTGCCCTCTCCTGCAGGGTTGATCACATCCAACTGCCCTCCCTTGCAGGCCTGGTCCTTCTCAACTGCCCTCCCTTGCAGGCCGGGTGCCTCCCAATTGCCCTCTCCTGCTGGCCATCTTGTGGTGGCCATCTTGTGTCCACATGGGGGCAGGATCTTTGACCACATGGGGGCAGCTATATTGTGTGTTGCAGTGATGATCAATCTGTATATTACTCTTTTATTAGATAGGATAGAGGCCTGGTACAGGGGTGGGGGCCAGCTGGTTTGCCCTGAAGGGTGCCCCAGATCAGGTGGGGGTTCCCTTGGGGCATGGGGTGGCCTGAGCGAGGGGCCTGTGGTGGTTTGCAGGCCGGCCACACCCCCTGGCAACCTAAGCGGAAGCCCTGGTATCTGGAATTTATTTTCCTTCTACAATTGAAACTTTGTACCCTGGAGTGGAGCCAAGCCTGGGGCTCCCTCTGAGGCCAGCAGCCATTTCTGTTGGGGTTATAATTGAAACTTTGTTGCCTTAAGCGGGTGGGCCTGGTCAGGGTGTGCGGAAAGCTTTGCTTCCCCTGTTGCCGGCGGCAACCCTGGCCTGCTCTCTCAAGCTCCATTCTGCCGCCATTTGTTTGAATTTGTTTATCTTCTATAATTGAAACTTTGTAGCTTGAGTGGAGGCTTAGGCCTGGCAAGGGCAGGTGGAAAGCTTGGCTTCCTCTGTTACCTAGGAAACCTTGCTCTCTGTGGCCGTAGCCATCTTGGTTTGGGTTAATTTGCATGCTCGCTCTGATTGGATGGTGGGTGTGGTTTGTGGATGTGTTGGAGGTATGGTCAATTTGCATATTTGTCTATTATTAGGTAGGATAGTCCTAAATTCAGTGTGCTCTTATTCAGGATTTTTACATCTAACATTGTGAGGTATGTTGGTTTGTAGATTAGTTCCTATAATATTTTTGTCTGATTTTGGTATTTGAGTAATAATACTGGCCTCATGATATTATTTGTATAGTGTTCCTTACTTCTCTATTTTCTGAAAGAGTTGAGAACTGGTATTATTCTTTTCTTAGACATTTCTTAAACAAAATTCACAATTGAAGCCATTTGGGTTTGAACACTTTTGTGTTTTTGTGTGAAAATTTTACTTATGAATCCAATATCATTAACAGATATAGGGCTAATAAGATTTTCTATTTTTCCTTGGGTCCATTTAGATGACTTGTTGACACTGAATGAATTTGTCAATTTCATCAAGGTTGAATTTATTGGCATAAATGTTCATAATTCCACTGCTCCTTAACCTTTTGATCTGTACCATATGCAACTGTGCCTATACTTTAAATCCAGATAACAGTATTTGCTCTTTGCTCATGTTTCTTGATCAGAATGGCAAGAACAGCACTGTCCAATTCAGCAGCCACTAGCCATATGTGGCCATTCAAATTTAAATTGATTAAAGCTTCCATTTTTAAATTTTTTAAAATTTCAGGTACTTAACAGCCACATGTGAGCTAATGGCTACAGTTTTGGACAGCATAGTTGGAGAACATTTCCATCTTCACAGAAAGTGCTATTGGACAGTGTTGGGCTTGAACTTTATCTATCCATTTCATTGTTCTTTTTGAAAAAACAGCTTTTGGTTTCCACTGTTGGCCTGCTTTCTATTCACAGATTTTTGCTCTTAACCTTTTTCACTTCCTTCTACTTATTTTGGGTCTAATATGTTCTTCTTGTTGTAGCTTCATAATGCAAAAGCTTATTACATCATTAGTGATATTTTTATCTTATTTTTCTTAATATAAAGATTTAAAGCTAGAAATTTTCTTCTAAGCACTTTAGTTGCATTACACACGATGTAATGTGTTGTTTCCATTATCATTCAGATCAAGACTTTCATGTTTCCCCTATGAATTTTTCTTTAACTCATGAGTTATTTATACACTAGAGGCCCGGCACACGAAATTCATGCACGGTAACAGTTCCTAGGCCTGGCCTGCGATCAGGGCCATCTACCCCCGCTGCCCGCAGCCAGCCCCGCCCCCAATCCCCACCCACCCCCAGTTCCCCATTCGCCATTGGGCGATTGCAGCCTGCCGCATGGGGGAGGGACCAAGATATCACCATTCCCGCCCACTCACTGGCCCTGCCCCACTGCGGGTCACCCTCTGTGTGTGGGGTGATCAGTTGGGTAGGGGCCTTGGCCTGGCACCGCCCACATCCCTCGCCACCCATCCCTGGTTCCCTGTTCACCATAGGGCGATGGGAGGGGAAAGGAGCCAAGAAGTGGTCAGTGCGCCTCATAGTGACTGGTCAAGCAATTGTGGTCGTTCCACAGTTAGGGTTAATTTGCATATTACCCTTTTATTATATAGGATGTTGTTTATTTTCCAAATATATAAGAATTTCTCAGGTAACTTTCTATTGTTAACTGTCCATTTTGGTCAGACAACATACTTTAAATTTCAATCATTTGTGTAAGCACACTAAACTAAAGCCTGAGGTCCCGGACATTAAGGCAGCCACAGTCAACAAGGTGAGAGTTGTTAGGAGCATCAAGCCCACACACAACCCTTTTCTGACTATTGATCCTTCATCTTTTTCATGAATATCACCATCTCCATTGTCCTGAGACTAGACTGTCAAAAGTATGGGTTCAAATTGAAATGAAGTTCTATTCTACCCTTTTTCTCTTTCTCCTGCCATCTTATGCCTTATCCTTTCCAGAGCTCCTGACCTTTGCAGAAGTGGGGCTGCATTTCATACTCATGATAACCCCAATTTCTACCCAATCCTCTAATTTCCTCCCTGCCAAATCTCAGATAATTAGTCACTGCAGGGGGAAGGTGGGAGCACCAGAAATGAAAAGGAGGAGGAAAAGCCACAATACCTTTTATGCCTTAACCTTGAAGGTCACAAAGTCACTTCTGCCACATTCCATTTGTTAGAAGGGAGTCACTAAGTACAGCACAAACCTTTTGAAGGGAGGAGTATCAAAGAATTTGTGGACACGTTTTAAACTGCCAGAAAATAATTTTTACCTTAAATAGTCATATACCTTTTTTAAAGAAATTAAGAAACGGAAAGAAAATACATATAGTCATTTGTTTTATACATATTTACTATTTCTGATTTCTTTATTCCTCCCAGTAATTCATGGGCCAAATCCAACCCATTACCTATTTTTGCAAGGTCTATGAACTAAGGATGGTTTTTATATTTTCAAATGGTTGAAAAAAATAAATGGAAGAATCTTTTTGTGACATTTGAAAAGCATGTGATATTTAAATTTCACTGTACATAATAAAGTTTCATTGGAACATAGCCATACCCACTTATTTATATATTGTCTATGGCTCCTTTCACAGCAGAACTGAGTTGTTTCACTAGAGAGCACATGACCTACAAAGTCTAAAATGTTTACTATCTGGTCCTTTGCAGAAAAAGTTTACCAATCTCTACTATATATACAAGTTACCATCTTGTGGTGTCATTTCCCTTTAGCCTGAAGAATTTTCAATATCATTTCTTGTACAATACAAACTATAGTGACAAAGAGTCTCAGATTTTGTTTATCTGAAAACATCTTTACTTCAACTTCATTTTTGAGGGATACCTTTGCTGTGAATTGGACACTGTGAATAATAATTTGCAGCACCACTAGATTCTGTTATGTTCTTCTGACGACTGTTGATTTTTCTTCTAACAGATAGTTAACTTTTCTTCTAATAGGTAGTTAACTTGTCTGGTCCCAAACTACAAATACAGAAATTTTGCCTAAAAGGTGCTTTGGTTTGGGGGTTTTGCTCTGTTTTGTTTTTAATTGTGATTTTTTTATATCTTTCATTCTCCACTGCTTTCAATGAGAACTGTTAATCATATCATTATTCCCCTATACTTAATGTAATATTTTGTCTTAGCTGTTTTAAAGATTTTCTCTTTAGCACTTTGCCTATAATGTGCCTAGTTGTGGCTTTATTTTGTACTTATTCTTCATAAAGGTCACTGATCTTCTTGGATCTCTAAGCTAGTTATATTTTAAACAATCATGAAAAGTTTTCAGCCACTATTTCTTCAAATATTTTTTTGTCTCTCTCTTTCTCTTCTCTACTTATGAGATTCCAACTAAGGCAATAAGTATTCAGCTCTCCCCACATAAAAGTTATGCACAGATACAAAAAACCCTCAGTCAGAAAAGCAACAAACTTGCAAATCTCACCTACTGTAGTTGCATCTTTCAAAGGTTATCTCCTATTTGGTTTGCAATGCTTCTTTGACAGAGCCACTACAGTCTTTCTTTCCAGTATACTCACAGCAGTCAGTCAGGTATGGCTGGCAGTATTCATATTCTAACTTTGGGTTTTAGCCCTTTGGCAATTCTCTCAGTTCCAGGATTTTCCTCCTAAATTCCAAGCTGCTTGCCAGTCCTCAACTTTGTCCTCTGACACCACGAGCCAGTTATAGAGCTACTAGGAGCCCAGTGCACAAAATCCATGCACAGGTGGGGTCCCTAGGCCTGGCTGGCGATCAGGGCCATCTTGCCCAGTCCCAATCTGGGCCGGGTAGGCAGGGGCCTGCCAGCTGCTGGCCAGGGCCTGAGGGCCTGCCGGCCACTGGACAAGGCCTGCCAGCTGCTGGATAGGGTGAGGGACGGGGGGAGGGACCAGGGGGAGGCTGGCTGTGGGAGTGCACTGTGGCAGCTCCTGCATTGAGCATCTGCCCCCTGGTGGTCAGTGCGCATCATAGTGACTGGTCTACTGGGTAGTTCCGGTCTTTCGGTCGTAAAGGTCGCTTAGGCTTTTACATATATACTAGAGGCCCGGTGCACAAAATTCGTGCACGGGGGGATGAAGGGGAGGAGGGTCCCCTCAGCCCAGCCTGCACCCTCTCCAATCTGGGACCCCTCGGGGGATGTCCGACTGCCGGTTTAGGCCCAATCCCCGGGATCTGGCCTAAACCAGCAGTTGGACATCCCTCTCACAATCCTGGATCGCTGGCTCCTAACCACTCACCTGCCTGCCTACATGATTGCCCCTAACTGCCCCCCTGCCAGCCTGATCACCCTTAACTGCCTCTGCCTGCTGGGCTGATCGCCCCCAACTCCCGCCGGCCTGGTTGTCCCCAACTAACCCCCTTCAGGCCTGGTCGCCCCACACAGCCTGCTGCTCAGTCGTTTGGTCGCCCCTCACTAACCCCCCTGCCGGCCTGGTCGCCCCACGCAGCCTGTTCAGTTGTCCCTTCGGTTGCGATGGTCGTTTAGGCTTTTATATAGATATATAGATGGAAGTTCGGAAGTACTTTGTGCAAAAAGCCACACATTCACAATTCTTACCCAGTACTTAAAGAATGATTCTCCTCAAGTTTCTGCTTCTTTTTGGTCTTTTTTGGTCTTCTAGTCTTTGGGGTCTTTTTCCAGTCCTTTCAAATCGTTATTTTGAATTTTTTTTCAAGGTTTTATCATTTTTATCTGAGAGAGGGTTCATTCACCTCACCAATTTACCATTACCTAAAGCTAGTAGTCCCTGATTTTTGTTTTTAAAACAATCTCCCAAACATGAGTTTATAATTTTATATATTATAAAATTTTAATTATTGGTAGCACTATAATGGAAAAGGAAATAAACTACCTAAAATAATGAAAAAGTCCTACTTCCACAAGTGTAGAAATAAATTTGCATGTGAATGCAGGTAAATGTACAATTTCTTTATACAGCCTGTGCTAAAATTTGTGCTTTCCTATTCTGGGCCAACATATACCAAGCTGGAATACAATCAGGCCTAAGAATGTGAGGCTGAGAGACATGAAAATCAACAAAACAAATAAATCACTTGCAACTATTTACAAGTTAAAAACAATTAATTTAAGCTCCCAGAAAAGATCTATAGATTGTCTTAAACAATGTCCCATGTATTAAAATATTTTAAAAAGAAATATGGATAAATGGAATAAGAACTTGTATACCTTTTAGAAATAATACCAATAATTAACAGTATCATTTAAGGATGTCTTTTTTTTAATGAGATACTTACCTTTGTTCTTTTTAAAATGAGAAAACATTTTAAATAATGTTTTTCAAAATACATTACATATTTTCTTATACCAAGATATAATAATAAGAACTAAATAAGAAGAACTAAAGAAAAAAAGTCATAGCCTGGCTGGCATGGCTCAGTGGTTGAGCATCGACCTATGAACCAGGAGATCACGGTTAGATTCCAGTCAGGGTACATACCCACGTTGTGGGCTCAATCCCCAGTGTGGGGCATGCAGGAGGCAGCCTACCAATGATTCTCTTTTATCATTGATGTTTCTCTCTCTCTCTCTCTCTCCCTCTCCTTTCCTCTCTGAAATCAATAAAAATATATTTTTTAAGAAAGAAAGAAAAGCCCTAACTGGTTTGGCTCAGTCAGTGGATAGAGCATCGGACTGCAGACTGGGGGGGTCCCAGGGTCCATTCCGGTCAAAGGCATGTACCTTGGTTGCAGGCACATACCCAGTGGGGGGTGTGCAGGAGGCAGCTGATCGATGTTTCTCTCTCATCGATGTTTCTAACTCTCTATCCTCTCCCTTCCTCTCTGTAAAAAATCAATAAAATATATTTTTTTTAAAAAAAGAAAGAAAAAAAACCTTAACATTTGCTCTTAGGAATTTCATTCACTGATAACAGGATACTAAAATTTCATGGAATTTCAATCACAAAACTGAGAAATTAGCAAAGTGTACCTGCAGTGTACTGTAAAAAGCTTAGAACAGAAAATGTAAGTAGTTTAGATCCATCATATGCAAATTTCTGAGTTAATCATCAAGTATTCTGTAGTATCCTTTTATTCTCATTATTTCAATTAGCCAAATAACTATAATCCACAACAGGTAAAAGAACCCATTTTTATGCAGAAGGAGTATAACAAATAGGAAAGGAGGAAATGGAGACCAAGAGCATCTTTTTAGACCTATTTTATTAAAAGAAAAAGAACATCAACTATGATTCTGTCATTCTTCCTTAAGCCAAAACATTAATGTGGTAGCTTTGCTCTAAACCAGACATAAGAAAGTGTGATAGGAGGACTGCAATCAAATTCAACTTTAAACAAATATAAAAATCAACAGGAATTTGAAAGGGGAAACTTGTAGCAGTGTTGGATATATTAATCATCTTGTGGTGATTATTTCACAGGTGCATATATTATCTAAAAACTTACCAAACTCTATGCTTTTGCATACAGTTTGTTTTACCTCAATTAGATTTCAATAAAGCTTAAAAAAAAAAAAGGCAGGAAAGAAAATCACTATTCATTTTTACCCACCACTCAGCTACTTTAAAGACAAAAATAAAAATCAATTCAGAGTCTTTAACAAAATGTAATTAAAAACTCAAGGATCACAAGCAAACAGACATTCAAATTAAAAAAACAGGTATATCGACTTTTTTAAGAGAAAAAACTAAAGTTTCATTGAAAATATCCTGAGACCAACTGTCAAAGGATTCTGAGGTCACACTGCCTATATAATTTATGCCCCGCCCCGGTGGGGAATGCCCTTGGTCTCCATTTCCAAATGGGCACATGCTGACACAGTTTACAGGTGTTCAGCCTTACTGTACTTCTCTTCCTTGCATCTCTGCAGAATCTCTAAGCTCCTCTGGTGGACTGGGTGTTGGAGAAAGCTAAAACTATCCACACTTTTCAAAACTGCACATGGCGCTGTATCATCATGCCCTTAGGAAGCAAAAGAAAAACAAAAAAATTGTGAAAAGAAAAAGACATTATATAAGCCCAAACCAATTGAGAATCAAGGACAATGCTGCCAACTTTCTTAGAGTATATAAAAATATATCAAATGATAGGAGTTAAAGGTGAATGATTTTTCCAATAATTTGAGGAAATTACACAACAATAACAGTAAAAAATAAAGGTCCTTTTTAGTAATCAAAACATCCTTTTCAGTACTCAAAGTGTTGGAAGTTAGCACCATACCAATAATTTCTAATTTAAAATACAACGGGTATGGAAATTTCAAAACCAATTGGTATGGTTTAGACTTTTTTTAAAAATTGACTCATTTTTTTCAGGTCTGAAATATAATTGGCATATAGTTGGCAACAATGCAAGAAACACTGATGAACCCCAAAGAGAAATTTACCCAAAACAAATTACCAAAAGTTAAACAATTATATCACAAATCTTGCAATTAACAACACTTGTAGGAATTCCAACAAGTGTGTCAATGTTGAAAGAGTGGGCAGAAAGCACCACAGAGCAGGAAATCCCAGCAGCACTTCTCTATATTTATAAATCTAAAAACAAGCTAAAAAATCTGTACCTCACCACCAATTCTTATAAAGTGAGACAGAATCAACTACTGGTAGGAAAGGGAAGAGAGCACTTTCAAGTAAGGACCAAAGCCCCAGATTAGTGTTGCTGAAACAATGAATCACTCAAGCAATAATGGGGGCTGAGGGGGAGCTTCAGTACCACAAATATTAGCAATAAATGAATTTAAAAGAGAATACAGGTTTTCCAGATATGGAAGGACTTAAGTATCATTTACTTAGAGAATATCTCTAGACTTATGCCATTAAGTTCAAATTTATGTACCATGCCTTTAAAAAGCAAAAGTCAATAGTTACCAGATAGAAGTAAATTAAACAATGAACTGAAGTTCCATTGGTGCATATCTATATATATAAAAGCCTAAGCGACCGAACGACCTAACATGTCAACAGGTAGCTATGATGCACACTGACCACCAGGGGGAAGATGCTCAACGCAGGAGCTGCCCCCCTGGTGGTCAGTGCACTCCCACAGCCAACCTCCTGTGGCTGGCCAACCTCCTGCGACCGCCAACCTCCTGTGGTGCCTCCCCGCGGCTGGCCGGGTGGTCAGTGCACTCCCACAGCTACCCTCCCACAGCCAGCCAACCTCTCACGGTCCCTCCCCGTAGCTGGCCAGCCCCAACTGGGACTGTGCGAGATGGCCCCAATGGGCACTGATCACCTGCCAGGCCAAGGGACCCCACCCGTGCACAAATTCATGGACCAGACCTCTAGTCTATCATATATAATAAAAGGGTAATAAGCAAATTGACCCTAACGGCGGAATGACCAGGAACACCCATCGCTATGACTTGCACTGACCACAGAAGCTCAATGGAAGAGCTGGCCCCTTGTGGTCAGTATGCTCCCACAGGGGGAGTGTTGCTCAGCCAGAAGCCCGGCTAGCGAGCCCAGCAGTGGTGGCAGGAGCCTCTCCTGCCTCCAAGGCAGCGCTAAGGAGCAGCAAGCCGGGCTCAAGGCTGGCAAGCACAGTGGTGGTGGCGGAAGCCTATTCCACCTCCAATGCAGGTGGGTGGTAAGGAGTGAGGGGTCGCAGACTACAAGAGCCCCTATGGGGATTGGGCCTAAGCCGGCAGTCAGACATCCCCCAAGGGGTCCTGGACTGCAAGAGGGCAGAGGCCAGGCTGAGAGGACCCCCCCCCCACCAGTGCACAAATCTCATGCACCAGGCCTCTAGTTCCTTTATAAGGCAGAATAGAATTCCCTTTTATGGATATACCACATTTGATTTTTCAATCACCAGTTAATGGGCATTTGGGTTGTTGCCACCTTTTGGTTATCCTATAAAGGCAGTCCTCGGGTTACGTCGGATTCAACGTATGTCGTTTTGTGGTTACATCACCATCTCCCATTTATTTATAAAAAAAAAAGTTCCACCATTTTGACGTATGTACATATGTGCTTTATGTTTTTTATTATTTATTTACCACAAGTAAAGGTCAGGAATTATTATCTTTCTTTTAAATTCTTTTACTGTTTCACTTCATTACTGCTGTGTATGTGCTCCATTTGAGTGGCGTAGGTCCGTAGGTAGGTGGGTTCCGACTTACGGAGAAAATCGTGTTACATCGTGCTGGAGGAACGGATCTCCGACATAACCTGAGGACCTACTGTATAGCAGGTGTAACGGTTAATAATGTGGATTTTGTAATCAAAGAAAATACAATAATTTCAAGAGAAACATCAAAAGTGGTTTATTCAAAGTAATGTCCATCGCTAGCTACACATTTCCCCCATCTTTAAGGTATACCGTCCCAATAGAACTTTTCTTGTTTTGAGCCAAACCATTCAGAGACCAAATTTCCCACTTCTTCGTACATTTTGAAGGGCTGCTCAGAAAGTGTGTGTGCCACAAATCAGAACAAGTGGTAATCTGAAGGAGCAAGGTCTGGTGAATAAGGCGGGTGGGTTAATACTTCCCAGGCAAGATCTTTTAACGTGTCTTTAACTGATTTTGAAATGTGTAATGGTGTGTCAACATGAAGCAAAATTATTTTGCCGTGTCTTCTAGCCCATTCTGGTCGTTTCACGATCAAAGCGTGGTCCAAATTGATTATTTGTTGTTGGTAGCGATCAGAATTAACGGTTTCATCTGGCTTTAGAAGCTCATAATACACCACACCTTCCCGATCCCACCAAACGCAGAGCATTGTCTTCTTTCCGAAGCGATCTGGCGTTGCAGTCGATGTTGATGGTTGACCTGGATCAACCCATGATTTTGTGCGTTTGGGATTCTCAAAATAAATCCACTTTTCATCACCAGCCACAATTCGATGCAAAAAAGACTTTCTTTCATGCCATTGAAGCAACATTTTACTGATGACTTTTCAGTTTTCCATTTGTCTTTCATTCAGTTGATGTGGCACCCGTTTTCCTTACTTTAAAATCTTTCCCATTGATTGTAAATGATTGGAAATCATTTGCTGAGCAACGTTTAATCCTTCTGCAAGTTGTTTTTGAGTTTGACGTGCATCTTCATCCAATAATGCTTGTAATTGTTGGTCTTCAAACTTTTTTGGTTGACCTGGACATTCTTTGTCTTTCACATCGAAATCAACACTTTTAAAGCATTTAAACCAGCGTTCACAAGTATCTTGAGATGGAGCATGTTCACCATAAGCTTCCCAAAGTATACAATAACTTTCAGCAGCACTTTTCTTCAAAATAAAATAATGAATTAAAACTTCCCGCAAATGCTCTTTTTTTGGCATGAAATCCGACATATTATGGAGACCTCATAATAAGCATAAGAATATCTATGATGTTAACATCTTCAGCAAATTTGACATATAAAGTTTTGAAGCTTGTTGTCAATACAACAAAATAGCATACATATCAAATAGCATACATACCAACATATGTGTAATTCCATCTATTGAAAAAAATCCGCATTAACCGGTACACCATAATAAAAGGCTAATGTGCAAATTGACCGAATGGCAGAATGACCGGTCACTATGATGCACACTGACCACCAGGTGGCAGACTCTCAACGCAGGAGCTGCCCCTTGGTGGTCAGTGCACTCCCACAGGGGGAGCGCTGCTCGGCCAGAAGCTGGACTCATTGCTGGCGAACTTGGATCTCTTTAAATTCACCCTCCTTGTAGTCTGTTGAGATTCTTGGTGTGTAGAGATTATTGAAGTTCTTGAATATGTAGATTATGAATATGTACATATCAGATTTGAGGAATTTGGGCTATTATTTCTTGAAATAAATATTATTTCTGTTCCTTTCTCCTCTTTCCTTCTGGACTCCCAGAAGTTGGTATGCTTTCTTAGTGTCCCACAGGTCTAGAAGCTCTGTTTATTTTTCTGCATTCTTTTTTTCTTTCTGTTCCTTAACCCTGATAATCTCAACTGATTTGTCTTCAAGTTCACCAATTCTGAAGTCTGCCTATTCAAATCTTCTATTGAATACTTCTAGTAAATTTTTATATCAGTTATTGTATTTTTTCTCTCACTTCAATACATATACACATACACATATATATTTGATAATCTCTATTCAGTAGACATTGTCTCAAAGGTTCCTTTAATTCTTCAGGTATGATTGCCTTAGGTCTTTGAACATATTTAGAATAGTTTAATGGCTTTGTCTAGTAAATTCAATGCCTGGCTTTCCTAAAGCACAGTTTCTATTGATTTCTTTTTCCTGTGCATGGGTCATATTTTCTTATTTCTTTGCATGTCTTATAATTTTGTGAAGAACCCCATACATTTTAAATAATATAACATGGTAACTCTGAATATTAGATTCCCTCTTTTTCCCAGGATATGCTGTTGTTGCTATTTCTTGTAGTTGTTGCTATTTACTTAGGACTTACCTGAACTAATGCTGTAAAGTTTGCATTCCTTGTCACATGTGACCATGAAAATATCTTCTCAGTATAGTGTAGTGTCCAGCTAATAATTACAGACAGATATCTTTACAAGCCTGAAACCAATAAAACTCCAGTATTGTTAAGGATCACTGTTTATGATGTGTTTGGGGCACACCTTCAACACTCAGACCATTTACAACTCTGCTTTGCACAGTATATGAAGGTAATCCAGAGGTGAGAAATCATGATCTTCTCAGGTCTTTGTAAGTATGTACATAGATATGAGCATGTACATAGCACTATGCATGTGCATGGCTATCTAAAATTACCATAAATATGTGGGAACTTTCCCAAGCTATTATGGAGACCTCATTTCCCAGCTTTCCTTTTAAGAATTTTGGTTAAGTTTTTGCCCCAACTACTAAATACTGCATCAGGCAGATGCAATGTTCAACAACTGCTTCTGATTGTTTTTGGACAAGATCTCTATAACAGCGGACGCCAACCTTTCGGGCCTCACGGACCACCAGTGGTCTGCGACTGCTGCTCTAGAAGACTATATTCACACTGGGCAAGCACCGAGTCAGGTTAAAGACAGTCTTGCAAGAGGGCTATTCCAGGGAAGACCCAATAGATTAGACTGACTAATAAAAATTATCTGGAAATGGGGCTCTGAAGGAGCTCCAATACCTTCTACTCTCCCTCGTGGTTACCACACTGCTGCTTTTCATTGTGCCTCAGGCTGCTGGGGAATAAATAGTGCAAATTAAAACACTACAAAGTGAGCCATGTTTACCAATATTCAGCCTTCTCTCTTATACAAACACTTCCAAAATTACTGCAAGCCTTTGATGCATTTCCTGAATTCTGACACTTTCTGCAGAGGTCCTTACTCCATCATTCACTGAACTCAAAATAAAACCTTTATTCTTTAACCAAGAGTGCCAGATTTATAAATAACTAGTGCCCTGGTGCACGGATGCATGCACATTGAAAGGAAATTAATTAGAAGGTGGCTGGCAGGGCGGGGCAGGACTGGGCGGGACTGGGCCAGACAAGCCCTGGAGCCAACCTCCTGTGCTGTGGCTCAAAGGGCATCTGTGAAGTGAGCGGGGTCCCTCCGGCAGGTGTAATCCCTCGGCCTGGCCTGTGGGGATTGTGCTGAAACCGGCTCTCCAACATCCCCCAAGGGGCCCCAGATTGTGAGAGGGAGGTTCTCAGGTGACAGACCCCAGAATCGGGCTCCCTCCTCTCTGGTTCTGGGGTGCGTCACCCAAGAACCACCGCTGCCGAGTCACTGCAGCTCAGCAGCTCCTGTGTTGAGTGTCTGCCCTCTGGTGGTCAGTGCACATCATACCTACTGGCCAGTCAGACGGTCATGTAGCGCGCTCTCGCTCCCTCTCTCCCTCCCTCCCTCTCTCTCTCTCTCTCATATATATATATATATATATATATATATATATATATATATATATATATATACACATATACATATATATATATATATTAGAGGCCCAGTGCACAAATTCGTGCACGGGTAGGATCCCATTGGGGCAGATCAGGGCCTGCCAGGGCGAGGGACTGCGGGAGGTTGGCCCCAGTAGCAAGCTAAGGCACTGCCGCTTCCACGAGGACTCAGGCTCCTCCTGTCTGGGTCCGGGGTGCGGGTGAACCAGATTCAGGGCTGTTAGGGCCCCAGCAGCAAGGTCTGGGTCAGTATGCATCATAGCTACTGGCTGGTCCTCCGGTTATTCCGGTTGTAATATTCGCCTAGACTACTAGAGGCACTGGAGAGGGGGTCCCTCAGCCCGGCCTGCCCCCTCTCACAGTCCGGAAGCCCTCAGGGGTGGGAGGTGACCTGGCGATCAGAGGAAGGCGACGCCCCCATCACACTTCTGCTGCTGCCACTGCCGGCAGTGCAAGCCTCGGCCAGCCTTGTTTACCTGAGCTTCGGGCAGCCCTGAGCAGCTGGGCAGCCGCCATCCGAGGCTTGCCTGCGCCTCAGGATGGCCCTGGGCAGCTGGGCAGCCAACATCCAAGGCTTGCCTGCGCCTTGAGCCGGCCCTGTGGCTGGGCAGCCAACATCCGAGGCTTGCCTGCGCCTCAGGCCAGCCCTAGGCAGCTGGGCAGCTGCCATCAGTGGCTTGCCTATGCCTCGGGCCGGCCCTGGGTGACTGGGGGGCTGAGGGGACTGGGGTACTCTGGAGGCAGGTGTACGGGGTGGCCAGATCTGCCTGGGGGCAGGCCTGGCCGTGCTGCGCACCTGCCGTCCCGGTGGGGCTGAGGGGACTGGGCGCCGCCATCTTTGAGGGCGTGGCAGTCAATTAGCATATTCCCTCCGTATTGGCTGTGGGCACCGCCATCTTTGTGAGGGTGTGACGATCAATTAGCATATTCCCTCTTTATTAGATAGGAATTGGTTAGCATCCACTTAACTGTCTTTGGTATTGAGAAGAATTGTGAACAGAGTGCTGCATTGAGATCCTAGACCCCTGGTGATAACCAAATCAGATTCAGTACCTGTTCATTTCTGGAAATAGATGGTGACTGGAACCCTTCTCGCACTTGCAAAAACAAATGGGAGCACATTGCAGTCACTCAGTCCATTGAGAAGGATGGGGAATATGAATAGGTTAAGTGGGAACCATTAAAACTCTCTATCTACAGACACTATATGAGTGGCTTCAACTTCTCTCCCTGTAGATGAAGAAATTGAATTACACTTTGAAGTCTTCTTGTTCTTACCTTTTATCCCAATGCCAGAGTTGAATTCCCCATCTCAGTCTAGTCTTTTTAGAGTGATTAAAATTTCTCTTTGGCTATTTTTAGGATAACTCCAAAAGAACCAAATGAAGAATTGCTGTACTCACTTCTACATACTGTATAATTCAGAGTCAAGTTATGATCTCCCCTGTACACTCTAACCCAGGCTCTTTCTTATTCAGAAGGAAGAAATCAAGAGGCAATGTAGATGATACCACTAGAATATCTGTTCTCCAGTGCCTAATTGCTGACCAGACCATTAACATTTCTCATTCTACCTCCCAGCAGAGCCAGCATGTGGCTTCACTCACACGGCCTGCTTATATGACACCACTAAGAACATTTTGTGATTTCCTGATCACTTTAACACACATTCCACAACTATAACAAATTTATTCTTTAAAACAAATAAACTGACTTTATTTTTATTTAAGGGCCTTAAAATGGCCCTGTCATTTAATTTGAAAGTCTATTGAAAAACAACAACAACAACATTTAAGCCCTGCGTGGGTGGCTCAGTTGATTAGAGCATTGTCTTGATACACCAAGGTTGCAGGTTCGATTCTTGGTCAGGGCAAATACAAGAATCCAATGAATGCGTAAATAAGTGGAACAACAAATTGATGTTTCTCTTGCTCTTTCGCCTACTCTCTCTAAAATCAATCAGTAAATAAAAATAACAGTTAAAAGAAGATTTTAATTCAATATTCCCATCTTTGCTCAGTTGGCTTCATGAAGAAAAAAAATGTCATGGAATTTCTTTTAAAAATCCAGGATTTTATGCCTAGCCGACATGGCTCAGTGGCTGAGCATCGACCTATGAACCAGGAGGTCACGGTTCGAGTCCTGGTCAGGGCATAAATCCGGGTTGCAGGCTCAATCCCCCGTGTGGGGCATGTAGTAGGCGGCCAATAGATGATTCTCTCTCATCATTGTTGTTTCTATCTTTCTCTCCCTCTCCCTTCCTCTCTGAAATCAATCAAAATATATTAAGTAAATAAATATAATTTTAAAAATCCAGGATTTTGGGATCACTGTAAGGATATTTGTTGACAATTAACTAAGATTCCATTTAAAGTTTTTATAGACAGACTCAAAAGAAGTGATATTGTACTTCTGCAGTCTACATCCTCTTTCTTCTATCTAGATGTCCATATATTCTGCTTCTGCTTAAATAACCTCCAATTCCTGTTTCACTTTAATATTTTTGCATACTGGGGGAGAAACCAAGATGGCGGCATAGGTAAACACCTAAACTGCTGCCTCGCACAAAAATTTCAAAACTACAACTAAAAGAAAAAACAGACATCATCCAGAAGCACAGGAAGGCTGGCTGAGTGGAAATTCTACAACTAGAAGGAAAGAGAAAAGCACACTGAGACTCAGAGGAACTGCAGGAGGCAGAGGTACTGAGACGCGTGCGCGAAGAGGTTGGGCAGCTGAGTATGCGGCTGGCTTTCTCAACCGGCAGGGAGACAAAAGCTCCTGACTGCGCTGAACTCAGTTCCGGGCGAGACTCTGGGGACCCAGACTCATACGGGGTGAAACTGGACTGTCAGGAAAGAGAAAAGCACACTGAGACTCAGAGGAGCTGAGGAAAGCAGAGGTACCAAGTCACGCGTGCGGAGAGAGTGGGCAACTGAGTGTGCGGCTGGCTTTCTCACGCGGGAGGGAGACAAAAGCTCAAGACTGCATTAAACTCCAGTTCCGGGCGAGACTCTGGGGACCCAGACTCATTTGGGGAGAAACTGGACTGTCTGGCAATGGGCAGAACTCGAGGGCGGCTTTCTCTCAGAGGTGCTTGCAGCGATCACCACGGGACACTGAGACACAGGGGCCTATTAGGGCAGGGCTGACGGGAAACCAATGCTGTCTGCTCCGCCCTGAGACTCCGCCCCATCCAAGCTGAGCACAGAGGCTTTTGCAAGTCTTCTCCCATAAGGGTGTCTCCAGCACAGAAGTTCTCCCAGCATAGAAACAGCTGATCCTCAAGGCCAATTGGCCTAGAGGTCAATTCCTCCCAGTGATACCAACAACAATCAAGGCTTAACTACAACAAGACTGTGCACACAGCCCACAAAGGGGTGCACCAAGAGTGTCTACCTCAGGTAACTGGGAAGGCTGAGCCACTGGGCCCCATAGGACACCTAGCACACAAAGCAACTCTATCAACTCAGGGAAGCAGCCAAAATGCGGAGACAAATAAACAGATCACAAATGAAAGAAATGGAGGAAAGCAAACGAATGGATATAGAGTTCAAAACCACGGTTATAAGGTTTTTCAAGAATTTTCCAGAAAAGGCCCATAAATTTAGCGAGACCCTCGAGGATATGAAAAAGGACCAACTAGAAATTAAACATACACTGACTGAAATAAAAAAAAAATATTATATAGAGATCTAACAGCAGACTAGAGGATCGCAAGAATCAAATCAAAGATTTGAAATACAAAGAAGCAAAAAACACTCAACCGGAAAAGCAAAAAGAAAAAAGAATCCAAAAATATGAAGATAGTGTAAGGAGCCTCTGGGACAACTTCAAGCGTACCAACATCAGAATTATGGGGGTGCCAGAAGAAGAGAGAGAGCAAGATACTGAAAACCTATTTGAAGAAATAATGACAGAAAACTTCCCCCACCTGGTGAAAGAAATAGACTTACGATTCCAGGAAGCGCAGAGAACCCCAAACAAAAGGAATCCAAAGAGGACCACACCAAGACACATCATAATTAAAATGCCAAGAGCAAAAGACAAAGAGAGAATCTTAAAAGCAGCAAGAGAAAAACAGTTAGTTACCTACAAGGGAGCACCCATATGACTGTCAGCTGATTTCTCAACAGAAACTATACAAGGCCAGACAGGAGTGGCAAGAAATATTCAAAGTGATGAACAGCAAGAACCTACAACCAAGATTACTCTACCCAGCAAAGCTATCACTCAGAATTAAAGGTCAGATAAAGAGCTTCACAGATAAGAAAAAGCTAAAGGAGTTCATCACCGCCAAACCAGTATTATATGAAATGCTGAAAGGTATTCTTTAAGAAGAGGAAGCTGAAGAAAAAAGTCAAGATAAAAATTATGAACAACAAATACATATCTATCAACAAGTGAATCTAAAAATCAATTAAATAAAAAAATCTGATGAACAGAATAAACTGGTGAATATAATAGAATCAGGGGCATGGAAAGGGAGTGGACTGACAATTCTCGGGGGGAAAGGGGTGTGGGGGGTGCAGGAAGAGACTGGACCAAAATCGTACACCTATGGATGAGGACAGTGTGGGGGGGAGGGTAAAGGGCAGAGGGTGGGGTGGGAACTGGCTGGAGGGGAGTTATGGGGGAAAAAAGAGGAACAATTGTAATAATCTGAAAAATAAAGATTTATTAAATTTAAAAAGAATATGTTTGCATACTATTTACAGTCTTTATAAATGTTCTGAATCTACTACTTAATCCATTTTTAATTATTCTGTTAGTTTTTATTTTGCAATGCTACAATTTCTATTTTATGGTATCCTTTTACCTCAAACACACCAGAAAATAGTATATGGTAAGTGGTGTGGAGAGAGCAAAAATGCTGACCCTGACACTAATACACTGTAATACAATCATTCTTAATAACATATCTGCTGAGTCATTTGCTCAAAATGCAAATAAACTATATTTTTTCTTTTCCTTCATAAAAAGTACAATTTAAAAACTTTCTCCAAGGGGGAAGTCTATGGTGTTGGCAATATTCTTTTTCTTAACCTAGATGGTAGTTACAAGGGTGTTTTCATTTCTGACAATTCACTAAGCTATGTGTTTTTGTTTTGTGCACTTTTCTGTATGCATGTTATGTCCCAGAATAGGAATTTTCAAAGAGAGTTTATTATATAAAATCTCTAAATGGGCCAGGAAGAAAAACTAGATTAGAAAACTAGAAGAATCTAGAAATTATGAAAGTAGAGGTAATACAGGTTCAATTTATTGATCATTAGTAACACTGAATATCTTTGTATAAATTAATTATACACATACAACCAGCTTCCACAAATAATATTTTAAATGTCAAAGGAGCATACAATGTAAATAATCTTCTTAGAAAAGAATATATGTAACAGTAAATAGAAGAAATGTTTCTTTGTTTAGTTACATCTTAGCAGGATATTTAATCAACTTTAAATTTTTCAAAATTGATGTCCATTGTAATAAATAAAACATATCTTAAATTAAAAGAAAAACACTTTGCCTTAAGCCTTTTTGTAAGATAACTTCTTAGAAATAACTTTGCAAAAGGCAAAGCAAATTTAAGATATTCCTTTTACTTAAAAAAACATACAACTATAACTCTCCCTTATCTACAAAGGCCAGTTTACACACATGAAAATATGAAAAATGAAAATTAAATTAGCTTTGTCTTTCATTTTAGAAATAAAACCTTCCAAATATTTATTCATTTGAAATATATCAAAGCTGAATTTAAAAGTTTTACTGGTAGTGCACATGCCAAAAAGCCATATAAGTCTCAGAGTCCTAAAAACACAGGTGTACCCAGCATACTTCTATTGAAGTTACTCTGGCCAGAAAATGACTACATATATATTAGAAAATGCTCACTACACAGCAATGGTCTATCAAAGGCTAGAACTACAGCAAGCAATAGTGTGATTACAGTAGTTAACGAGGGCTTATGAAGATGCCCTCCCACAGAATGTGAAACAGGTATTTTACGATTTAAGGGAGAGGCACACAGAAAAAGTAACCTGCTTTAACCATTTCTAAATGTCAAGGTAAAATCCAATGAACTGAGTTAAGGGTAAGGCGGGGGGTGGGGGGGGTGACTAATACTTCAGTAGCTCAGTTGGTTAAAGCGTCGTCCCAATACACCAAGGATGTAGGTCCGATCCCTGGTCAAGGCATATACAAGAATCAACCAATGAATGCATAAATAAGTGGAACAACAAATCAATGTTTTTCTTTCTCTCTCTTTCACCCCCTTCTATCTCTCTAAAACCAGTAAATAAATAAAAAGTCATAAACTTATACTTTGCATGTATTATTTGACTTTACCCTCACAATTTTAAAGGCAGCAGTAGCACTCCAAGAAATAATGCTAATAGTTGCAAAATCAGTCAAGAGAAAAGATGACATTTGGTTGATTACCTAAATCAGGTTATCTCCACTATCTACAATACCTCCATCCTAATTTTCTGACTCCTGCTTTATGCTTCCACATTAAATTGTTTCATTTCTAGTAAAAACTATCACATAAGAAGCAGAGAAAGATATTGATATCAAATTCTATATACTTAAATAATAATTACATTTCACTTTTTGTTTAAAAATCATAGCAATGTCTTACTAAATACCTACTAAATACCTACTAAATACCAGGTGCTTTACACTCATTATTCCTACCAGTGTTTATTAATAAAAAGTACCAACTCACATACACACATACATCACATATTTATTTAATTCAATTATATGAAGTTCACCAGAACAAATGATATCTGAAACATGATGTTAGGGTATGGTAAGAAAACAGAATGGCATAAGATTATTGTCTCCTTAGAGAAGTACAAAATTAGAAAATGAAACATGGTAGAATACTAATACTACTGCTTACCAGTTTTTCTCTGAATGTGTCTCTTCCCGGCTTCCCTGAAAGCAACCATAGCTCTGAAAAAGGCCCGGAGAACCGCCCATCGGAAAACAGATACAGGATCAATTCCAATCATCCCAGAGATAAATGCATTTTTGCTACTTCTCAGAAGAGCTACAATGTCAGGGCGCATATGATCTGTATTTTTTTCCCGGAAATCCTATATGAAAAAAATACCAGTGTTATTCTTTATAAGATTATTAAGCCAAGAAGATAATTGGTCACATGTTTGAACAGTGGTTGAATAAGGACTATAGAAGTGATTTCTGTTCTAAGTATCTAACTGAACAAAATATCTACACTAATAAAAGAGTAAGATGCAAATTGACCATACCTTCACGATGCCCACCAGCCAATCAGGAGTGAGTATGCAAATTAACCCAACAAAGATGGTGGGTTAATTTGCATACGCAGGTGCCCAGAGGCTGAGCGGGGGGGCGGGGGGGGTGACAACGCAGGCGTTCCGCACCACCCCAGCCGCTCCGGGCCTCTGGGCAGCATGGGAAGGCAGAAAGGCAGCTCTGCCTCGGCCAGAGCGAAGGCGGTGCCGGCAGCCAGGGGAAGGAAGGTCCATTCTTGCACGAATCTTCATGCATCAGGCCTCTAGTCTTCTATAAAGTTCCACTCAATCGTAAAACTATTAGATTCTATACTACATTTGAATTAGAAAGTATATTCCACAATTTTATTGCACTTGACAAACGCTGGTCAGGAAGACCTCTCTGAAAGGATACCATATGAAATGACAAGAAAGCTGAATAATGAAAAGGAATCAGACATAAGGTCAGAAACAGCATTCCAAGCAAGGGGAACATCTACTACCTGTAAGTGATGAATATTTGAACAAGTTAGGAGAAAAGCATTAAGAGCAAGGGCTGGGTATTCTAGGCAATGAGTGTTGTGAAAGATTAGACAAATAAATAGGCTATGTATATTATATAAACCTGAATTAGGAGTCTGGATTTTATTTAAGTGTAAAGGCAAGTCACTGGAAAGGTGATGACATGAGCTAACTGGTATTTTCTAAACACCATTTGGTTCTGTGGAGGGAATGAATTGTGCAAAGAACAGAAAAAGGGAGACCAGCTATTGTAACATTCCAGGTAAGAGCTGACAGTGACTGGGACTACGTTGGTAGTATGAATAGAAAGGAAAAATAGTGATCATATTAATGATATGTTATGGAGGTAAAGACAAAGGACTTGTTGGTGGATTAGGGCATGATGAGGGAATCAGATTTAACACCTATATTTGGGGTTTCAGTAACTAGGTGAATAGAGGTGCCATATACTGATATGGAGAAGACTAGAGAAAAGAATGATAGGGAGGGCAAGAAGCTTACTGGAAGGAGATCCCAGACTGATATGTAGAGTCTGGACATTTGGCTATAACCAAACCCAGATGGAAGGATCAAAATTTGGAGTAAATCACTACAAGTTTGTTCAGCTTTAAAAAATAGCTCTAACTCAGAATTCTATGAAGAACATGCCTAATATGATGTCATCTACCCTCATGTCCAGAAGGCAGTTGGGCTCATCCTATTACTTTTAGGGATTTCCTTTCCTAATTCTTCTTTGTTCACCTGAGAACAGGAAAAAGGGGCAAATAAGCAGAAGTCTTGGTCCTTGACCTGTCCCTAGATACCCTTTGATTAAAAGTAAAGGGTGGGGCAAACGTAGGTTTACAGTTGTAAGTACACGAAACAGTTTATTCTTGAAACTTGTATATATGATAAAAGTTAGTAAAACTGATAACTTCCAAATCCAAAACATCGCCACTGACATCATCATCATCATCATCATCATCATCATCATCATCATCATCATCATTAGTTAATACCTACCAAGTGTAGACAAGATGTCAGGCACTAAGTTAGACACTATACATAACCTACTCAATTCTATCATTTACTAAATACAGTAGAATCAAGTATAAGCCACACTTCATTGATAGGTAAACGGAGAGGTACAGAAGGTTGCCAAAAGTCAAACATAGTAAGTAACAGTGCAAGAATTGAAATATCAATCTTCACTACCCCTAGACCATCCCATCCTATAACTACACTGTAAAACCTAAAATTCCAGAATTCTTTACCATGATGACTGTCAAATATTGATAGAGACCTTCGTTTTCCAAATGTAATGGTCTTGTCTCCCTGTCTACATAGGTCTAGATTTCTAAATACATTTCATAAACTAGTCACATCATTCTACTTGAAACTCTTTTCTCTTGGTTTCTATAACAATACATTTTGTGATTTACTACTTACTTTTTATGCTACCCCTCCCTCTCAGTCTCCACTGCTGGTTTCATATTAGAAATTCTTACCATCTGGTCTTACGTACTTTTTTCATTCAATCATCTTACTCCAGGTGATCTCAAACATAATGATGGCTTAAAGCACAACCTATATGATAAGGCCCAAATCTGTTTTTCCAGCTCAAATCTTTCTTGTTAAGTCTAACATATATTTCCACATTTCAAAATGGAAAGAATGCATTGTCTATTAAAACAAGGCAAGCCTGGAATTTCCTTTGTGGGAAAGTTTTAAACTACTGGTTCAAACCATTTAACAAACATTTGATTTTCAAGTTTTCCTATGTCAGTTTTAGTAATGTGCATTTTTCATCGAATTTTCCATTTTATCTATGTTGTCAAATTTGTTGATAAAATATGTTCACATCCTTTTAATATCTGTAGGTTATGTAGTTAAGTCTCCTTTTTCATTTCTGATATCTATAATTTGTGAATATTTTTTTCAATAATTAGTTATTTTTAATTCCTTTTACTTAAATTATTTCTGTTATCTTCTTACGGAACTGACTTTTGACTTTGTCAGTTTCTCTACTGTATATCTGCACTCTATTGTACTGATCTCTGTTCTTCCCTTATTTCCTTCTCCTATTTTACTGAGGTATTTTAAAATATTTTTTTACTTTTCAATTACAGTTAACATACAATATTATATTAGCTTCAGGTATACAATCTATTGATTAAATATTAATATAACTTCCTAAGTCAGTGGTTCTCAACCTTTCTAATGCCGTGACCCTTTAATACAGTTCCTCATGTTGTGGTGACCCCCAACCATAAAATTATTTTCGTTGCTACTTCATAACTGTAATTTTGCTACTGTTAATGAATCGTAATGTAAATATCTGTTTTCCAATGGTCTTAGGCTCTACAGCAGGGGTTCTCAACCTGTGGAGATCGCCACAATAAGTCTAGTACCTATCTGACACCATACATAGTTACTACTGTCCTGTGACTATTTCTATAACTAGCAATTTACACATCTTAATTCCTTCCCATTTTTCACCCATGCCCCCCAATGCCTCTCCCATCTGGAAACCATGGAAATGTTATCTGTATCTATGAGTATTTTTAGTTTATTCACTTATTTTGTTTTCTAGATTTCACATATAAGTGGAATCACACAGCATTTGTCTTTCTCAGACTGACCCATTTCACATTTTATTATATTCCATAAGTCCATCCATATTGTGGCAGATGGCAAGATTTCATTCTCTTTTATAACTGAGTCATATAGTCCATTATATATACACACACACATACACACACCACTTTTTCTTTATCCATTTGTTTATCGATGGACACTTAGGTTGCTTCCATATCTTGGCTATCTCTCTCTATAAAGGCCTAAACGACTGTTCGACCAGTAGCTATGATGCACACTGACCACCAGGGGGCAGACGCTCAATGCACAGGCATGGAAACATGGAACAGACTGATGGATTTTAGAGGGGAGAGAGCAGGAAGAGATTAACCAAATATCTTACATGCATTCTAGAGGCCCGGTGCACAGATTCGTGCACTGGTGGGGTCCCTTGGCCTGGCCTGTGGAGATCAGGCTGAAACCAGCAGTCCGACATCCCCAGAGGGGTCCCAGATTGCGAGGGTACAGGCCAGACTAAGGGATCCCACTGGTGCACGAATCCATGCACCGGGCCTCTAGTTGTAAGTAATGCTGTAATAAAGAGGGATGCATGTGTCTTTTCGAATCAGTGTTTTAGGTTTTGTAGGATAAATACCCAGGTGGAATTGCTGGGTCCTTTGCTATTCTTTTTCTAGTTTCTTAACATGGAAGCTTAGATAATTACTTTTTAATCATTCTCTCTAATGTATTCATTTAAAGTTTTAAATCCTTGTTTTAAATGCATCCTACAAATTTTGATATGTTGTATTTTCATTAATGTTCAATTTTAAATATTATCAATTTATTGTGATTTTTTTGACTCATACATTATTCAAAAGAATTTTATTTAAATTCTAAACACCCGAGAGAACCAAGATGGCAGCATAGGTAAACACCTGTACTTGCCGCCTTTCACAACCACATCAAAATTACAACTAAAAGGCAGAACTACCACCGAGAACCGTGGGAAAGCTGGCTGAGTGGAAGTTCCACAATTAGAGAGGTGAAGAAAGTGCAGTGAGACTGGTAAGAGGTGCGGAGGCACAGAAAGTGCTGGCACCTGGATGTGCTGCTCTTTTAATCAGAAGGGAGATACAGCTCCCGCTTATTCTGAACTCCAAGGCCAGGCGAGACTCTGGGGGACCCAGACACATACGGGGAGAAACTGGACTGTCTGGCATCGGGACGGAACGTGAGGGCGACTTTCTCTCAGAGGTGCTCGCAGCGATCATTGTTCCTGCGGCTTTCTCTCAGAGGTGCTCGCAGCGATCATTGTTCCTGCGACTTTCTCTCAGAGGTGCTCGCAGCGATCATTGTTCCTGCACGGGGGCATGAGGCAGAGACCCGGGGACCTCCCTGGTGCAGGGCTGACTGGCAGCCATTACTGTCTGCTCCGCCCTGGTGATTCCCAGAGGCCCTGCCCCACCCAATTTACAACCCCACCCAAGAAGTGCACATCGGCTTTTGCATATGAATGGCCTGTCCTTTCTCCACCTAAAACCTGACAAACTGCAGCTGGGTCAGGGAGCCCCCGAGCTTCCAAAAGAAGGCCCAAGGCCTGGCAGCAGCAGCCTGCCTTGTTTCACAGCTGGGCCTTGTCTGGGCACTTCCAAACCCCAAAAAAGAGGAGGAATCTGCAGATCTCTCTGTAGCTCCTGCTGGGCAGCCCCAGAAGTGTATCCAGTCGTCAGAGTGAGACCACACCAGATTACAACTCTTCAAATCCATAAGAGACACACTCAAGGGGCAGACTCAGTGAGCACAAAGCCACACTGAAGCAAGTCCTGCTCCATAAGGGTGTCTCCTGCACAACAGATCTTCCAGTGTAGACAAAGCTGGTCATCACAGCCAACTGGCCTGGAGGTCAATTCCTCCCAATGATACCAACAGCAATCAAGGGTTAACTACAGCAAGACTGTGCACACAGCCCACAAAGGGGTGCACCAAGAGTTTCCACCTCAGGTGACTGGGGAGACTGAGCCACTGGGCCCTATAGGACACCTACCACACAAGGCCACTCTATAAATTCAAGGAGACTTAGCAGCTACCCAATACATAGAAACAAACACAGGGAAGCACCCAAAATGTGGATACTAAGAAACAAGTCACAAATGAAAGAAATAGATGAAAGCTAAATATTGGATATAGAGTTCAAAACCACGGTTATAAGGTTACTCAAGAATCTTCTAGAAACCTCTGAGAAATTTAGTGAGACCGTCAAGGATATGAAAAAGGACCAATCAGAAATTAAGCATACACTGACTGAAATAAAGAATAATATACAGAGATTCAACAGCAGACTAGAGGATCCCAAGAATCAAGTCAAAGATTTGAAATACGAAAAAGCAAAAAATATCCAACCAGGAAAAAAAAATTCCAAAAATATGAAGATAGTGTAAGGAGCCTCTGGGACAACTTCAAGCGTACCAACATCAGAATTATGGGGGTTCCAGGGGAAGAGAAAGAGCAAGATATTGAAAACCTAGTTGAAGAAATATGACAGAAAACTTCCCCTACCTGGTGAAAGAAATAGACTTAAAAGTCCAGGAAGCACAGAGAACCCCAAACAAGAAGCATCCAAAGAGGACCACACCAAGACACATCATAATTAAAATGCCAAGGGCAAAAGACAAAGAGAGAACGGTTAGTTACGTGCAAGGGAATGCCCATACGACTGTCAGCTGATTTCTCAACAGAAACTATGCAGGCCAGAAGGGAGTGGCAAGAAATACTCGAAGTGATGAATAGCAAGAACCTACAACCAAGATTACTCTACCCAGCATAGCTATAATTTATTTTTCTTTTTACTGTATTTTTTATTGATTTCTACAGAGAGGAAGAGAGAGGGATAGAGAGTTAGAAACATCGATGAGAGAGTACATCGATCAGCTGCCTCCTGCACACCCCCAACTGGGGATGTGCCCGCAACCAAGGTACATGTCCTTGACCAGAATCGAACGTGGGACCCTTCAGTCCACAGGCCGATGCTCTATTCACGGAGCCAAACCACTCAGGGCAAATCATTTAGAATTGAAGGGCAGATAAAGAGCTTCACAGATAAGAAAAAGCTAAAGGAGTTCATCACCACCAAACCAGTATTATATGAAATGCTGAAGGATATTCTCTAAAAAGAGGAAGAAGAAGAAAAGGTAAAGATAAAAAATTATGAACAACGAAGTGACAACAAATACATATCTATCAACAAGTGAACCTAAAAATCAAATGAATAAAAAACCTGATGAACAGAACAGACTGGTGAATGTAATAGAATCAGGGGCATGGAAAGGGAGCAGACTGACAAGTCTCGGGGGGAAGGGGTTTGAGGGGTGTGGGAAGAGGTTGGACAAAGAGCTTAAACCCATGGACAAAGTCAGTGGGGGTGGGGGGAGTCCTGGAGTGGGGTGGGAACTGGGTGGAGGGGAGCTATTCGGGGAAAAAAGAGGAACATCTGTAATAATCTGAACAATAAAGATTTAAATAAATAAATTCTAAACACCCCAAAACTGTCTAGTTATCCTTATGATATGCTAATTATATCAGCTTTTTGAGAATACAGTTTAATTTTTGTTTTTTATTTTGTGCCTGCTTATTTTGTTAGATACTAAGAGATTATGTCTTCAAATCTGCAACTATGAAAAATGGGCTTGTCTAGTTCTACTTTTGGTTTATATATATTGAAATGAAGTCATAAAGTAATAAAACTTTTGATGATTATGTCTTCCTGTTGAACTGGCTCCTTTTATTGGTTATAAAATGTGCCACTTTATCTCTAATAATACTTCTTGCTTTAAAGTCTACTTTGTCCTGTAATAATGTAAATATATCACCTCTTTTAGTTGGGGCTTGCATAGTATATCTGTTTCCCATCCTTTTACTTTCAACCTATGTGATAATATGGATGAATAATCACAGATACAAATGTATATGCTGCATATTTCCAATTATCTGAAATTTAATAACAAGTAAAATTAAGGACAAAAAGGTAGAATAGTGGTTACCTCTGGGCGAGGGAGAATGAGCAGAGAAGGGGCATGAAAAAAAATCCATACACTTTAGATTTATACACTATGCAACTCACTATATGATGTTATAGCTCAAGCTTTTTTGTTGATGTTTAAAATGCACTTTAAAATCTTGTTTGAACTAAATTATAACTGACATATAACACAGTATAAAGTGTCAACATGTTGATTCGATACATTTATGTTGCAATGTGATTTCCACTATAGTAGTATTAACATCTCCATCAAGTCATATAACTATAATTTCTTTTTTCTGGTGAGAACATTTAAGATCTGATCTCATAAAAAAAAAAAAAAAAAAAAGGATCTAGTCCTTAAGAACCTTGAACACTAAGTTATAATCATCTCTATAATAAAGAGCCAGGGTGTAACGACCTTTACAACCGAAGCTCGACCAGACCTGTGCAAGGCGGCGGGGACTCTCTGCCGTGACCCGCCTCCTCTGTGCGAGGCGGCAGAGATGCTGGGACCGGCCTCCTTCGCACTGGGCGGAGCCTCGGGGACTCTCCACTGCGACCCGCCTCCTCCCTGTGGCGGGGACTCTCCTCCAGGACCCACATCCCCTGCCGAGGTGGCAGAGACACCATGACCCACGTCCTTCGCTGCAGGCGCAGTACCCCAGCACTGACTGCTGAGGGGGGCTGCGAATCAGGGCCAGAGAGCGGCCTGAAGAGAGAAGCAGGGACTGATCCATTGCCTCTGTGTCAGCTTTGACCAGCACTTGCCTCTCTTTCTCTCCCAGTCTGGCCAGCAGCCTCGCCTCCATTTCTCTCCAGGACTCCACCTGGGCTGCTGATCAGCCCCGCCTTTCTGATCAGGCCCCGTTGATAGGCCCAGAGATGCTGACTGGCATAGAAACTGACCAATCAGAACCAAATCTGGGTGAAGTGTGAGGAACCAATGGCTGCCTAGGAGGTGGAGCTTTTGACACTGACTGGCATAGAAACTGATCAATCAGAACCAAATCTAGGGACTTAGAGGTGTTTCTGTCCAGGGAGAGTGCCAATCCCGAGGCCAGCTCCAGCAATGGCCTTCGCAAATCTACAGAAAGTGCTCATCAGTGACAGCCTGTACCCTTGCTGCCAAAAGGTCCTGCAAGATGGAGGGCTGTAGGTGGTGGAGAAGCAGAACCTGAGCAAAGAGGGGCTGATAGCAGAGCTGCAGGACTGCGAAGGCCTTCTCCTCTGCTCGGCCACCAAGGTGACCGCGATGTCATCAACACAGCAGAGAAGCTCCAGGTGGTGGGCAGGGCCAGCACCGGTGTGGACAACGTGAATCTAGAGGCCGCCACGAGGAAGGGCATCCTGGTCATGAACACTCCCAATGGGAACAGTCTTAGTGCTGCAGAGCTCACCTGTGGGATGATCATGTGTCTGGCCAGGCAGATTCCCCAGACAACAGCTTCGATGAAGGATGGCAAATGGGACCGAAAGAAGTTCATGGGAACCGAGTTGAATGGAAAGACCCTGGGAATTTTTGGCCTGGGGAGGATCGGGAGAGAGGTGGGCATCTGGATGCACTCCTTCAGGATGAAGACTGTAGGGTACGACCCCATCATCTCACCAGGGGTCTCAGCTTCCTTCGGCAATCAGCAGCTGCCCCTGGAGGAGATCTGGCCCCTCTGTGACTTCATCACTGTGCACACTCCTCTCCTGCCCTCCACAACAGGCCTGCTGAACGACAGCACCTTCGCCCTGCGCAAGAAGGGCATGCAAATGGTGAACTGCGCCCGTGGAGGGATCGTGGACGAGGGCGCCCTGTTCTGGGCCCTGCAGTCGGGGCAGTGCGTGGACACAGTGCTGGACGTGTTCACGGAGGAGCTGCCTAGGGACCACGCCTTGGTGGACCACGAGAATGTCATCAACTGCCCCCACCTGAGCGCCAGCACCAAGGAGGCCCAGAGCTACTGCGGGGAGGAGATCACTGTCCAGTTCGTGGACATGGTGAAGGTGATAGCCCTCGCAGGGGTCGTGAATGCCCAAGCTCTTACCAGTGCCTTCTCTCCACACACCAAACCTTGGATCGGTCTGGCAGAAGCTCTGGGGACTCTGATGCGAGCCTGGGCAGGGTCCCCCAAAGGGACCATCCAGGTCATCCAGGTGGTAATGCAGGGCTTATCCCTGAAGAACGCCGGGAACTGCCTGAGCCCCACAGTCATTGTCGGCCTCCTCAAAGACACTTCTAATCATGCAGATGTGAACTTGGTGAACGCCAAGCTGCTGGTGAAGGAGGCCGGCCTCAATGTAACCACCTCCCATAACCCCACTGTGCCAGGAGAGCAAGGATGTGGGGAAGGCCTCCTGAGCGTGGCCCTGGCAGGTGCCTCCTACCAGGCTGTGGGCTTTGTCCAGGGCACCACACCTGTGCTGCAGGCACTCAACAGAGCTGCCTTCAGACCTGAAGTGCCTCTCCACAGGGGTATGCCCCTGCTCCTGTTCTGGGCTCAGCCCTCCAACCCTGCCATGCTGCCTACCATGATTGGGCTCCTGGCAGAGGCAGGCATGCAGCTGCTGTCCTACCAGACCTCAGTGGTGTCCGATGGGGAGACCTGGCACATCATGGGCATCTCCTCCCTCCTGCCAGCCTGGACACCTGGAAGCAGCATGTGACCGAGGCCTTTCAGTTTCATTTCTGACCTTGGGGTTCACCAGGACCAACCTTGGGGGCTTTGTGATCAACATTGAGAGGTCACATTCCCGGGGCTGACACCACTGATGTGGTCTGACCCCTGTAATAACCACTTAATAAACAGCCTACCCAGCTTCCCCCACAAAAAAGCCAAATCTGGGTCAACTGTGAGGAGCCAATGGTTGCCTAGGAGGCGGAGCTTTTGACATTGACTGGCATAGAAAATGACCAATCAGAACCAAATCTGGGTCAACTGTGAGGAGCCAATGACTGCCTAAGAGGTGGAGCTTTTGACGCTGACTGGCATAGAAAATGACCAATCAGAACCAAATCTTGGTCAACTGTGAGGAGCCAGTGGCTGCCTAGGAGGTGGAGCTTTTGATGCTGACTGCATAGAAATTGACCAATCAGAACCAAATCTGGGTCAACTGTGAGGAGTCAATGACTGCCTAGAAGGCGGAACTTTTGACACTGACTGACATAGAAAATGACCAATCAGAACCAAATCTGGGTGAAGTATGAGGAGTCAATGGCTGCCAAGGAGGCGGAGCTTCTGACGCTGACTGGCATAGAAACTGACCAATCAGAGCCAAATCTGGGTCAACTGTGAGGAGCCAATGGCTGCCTAGGAGATGGAGCTTTTGATGCTGACTGGCATAGAAACTGACCAATCAGCCGAAACTGGTTTAGCTCAGTGGATAGAGCGTCGGCCTGCGGACTCAAGGGTCCCAGGTTCGATTCCGGTCAAGGGCATGTACCTTGGTTGCGGGCACATCCCCAGTAGGGGGTGTACAAGAGGCAGCTGATCGATGTTTTTCTCTCATCGTTGTTTCTAACTCTCTATCCCTCTCTCTTCCTCTCTGTAAAAAATCAATAAAATATATTAAAAAACAAAAGACAAGAAACTGACCAATCAGAACCAAATCTGGGTCAACTGTGAGGAGCCAATGACTGCCTAGGAGGTGGAGCTTTTGACGCTGACTGGCATAGAAACTGACGAATCAGAACCAAATCTGGGTCAACTGTGAGGAGCCAATGGCTGCCTAGGAGGTGGAGTTTTTGACACTGACTGGCATAGAAACCGACCAATCAGAACCAAATTGGCTGACAGAGGAGGGCAGTTTGGGGCGAGATCAGGCCTGCAGGGGAGGACTGTTGGGGGCAAGATCAGGCTGGCAGGGGAGGGCAGTTGGGGGTTAGATCAGGCTGGCGGGGGGGGGGCATTGGGGGTGAGATCAGGCCATCAGGGGAGGGCAGTTGGGGGCAACCAGGCCGGCAGGGGAGGGCAGTTGGGGGTGAGATCAGGCCGGCAGAGGAGGGTAGGTGGGGGCAACCAGGCATGCAGGGGAGGGCAGTTGGGGGCGAGATCAGGCCAGCAAGGGAGGGCACTTGAGGGCAACCAGGCTGGCAGGGGAGGGCAGTTGGGGGCGAGATCAGGCCGGCAGGGGAGGGCAGTTAGGGGCGATCAGGCAGGCAGGCAGAGGGGTTAGGGACAATCAGGCAGGCAGAAGCAGTTAGGGGCGATCAGACAGGCAGACAGGTGAGCGGTTAGGAGCCAGCAGTCCCAGATTGCGAGAGGAATGTCCCAGATTGGAGAGGGTGCAGGCTGGGCCGAGGGAACCCCCTCCCCCTGCCATGCATGAATTTCGTGCCCCAGGCCACTAGTATTAACTATAATCAAAATGCTGTGTATTAAATCTCCAGAACTTAGAGATGATTATGATCATCTTCTAACTGCAAGTTTGAATCCTTTGCCCAACAGCTTCTCAATTCCCCCACCCTTTAGCCCAGCGGTCGCCAACCTTTTGGACCTCACAGACCACCAGTGGTCCACAGACCACCGGTTGGCGATCGCTGCTCTAGCCCCTGGTAACACCACCATTCTGCTCTGTTATTCTTAATGTTTACTCTAAAATCTATTCCTTCCTGTCTTTTCCATCTGAAAAAATAGCACATCAAATTTATCCATTAGCAATAACCAGAAGTCACTTACCTAAAATTTCTGAATAAGGTCCAATGATTATACCTCTGAAATATATTTCATAATCACTTAGATCTTTTCCAACCCTACTGCCACCCCTGGGGTTCAGTTCATCTTACTAACTCAATCAACAGGTTTTTAACATAACCGAATTTGATCTCCCACCTCCCACTCTCTGTTGTTCTTTCTCCTCACAGCAATCAAAGCAATCTTTTAAAAACACAAATTACATCCTCAACTTTAAAATCTTTTCATGGCTCCCCTAATAATTTCAACAAAAACCAAATTCATTCAACTTCATCTAAAAGCCCTGAAGAATGAACCTGCTTTCCATTCTCTGAATTCATTTTATGCCACTAGATCCAGTGTTCACTATAATCTAGTAACACTGGCTTGTTTTCAATTATTTTTATATGATAGGTTTTTTTCTATCTAATGATTCATCATTTACATTTACTTCAGGCCATCTTTCAAAATCTGAGTTTCTCAGAGAGGTTTTCATGGATCTACAAATTCAAAATCCACTATTTCACTAGTTTCTCTCATAGAACCCATTCATTAGTAGCACATAGCCCCATTTATCTATATTACACACAAATACACATACACACGAATATGTGTGTATGTCTTAAACCCGTGTGTGTGTGTGTGTGTGTGTGTGTGTGTGTGTGTGTGTGTGTGTGTGTGTACAGAGAGCCAGGAATATATTTGTCTATTTTACTTTATCACTAGATCATTCCAAATACCAAGCACAGGGTCTGACATGCTATGTGTTTAATAAACACTTCCTGAATAAGTGATCTTAATTCTGACTCTTACCTCAAGATGCAAGAGAAAATATATTGCTCCACTAGTCTCCATATCATCACTGTCTTGCCTGGGAAATTGTCTTAAATGGCAGGCTCAAACATCAAATGGTTGAAAGATAATAGCTCATTAATTACAAAGAAGAACTGAACAAAATTATGAATATTTCCTTCCATAGGAGTTAAAGAGTTTTAATAAATTCATTAGTAGTACAAGCTCACAAATACCTAATGGTGCCTAGAGACATGAAGATTCAGTCAGGCCTCATGGATGTAGAGAAGAGAATAATTCAACAAACTATGCAGATCAACTAATGCTTTTAAGACATACTGATGCTATCTATTCTTTCAGATCTAAAAAGGCTATTAGAATGGACTAACGTCAGGTTTATATGTAGAAAAAATCAACAGAAACATCACCTACGACAGTAATATATTACAAGGTGGAGTCTGAATTTTAGTAGTATCCTTATAATAATCCTTATAATGTCTCTAATTGTACTAATGAAAAGCCTCCTCACCTACAAAGAGGGTAGTGTGGTATAGAGTTAAGATTACATCTCTACCCTAAAGGCATATGCAATATGAAATTTACTGACCTTTACCCCATATTTTACTTTCCCGGCATAATGCTTTATGGTGAAAGCAGGCTCCATCACAGCTGGAAATTCAATGTAAGAATTCTCTTCATGTTGATGCTTAAATTTATCTAGCAATGTTTGATTTGTAGCCTGTGGAAAGCTGAATTAAAAACAAAAGGAAGATGTTGCAGTGAATACAATCTTTTTAAAAAAATAAAACAAATTTTAATTACATTGCCATCAAACACATTTAGAAAATTACAAAGAGTTTTTACTGGTATTTTCTAATCTGATTTTCATAATCAGCTAAAAAGTGAGTGTAACAAGAAAAGTATTCCTATTTTATAAATGAGGGATCAAAAGTTGTGATTTGCCCAAACTCAATTTGAAAGAAGTGGAACTGAGAAAAAAACTCAGGTTTTTAAGTATTTAGCTTATGTTGCATTGTGCTGTACTACTATAAAACCTATCTATACTAATAATAGCCTAGGTGGTCGTCACGCCCTGACGCCATGATGTCCTCACACCATCACAAGATGGCTGTGCGCACAGCAGAGGCAGGGCCCAGCAGCCACTCCGTGCAGTGAGGCCTGGGGGTTCCGTGGCTCCGTGTGGCAAGGAGGAAGCCCTCCCGGCATCTCTGCTGCCTCGCGCAGAGGAGGCGGGTCCTGGCAGGGAGTCCCCGCCGCCTCGAGCGGAGAAGGTGGGTCGTGGTGTCTCTGCCACCTCGCGCAGAGGAGGTGGGTCCCAGAGGAGAGCCCCTGCCGCCTCGCACGGAGGAGGCGGGTCACGGCAGAGTCCCCGCTGCCTTGCACAGAAGAGGTGGGTCACAGCAGAGATTCCCTGCCACCTCACGCACCATGGAGGTGGGTCCTGGCATTCCTGCCGTTTTGTGCAGAGGAGACGGGTCCCAAGGCTCCACGCGCTGCAGAGATGGGAACCCCAGTTCCAGACTCTTTGGGGCAATCCATTGAGGAGCCCCGGATGGGTGGGCAGGGCCTACCTCTTTGGGGCAATCAATCCCGCACTGTGAGAGAGCACAGGCCAGGCTGGGGGACATCCCCCCCCCAAGTGCACGAATTTCATGCATCGGGCCTCTAGTCTATAATAATAAAAGCATAATATGCTAATTAGACCAGAAGTCCTTCCAGACTAAGCCGGGGCTGCAGCCTCCATGGCTGCGAGGAAGGGATCCAGGCAGCCGCCCACAGCTGCCAAGGCCTACTCTTGCACGAATTTATGCATCAGGTCTCTAGTAGAATAATAAAAACTAAATCATATGTTGTTTGGTGCCAAGAACTTCCAAATAGAAAATGATGTCTCAATTTGGATAGGTCCTTTAAATCCACAGTAATTTTTGTTTTATTTCTTCATATATAAATTAAGCAGTAATTTTCTTACCCATACCAGTTAATATATATTTTTATATTATATCTATTATTTCAAATATATCAATGGTATTGTACTCACTGATGAGCATTTCATATCCAGGAATAATTCAAATAATATTTATTACAAACTAATTACATAATAGCAAATACAGGAATATAAAAGTTCAGAAGAGAAAAAATCACTAGTCACTGGGAGTAATGAAAAGGTTCATATGGGTATAGAAGACAAGTATGAGCTAGATGTTAAAGGTTGGGTAGGAGTTGAACACAAGACATATCACTGATAGAGAAAGGAGAGAGCAAGTATCTTTCAGAGAATAGTTTCATTTAATAGCTGAGATAATAAGAAATAATGTGACATGAGGTTGTAAAGATGCTGAGTATAAAATCTAACGTGTACAAACGATTCCAAAATTACAACAAAGATGATTAAAGATGTACTATGTATTGGAATCAGAAAGGAAAATGGCCTTTGGTGTCAGTCATAGTCATAGTATAGGTTACCAGTTGTCTGTGCACTTGGGCAAGTTAGGTAGATAACCTGTTTTAAGAATTGGTTTCCTAACCATAAAATTAGTACAATGAGGTATCACAATTCAAGTAGGATTTTAAAAACCTGAGTAAAAACATCTAACACTTGCTGGCATGCTATAGAGATGATATAAAAGTTATCTACTTTATGTTGCCAACATTGCCATTTTCCTAGTCAACTAGGTCTGCTTTCACATTCAAATACTATCACTTCTTCAAAACATCTGTAGGCTAGCTCTTCCTTTCCATTTCAGAACTCTAAAGCCATTCTAGAATGGATTACAATCTTATAATTTCAAACAGCGTCAATAATAGTTCCAGTGATTCTACAAGATTCAAAATAAATTTTCCTACAATAGTACTTTAATCATCTGCCTCCCTACTCAGGAAAATGTATGAATCACCAGGCACATACACGGAATCCAAGCTCCTAAGCCTAGACCACCCCAACCTCTGCAAACTTATGCCTCACTACTCCACAACAGAATGCTTCTCTTCAGGAAAGGTTTATTTACCTTCTAATCCAGAGTAATCAAAATGCTTGTGATTGCTTTTTCTCCTGCTTTTAAATGGAAGAAAGAAATATTCAAACAAAGGAGGACAGACATGAGAACAGTTTTTATTTCAAGCAAGGAAAGATGGAAGGAAAGCTCTTCACATATCCCACATTCAACAAACATTTGTGGATACATATACATTATCAAGCAAAAGAGCTTGAAACAGAAAAACATCAGACATTACTGTTCATTCCCAAGTTCTTCATCTAGTGTTCCCCCAAAGGCTATCTGCAAGGGCAGCTTCAGTGTTTCTATGCATATGGGAAGTACTTCTGAAACTTTCAAAAAAAAAAAGAATGCCTGGACCCCACCTGCTGTGGTTCTACAGAATTAAAGCTAGTTGGTGCCATATTAGTTTTTTTTTTTACAAGTGCTCTTATGAGCAGTCAAGACTGACAACAGGCTGTCCTAAATGAATGCTCTGATCTTAACTTCAGTTTGTTAAATCAGTGATTCTGATTCAAGAAGTCTAGGGTGAAAGTCTGAAATTCTGCATTTTTAATAAGCTTCAACATGCTGCCAGTGCTGCTGTCAGCAGATCACACTTTCAGTACTATAGGAAAGACTGATAACACTCCTAGCATCCTACTCCTACCTAACTTTGTTTACACTATTCCTCCTCTCTAAATTCCACACTGCATGAATCCTTTATAACCTAGTTTTAAGAAACTTGCCCAACGTCAAATAGCCATTAAATAGTGAGAAAAATTAAACAAGACTTCTGACGTCCAAAGTCAGGCACTTAAAGCACTACAAATACATTGAATGAAGAAGGAACACTGCTAAAGATATATTTCATGTTATATATTCACTACATAAAAAGGTATTTTTAGAGGAAAAATACTTAGTCTAAATGATTTCCAAAATGGCTCCTCCTACATGTGACTAACTTATTTTCAACCCCTCCTTAAAGATACATGGCAGAGGAAAAGTATTTCATGCCTTTGCAACTTCCGAGATATTAAAGCATAGAGACAAAGGTAACAACAACATAAACTGAGGTTTGTTAAAAATGTTATGGTGGACTGAATATAGAAACATAATTGAAGGGACAACTATAAAGAGGTTATTCAGTTATTGCCTACCTACAAAACCCTTACAGATGATGCAAAATAATGGCTAAAATGGGTAATTTTATTACTTTATGAAGCAACTGCTAATCAGCCTAATAATTAAAAAAATCTTCAAAATATCAAGTCAAAATCTGTCTCCCTGTAATTTCTGGTCATGGCTTAACCTCACAAGCTTTTGGGCAACAGCGAAGAGGTGACATCCTCCTCATTGGGCAATATTTATATTTATGTGAGGTTACAAATGTCCAGGGAAACATAGTCTTTGTATAAAAGATGACAGGACAGACAAGACCCCTTTCTCTAAAGCCATATACAATTATATATCAACTACCTCAACTGCTGTTCATAATTACCTTAAGATATACACTGCGTGGCCAGATTATTATGATCTCTGAACGCATAATAATCTGGCCACTCAGTGTATATCCTATATAATAAAAGACTAATATGCAAATTGTCCCCTCAACCAGGAGTTCGGCCAGGAGGCAGGCCGGCCAACCGCCCATGTCCCCTCCCCCTGGCCAGGCTGGCCGGACCCCACCCATGCATGAATTCAGCACCGGGCTTCTAATATATATACACACACTGAGTGGCCTGATTATTATGCGTTCAGAGATCATAATAATCTGGCCACTCAGTGTATGTAGCAGATGCCATGGCCAGTGTGGCTAAGTTGGTCAAGCGTGGTTCTGTGCACCAAAAGATTGCCAGTCCGATTCCCAGTCAGAGTACATGCCCAGGTAGCGGGCTCGATCCCCAGGAAGCAGTCCATCGATGATCCTCCCTTATCATTGATATTTCTACCTCTCTCCCTCTCCCTTCCTTTCTGAAATCAATAAAAATATAATTTTTTTTAAATACCAGGAAGGTTTAAATCTTAAGTCCACCATTTACTACCTATTTGATCTATTTCTCAAATTGCTTAAAGTTTTTGGTTCTTTTCATTACCATAAAAAATGTTTATCATTTCAATATCAAACATAATGGTTCTCAACAATTAGTATCATAACTAGCTATGAGATTCCAAGATGGTGGCCAGGAGGATGGCAGTGAGGGGGAGAGGGGGAGTGACTCAGGGTGCAAAAGGGAAGAGTATAGACGTGTGGTTTGTGTGTGTGTCTGAGGAAGGGACAGCTAGATCTCGCAGGACCTTGGGGGGCTGGCAGACCGGGCTTGCCTAGCCAGGCAGCCTCTGCTACTGCAGTAAATCTCTCCCGGAGCACCAGCTCTGCCACAGAAGCTGCAACATCTTGAAGGGGAGAGATGTGGTGACTGGGAGCCTAGCCTCACCTCCACCCAGGGTGCCCTTAGGTAACACCCAGGACCCTACAGACACACCGGCCGGGAACTGCTGCAAACCCATGAAAACCCAGACTTTAGCCTCCCTGGCTGAGGGCGACTGGGAGTTCCGGAACGTGCTCCCCTTACACCAGCCAGACGCTTTAGCCCCAGGCACCACAACCAAGCCAGCAGCCACCAGAAAACAGCTGCCATCCAGGAATGTGCACAGAGCAAGCAGCCACCACCCGTAACCCCCTGAGGAGCAGCTGACGCCCACGACCGCCTGGGGAGCAGAACACACCCCATGACCACTAGAGGAGCATCCACCACCTGCGACCATGCAACCCGCCACCAGGACCTCCGCTGCAGCCACAGACCCTGTGCGATTTGACACCTAGATCCTTCAGTGAGAGCAAAAATGGGGAGACAGAACAACCCTCAAAGGGAAAAGGAGGCATCACCAGAAAAGGAACTAAATTAAAATGGGCATGCAATATGTCAGAAGAATTCATAATCAGGGTCATACAATTCATAAACTGATGGATGAAAAAATTAACAACTTATGTAAGAATCAAAAAGAAATAAATAGTGATATAGCTATGATTAAAAAAACATTATGGAAGCTTTCAAAAGTAGACTAGGAGAAGCGCAGGATCAAATTAGCAAATTAGAAGACAGGGATGCAAAACACACCCAATCTGAACAGCAACTGGAGAAAAACATCAAAAGACAGGAGGAGGGCCTGAGGGAGCTTTGGGACAACATGAAATGAAGCAACATATGTATAACAGGGGTGCCAGAATGACAAGAAGAGGAGCAAGGATTAGAAAACCTATTTGAAGAAATAATGACAGAAAAATTCACTGATTTGGGGAAGACAAAAGTCACACAACCACAGAGAGTCCCAAACAAGATAAACCCAAAAAGACCCACAGCAAGACACGTCATAATTACAATAGCAAACATTCAGGAAAAAGAGAGAATCTTAAAGGCTGCAAGAGAGAGACAAAAAGTTACCTACAAGGGATCTCCCAATAAATTATCAAATGATTTCTCAACAGAAACACGTCAGGCCAGAAAGGAATAGAAGGAAGTATACAAAGTGATGCAAAGCAAGGGACTTAAATCCCAGAATACTTTATCCAGCAAGGCTATCATTCAAAATTGAAGGGGAAATAACTAGCTTCAGAGACAAAAAAAAAAAAAAAAAAAAAGGCTAAGGGAGTTTATCACTACCAAGCCAGCAATGCAAGAAATGCTAAAGGGACTGTTGTAAAAGGAAGAAAAAAATGGGGTGGCTTGAGGAGGAGCACAGGCAAAAAAATAAAAACGGTTACAAACAAGTACCTATCTATATACCAGTATATAAAAGCCAAAGCAACTGAACGACCAAACAACTAATAGCTATGACAAGCACTAACCACCAGGGAGCAGGAGCTCAATGCAGGAGCTGACTCCTGGTGGTCAGTGCACTCCCACAGCAGGAGCACCGCTTAGTGAACTTAACGAGCAGCAGCAGTGGCAGGAATGGTGTGGGCTCCTCTCTGACCACCTGCCACTTGGCACGTTATTACATCCCCCAAGGGGTCCCAGATTGCGAGAGGGCACAGGCCAGGATGAGGAACCCCACCGGTGCATGAATCTGTGCACTGGGACTCTAGTCAATAATAACTTTAAACATAAATGGACTAAAAAAGACATGGAGTGGCTGAATGGAGAAGAAAACATGACCTATATATTTGCTGTCTATAAGAGACCCACCTCAGAACAAGAGACTCACACAGACTGAAAGTGAAGGGATGGAAAAATATCTTTCAGGCAAATGGAAATGAAAAAAGAGCTGGGGTAGCAATACTTATATATGACAAAATAGACCTCAAAGTGAAGGTCATAACAAGAGATAAGGAAGGGATCGATACAACCAGAGGATATAACTCTGGTAAACATATATGCACCCAATGCAGCAGCACCCAAATACATAAAAAATCTTCTAAAAGATAACAAAGGGAGAGATCGACAGCAATACATTCATAGTAGGGGACTTTAATACCCCACTGACATCACTGGATAAATACTCTAGACAAAAAATCAGCAAAGAAACAGCTATCCTAAATGACTCACTAGATCAGATGGACTTCATTGACATCTTCAGAACAATATACCACAAAGCTACAGAATATACATTCTTCTCAAGTGCACAAGGGACATTTTCAAAGATAGATCACGTATTGGATCACAGGCAAAGTCTCTCCAAATTCAAGAAGATTGAAATCATATCAAGCATCTTCTCAGACCACAATGGCATAATATTAGAAATCAACTACAATAAAAACAATTAAAAAATTCAAACACTTGGAGGGTGAATAACATGCTATTAAACAATGACTGGGTTACCAAAGAGATCAAAAAAGAAATTAAAAACGTTCTGGAAATGAATGACAATGAAAAAACAACAAAACCAAAACCTATGGGACACAGTGAAAGCAGTCCTGAAAGGTAAGTTCATAGCACTGCAGGCCTAACTCAAAATATAAGAAAAAATGGTAATAAATTATCTAACCCAGCAACTTAAAGAATTAGAAAGAGAGCAACAAGAAGCCCAGAGTAAGCAGAAGGAAGGAAATGATAAAAATCAGACTGGAAATAAATGACAATACAAAAAAAAAAAAAAAAAACAATACAAAAGATCAATGAAACCAAGAGCTGGTTCTTTGAAAGGATAAACAAGATTGATGAACCTCTAGCCAGGCTCACCAAGAAGCAAAGAGAGAGGATCCAAATAAACAAAATCAGAAATGAAAGAGGCGAAATAACAACAGACCCCACCGAAATACAAAGGATTATAAAAAAAAAAACACTATGAACAACTCTATTCCAACAAACCAAAAAACCTAGAGGAAATGGACATATTCCTAGAAAAATATGACTTTCCAAAGCTCAATCAAGAAGAATCAAAAAATCTCAACAGACCGATAACTAAGGAGGAAATTGAAGCAGTCATCAAAAAGCTTCCAGCAAACAAAAGCCCAGAGTCAGACAGCTTCACAGGAGAATTTTACCAAACACTCAAAGAAGAACTAAAATCTATCCTTCTCAGACTATTCCAAAAAATTCAAGAGGAAGGCGCACTTCCAAGCTCTTTCTATGAAGCCAGCATTACCCTAATCCCAAAACCAGATAAAGACACAACAAAGAAGAGAATTACAGACCAATATCCCTAATGAACATAAGTGCTAAAATCCTCAACAAAATTCTAGCAAATCGGAGCCAGCATTACATTAGAAAGATCATACACCATGACCAAGTAGAATTTATTCCAAGGATGCAAGGCTGGTACAATATCCGCAAATCAATACACCTGAAACATCACATAAACAAATTGAAAACCAAAAATTACATAATCCTATTAATTGATGTAGAAAAGGCATTTAACAAAATACAACACCCTTTCCTGATAAAAACTCTCAGCAAAGTGGGAATAGAGGGATCATACCTCAATATAATAAAAGCCTTATATGAAAAACCTCATACTCAATGAGAAAAAACTAAAACCATTTCCCCTAAGAACAGGAACAAGACAGGGATGCCCACTCTTACCACTCCTGTTCAACATAGTACTGGAAGTGCCAGCCATAGTGATCACACAAGAAGAATAAATAAAAGGAATCCAAATTAGAAACAAAGTAAAACTGCCCTTATTCGCAGATGACGTGATATTGTACATAGAAAACCCCAAAGACTCCATCAAAAAACTACTAGACTTAATAAATGAATTTGGCAATGTAGCAGGATACAAAATTAACACCCAGAAACCTGTGGCCTTTTTATATGCCAGTAATGAACTCACAGAAAGAGAAACTTAAAAAAAAAAAAATCCCATTTACCATTGCAACACAAAAATTAAGGTACCTATGAATAAATTAATTTAACCAAGGAGGTAAAGAACCTATACTCAGAAAATTACAGGACACTGAAAAAAGAGATAGAGGAAGACATAAACCAACGGAAGAATATACCGTGTTCATAGATTGGTAGAATCAACATCATTAAAATATCCATACTACCCAAAGCAATCTATAGATTCAATGCAATCCCCATTAAAATACCAATGGCATACTTCAAAGATCTAGAAGAATCTCTCCAAAAATTCATCTGGAATAAAAAAAGACCCCAAATAGCTGCAGCAATCTTGAGAAAAGAAGAAAAAAGTTGAAGGGAACACAATACCAGATAGATATCAAGCTATATTACAAGGGCATTGTTCTCAAAACTGCCTGGCACTGGCACTGGCACAAGAACAGACATATAGACCAATGGAACAGACAGAGACCCCAGAAATTGACCCAAGCCATTATGCTCAATTAATACTTGACAAAGGAGGCAAGAGCATACAGTGGAATCAAGACAGTCTCTTCAATAAATGGTGTTGGGAAAACTGGACGGGTACATGCAAAAAAATGAAACTAGACCACCAACGTACACCATTCACAAAAACAAACTCAAAATGGATAAAGGACTTAAACATAAGGCAGGAAACCATAAAAATCTTAGAATAGTGGTCGGCAAACTCATTAGTCAACAGAACCAAATATCAACAGTACAACGATTGAAATTTCTTTTGAGAGCCAAATTTTTTAAACTTAAACTTTTTCTAACGCCACTTCTTCAAAATAGACTCGCCCAGGCCGTGGTATTTTGTGGAAGAGCCACACTCAAGGGGCCAAAGAGCCGCATGTGGCTCGCGAGCCGCAGTTTGCCGACCACGGTCTTAGAAGACGCCATCGGCAGCAAAATAGCAGACATATGTCGTAGCAATATCTTTACCAATACAGCTCCCAGAGCAATGGAAACTAAGGAGAAAATAAACAAATGGGACTACATCAAAATAAAAAGCTTCTGCACAGCAAAAGAAACCATCAACAAAGCAACAAGAGAGCCCACTACATGGGAGAACATATTTGCCAATGTTTTCACCGATAAGGTTTTAATCTCCAAAATTTATAGGGAACTCATACAACTTAACAAAATGAAGATAAACAATCCAATCAAAAAATGGGCAAAGGACCTAAATAGACACCTTTCGCAAGAGGACATACAGAAGGCCAAGAGACATATGAAAACATGCTGAAAGTGACTAATCATCCGAGAGATGCAAATCAAAACAACAATAAGGTACCATCTCACACCTGTCGGAACGGCTATTATCAACAAATGACAAGTGCTGGCAAGGATGCGGAGAAAAAGGAACCCTCGTGCACTGCTGGTGGGAATGCAGCCACTGTGGAGAACAGTATGGTGTTTCCTCAAAAAATGAAAAATGGAACTTCCATTTAACCCAGTAATCCCACTTCTAGGATTATATCCCAAGAAAACAGAAACACCAATCAGAAAGGTATATGCACCCCTATATTCATAGCAGCACAGTTTACAATAGCTAAGATTTGGAAACAACCTAAATGCCCATCAGCAGATGAGTGGATTAGAAAACTGTGGTACATCTACACAATGGAATACTATGCTGCTGTCAAAAAGAAGGAATTCTTACCATTTGCAACAGCATGGATGGAACTGGAGAGCATTATGCTAAGCAAAATAAGTCAGTCAGAGAAAGATAAGTATCACATGATCTCACTCATTTGTGGAATATAATGAACAACATAAACTGATGAACAAAAATAGAACTGGAGTCACAGAAGCATTGAATAGACTATCCAACCTATGATGGAAGGCAGGGGGTGAGGGGGTAAGAGATCAACCAAAGGACTTGTATGCATGCATATGAGCATATCCAATGAATACAGATATGGGAGGGGGGATTGAGGGCATTTGCTGGGGGTGGGGGGGCAGTAGGGGAGGGGTCAAATGGGGGGAAAAGGAGACTTATGCAATACATTAAACAACAAAGAATTTAAATTAAAAAAAATAAAACAAATAAAAAATAAAGATGAAAAACAAAGCAACAAAAAAAACTACTTATGGCTGTGGCCAGTGTGGCTTAGTTGGTTGGAGCATCATGATTCCCAGTCAAGGCACATACAGGGGAAGGGAAGGGGGAGAAGGGGGGCACATGGGAGGCAACCAATTGTTTCTCTCTGGGTTCAGTGTCTCTCTCTCTCTCTCTCTCTCTCTCTCTCTCTCTCTCTCTCTCATCAATAAAAACGTATCCTCGGATGAGAATTAAAAAACTACCTATGAAGCTTTCCAAAGAAAATATACCAGCGGTAAAGGTACACAAGCAGAGTTAAAACCACTACCTTACAATTTTATAAGAGATAATATGTTTCAGGGCATATAGGCAAAACAAAAAACTTTTACACAACTGTGGCCATGAAATTATAATATTTTATAATAACTACCTTTTAATCCATTTAGATTGATGTAAATAGTCTAGTAATACAGAGGGTAGCTGTAACTGTCTGCAGTCTCCTTTCCAATATATTTTTCATTCTGCCATATTTACTCTGTATTTCTATACAGCCATTCTTTGTGTTTATGGCTTATCAATAGGGTGACATATAACTTACTACATAAACCAGGTATTCTGAGGGTAAAAGTAGGTACCTTTAATAACTAAACTGGACAACAGTCAATAAACTTTAGATTGTCCCACACAAACATGATGTATGAACATCCTACCTATAATAAATCCCCAATATTTTATATCCTAGTTTAATGAGTATAATACCAATTTCCAAATATTTTACTTAAAAGTAATAAAAAACCCACACAATTCTCCATCACTTCAGTTTCTCCAATTCTAAATCTGCCATCTCTTAGCATAATTTAACTATAAATAATACTTTATAGAGCACTGAGAATGCTGTGGAGGATGCCATGAGAAGCTTTATTTCTGAAGCTTAGAGATAAGTTTAGTACACTGAACAGGATTAACAAAGGATGGTAAATATTTGGCATATATTGTCACTTACACCTGCACAGTTGTGGCAGTATCACTAATCTATCATGATACATTTTCTACTAAACAGGAAAACAGCAAACACATATCACATATAACTTGATTCAAGAAGAGAGAAACACACAACAAAATAAATTAATGCCAACAAACTTAACATCAACGTAACTCTGTAGAAGAAAAATGGAAAAACATATTTAAATGAGTTCTATAATAGTGAAGTCCATACAATTTTCCTAGACACACACACACAAAATGCATTTGATAATATAAGAAGAAAGCTTAGGACTCAGACAGGAAAAGTCCAAATGGCCTATGACAAAATGGAAAAGAATTATACTCACTTGCTTTCTTCATCTAAAAGATGGAGCAGTCCTGTTGGTTTCTTGCTAATAAGATTTATGCAACAGGTATTATCTATATAATCTATATTGTGCCAGCTGATACCTTCAGCTCTGTATTCCTCCTAGGAAATAACAAATTAACAATTTATTCATCTTGCAGAAAATAATAGGTATAGGATAATAAGGCCTGAAAAACCTTTAACAGGCTTAAAAAAGAATAGTCTAAAGTTTCCTCTTTTAAATCACAAAGACACAAGACGAAATGTATAATTTCAATTTTATAAAATCTTGATAGAGTATGTGTCTATTTCCTTTAAAAAATACATGCAACCAAATTTTGTTAAATCCTACTTGTGATACATTCAGATCAAAATTTAGGGTTAAATTTGTTTTAGACATCCTATCTGATGATTACACTAAGGAAAAATATAAACTAGAGAATCCTAATTTCTCCCATGTGACTATAAATCATCAACAATGAATTTAATAAAACAATGTCTGGGCCAAGTGGAAAACCATCACCTCCAGTGATCACCGATATAAATCATATAGAATTCAAATATACTTGCCTTTAGCAAAATAAAACCCTTAGTATATTTTCCAAAACAACAAGGTTTCATATTCCATCACTTAAAAATTCAAACCTCAGGCCTTGAGCAACTATTCAAAACCCTCTGACAAAACCCCCACATTCCTTACTAATATTTCTCTGTACTGAAAAATATTATTTTACCCATCAGTGAGATGCTTTTACTTTTTTACTATTTTCCAGAAAGATGCCCCTGAGAACTAAGAAGATACGTTTCTATATTACAGGGATATCTAGGCACCAAGAAAATACTATGTTCACGTGATGATTTTAGTATTCACTGAAAATACTTGCATACTTCTCTGTAAATATGGTGATTTTATAATTTTATCACTTCTGTATTATAATAATCCTACAAAGAAAAATGACCCTAATATACAGAGGCAACCAACTGATGATAGTTATTCTAACTGGGAAAGCCAAATGCTTAATTCTTTCCTTTTAATTAAAAATTTCACAAGTAAGACAGAGTAGGTATATGCAGTGCTCTCATCTCCTCCCACACCCACATCAAAATTACAACTAAACTATGGAATGACCATCATTGAGAACCGCCTGAACACTAGCTGAACAGAAGTTCTATAACTAAAAATATACAGAAGAAGCCACATCAAGACCAGTAGGAAGGGCAGAGATGCAAAACGGGCTGGTTCCACACCCACGTGTGACAGTTAAAAATCAGAGGGATAACTCAGCTGCAGAGATCCCTCCTGAGGAGTGAGGGGTTCCAGCCCCATACCAGGCTCCCCAGCCTAAGGTTCCAATGCCAGGAAGAGAAGTCCCATAACTTGGGATTGTGGCTGAGTAAGAGGAAGGGCTGCTGGAGTCCCAGGCATTCCTCTTAAAGGGCCTGTGCACAGATTTACTCACTGACTCACTTGCTCTGAGTAGCAGTACTGGGGCAGCACCAGGGCCATACAGGAAGGAACTGAATAGTCCGGTTTCAAAGCAACGGCTAGAGGAGCAGCTTTCTCTCAGGCAGAAGTGCTGGTAAATGCCACTGTTCCTTTGTTGGGCCCTTCCTCCACCTAGTCTACAGGTAAAGGCCAGTGCCAAGTCTGAGTATCCATCAACCTGGCTAACACCCTGCCTGTTGATCTCCAGGACACCACCCCACACAACTTGTGGGCCAACTCAAGCCACTTTTCCATTTAAACAGCCTGTCTCAGCTAGTGCTGGGGACTTTCCTAAAATCTCCCAAAGGTTCACAAACTCCTAAAAAGCAGTAGCTGGTCTCAGAGTACCCCATACTTCTTGTTAAGCAGGGCCTAAGCCAGGGGTCCTCAAACTTTTTAAACAGGGGCCAGTTCACTGTCTCTCAGACCGTTGGAGGGCCGGACTATAGTTTAAAAAAAAAAAAACTATGAACAAATTCCTATGCACACTGAAGTCGGCTGCTAAGCAGGACAGGCAGCGGCAGCAAAAACACCCGGCAGGCTGGATAAATGTCCTCGGCGGGCCGCATGTGGCCCGCGGGCCGTAGTTTGAGGACCCCTGGCCTAAGCCCAGCACTAGTGCCAGCCAGCCTTAGATGGCAGCTTAGATTCTCCCAGGCACCTCCAAGCCAAACACAAGTAGCAACCATTTGCAGATCACTTTGTAAACCATACCACGTGGCCCCAGAATGGCATAGGCAGTGGCTGACCTTGGCCTGCACCAGAGCCCCTCCCAAGAGACCCCTGAATCTACATACCCGGTGGCTAGCTTCAGACCACAACAGAACACTCAATCTCCTCTACAAATGACTTGCCAAAGGGCAAACTCAGCAGGCACTAGATCCCCACTAACATAAATCTTGCTCCATGGGGTCAGCCCCTGCACAACAGCATCTCTGATGTAATCATGACCACTCCTCGTAGCCAGTCGGCCTGAGGGTAAATCCCTCCCACTGAAGTGCCAACAGCAATCAAGACTCAACTACAATAGTAAGACACACACAACCCACACAAGGGAGCACCTAACTCATGTGACCTGGGAGACTGTGCCACTGGACCTCACAAGACACCTACTACATAAGGCTACTCTACCAAGACTGGAAACATAAAAGATCTACCCAATACATAGAAACAAACACAGGTAGGCAGCCAAAATGAGGAGACAAAGAAACATGTCACTAATAATGAAAGAAGAGGAGGAAACTAAAGAAAACTAAACTAAATGGAGACAAATAATCTACCAGATGCAGACTTTGAAACACTGGTTATAAGATTGCTCAATGAATGTAGGGGAAGAGATGAACTCAGTGAGAACTTTAATGAAGAGGTAAGAAACAAAAACGGCAACAAAACATAAAAAAGAACCAGTCAAAAATGAAGAATACAATCACTAAAAATAAAGAATAAATTAGATTAAATCAACAGTAAATTTGATGAAACAGATGACAGAATCAGCTATTTGGAAGGTAGGGTAGCAGAAAACACCCAATCAAAACAGCAAAAAGAAAAAAATAATTTTTTAAATGAGGATAGTTTAAGGGACCTCTGGAACAACCTCAAGTGTACCAACATTCATTCGCATCATGAGGGTGCTGGAAGAAGAAAAGAGAGAGCAAAGAAATGACAACCTATTTGAAGAAATAATGATGGAAAACTTCCCTAACCTGGAAAAGAAAATAGACACACAAGTCCAGGAAGTTCAGAGTCCCAAACAAGATGAAACCAAATAGACTCACACTAAAATACATCAAAATTAAAATGCCAAAGGTTAGAGACCAAGATAAAATCTTAAAAGCAGCAAGAACCCTAGCCAGTTTTGCTTAGTGGTTAGAGTGTAGCCCTGCAGACTGAAGGGTACCGGTTCGATTCTAGTCAAGGGCACATACCTCAATTGCAGGTTCGATCTGTGGCTCTGGTTTGGGCACATGCAGGAAGCAACCAAGGGCTCTCTCACATCGCTATCTCTCTCTCTCTCTCTCTCCCCCCCCCCCCCCCACTTCCTCCCATCCCTTCCAGTCTCTCTAAAAATCAATGGGAAAATATTCTCAGGTGAGGATTAACAAAAAAATATTTAATTAATTAATTAAAATTAATGGAAAAATATCCTCCGGTGAGGATTAACAATAAATAAATAAATAAATAAATAAATAAATAGCAGCAAGAAAAAGGCACTTAGTGACCTACAAAGGGAGCTCCCATAGATTGTCAGCTAATTTCTCAACAAAAACTTTGAAGGCCAGAAGGGATTAGCATAAAACATTCACAGTGAGGAAAAGGAAGAACCTGCAACCAAGATTCCTCTACTCAGTAAGGCTATCATATAGAATTGAAGGACAAATAAGAAAAAGCTAAAGAGGTTCATTACTACCAAATCAGTTTTTACAAAAAATAAGATAAAAAATATGAATAAAACAGCAATAACTGCATACCTATTAATTACTTTATAGTTTTTTAGAGAGAAGAAAGGTGTTGGGAGAGAGAGAAAGAGAGAGAGAGAGAAACACTGATGTGAGAGAGAAACATCAACGGGTTGCCTCTCATACACTCTCTAACCCCAGACCAGACCCAAAACCTAGGTATATGCTCTGACCGGGAATGGAAACCTCAAGCTTTTGAGGGGGTGCTGGAAGCTTTTGCTGGTATGTGACAACACTCCAACCATCTGAGCAACACTAGCCAGGGATATCAATAATTACTTTAAATGTTAATGGATTAATGGTCCAATCAATAGCCACAGGGTGGCCAAATGGATAAAAATACAAGACCCAAACATATACTGTCTACAGGAGTCCCACTTCAGGTCAAAAGACAAACAAAACTGAAAATAAAGAGATAGAAAAATATATTTCATGCAAATGGAAATGAATAAAAAGTTGGGGCACCAATATTTATATCAAACAAACAGACATTTAAACAAAGGCTATTACAATAGACAAAGAAGGACCCACCAATTCCACTTCTGGGTATTTATCCTAAGAAAGCCAAAACATGAACTCAAAAAGACATTTGCATCCCTATGTTCACTGCAGCATTATTTACAACTAGAGGCCCGATGCATGAAGATTCGTGCAAGAATGGGCCTTCCTTCCACTGGCTGCCAGCACCGCCTTCGCTCCGGCTGGAGCTGCCTTTCCACCTTTGCTCCGGCCCAGAGCTGCCTTTCTGCCTTCGCTCCAGCCCAGAGCCGCCTTTCCGCCTTCCCACACTGCCCAGAGGCCTGGAGCAGCTGGGGCGGTGCAAAACGCCTGCGTCATCGCAAGCGTCCCGCCGCTGGCCGCTCTGCGCCTGTGTTTGCAAATTAACCCACCATCTTTGTTGGGTTAATTTCCATATTCACTCCTGATTGGCTGGTGGGTGTCGTGAAGGTACAGTCAATTTGCATATTTCTCTTATATTAGTGTAGCTAGCCAAGATAGGGAAGCAATCTAAGTTAACCACTGACAGACAAATCGATAAAGAAGATAGAATATGACTCAGCCATAAAAAAAGAATGATATCTTGCCATTTTTGACAACACGGATGGACCTAGAGGGTATTATGCTAAGTGAAATGAGTCAGAGAAAGACAAATGTTATATGATTTCACTTATATGTGGAATCTAAAAAAATAAGATAAATGAATAAACAAAACAAAAACTAACTCATAGATACAAAAGATATTTTGATGGTTTCCAGATGAGAGGAGGCTTGGGGGAATGGATGAAAAATGGGAAGGGATTAAAATGTGCAAATTGCCGGTTATAACAACAGTTAGCGGTGGTTCTCAACCTTTCTAATGCCACGACCCTTTAATAGTTCCTCATGTTGTGGTGACCCCCAACCATAAAATTATTTTCATTGCTACTTCATAACTGTAATTTTGCTACTTTTAATGAATCGTAATGTAAATATCTGTGTTTTCCGATGGTCTTAGGCTCTACAGTCGCGACCCACAGGTTGAGAACCGCTAGCAGGGTCGCCTAAGACCATCGAAAAACACAGATATTTACATTATGATTCATAACAGTAGCAAAATTACAGTTATGAAGTAGCAACGAAAATAATTTTATGGTTGAGGGTCGCCACAACATGAGGAACTGTATTAAAGGATCGTGGCATTAGAAAGGTTGAGAACCACTGAGTTAAGGGAATGTAAAGTACAGCACAGGGAATATAGTCAATAATATTGTAATAACTATGTATGGTGCCAGAAAGCTACTAGATTTATCAGGATGATCACTTCATAAGTAGTATCTAGAGTCTCAGTGAAAGGGGTTGATCAAGAGGAGCAGCTGATGAGGAGACATTACAAAGAGGACTAGTTGCAAGCCAAAATTCAAGGTATGAAGAATGCTGTTCCCAAGAATGACAAAAAGAGGAGGAAGCAACTCAATGAAAATGTTGCTAAGTTGGAAGCAGAAATGGAACAGAAACAGACAAACTGGAGCAATTTAAGCTAACTTCTAGGGAGAGTTAAAATACATTCTGGTGCTGTTAACATTTCAAACTTGGTTCTTGAGAATCAGCCACCTCAGATATCAACAGCACAAAAGAGATGGGACAAAAAACTGCACTGGAAAAAGAGCAGAAAGAAAGGATAGCTGAAGCTGAAATTGAGAACTTACATAAAACTAGATGCATAAAAAGTGAAAAACTTGCTCAAATAATGGCAGCTAGACAGTTAGAAATTAAAGATTCCATCTGATGGCCACTGCATGTAGAGAACCATTTAAGATCAACTGAAAGAACAGAAATGCCCTCTGACTATAGCTGCCTTCAGTAATTAAACTAAGTATATGCAAAGCTATGTGGACGACTTTCTGCCATTTTTAACAAACCCTAATACAGAAGATATGTATACTTCAGTATTCAGAAAGTACTGTGATGGCATTATATACACAACTGCATGGGGAAGTCAGCTTGAGCTAAAATCTCTATCTCATATTTTACAAACACCAATAAAGATAATACAGGCAGATTCTCCTCCCATTGTAGTTGGCAAAGAGTATCAAAAGAAAGCTATTAAGACTTGCATATATGAGATATGCATATGGCTTAGTCAGTGAACATAGCTACTGGAAATTTCAACTAGTTTACAAAATGTTGCACAATTATATTTTAGTACAGTGTGCCAATATGAATAATTCACACCAAGTGCTAGATTGTTCTAAATGTTACTAAAAAATATAACTACCTTAAATCAGTTTTATGGCAAAGCTTTTAACAGGTTTCTCAAAAAAATTGTGTCAGAGATAAACTTTAACCAGTGTCCTCTTAGTGGTATTTTAAAAATCACTTATAAGTCCATTGTCAAGAACATCACTCACAGACCAAGATGCAACCCTATCTATATATATATATAAAACCCTAAGATGCAAATAGACCGCACGGCAGAACCGAATAACGGAACAACCAGTCACTATGATGTGCACTGACCACCAGAGGGGAGTGCGTGGAACATGGCGGGCGTCAGCTGCGGCGGGATGGTGGAGCAGGTGAGTGGGGGCACCAGACCAAGGCAGGGCGCCAGTTGCTGTCATCGGGGGGGAGCCTCTGGTGTTTACTGAAAATTCTTTGCTCCCACGTGCCAAAGTCCCGCCCAGTGCTTGCACCTGCTGCCGGCTCCAGCCCTGCTCACACCCGCTGCTGGTGCCAGAGCCGCTGCTTACACCCACTGCCAGTGCCCAGCACCAGCCCTGGCCCCAATCACTCGGTGCCGTCAGGAGGTGTGAGCAGCGACTGCTGGCCCCAATCGCCCCTCAGGGCTTCTTCACCTCCCCCTGCTCCTGAGGGGTGATCGGGGCAGCAGCCGCTGCTCACACCAGCTGACGGCGCCAGCCCCACTTGCTCTGCGCCATCAGTGATGCGAGCGGGGCCAGCACTGTCAGCACATGGGAGCAGTGGCGGCAGGAGCAGGGCTGCTGGCAGACAAGGGACGGGGAGGGGGGGTGCGTGGGAGAGAGGGCGCGGCAGGAGGGGCCAGCAGCGGCACAGAGGATGGGCCAAGACCTGCCCCTGTGCCCACAGCAGCCTTGCGGCCCTTGGTTTGCTTATATTTTTATTAATATAGGATCCTGAACATTATGTCGAAATAAATCTTAAATGTTTTTTAAAAGCTTTCAATAAAAGCCCTAGCTGGTTTGGCTCAGTGGATAGAACATTGGCCTGCAGACTGAAGGGTCCCAGGTTCAATTCCAGTCAAGGGCACATGCTCAGGTTGTGGGCTCGATCCCCAGTAGGGGTCATGCTAGAGGCAGCCGATGGATAATTCTCTCTCATCATTGATGTTTCTATCTCTCTCTCCCTCTCCCTTCCTCTCTGAAATCAATTAAAATATATTATTTCTAAAAAAGCTTCCAGTAACCATTTCAGTGTAATTTTTCTTTAAGAAATGAAATGACTCAGTCTTTTTGTCACTGCAATAAAGTGGGGGGGATGGTGATAGCAAATTTAATTAACACTTATAAATAAACTTGATTGCAGTAACCTGGTATTGATGAGATTAATGCTGTGAAGTTTTTTTATGACCATCAAAATGCAGCTAAGAAGCTTGTTTTAATGACTGAGAATTTAGTTTTGTCTCAATCGTGTGATTTTTTTTAGATGGGAATCAGATGTTAAGCTTTAAGAGATGGCACAAATTCAAAGGTAAATAGGTGTTCCCTATCAGCTTTGAACCTAAAGAATTACAGATTAGCCTTTTATTTGTGTGTAATGTAAAAAGACGAAACAAAAAATAAATATTAAAAATGAAAAGATCCAACAGATTAATAATTTATAATTCATGTTACTACTTGCTGTTTCTTAAACTTCAGAATGGAATTAATACCATAATTTCTTGATTATTTTCATAACTAACATTTTTACATCTTCGTTGTGTTTTCTCCTTCACTGCTCAGCTGCTGTGCTTTCCTCGCAGATTTTTCCACTAAGGAACAGTTTGGGACCTCTCTTATTATTTAACTTGTACAAGCTGAAGAAGCAGCAATGTAAAAGGGTCCAAGGACAAATTTACTTAAAATCTTTCCTCTTTTCAAATTTGTCTTACAAGATCTTTCTCTTTTTTGCTTCATTCTCTAGGATTAAAAGGAAGTCTTTTTTGTTATTTTGTTAGCCTTTTAAGGTCATCTTTCCTTAACTCAAGTATTTGAGAATGATTATATGTATGGATAAAGTCAAAAGCTACTCTTTGGGAGACAAGACTTTATAAAAATCAATATATAATGCTTTTTGGTGTGAGTGATTTATCTAGCTCGGATTTCAGGTTACATGTAACAATATTCCTTCTAGGAAAATAGTACTCATCTACACAAATGGGTCTGATAATTTGATATGCAAGGAAGTATTATGTAAAGGAGACCTTTTTGATTGAATCTATTTTTCCCCAATTAGAAATAACTAATAACATTTAGCATGAAGTATATAACATTTGAATTTTTGCTTTCTGAATGTAACAAATTTATAGTTAAATATCGGGTTTATAATATTAAAAATGGGGTAACAATCTCATGTGCCTAGCAGGTGATGATGTGGGAAGATGGTCAACTAGATCAAATAAGTACTACATGAAGGTAGTCTATTTTAAGAAATTAAAAACCATTCTGCCTGTCAGACAAAATATATGCTGAAGGCTGTTTTGTGATCCATGATCTGAGTTTTCTTGGAGGTCTGTAATATATAAAATAATGAAATTATAAAATACTAAACACCTTGGCTTTATTTTGAAGTAATCATTACTTTAAAATTAAAAGATAAGCATTCGTAAGTAATAAAACAAGGTATCATGAAACTTAGTTATTATAAATTCCATCTATATTTAAAGTATTGGAAAATACCTTAATGGTAGTTTATTTTTTTTCTGACAAGTGTCATTTTCTTGATTATAGGTTTATTTCTATTTTTATTACCGTACTTTCCGGCGTATAAGACAACTGGGCGTATAAGATCTTCCTGGGTTAAAAAGTCGTTTTACACGCCGGAAAATATGGTATATTGGACTATATTGATGGGATTAGATATAATGGATTAGATATATTGGACTACTGTATTTTCCGGCGTATAAAACGACTTTTTAACCCAGGAAAATCTTATACGCCCAGTCGTCTTATACGCCGGAAAATACGGTATTTTTTAAACTAGAGGCCCGGTGCATGAAATTCATGCACGGGCCGAAACTGGTTTGGCTCAGTGGATAGAGCGTCGGTCTGTGTACTGAAGGGTCCCAGGTTCGATTCCGGTCAAGGGCATGTACATTGGTTGTGGGCACATCCCCAGTAGGGGGTGTGCAGGAGGCAGCTGGTCAATGTTTCTCTCTCATTGATGTTTCTAGCTCTCTATCCCTCTCGCTTCCTCTCTGTAAAAAATCAATAAAAATATATTAAAAAAGAAAAAAAAAAAAAAAGAAATTCATGCATGGGTAGGGCCCCTAGGCCTGGCCAGTGATCAGGACCGATCTGTGGGGTGACCAGCAGGGTGATCAGGGAGGCCCCCGCTGGCACCCGCCTTGGCTGGCCTGGGGCCTGCAGGCTGGGGCAGCTCCTGTGTTGAGCACCTTCCCGCGGGTAGTCAGTGCGCGTCATAGTGACCAGTCATTCCACAAGTCGCTCCGCCGTTTGGTCGATTTGCATATTAGGCTTTTATTATATAGGATAGTCCATATGGTTATAAACAACATTTGTTAGCTTCTCTTCTTTCATAAAACTTCACGTAAAAAATCATTTTAGCTGTAACCTAAAATGGAAGTCTTTAAAAAATGGCAGATGTTAACTTAAAAGCAGATATACTAATTTAGTTTTTGCTGTATAATGATAATCTAACAGAAATTTCATAAGTTTTCCTTTGTCCTAACTCAAAAAGTATGTTGGATTTCTGAAATATGTGTTAAGCCAAGAATTTTATCCATATGTTTACAACTTGTATAAAGCAAAAAGGAGTGTGTATAACTAACTATAGCAAGCAATATAGCTTTGTTCATATTATGTTTGCCAGAAGAATAAAAGATGAATTAATTTTTTTAAATGTCCAATTATTATGTTGTACACCTGAAATTAATATAGTATTACACATGTCAACTGTAATTTAAAAATAAAGTATTTAAAAAGTGGTTTTTTTTCACAAGTGGTGCTAATAAAGTTTTTTCCCGATTCTTCTTTTTTATAGGATGGTTAACAAGTGTACTAACATAGTATGAACATATGAACTTTTATAGACAGCACTAGCGGTCCAAAATCCCAACTCATCCCCTCTTTCCAAAGTCGAAGAATCTTGCCCCTTAACTATTATCCTAACTTCTGATACCACTGACAAGACTCACCTCTTTAAAAATATTACGTAAATAAAATCATACAATACATATTCTTTTTATCTGGCTTTTTTTTTTTACTCAGCATTATGTTTCAGAAACACATCCATACTATAGGATTCATTCATTTTAACTGCTGTAGGGCAGAGGTTGCTGAACACATTTGCTCATTTATACATTACCTATGGCTGCTTCCTCAATATAACAGCGAAGTTGAGACCATATAGACCCAAAAACCTAAGACTTACTTAGCTGGTCCTTTACAGGAAAAGTATACCAAAATCTGCTACAGAGCATTAATTCTCAAACTTAAATGTGCAGCCCTGGCTGGGTAGCTCAATTAGTTAGAGCATCATCCTGATACACCAAGGTTGTGGGCGGGTTTAATCCCTTGTCAGGGCACATACAGGAAACAACCAATGAATGCATAAAGTGGAACAACAAATTGAAGCCTCTCTCTCTCTCTCTCTCTCTCTCTCTCTCTCTCTCTCTCTCCCCCCCCCCAACTTCCCTCCCTTCCTTTTTCTTTCTAACAATCTATACACACAAAACCCTAATATGCAAATAGACCGAACGGCAGGACAACCAAATCCGAACTGGTTGCTATGACGTGCGCTGACAAGCAGGGGTCAGCAGCAGGTGGCAGAGCGCAGAACACAGCGGACGTCAGCCGCAGTGGGATGGTGTAACAGGTGAAAGGGGGTGCCAGACCAAGACGGGGCACCGGTCGCTGTCATTGGGGCGAGCCTCTGGTGGTTACTAAAAATTCTTTGTTCCCGCGTGCTGCAGTCCTGCCCAGCACTTGCACCTGCTGCCGGCACCAGTCCCGCTTGCACCCACTGCCGGCACGGGAGCCACTGCTCGCACCTGCTGCCGTTGCCCAGCGCTGGCCCCAATAACTTGGCACCATCAGCGGGTACAAGCAGCAGCTGCCGGCTCCGATCGCCCCTCAGGGCTTCTCCACCTCCCCCTACTCCTGCGGAGCAATCAAGGCCAGCAGCCACCTCTTGCACCCGCTGCCAGCGATGGCCCCACTCGCACCCGCTGCCAGCACCAGAGCCACCACTCACACCCGATAATGGCTCTAGCCCCGCTCACACCTGCTGCTGGCCCCGGCCGCAATTGCTCCGCACTGTCAGCAAATGCAAGCAGGGCTGATGCTATCAGTGTGTGGGAGTGGTAGCAGTGGGAACGGGACTGCTGGCAGACAGGGGGCCGCGAGGGGCCAGGCAGGGGCACGTAGGATGGGCCGAGACCACGGCCCACAGTTCTCAGTTCTTTTCAAGGTGCACAAATTCGTGCACTGGGCCCCTAGTCCATTAACCCTTTGCACTCGCTTGCTTTTTTCTTGACTCCTTTATTCTAATGCTAACCTTGTCGAGTCACACTCGACATCCGAGTGCAAAAGGTTAATAAGTAAATAAAAAACTTTAATGTACAACAGAATCACATGGAGAGCTTATTAAAACACAGACTGCTGCCCTAGTTGGTTTTGCTCAGTGGATAGAGCTAAGGCCTGAGGACTGAAATGTCGCAGGTTGATCAGGGCACATGCAGGAGGCAACCAATCTGTTTTTCTTTCTCTCCCTCTGTCTCTCCCCCTCCCTTTCACTCTCTCTAAAAATCAATGGAAAAATATCCTCAGGTAAGGATTAACAAAAATATAAAATAAAACACAGACTGCTGGGACCCATGCCCAGAATTTCTTAAGTAGGTATAGGGAGGAGTCCAATAGTTGCATTTCTAACAAGTTCCTTGGAAATGCTGATGCTACCAGTAGGATTAAGGGAAGAACAAAACTTTTGAGAACCAATGCTGTAGAGTATTTACATGCAATTTATTCCCCCATTGCACTATCGATAGACATTACAGTTACTCCCAATTTTTGGTCATTAAAAATGCTATTTTGAATATTTCTGTACAAAACCTTCAGTGTGCATTTATATGCATTCTAAGTGTGAAAACACAGGCTTATAAACTACACCAGTATAACTTTAGCAGATAGTGCCAGAAAACTTTCTAAAGTAGTTGTACCAATTTATGCACCCACCACCAGTACAGGGAACTTCCTCATGCACAGTACTTATCTAATACTTGTATTATCAGTCTTTTTCATTTTAATCATTCTGGTGAATGCCAAGGGGTATCTCATTGTGGTTTTAATTTTTATTTCCCTGATGACTAATAAAGTATGAAATCTTTTCCATGTTCACTGCTCAGTTGGGTGTCACCACATGCCTATACTCCTATATAATAAAAGCCTAATATGCTAAGTGTCCAGTTGACCAGTTGGCCATTCAACCAATCAAAGTGTAATATGCTAATGATATGCTAAGGTCGCTCAACTGCTTGCTATGATGTGCACTGACCATCAGAGGCAGACAGTCGACCAGTTGACCAGTCGCTATGATGTGCACTTACCATCAGGGGGCAAACGTTCCAACTGGTAGGTTAGCTTGCTGCTGGAGTCCGGCTGATCAGGACTGAGCAAGATGGGCCAGGACACGCCCTGGAGCCTTCCTGCAGTCCTTCCCTAGCTGGCCAACTTCCCATATCTCTCCTCGGCCCTGATTGTGCACCAGTAGGGTCCCTCGGCCTGACCTGCACCCTCTCACAATCCGGGACCCCTCGGGGGATTTCAGAGAGCCGGTTTCAGCCCGATCCCACAGGCCTCTAGTGTTTACGATAAAAACTCTGAGGAAACATTCTTCCTTGTTCTCAATCTTAGAAGGAAAGCATTCAGTTTGTTTCAATTAACTATATTACCTGTAAGTTTTTTATGAATGCCCTTTATCAGAAAGTTCCCTTCTATACCTAGTTTGCTAAGGTGTTTTTTTTAACATATATAATTTTATCAAATGCTTTTTATACTTCTATTGAGATCATCATGAGGTTTTTTTCTTCATTTTGTTAACAGATGAATTAAATTGATTGATGGTTAGATGTTAACTCACACTGGAAAAAGAACTCCATTTGGTTTTGATATATTACCCTTTTATATATCTTGCTGAATTTAGTTTACTAATTTTGTCTAAAGTTTTGGAATCTATATTTACGAGTGATACTGACCTTAAATTTATTTTTTTAAATCCTCACCTGAGGATATGTTTATTGATTTTAGAGAGAGGGAGAGAGAAAAATATCAATGTGAGAGAGAAACATTGATAGGCTGCCTCTCACATGCAGCTCTGCCAGGGACTTGAACACGCAACCTAGGTATGTGCCCTGACTAGGAATTGAACCCACAGCATTTTGGTGTATAGGACAACGTTCCAATAAACTTTAGCCACACAGGCCAAGGCAATTTCCACTTCTAATATCCTTTAAAGATTTGGGTATCAATGTTGTCCTGGCTCCCTAAAACACATTGAATTGTCCCTTTTTTTCTATTTCACATAACTATTTATGTCAAATCAATCTTCTTTTGTGTTGGTAGAATTCACCAGTGAAGTCATCTTGGCTTACAGTGTTCTTTATAAAAAGATTTTCTTTTACATATTTTTTAATTACATATTCAATTTCTTTAATATTTATAGATACAAATTTTGTATTGCTTATATGTCAGTTCTGAAAATGTTTTTTTCCCTATCATCTGATAAGTCTACTTAAAAACATAAAGTTGTTTTAACTATTGGAGTCTCAACTTGTGGAGGTTACCAGGGAGCTCCTCCTTGCTCTTGAATCTGTTCAGTATCTCACACTTCAAGCTGGACTCTTTCTGAATCAGCAGCCCTTTACCATAATAGAAAAGTCCATAAATAATGGGCTCATCTCTCTGGATTTCCTTCTTACAGAGCTAAGCACAGCAAAATTTTACTTATTTGAAGGTATTCCAAGGCCTTCAAATATACTTTGTTCAGTTTTTTCAGGTGTTCCTCAAGGCAAGTTTAGTGAAAATTACCTAGTTTGACATCCATCTCCAGAAGTGGGATAGACAGAAGAAAAACTCACCAGATTATGAAATCCTCAAATAAGATCCCTGGCACTCTAAATTTTCTATTTTCAATGCCTAGCACAGTGCCTGACACAATTATTTTTCAATTTATTGATGAATCAATGACCTGGAGGACAATTCTGAGCAAGTAAAGAGAATAGGAAGAGAGCACTATTACAAATGACATATATTGATTTGAAGTATATTTTCAAATCACAGAAACCTCTTTTGTTCTGTCTCTTATTCCACGTTTTCTCTACTAAAACTCTGATTCAGGACTCAATCACTCACCCACACTACTTCAACTGGCTCATATATGTGGTTCATATATGATGTGCTTTCTTCTAGTTCACCTCTCTTCAGTCCATCTCCCATAGTTCCAATTCAAATCCTCCACTAAATATATTTCAAATGTCTCCTCATTCTCTAAAATTCTAATCTTCTCTTCATGATATATAAGGCTCACAACTATCTGAACTTAGGCTATTTCATCAAACTTACCTTTCTTCCTGCCTGCATTCTTTATTTTATACCCTATATTTTAGCTACATTGATTCAGTTCATCAAAAGTGCTATGTCATTTTATATCAAAGTTTTAAGGAATTGTTACCTTTGTTTAAAATATCTTTTTCCCATTGACAATCTGGTAAACTCAACCTTCCATTCAAAACTATGTTCCAGAATCATCCCTGGGAAATCTTTGCAGACTTTCAGGAAGTTCTAATCAACTTCATTCTTTATATCACTACTTTACCTTACATCTAACTATAGCATTTACTACCCTACATGACAATTACTACATCCTGTGTGCCTATGTACTGGTTTTAAACAAAATGTAAAGGTGAACATCCATAATCAAGATTTTCAAGATGTTTTCTTCCAAAGAATATTTTATACTTTTCTATTTCTATCTCCATTTAAAAAAATTTTATCTACTTAACTGATTCGTATTCAATTGAATTTAACAAATAATCACTGGGTACCCATCTCATACCAGGTACCACTGATAAATATAATCCCAGCAAATCCATTTTAAGAGAAAAACTTGAGGAGAGAAAGAATAAAATAGATGAGATGGCAAATAGATGTAAGGTTTCTAAACTTTCCAGAAGTAACATTGAAACACAATTACATTACATCACAAATTACAGAAGAAAATACTGAGACTTGAAAGAAAATAGAGATATGCCTTAGAATCTAAGTCTTCTGATCCAGAGTTCCAACACATTATCCAAACTTATGATATTCAGAGTAGCAAATCAATGAGAATCACCCACCCCCAAGTAGTTATGAACACATTTTCCATGAACTCTAAGGTTTTCTTTTTATAGATGTTTTTAGGTAAGGCATTTCTTGTGACTCCTCCATGTCTAATCTAGACTTCTATAGAAAAGGTAAGAATAATTTCAGTTCACAATAACAGAATAAATGTCTTCTTCAAAAACAATTTAACCAGTCTTCTGGTTGTTTCCTCTTTTTAAACAGATATGTATTTTTTTATTGCTTGCAGAGAGGAAGGGAGAAAGAAACATCAATGATGAGAGAGAATCATTAATCAGATGCCTCCTGCATGCCCCACACTGGGGATCAAGCTCGCAACCCGGGCATGTTCCCTGACCAGGAATCGAACCATAACCTCCTGGTTCATAAGTCAATGCTCAACCAATGAGCCACGCCAGCCGGCACCAGTCTTCTGTTTAATGATCCACAGAGCAAGTGGTGCTTTACTTTTTAAAGTACAGAACACATCAACTAAATGCAATTCTTTGCTCCCCCAACACATATACCCATTTGCAAGAGATAAAAATTCTAATTTGGCATGATCTAGTTAAAAGAACACTGGACTGTTAAAAGACCAATCCCAGCTCAGCTTCTGATTAAAAGCAAAAATTATGGAACCAGAGTCTTAAGGATTGAATACTTGCTTTAGGCATCACCTGTAAAACTAGAATAAAAATATTAGGACCTGCCTAAGAAATAGCAGGCACTACATAATGCTAGCTACTATTATAGCAAACAATACTATCTTTTTTGTTCTTGTTGTTAATCCTCACCTGAGGATATTTATTTTTTCCAGTGATTTTTAGAGAGAGTAGAAGGGGTGGAGGGGAGAAAGAGACAGAGACAGAGATAGAGATAGAGACAGACAGAGAGAGAGAGAGAGAGAGAGAGACCCCGCTGTGAAAGAGCACATTGATTGGTTGTCTCCCGCATATGGCTGGACCAGGACCAGGGCCAGGGATCCAGGGATCAAACATGCCAACCCATGTATGTGCCCTTGACTGGGAATCAAACCCACTAACCTTCAGTGTGCAAGCCGGCACTCTAACCACTGAGAAACATCAGCCAGGGTGTAATAATAATACCATCTTTTTAAAAAAATATTTATTGTTAAGATTATTATAGATGTACCTCTTTTTTCCCGTCAATGCCCCCCTCCACGCGTGGTTCCCGCCAAGCCCCAGGCCTTTGCCACCCTATTGTCTGTGTCTATAGGTAATGCATATATTCATATAAGACCTTTGTTTAATCTCTTCCCGCCCCCCTCCTACCCCCCTTACTTCTGAGCATCATCCGTTTGTTCCATTTCCATGCCTCTGATTCTATTTTATTCACCAGTTTATTCTGTTCATTATAGATTTCTTATTCATTTGATTTTTATATTCAACTAGAGGCCTGGTGCATGAAAATTCATGCACTGGAGTGGGGGTCCCTCAGCCTGGCCTGCCCCCTCTAACAGTCCGGGAGCCCTCAGGGGCTATCAGGGGAAGGCAACGCCCCCATCACACCTCTGCTGCTGCCACTGTCGGCAGTGCAAGCCTCTGCCGGCCCTGGTTACATGAGCCTCGGGCTCCCTGGGTGGCTGGGCAACTATCATCAGAGGCTTGCCTGTGCCTCAGGATGGCCCTGGGTGGCTGGGGTGCTGAGGGGACTGGGAGACTCTGGAGGCAGGCACGCGGAGCGGCCAGACCTGCATGGTGGCGAGCCCGGCAATGCCATGTGCCTGCCGCCCCGGGCGGGGCTGAGGGGATTGGTCACCGCCATCTTGTGGCTGTGGGCGCCGCCATCTTTGAGGATGTGGCAGTCAATTAGCATATCCCCTCCTCATTGGCTGTGGGCACCGCCATCTTTGTGAGAGTGTGACGGTCAGTTAGCATATTTCCTCTTTATTAGACAGGATTGTTGATAGGTATGTATTTCTTGCCATTTTGTTGTTCATATTTTTGAACCTTCTCTTTTTCTTCTTCCTCTTCTTAGAGAATACCCTTCAGCATTTCATATAATCCTGGTTTGGTGGTGATGAACTCCTTTAGCTTTTTCTTATCTGTGAAGCTCTTTATCTGACCTTCAGTTCTGAATGATAGCTTTGCTGGGTAGAGTAATCTTGGTTGTAGGTTCTTGTTATCCACCACTTTGAATATTTCTTGCCACTCCCGTCTGGCCTGCATGGTTTCTGTTGAGAAATCAGCTGACAGTCGCATGGGGATTCCCCTGTAGGTAACTAACTGCTTTTCTCTTGCTGCTTTTAAGATTCTATCTTTGTCTTTTGCCCTTGGCATTTTCATTATGATGTGGTCCTCTTTGGGTTCCTCTTATTTGAGACTCTCTGTGCTTCCTGGACTTGTAAGTCTATTTCTTTCACCAAGTAGGGGAAGTTTTCAATATCTTGCTCTCTCTCTTCTTCTAGCACCCCATAATGTGAATGCTGGTAAGCTTGAAGTTGTCCCAGAGGCTCCTTACACTATCTTCATATTTTTGGATTCTTTTTTCTTTTGCTCTTCTGGTTGGGTGTTTCTTGCTTCCTCATATTTCAAATTGTTGATTTGATTCTCAGAATCCTCTACTCTTGTGTTGAATCCTTGTATATTATTCTTTATTTCAATCAGTGTATGCTTAATTTCTGACTGGTCCTTTTCCATTTTTCTGGAGATTTCTAGAAGATTCTTTAGTAACCTTATAACTGTAGTTTTGAACTCTATATCCAGTAGTTTGCTTTCTTCCATTTCTCTCATTTGTGACATGTTTCTTTGTCTCTGCATTTTGGCTGCTTCCCTGTGTTTGTTTCTATGTACTGGGTAGAGCTGTTATGTCTCCTTGAGTTGGTAGAGTGGCCTTGTGTGTTAGGTGTCCTATAGGACCCAGTGGCTCAGCCTCCCCAGTCACCTGAGCTGGGAGCTCTAGGTGCACCCCTTTGTGGGCTGAGAGCACAGTCTTGTTGTAGTTGAGACTTGATTGCTGTTGTTGTCACTTGGAGGAACTGACCTCCAGGCCAATTGGCTGTGGGGACCAGCTGCGACCTCAGTGGGAGAACTTCTGTGCTGGAGACACCCTTATGGGGCAGGACTTGCTTCAGTGGGGCTTTGGTGCTCACTGAGTCTGCCCCCTGAGTGTGTCCCTTATGGATGTGAAGAGTTGTAATCTGGTGTAGTCTCACTCTGACCCCTGGGTAGTACCCTCACTCTTGGGACTCCAGGGAGGTGCAAAGTCAGTCATTGCCTGGGGCCACCCAGAAGGAGCTACAGAAAGATCTGCAGATTCCTTCTCTTTGTATTGGGTTTGGAAATGCCCAGATGAGGCCCAGCTATGAAGTAAGGTAGGCTGGTGCTGGTGCCAGGTCTTGGGCCTTTTATTGATAGGTTTGGGGCTCCCTGACCCAGCTGCAGCTTGTTTGAGAGATTTTAGCCTGAGCAAAAACAGACCATTCATAGCCACTGCACACAGCTTGGGTAGGGTTGTAAATTGGATGAGGCGGGGTCTTAGTGAATCACCAGGGTGGAGCAAACAAAAATGGCTACCAGTCAGCCCTGGGACGGGGGAGGTCCCAGCATAGGAACAATGATCCCTGCGAACACCTCAATCTGGAAGAAAGCCACCCCCAAGTTCCTGCCCCATGCCAGACAATCCAGTTCCTCCTCGTATGTGTTCGTGTCCCCCAAAGCCTCTCCCTGGTGCTGGAACTCAGAGGAAGCGGGACGTTGTAAGTTCAGTTCGCAGTGCTAGACTTTTAAGAGGAACAGCTGGGTCTCCAGCAGCCTCTGTGTCACTGAGCCCCAATCCACACTGGTTTTTACAGCCGAAGTTCTTACTGCCCACAGGGATTTCTTTTCCCAGCTCTGGGACCCTGGGCTGGGGTTTTGGTGTGGGACTGGGACCCCTTGCTCCTCTGGGCAGCCTCTACAGATTAAAAAAGTGGCACACGTGGGTGCCAGACCAGCCCATTCCAAGCCTCTGAACCTCCTATCAGTCTCAGTGCGCTTTCTTCTTTACTTCTCTAGTTGTAGTACTTCCATTCAGCCAGCAGCGGTTCTGGATGATGGTTATTCTGTATTCTAGTTGTAATTTTGATGTGGTTGTGGGAGGTGGCAAGTACAGGCTTTTACTATACTGACATCTTATTGTCGGTCAATACTATCTTTTAATAGCTCTATTGACAAGTCTAGCTAAAAAGTCATGTGTTAAAGAACTTCAAGCATTCAAAATAACCAGACCAATGTTGTTTGTGCAACTGTTAATCAGTCCTTATAATCGTTTAAGCAAAATAGAGGTTGGACAGAGGTCAACAAACCCTATGATAAAAAAAAGATTTTTTTTTTCTGTTTTATAGACCTGTTGTGGTCTTTCTGCTCATTTCATTATTTTAAATTATTAATTTGAGAGAGGAAAGAAGGAAGGGAGAAACAGAGGGAGAGGAAGAGTGGGAGAGAGAAATAGAGAGAGAGACAGAGGATGAACTCAAAACCTTGGTGTACCGGGATGATACGATCTAACCAACTGAGCTACTGAGCCAGGGGTGTTCATTTCATTTCTTCACCATTCCCTTAAGTCAAATATAAATTCTGCTTCTGCCTATGTCCTCATACATAAACTGAAAAAAAAAAATGCTACAATCTCAACTTGTTACTGACCTCAAACTTGGCTTGGAGGAAGACCCCACATTTTCTTTGACCTTGCATTTAACCTAAGAATTCTTATGGAAATTGATGGCTCACGCTTCCTACACTAAGTCAATTTGAGCTTCTCACAGGATATATCTAGTTACCCATTTTTTTCCTCTCTATATTATCCTGTTTCCTATATCCACACTATGAGTTGATTCAAGATTCCATTAATAAGCTCCTATATCCCATTCTGGAACTAAGAGACCAAAGCAATCAAACAAGCATACTTAGCATGTGACCAAGCCCATGTAACTAATTAAAAATCAATAACAGAGAAACCAAGATGGCAGCATAAGTAAACACCTAAACTGCTGCCTCGCACAAAAATTTCAAAACTACAACTAAGAGACAAAACAGACATCATCCAGAACCACAGGAAGGCTGGCTGAGTGGAAATTCTACAACTAGAAGGAAAGAGAAAAGCACACTGAGACTCAGAGGAACTGCAGGAGGCAGAGGTACTGAGACGCGCACGCGGACAGGACTGGCAACTGAGTGTGCGGCTGGCTTTCTCAAGCGGGAGGGAGACCAAAGCTCCCGACTGCACTGAACTCCAGTTCCAGGTGAGACTCTGGGGACCCAGACTCATACGGGGTGAAACTGGACTGTCAGGAAAGAGAAAAGCACACTGAGACTCAGAGGAACTACAAAAGGCAGAGGTCCTAAGACGCGCACATGCAGAGACGGCGGGCAACTGAGTATGCAGCTGGCTTTCTCAAGCGGGAGGGAGACAAAACCTCCCGACTGCACTGAACTCCAGTTCCGGGCGAGACTCTGGGGACCCAGACTCATACGGAGAGAAACTGAACTGTCTGGCAGCAGGCGGAACTCGAGGGCAGCTTTCTCTCAGAGGTGCTTGCAGCAATCACCACGGGACACTGAGACACAGGGGCCTATTAGGGCAGGGCTGACGGGAAACTAATGCTGTCTGCTCCGCCCTGAGGCAACGCGCCATCCAAGCTGAGCACAGAGGCTTTTGCAAATCTTCTCTCATAAGGGTGTCTAAAGCACAGAAGTTCTCCCAGCATAGACAGAGCTGATCCTCACAGCCAACTGGCCCGGAGGTCAATTCCTCCCAGTGATACCAACAACAATCAATGCTTAACTACAACAAGACTGTGCACACAGCCCACAAAGGGGTGCACCAAGAGTGTCCACATCAGGTAACTGGGGAGGCTGAGCCACTGGGCCCTATAAGACACCTAGCACACAAAGCCACTCTATCAACTCAGGGAAGCAGCCAAAATGCAGAGACAAAGAAACAGATCACAAATGAAAGAAATGGAGGAAAGCAAATGACTGGATATAGAGTTCAAAACCACAGTTATAAGGTTTTTCAAGAATTTTCTAGAAAAGGCCCATAAATTTAGCGAGACCCTCGAGGATATGACAAAGGACCAACTAGAAATTAAGCATACACTGACTGAAATAAAAAATAATATACAGAGATCTAACAGCAGACTAGAGGATCGCAAGAAACAAGTCAAAGATTTGAAATACAAAGAAGCAAAAAACACTCAACTGGAAAAGCAAAAAGAAAAAAGAATCCAAAAATATGAAGATAGTGTAAGGAGCCTCTGGGACAATCAAGCGTACCAACATCAGAATTATGGGGGTGCCAGAAGAAGAGAGAGAGCAAGATACTGAAAACCTATTTGAAGAAATAATGACAGAAAACTTCCCCTAGCTGGTGAAAGAAATAGACTTACAAGTCCAGGAAGTGCACAGAACCCCAAACAAAAGGAATCCAAAGAGGACCATACCAAGACACATCATAATTAAAATGCCAAGGGCAAAAGACAAAGAGAGAATCTTAAAAGCAGCAAGAGAAAAACAGTTAATTACCTACAAGGGAGCACCCATACGACTGTCAGCTGATTTCTCAACAGAAACCATGCAGGCCAGACAGGAGTGGCAAGAAATATTCAAAGTGATGAACAGCAAGAACCTACAACCAAGATTACTCTACCCAGCAAAGCTATCATTCAGGATTGAAGGTCAGATAAAGAGCTTCACAGATAAGAAAAAGCTAAAGGAGTTCATCACCACCAAACCAGTATTATATGAAATGCTGAAAGGTATTCCTTAAGAAGAGAAAGAAAAAGAAAAAGGTAAAGATAAAAATTATGAACAACAAATACATATCTATCAACAAGTGAATCTAAAAATCAAGTGAATAAAAAAATCTGATGAACAGAATAAACTGGTGAATATAATAGAATAAGGGGCATGGAAAGGGAGTGGACTGACAATTCTCTGGGGGAAAGAGGTGTTGGGGGGTGCGTGAAGAGACTGGACAAAAATCGTACACCTATTGATGAGGACAGTGGCGGGGGGTAAAGGGCAGAGGGTGGGGTGGGAACTGGGTGGAGGGGAGCTATGGGGGGAAAAAGAGGAACAACTGTAACAATGTGAACAATAAAGATTTATTAAATTTAAAAAAAAGAAAAAGAAAAAAAATCAATAACAGATAGAAACTCAAAACAAACCCACCCAATTTTCATTCAAAGGTGCACTCAAACACATATTACTGAATCTACTTGGGTCCTATTAAAAAACAACAAAACCCTGCATAATATATCTTAAAACCTATGGTCTCATATGTTATTTGCTTACATTAATATGAAGACTACAGTATCTGTATTGAAATATAAGATTTAAAATGCTTATCATGACCCAGCCATCGTGGCTCAGTGGTTGAGTATTAACCTATGAACCAGGAGGTCACAGTTTGATTCCGTTTGATTCCTAGTCAGGGCACATGCCCTCAGGTGGCAGGCTCCATCCCCAGTGTGGGGCCTAAAGGAGGCTGCCAATCAATGATTCTCTCTCATCTTTGGTATGTTTCTCTTCTCTCTCTTTCTTTCTCTCTTTCTTTCTCTCCTCTCTCTCTCTCTCTCTCTCTCTCTCTCTCTCTCTCTCTCTCTCTCTCTCTCTCTCCTCTCTGAAATGAATAAAAATATTTTTTAAATGCTTATCATGACTATGACTCAAAAATTTATGTGTGTGATTGTGAAGGTGGGGAATGAAGGAGTGGCAGGGGGGGCCAGCATACATGCACTTAGGTACTCACCTGCTCCAGTTTAAAGATATGCTGATTAAAGTAGTGTTGTAAACGTTCATTAGCAAAATTAATGCAGAACTGTTCAAAGCTATTATTTTCATAATCTTCAAAGCCAAAAATATCAAGAACACCAATTGACAAAGTCTACAAAAGCAGGAAAAAAAATATGGTTGAAAAAATAATGCTAAAATTTATTTCATAAATAGTATTTATAGTAAGAAACAAAATGCTCAAAGTTCTTTTTCAGCATTGGAGAGTAGGTTTTGGGGGCCAACGTTTAACCACATTATACCACAAATAAAAAGTATTTTAGTTCTCTTTAGTTTCATCTTTTTCTTTTTATCCTATTTATTTTTTTATTATCCAAAATTTTAAACAATGCAACCCACTGATTATTCTACAGAAATGTACAAAGCAGGGACACTGGCCAGTTATCTCAATCTCAGAAATTCCTCAATTCCAAGCGACAAGGGAATGGAAATAACAAGCTATGGGAATTCAAAAAGTTACTTAAGTACTACTAGGTCACTACTGGCTATGCCTTGTTTTTATACCAAGAGGGCCATGCAATTTTTCCTACTTTGACTTCCATATTCCAGTAGAATCCTGCTTTAAAAACCAAGCTAACAAGGATGTTTAACCAGCCTTGTGCAAGCTAGAAATAAAACTGAATATCAGAATATGTGGTTTCTTGAAGTTAAAAATTTTTATCCAAAAAAAAAAAAAAAAATTGTAGCCCTAGCCGGTTTGGCTCAGTGGATAGAGCGTCAGCCTGCGGACTGAAAGGTCCCGGGTTCGATTCCGGTCAAGGGCACGTACCTCAGTTGCAGGCTCCCGGCCCTCGTCAGGGACATGGTCCCTGGTCAGGGGCATGCGGGAGGCAACCAATCAATGATGTGTCAACCAATCTCATCGATGTTTCTCTCTGTCTCTCCCTCTCCCTTCCACTCTATCTAAAAGTCAATGGGAAAAATATCCTCAGGTGAGGATTAAAAAAAAAAATTTGTACAAGGATTATAATGTTAAATAGTTCTAAAAGGATTACAACAAAACACAACAATATATTCTTCATCCTCAATTTCTGCACCCTAATATCAACAACTCTCAAATCATTGAGCTGTTTGGTATGGAATAGTATAGTATAGTATAGTATAGTATAGTATAGTATAGTATAGTATAGTATAGTATACAAGTGCTTATTTTTCTATTTCTTAATATTTCACTTGTAGAAATTATCTTCTACTTACTATTGATGATAGAGATTTAACTCTAATACCCCCATACCAACATTCTTCTCACCACTCCACCTCATTCTTGAAATACAGTTGTATGACAACTTTGGTTAAATGAAAATAATTTTTCTCCACCAGTGCTAAGAGAGATACTAGGCAAAATGATGTAATGAGTGATAGTGAGAGATATTTTTAAAGTTTCCATTAAGAGTATTTTGTTTTCCATAAGTACCTAAATCAATAAAATTCAGATCTACTTCCTACTGTCCTCTCCACCCCCCAAAATAAAAGTATTTTGTTTGATTAATTCTGTTGACTAAATTCTAAGCCCTTATGAAAATAATGACCTTCAAAAATAAGTTAATTTGGTAAGTTAGATTACAATTAAAATTAATATTCTGTGGGCTCACATAAAGCATGAAAAGTTCATATAAAAGCAATTTTACATTTAAAATAATCAAATTAAGTAATAAAGATGACATTTCTTTTTTCTTTTCCCTGTGTCCCAGAGCTTGAGGATAGAACCTGTAGACTGGAAGCCACCGGCACCAAAGACATGACCCCAAAGGGGCTGGCGCCCTGTCCTTCTGCCTCAGTACAATACAGGGACAGGGACAACACACCTGATCTCCCCCAGAAAGAGGATTAAAGATGACATTTCTAATCAGCCTAAAAAGGTAAACTATTCATTCCATAAAAGTTGTTAGAAAATGAATTTGAAATTATTAAAATTAAATATCTAAAATCTACCATATTAAAAGTAAATTCCAATTGGAAAAAAAGGTCTGATTATAAAAAAACTATATTCTAAATGTATGAGAATAAATATTTTATAATTTGGGCTGGAAGAGGACTTCCAATGTAAAATAAATAAATAAGGTCCAGGACAATAAAAGAAAAGAATGACAGAACTACACAAAAATTTAAAACATAAAGACTTCAAAAAACACAACATAAACAAATCTTTAAAGAGAAAATGTTTGCAATGTACGTCAAACTAAAAGTCTCTGCAATATCCACAATGACTCCTAAAAAGGAATAACAAAAAGATAAAATGAACAACAAAAATAGGAAAAATATATAAAGAAATAAAACAGAGAAAATATGAGATGCTCAACTTTCATCTATCATTAAAAACATTGGTAACAAATGGACTAGTAGTCTTCCTTGTCAGATTAGCCTAATGAAAATTCTGAGAATATCCAATGTGACTAAAGGTGTAGCAGGGAAATGGGCACTTTTATGCACTACTGGTCGAAGTGCAGTTTTTTTTGAAAAGCAATTTAGCAGCATCTACCAAAATTTTAAACATATATATCCTTGAATCCAGCAATTCGTTTTGAGGATTTTGTCCTAGAGAAATGTATGCAAAGAATATTTGTTACATTATTATTTAACAATAAAAAATTTAATATATTTTTAATAGGGGAATTTATGGTACACATCCAAACTATATATTACAAAGTTGACAAAAACGAGGTACACATTGGTACAGAGAGAACAGACTAACAACTGTAAGAGGGTGGGGTGTTTAGGGGCCAGGTTAAAAATGTGAAGGAATTAATAAAAACTATTAACATATAAATATGACAAATATTTAATATTTGTCATAAAAAAACAAAACAAAACAACAATTCATAGACACGGACAACACTATGGTGATTACCAAAGAAAAAGAGGCTAGGGGAGGTAAAAGAGGGTAAAGGGGGGATAAATGGTGATGGAAGGGGACTTGATGTGTGGTGATAAACACAATAAATACACAGAGGATGTATTATAGAATTGCACACCTGAAACCTATATAATTTTATTAACCAATGTCACCATAATACATTCAATTAAAATAAAACAATGAGGTATAGCTATATTTCAAGACATACTAGGTTTTAAAAAACAACACACATAGAAGCAATACAGATTGTGTGGACAAAAAGGGGGGTTCTGTGGAAAGTAACCTCACAGGGTGATCTGCTCATAAATTCCTAACTAGGCAGTTCTTTGTGGGTAGTCATGTCCCAGGCCTACAACCTCTTTGGTGAAAAGCTTTACGCCAGCCATGTCCACTGTTCCAGTGTATCTAGGTTAACACACCTTTGAAAAACCAGAAGTAATAACCCTCGAAGGGGATATTAACTCTCAAGAGAGCACATAATCTTAACTATTCTGTTGCCTCCTCCCACCTTTAGGTAATCTTCCTTAGTTCCCTCCTAATTTCAAATGCATAAAAGAAACTGCAAAAATATTATTCACCACAGTACTTGAGATCTTGCTGCTCTCCAGCATATGTCGTCAGTTTGGCTCAAATTAGCTCATAGAAATCCACAACAAGTTAGGACATTTCTTACAATGACAACAGTGTAATTGTATTTTTATGTTTAAAAGCAACTCTATATGCACATTTATAGGAATGTAAGTACATAAGAAAAAAGACACAAGATTAACAGCTCTTCTAAATAGGATAATAAAAACAGAAATAAGGAAGAAAACAGCAGGGAATAGAGATAAAAAGATGACTCTTACATAACTGTCTTTTTAAGTTTAATGTATTAACCATTTTATTAAAACCGTTTTCTAGAAAAAATATATAATTTATGTATGTCTACCTTGGTATTTTGCTCCAAATCTTTACTATTCAGAAGTGCATGATTAATCCGAAAAACTATCCAGTCAAATAGGGCACTATATAAAGACTTAGCCATGGAATTCCTCACTGTCACAGCCTGAAAAAAAAAAGAAAGGGTTAGGAATACAAGTGAAATTGGCAATAATCTAAGATATTATAACAAAGTGTGTTTTGTTCTCACTAAATAAAAAAAGCTTACTATCATGAATTCAAAATTAAGTTTTCTCTCAATATAAATAGCTTCTAATTATAATAGGCTATAAGTTTTCTATACATTCATTGATTTAGTCCAACTCAAAGAATCTAGGCTAAAACTGTCTGGAAAAATAAGAAAAAATGTAGGTTATTCAGTTCAAAATAGTTTTACTGAAAATTAAGGTATATATATTTCACCTGGTAAAGACAGTACAACAGGAAGTTTACAAACAAATTAACCTTGCCATCTAAAGTGGAGAAGAGTATTCCAAGGAAAGCAATAAATCTGTTAGCAAAAAGGCCATCAATTATGTGCAGAATCCCAGTCAGATTCTTAAAACATAACCATAACACCACTACAACTACATTCCTGGTTATCTTGAGCTTGTCATCAATAGTAACTTCTAGAATTTCTCCATTCCCTACACAGAGTAACAATTCTTTCATTACAGAGTTATGCAATTTATTTTTCCCTCATTTCAGACTTTCCCCAGTTTATGGAAACTCTGGACTAACTACTCAATTTTTCTGTAAATCTGAAATTGTTCTAAAACACCAATTCTACTAGTTAAAGAAAATTCAACATTTTAAAAGTACTACAACCGCCCAGCCAGTGTGGCTCAGTGGTTGAGCATCAACCCAGGAACCAAGCGGTGACTGGTTCTAGTTCAGGTCAGGGCACATGCCTGGGTTGCGGGCTCCATCCCCAGTGTGGGGTATACAGGAGACAGCCAACTGATGATGCTTCTCTCTCATCAATGCTTCTATTTCTCTATCCCTCTCCCCTCCTCTCTCTCTCTCAAAAAAAAAAAAAAATTTTGCTACTGTTATGAATCGTCATGTAAATATCTGTGTTTTCCGATGGTCTTAGGCTCTACAGTCGCGACCCACAGGTTGAGAACCGCTAGCAGGGTCGCCTAAGACCATCAAAACACACAGATATTTACATGACGATTCATAACAGTAGCAAAATTACAGTTATGAAGTAGCAACGAAAATAATTTTATGGTTGGGGGTCACCACAACATGAGGAACTGTATTAAAGGGTCGCGCCATTAGAAAGGTTGAGAATCACTGCCTTAGTCAAATTATTTAAACTCTTAGGCTACAGCTTATACATTTGCTGTATAGAGATCATACAGATGACTGAATTTCTGAATTTCAGGTAAAAAGAAGAAAAAAGAAAGCTTCAAGTTTCTAGACAAAAAAAATTACTGCTACCTAAAAACCACTACCAAAGAGAAGACAGGTGTCAAATTCTATATCTTTAACATTATCAACTTGAAAATAATTGGAAAATGTTTATAAGTTCTGAGAGAAAAAGGAACGTGGCCCTAGAATTCTATACTTATGCAAGTTACCAACAACGTATCTTTAAAATACCAATAAAATCATAGTAGAATGTCTAGAAATAATTGCCATTCTATTTTACCACAGGGAGAAAAGGGAATAAAGATAATATGATCATATTCAGCAAAAGTAAAACATTTTAAATCTAAATAAACAAGCAAGATACAAAAAAGAAGAAGACAACATATTGGTTATTTCAACCCATTAAATATAATGGGTTAATTTTTTAGTTAAAAGACAGACCTTCATATTAAATTAAAAACTAAGCCCCACCTATTTATGGTTTAGAGTTAGATACTATTTTCATAAAATATAATTAAATAGAATCCAGATTTACCAAAGTATACCAATACTTATTTACCCCACAACTCCCAATATTATACTTTCAGCCCTTATTCTCTGAAATGCAGTCCTGCCTACCACAGCTTAATCTCAATAAGCCCAATATCAATTAATATTTTCCCACACAAACAAGATCTCATTTAGTGCTTCCTATCTCACTGCATAGTACCAATATTCTTATAGTTGTGTGAACCAGAATATTAAGATTCATCCTTGACATTACTTCTTCCTCCTTGCCTCCCATTTAGCAAATCACTGACAGATCCTGTTGGTTTTACCATCTAAATTTCTTTCGTTTTAACTATAATGATTTCTCCCTACCATTATCTTACCATTCTAGACAAAGCAGCAAACACCTTTCTCCTCAGTACTAATACAGCCTCCAAATTAATCTTTCCATATTCACTCTTGCCCTCTGTTTTCTAATCCTAAAATGATCCCCAAGATTCCCATCTCCTGCTGTACAGGTTCACATGTACACAACCTCAGTGTGAGCAGGACTGTAACTATGATGGATTTCATTCCACTAATTGTCATATATTATATGACAAAGATAAAGAGATTTTAAAGATTTCATTATGGCCCCAAACAGCTGATTTTTTTTAAAACTTATTTATAGGAAGATCATCCTGGATAGAGCTGAATTAATCAGAGGAAACTCTTAAAAGAAACTGATTTCTTTCATCAGAGATTCTCCTGCTGGCCCTGAAGAAGCAAACTGCTATGTTGTGAACAGGACTCTAGCTGCTGAGAATGGCCCTTGACAGCCAACAAAAAAGTCGGGGTCTCAGTCCTACAACTGCAACGAACTGAATCCTGTCAACAACCTGTGAACTTGAAAGAGGATGTTGAGTCTCAGATGAGAACACAGCCCTGACAAACATCTGGACTTCAACCTGATGAAACCCTGAGCAGAGTACCCAGCTAACCTGTGCCCAGACATGATCCATGGAAACTGTCAGATAATAAAATTGTATTAAGTGGCTAAGTCTGTTACACAGCTATACAAAACTAATATATTCGTTTCCAAATAACTCTTCACACTGCTGCCAGAGTGAAGAGTTATTTGGAAATTTCCATTGATCTTCAGATGAAATACTAAAAGCCTTGAGGACTGCTCCTCATTTTATACACAGCACATTTAATACCTAGCACATTTCTAAGCACATATTTCTAAACAAATACACTAAACAAATATAAATAAAAAATAAAGCAGAGGCTATAAATATAATCTCAGAAAGCTAAATTTAAAGTTAAAATGTTTTATAATGAAAAAAGCTGTTAAAGAAAATACAAAAGCAATGAAACCTTATGCAAAAACAGTTTGGCTTTTTCTGCTATTTAGAAAGGAGCTCTCAAAGTTGGACACTATAAAATATGACATAAGATACATGACATACATAATGAAAATATGTAGACTTGTAGGTACAGTTAGGAGGGACCTAAAAAGTGGAATAAATGGATCAACGTCAGCCCATAAAGCATTCTCTACAGTTCAATCACTATTTCCCCACCCTTGTGTCTTCTAATCTCATATTGCTGTCCTATTTTTATAATTCTCATAGTTTCATTTCTTATCACTTTCATAAAATTACACTAAAATAATCAGATTTTCAATAGTTTCTTACTTCTATACACCTGGATAGTACAATAATAATGGCTCACTATAGCAATAAATCTCATCTGGAAGCCTCACTATACAGATTATAGTTAAAGTCATAGGACTGGGTAAAATAATCTAGATAAAGAATACGGAGAGGAAAAGATAAAGACTGTGTCGTAGGGCATTCCATCTTTCAAAGGTCAGAAAGAAAGAAAAAAAAAGCAAACAGACAAAAAGTAAAAACTGAAAAAATAAACCAGGAGAGTCTGAAATACCAAAATATAAGAAACTGCCTCAGTGGTTGAGCATCAATCTATGAACCAGGAGGTCACGGTTTGATTCCCGGTCAAGGCACATGCCCAGGTTGCGGCTGTGGGCTCGAACCCCAGTGTGGGGTGTGCAGGAGGCATCCAATCAATGATTCTCTCTCTCCCTCTCCCTTCCTCTCTGAAATAAAAAAAAAATATTTTGCAAAAAAAAGAAGGAATAATCAATTGGGTCAAATATTGTTCATTTATAATTCTATTTATTATCTCTTCACCCCATATTAATAATATGAAACTTAAGAATGGTGAACAGATTATGAGCTTTTAAGAAAAATGTAAGACTAATTCCTTAAAATCACATTCAACTTTAAGTTTCCAAGTTGATGGAAAGTTCACAAATTTCAAAGGCCCAGAAATATTTCAATCAACACTTTTTCTTGTTATTTTCATTTTGTGTTAAGAGAAATGACACTACCCAAACTTCTAAAAATTATCACAGTACGTTGATCCAAAGAAAATTTACTCATACCTCTGCCAGTCTGTATGGTAAAATAAGCTTTTCTCCCACTGTCACAGTTTTCCTTGTAACTAATGCTTCAAATAGCACCTCTTCTTTAACCTGTACAGCAGAAAAGTTTAATATATAAGATTCATAACAATGGTTTGAATTATTTATTGAAAAGCCACATAGAGAAAAAAATTGAGATTAGCAAATAAACAACAGAGTAAAAGAAAGACAATACACTGGGAATTTTAAATATTGGCCAAAGTGAAATGTAAGTGTCCTGCCTGGCCGGTTTTGCTCAGTGGTTGAGCGTTGACCCATGCACCAGGAAGTCGAAGGTTCAGTTCCCAGTCAGGCTCAATCCCCAGTAGGGGGCGTGCAGGAGGCAGCAATGTTTTTCTCTCCTCTATGTTTCTATTTCTCTCTCCCTCTCCCTTCCTATCTCTAAAATCAATTTTATTTTAAATGTTTTTAAACATGTGTCCCACAGTCTCCACTCCCAGACCCCCCCAAAAAAAGAAATCAAAGGGGTCTTTTTAAATTAAAGTTTTCATTCTGATCATAATGGAGAAACACATTTTATTGTGTAGAATATGGAAAATATAAATAGTATAAACAACATTTTAAGACGATCAACCATAATCTCCTAACCTGGAGAAAAGGACTGAACAGTAACAACACTTCCTGAGTTCCAGGAAAACTGCAATTGGCACTAATTTATGTTCCAGCTGTTTATTTTATTTACAGACGTTAAACTTTAAGATAGAGTTGATGCTTCCTTTGTTCTCACTCTCTAGAGGCCAATACTATCATAAATTTGATAGGGGTCATTTCAGTTTATATATTTATACATACAGTACATATTAGATGTTTTCATAAACATTATCTTATACTGTCAAGTGAATTTAACTTTTATCTGTATATCATATTCCCATATGTTTTTGAGATCTACCTATCTTGATCATTTAGATCAAGCTTATTCATTTTAAATGCTATATAGCACAAAACTATATCAATTACTACAATGTGTGATCCATTCTACTTTTAGGCACTAACACCACATATTTTTGCACTATTAGAAAATAAGCTGCAGTAAATATATCTGCATATGCTTTCAAGAGTTTCTCTGAAGTACATACCTAAAAGTAAAATTACCAGGTTGTAGTGTACACATTTTCAGCTTTATAGGATATTGCCAAACTCCTGTACACAGTTTTTACCAACCTGCTCTCTCAGCAGCAGCACTGAGAGTTTCCTATTTCTTCAAACCTTGACTATTCCTGGTATTATCAGACTTTTTACTTTTACCACACTGGTGAGCATGAAATGGTAAAACAAGGTATTTTACAAAGCACCCATATATAATATAAAATTTTCATAAAATTTTATGTAGATAATATAAAATACATCAAGCAAAACAGATTAGACTACAGGAGAAATGAGTTATAAAAACAAGAGAATACGATATTACCCTGACACCAGCAATTCATGACAGATCAATCATTTTTTTAAAAATATGATTACACCATAAAGAAAATATACCTTCTTTTGCCCTAACCAGTTTGGCTCAGTGGATAGAGCATCGACCTGCGGATCAAAGGGTCCCGGATTCGATTCCAGTCAAGGGCACGTACCTTGGTTGTAGTTCCTCCCCGGCCTGGGCCCTGGTGGGGGCTTGTGCAGGAGGCAACCAATAGCTGTGTTTCCCTCACATTGATGTTACTCTCTGTCTTTCCCTCTCTGCTCTACTCTCCCTAAAAATTAATAGGAAAATATCCTCAAATGAGGATTAACAAAAAAAAAAAAAAAAAAAAAGCAAAGAAAGAAAATATATCTTCTTTTGAAAAATATACCTTCTTTTGCCCAATCCTCAAATTTCAAAAAATAAAAACAATTTTAGGCACATTACTTTCACAAAATACAGTAAAACTAAAAATGAACAAAGATTAAATATAAAACCATATCCTTTCAGATATATTTAAAATATTTTTATAAACCAAAATAAATAGCAGATTACACAAACACAATGAAACTAAGAAAACACATGTGATTTTAAAAAACCAGCATTATGCCCTAGCTCAATGGTCGGCAAACTCATTAGTCAACAGAGCCAAGTATCAACAGGACAACGATTGAAATTTCTTTTGAGAGCCAAATTTTTTAAACTTAAACTTCTTCTAACACCAATTCTTCAAAATAGATTCGCCCAGGCCATGGTATTTTGTGGAAGAGCCACACTCAAGGGGCCAAAGAGCCGCATGTGGCTCGCGAGCTGGAGTTTGCCGACCACTGCCCTAGCTGGTTTGGCTCAATGGATAGAGTGTCGGCCTGTGGATTGAAGGGTCCCGGGTTTGATTCCGATCAAGGGCACATGCCCAGTTGGGAGATCAATCTCCAGTAGGGGGCATGCAGGAGGCAGCTGATCAATGATTCTCTCCCATCATTGATGTTTCTCTCTCTCTCTCCTTCTCCCTTCCTCTCTGAAATCAATAAAAATAGATTTTAAAAAATAAATAAATAAAATAAAAAACCAGTGTTATACTGTGGGGTGTATTTCAGCAATTATTATTAAAAATGAAAAAAAATTTTAAAATAAAAGATCTGTGCAGTGTGGTCAAGAAATTTTTCTAAAGGAACGAACAAATGTAAGCTGGCAAAAACATGGAGCAACGGTTATTTCCATATACTTGTACTAGAGACCTGGTGCACGAAATTCATGCACAGGGGTGGTGGGGGGAGACGGCCTCCCTCAGCCTGGCCTGCACCCTCTCCAATTTGAGACATCCCTCTCACAATCCGGGACCGCTGGCTCCTAACCGCTCACCTGCCTGCCTGCCTGATTGCCCCTAACCACTCTGCCTGCCTGATGCCCCTAACTGCTCCCCTGCCTGCCTGATCGCCCCTAACTGCTCCCCTGCCTGCCTGATTGCCCCTAACTGCCTCTGCCTACCTGGCTGATTGCCCCTAACCGCCTCTGCCTGCCTGCCTGATAGCCCCTAACCACCTCTGCCTGCCGGCCTGATCACCCCTAACTGCTCCCCTGCCTGCCTGGTGGCCCCTAACTGCCCTCCCCTGCCAGCTTGCTTGCCCCTAACTGCCCTCCCCTACCGGTCTGGTCGCCCCTAACTGTCCTCCCCTGCCAGCCTGGTCATCCCTAACTGCTCTCCCCTGCCAGCCTAATTGCCCCTAACCACCTCTGTCTCGCCCCCGCCACCATGGCTTTGTCCAGAAGGATGTCCGGATGGATGTCTGGAAGATGTCCAGTCTAATTATCATATTACCCTTTTATTAGTATAGATAAACTGGTACAACCCCTGTAGAAAGTCATTTATCAGTATCAGTAACCTCAATATGTGTATATACCTTAACACCAAAGTCTACTACTTAAACTATACTCTAGAACAGCAATTTTCAATCAGTGTGCCTCAAAAATTTTTAAAACATGCAATACCTGACTATTTAGTCAGGGGCACTGACCTCTTTTCCCTTAGACTGTCAAATAAAAAAATGACAGCAGCCAACACAATAACCATCCAAAATGAATGAAGCAAAATTATACCTATTTTTTGTCAGATCAGCAAAAAATATATTTTTGGTGTGCCAGAGTTTTAGTAATTAGTTTATGTGTGTCATGAGATTTAAAAAGGTTGAAAATCATTGCCCTGTGAATAATGCTCACACATGCTAACAAGCAGACATATGTAAGAATGCCTATCATAATCCATAATAATAAAAGTGTAATATGATAATTAGACTGGACAGCTGAACGACCTTCCGGACGTCATTCCGGATGTCCTTCCTGAAAAAGCCACGGCGGCGGGGGCAAGGCAGAGGTGGTTAGGGGCAATCAGGGAGGCAGGCAGAGTGGTTAGGGGTTATGAGGCAGGCAGGCAGAGTGGTTTGGTTAGGGGCGATCAGGCAGGCAGGCAGGCAAGCAGTTAGGAGCCAGCAGTCCCGGATTGCAAGAGAGATGTTCAACTGCCGGTTTAGACAGTTGGACATCCCCCGAGAGGTCCCAGATTGCAAGAGGGTGAAGGCTGGGCTGAGGGACCCTCCTCCTCCCCTCCCCCCCCCCCCCCCCCCCCCCCACGAATTTCACGCACCAGGCTTCTAGTACTATTTATAAATGGAAAATTACAAACAATCTCTATCTCCACTAAAACAGATAAGCTATGTTGTTATAGTCATAGAACAAAATTTTAAACAGCAACTAAAAAGAAGATTCTAGAGCAGTGGTTCTCAACCTTTCTAATGCCGCGACCCTTTAATACAGTTCCTCATGTTGTGGTGACCCCCAACCATAAAATTATTTTCGTTGCTACTTCATAACTGTAATTTTGCTACTGTTATGAATAGTAATATAAATATCTGTGTTTTCCGATGGTCTTAGGCGACACTGCTAGCGGTTCTCAACCTGTGGGTCGCGATCCACAGGTTGAGAACCGCTGCTGTAGAGCCTAAGACCACCGGAAAACACAGATATTTACATTACGATTCATTAACAGTAGCAAAATTACAGTTATGAAGTAGCAACGAAAATAATTTTATGGTTGGGGGTCACCACAACATGAGGAACTGTATTAAAGGGTCGCGGCATTAGAAAGGTTGAGAACCACTGCTCTAGAGTATATAAATCAGCTTTGAAAAATCTCAATATCATAATATGCAATGAAAAAGTAAAGTTTTAGCATGGTACACACAGTATAACATTTATATAAAGTGTGAAAACATGCAGAACAAAACTATATATTCTTTTCTAAAATTTTATTTTATTGTTTAAAGTTTTACAAATAGTAGTACATATGTCTCCTTTTTTTCCCCATTGACCTTCCCCCTGCCTTCCCTACCCGCCGGCACATGCCCTAACCCTTCCCCCCTCCCCTCAGTGTCTTGCGTCCATTGATTATGCTTATATGCATTCATACAAGTCCTTCGGTTGATCTCTTACCACCACCCCCCGGCCAACTCTTCCCCAGCCTTTCCGCTGTAGTTTGACAGTATATTCTTTATGGAAATATCTATCTATTCTGAAAATATAAAATCAAGAATAGGAATGATAAACATCAAATTCATAATAGTGTTTACTTCTGGTGGGGGCAGAGCACACAGTGAGCTTCAATTATATGCAGTGTCTTATCACTTGTGTAGGAGGACTGTAAGTATACATTCAGGTGGTTAAATCATTTTCTATATGTATTGTACTGAAAATGTTCCATAATTTAACACAGAGAAAAAGAACATATGTAAAAACAAAAATTAATAGATTAAATGGCAGAACTAATATATCTAAAGGTCCATTATTTTGTTGTTGTTAATGCTGTGACCCTTTAATACAGTTCCTCATGTTGTGGTGACCCCCAACCAATCTATAGATTTTTAGAGAGTGTGGAATAGATGGAGAGAGGAGGGAAGAGAGAGAGAAACATCCATGTGAGAGAGACACATTGATTGGTTGCCTCCCGTACATGCCCCAGTGCAGGAGCTCGAACCTGCAACCCTTGGGTGCGTGGGTCGGCGCTCTAACCACTGAGCAAACAACAGCCAGGGCTAAAAGGCCCATTATTTGAAAGTAACATACAGAAAGCTAACACCATAGAGAAAAACGTTTAAACATTAGCATGTTTACAAAGAACACAAACATAATAAATTTTAAACATTTAATCAACACATGAATTCCTAGAAAAACAAATTATCAGCATTAACTCATACCAGATTTGAAAATCCTAAATAACTAGCTAACACATAATACTGAAAGAACATCAAATATAGTTGATCACAGGGCTGATATCTCTCAAATTTTTATGGAATATAATATTCTCTGCTAATGTTTTATTTATTTTTCTTTTTCAATTATAGTTTACACCCATTATCACTGTGCATCAGTTTCAAGTGTACAGCATAGTGGTTAGACAATCATACACTTTATAAAGTGTTCCCCCTGATATTTCCAATACTCAACCAGCACCATATATGGTTTTTACAATATTACTGACTATATCCCCTATACTGTACTTTACCAGTACACCCCCATGACTACTTTATAACTTCCAACCTGTACTTCTTAATCCCTTCCTTTTCCACCCAGTCCCAAAAACACCCTCCCCTCTGACAACCATCACTCTGTTTCTTATCCATGAGTCTGTTTTTGTTTTGTTTCTTCATTTATATTGTTCTTTAGATTCCACATATAAGTAAAATCATATGGTACTTTTCTTTCTCTGACTAACTTATTTCACTTAGTATAATACCCTCCAAGTCCAGCTTTTTTTTTTTTAATTGCAGAAGAATCTGTAAAAGGATGAAGAACAACCTAACTCAATTTAAGAAGTTGGCTTAATGCTGGCACTAAAACCTAACAACAACTGTACACAGATCTACACACTATGCACAAGCACACAAACAAAACTAATCTTGCTTCTATTTGATAAGCATCATAAAGAAAATATTACTGAATTCATAATATACTTCTATAATTTTCCAAATGCCCTTAGTTATATATATAACTTTTAAAATGAAGAAGATCTTTATTAATACAAAATAATTAGCGCCCTGGCTGGTTTGGCTCAGTGGATAGAGCATCGGCCTGCAGACTGAAGGGTCCAGGGTTCAATTCCCATCAAGGGCACATGCCTGGGTTGTGGGCTCAATCCCCAGTAAGGGGGCGTGCAGGAGGCGGACGATCAATGATTCCCTCTCATCAATGATGTTTCTCTCTCTCCCCTCTCCCTTCCTCTCTGAAATCAATAAAAAAATGTTTAAAAATAAAATAAAATAAAATAATTAGCAATGGGTTCAATATCCAATCTACAGTGTTTCTCATAACCACCTAATTGAAAAGCTGATACATTTGTTAAAAAAAAACACATTATTTATGTTGTTTTATCAGATATTAAAATATACTAAAAAAATGCTAAAAACTTAACAGTTTTTGGTAATGGTGATCGTTATAATAGCTCAAAACAAAAATATGATCCACAATTACCTAGTTAATCTATTGGAGCTTGTTCTCTTTCAATAATTTCAGAATTACCTATCCCAAAAAGAATTTAGTAAACAGGAGACTTAAAACATTTACTGTTGTCTCCGGTAACTATAAAAAGTAATTTGAAAAATAAATAAAATTACTATTATTTTTTTTAAATATTTTTTTAATTGATTTTCAGAGAGAGTGGAAGGGAGGATGAAAACATCCATGTGAGAATGAAACTAATGAGCTGCCTCCTGCATGGATATTGAGCCTGAGAAATCAAAGTTGCAAATTTTTGTTGCCGGGCACACACCCAACCGAGTCACACTGGCCAGGGCAAATTAAACTATTATCTTAAATGTTTTCTTACTTTTTAAAATATATTTTTATTGATTTCAGAGAGGAAGGAAAAGGGAGCGAGAGATAGAAACACCCAAAACCCAACGCCCTGCAACACCCAACCAATGAGAAAGAATCATTGACAGGCTGCCTCCTGCATGCCCCCAACTGGGGAGCGAGCCTGAAACACAGGGATGTGCCCTGACTGAGAATCAAACTGTGATCTCCTGGTTCGTAGGTCGATGCTCTATCCACTGAGCCACACCAGCTGGGCAATCAATTTTTTTTAATTCTTTATTGTGGAAAGTATTACATGTCTCCTTTTTCCCCCACTGACCTCACCCCAGCCGTTCCCACCCCCCAGCACATGCCCTCAACCCCCTACTGTGTGTGCCCATGGGTTATGCTTAAATGCATGCATACAAGTCCTTTGTTTGCTCTCTTACACCCCTCCTTCCCCGGCCGTCCCTCTGAGGTTAGACAGTCTATTCGATGCTTCTATGTCTCTAGATCTATTTTTGTTCATCAGTTTATGATGTTCATTATATTCCACAAATGAGTGAGATCACATGATATTTATCTTTCTCTGACTGGATTATTTTGCTTAGCAAAATGCTCTCCAGGTCCATCCATGTTGTTGCAAATGGTAAGAATTCCTTCTTTTTTATAGCAGCATAATATTCCATTGTGTAGATGTACCATAGTTTTCTAATCCACTCATCTGCTGTTTTAGGCTGTTTCCAAATCCTAGCTATGGTGAATTGTGCTGCTATGAACATAGGGGTGCATATATCCTTTCTGATTGGTGTTTCTAGTTTCCTGGGATATATTCCTAGAATTGGAATTACTGGGTCAAATGGGAGTTCCATTTTTAGTTTTTGAGGAAACTCCATACTGTTTTCCACAGTGGTTGCACCAGTCTGCATTCCCACCAGCACTGTACGAGGGTTTCTTTTTCTCCACATCCTTGCCAACATTCATCATTTGTTGATTTGTTAATGATAGCCATTCTGACAGATGTGAGATGGTACTGCATTGTTATTTTGATTTGCATCTCTCAGATGATTAGTGACTTTTAGCATGTTTTCATATGTCTCTTGGCCACCTGTATGTCCTCTTTCAAAAAGTGTCTATTTAGGTCCTTTGCCATTTTTTTATTGAATTGTTTGTCTTTCTTTTGTAAAGCTGTATATGAGTTCTCTATACATTTTGGAGATCAAATCCTTATTGGAGATAACACTGGCAAATATGTTCTCCCATGCAGTGGGCTCTCTTATTGTTTTGTTGATTATTTCTTTTGCTGCACAGATTTGATGTAGTCCCATTTGTTTATTCTCTCCTTAGTTTCCATTGTCTTAGAAGCTGTATCAGTAAAGATATTGCAATGAAATATGTCTGATATTTTGCTGCCTTTGGCTTCTTCTAAGATTTTTATGGTTTACCATCTTATATTTAAGTCCTTTATCCATTTTGAGTTTACTTTTGTGTATGGTGTAAGTTGGTGGTCTAGTTTCATTGTTTTGCATGTATCTGTCCAATTTTCCCAACACCATTTATTAAAGAGACTGTCTCAACTTCACTGTATGCTCTTGCCTCCTTCTTCAAATATTAATTGAGCATAATGGCTTGGGTCAATTTCTGGGGTCTCTGTTCTGTTCCATTGGTCTATATGCCTGTTCTTGTGCTAGTACCAGGCAGTTTTGAGAACAGTGGCTTTGTAATATTGCTTGATATCTGGTATTGTGATCCCTCCAACTTTATTCTTCTCTCTCAGGATTGTTGTGTCTATTCGGGGTCTTTTTTAATTCTATAAGAATTTTTGGAGAGTTTGTTCTAGGTCTGTAAAATATGCCATTGGTATTTGGGCAACCATTATTTTAAAACATTTTTCTTGTAAAATAAATAAATAACACATTATATTAAATTAAAATAAATTTATATTTATCATTGAATGGAATCACTTGGGAAGTAAGGAAATTAAGTTAAATCTTAACTAAAGAGTTTACATTTTTTATTATACCAGTTACTGTGCTTACCTTTTAATTTTATCTCAACAAAAGCCTTAAGACTACAATTACTATTATCAATTGTAACCAATAGAGCTTTATTTTTAATTGCTAACTAACTCTAGACAGGATACCATGGTAGGTGCTGTCATATCTTCTCTAACTCCTCACCTTTGAAGATATCTTCTTTATGCTTATTACCCAACCTTTATTCCCAGAACCAGTCCAAACTATATATAACAAGAAAGATTTTTAAAAGCTTGTGTTATAAAGTGAGATTTGCTATCAAATCACATTTGCTGTTGGCCTAACTCTGACACTGGTGACCATTCTCAGGATTTGATTTCTCCTTTCTTACCAATGCCTGGGTACTGCTTTGAACTGCTTTTCCAGTCTCTCACCGAAGAAGAAATACTGTACTAGAACCAGAAACCGCGCTACTTGCTGATCACCAGCCACAACCCCTGTATTACAATTCCAAATGCTTGACTAAAATATTACCTAAAACGCCTGACTGACAGCAGCTGTGCGTCACTATAGGTTGCCCAGGACCAAACCAGAGAGAGTCGGACCTGCATTACCACCATTTGTCCACCATCCAGAACTGTAATGTCAGTGCTGACATGTACACATAAGGAACTGCTGGACATTGAAATTGGGTCTCAAAAGAACTGTTGGCCCAGAAAGAAACTCACTACAGACTGATTCATTTGCCTGTCACCATAACCATTATTGCTTGTCTCATTTTCAGTTCTTATAAGTGTACTTCTAGTATCACATGATCTCACTCATCTAGGGGAAATGATGAACAACATAGACGGATGAATAAGAACAGACCCAGAAACAAGGAGGCATGGATCAGACTGTCGGGCCTCAGAGGGAGGGTAGGGGAGGGTGGGGATACAGGGGAGAGATCAACCAAAGGACTTGTGTGCATGCATATGAGCCTAACCAGTGGTTAAGGACAACAGGGGGGTGGGGCATGTGTGGGGAGGGGTGTGGGATGGGAATGGGGGGATGAGGACAAATATGTGATAACTTAATCAATAAAGACATTTTTTAAAAAAGAGTAATAGGAAACTAGAGGCTCATTGCACAAAATTTGTTCACTTGGAGGGTTCCCTCAACCCAGCCTGCACCCTCTCGCAGTCCAAGAGCCCTTGGAGGAGCGAGCCCAAGCCAGCAGTCAGACATCCTTAGCACTGCCATGGAAGCGGGAGTGGCTCCCGCCACGGCCACTGCACTCGCCAGCCATGAGCCCGGCTTCTGGCTGAGCAGCGCTCCCCCTATGGGAGCACAGTGACCACCAGGGAGCAGCTCCTGTGTTGAGTGTCTGCCTCCTGGTGGTCAGTGTGCATCATAGCTACCAGTTGTCCTGCCATTCTGTTGATTTGCATATTAGCCTTTTATGCTTGTGGGATGGGGCCAAAACTGGCTCTTTGACATCCTCCAAGGGGTCCTGCATTGTGAGAGGGCACAGGCCAGGCAGAGGGACCCCACCAGTGCACGATCAGGGCTAGGGAGTTTGGCCAGCCAGGGAGGGATCAGGGGAGGGGTCCAGGGCATGTCCGACCTGTCTCACTCAGTTCTGATCGGCTGGACCCCAGCAGCAAGCTAACCTACTGGTCAGAACGTCTGCCCCTTGGTGGTTAGTGCACATCATAGCGACTGTTCAACCAGTTGATTGTCTGCCTCCTGGTGATTAGTGCCCGTCATAGTGAGCAGTTAAACGGCCTTAGCATATCATTAGCATATTATGCTCTGATTGGTTGAACAGACTACTGTACATTTAGCATGTTAGGCTTTTATTATAAAGGTTAGGCAGTTGTTTCTTGGTTTCATTTATATAAGTTTCATAAAAATATAAGTACAGCTTTTGTTAATGTAATAAATGAGATTGTTGGTAATGTTCTTTATCTATTTGTGTCTCATTGGAAAAGGGTATATTTGCAAAGGAATGGCTGCTCCATGAAATAGAACATAGAGCAAGCATATTTGATACTTCATACCTGCGGTTCCCAAAGTATGGACTGAAAACCATAGGGGTTCTCAAGATCTTTTCAGGGAGCTCGTGAGGTCATAAACAAAATATCTGTTCAAAATGCCAGATGGATCAATGAATTTTAATGTAACAGACTACAAAATGAACAATATAGTTTCATCTTCCACACAGCAACTAGCCTTTAGAAAACCACCAGTTTTTAAGTTTTGGTGTAGTAGCACAAAAGAATGTCTTCAATGATCTGAAAAGACTATTTAAATACTCTTCCATTTTCAAATTTTATATCTGTATGAGATCAAATTTTCTTCATATACTTCTACCAAAATAACATATTGCAACATATTAAAGTCAGAAGCATGTGGACCTAACTATCTACCATTGATCAAGGCATTAAAAAGATTTCTAAAAATGTAAAGCAGTGCTACCTTCTCACTATATCTTTTTTCATTGTGAAAAAATAGTTACTTTTTATAAAATCTCATTTATGTTAATATGTAATGGGTTTATGATGGCTACATTAAAATAAATTAAATATTTTAAAATTTAATAAATAAATAAATAATAAAATAAAATGCCTGACTGAAATGTTCTCTGACCCTCATGACCTTCAAAACTACACTCAACATCCTGGTAGAATTTCCACTGAGTGAGTCTCGTTCCAAATTAAGGTAGTCCTCCCTTCTCCTGCCCCTCCTGCCAGGCAAACACATTCCATTGAAGTTAATAAGCAACAGCCAGGCATGTACAAAATAATGAACGCTTTAAGGTCAGATAAACAAGGAAGAGGCATCCATCGCTCTCAGAGAGCACCATCACCTTATAATGGACATAAACTAGTTAACAATTAACTTTCTGCTACAAAACTAAAAATAAACTATCTCAAGTAGAAACTGATGGAGTCAGACCATTTAACAAGGTTAAGCCTCATGAGTTGGCACATGAACCAAGATTTTAAAGATGAACAGTATTTTAATACAAAAAAGCAAGCTATTCATAATTGCAAAAAAAAAACTGTAAACAACCAAGATATCCTTTAAGAGGTGAATGGATAAATAAACTATGATTTAGCTATACATGGAATATTACCCAGCAATATAGAGAAATGAGCTATTGAGACAAGAAGCATGGATGAGTCTTAAATGCATATTGCTAAGTGAAACAAATCAGTCTGAAAAGGCTATGTACTGTATGATTCCAATTATGCTACATTCTAGAAAGGGCAAATCTACAGTTAATAAAAAGGTGAGTGGTTGCCAGGCATCAGTGGAGAAGGGGTTGAATAGGTGAAGGAGATTTTTAGGAGAGGGAAACTATTTTGTATGATACTGTTTAACAGAGGATGCATGACATTATGCCTTTGTCAGAACCCATACAGCACAAAGAGTGAATATTAATGTACACAAAGTATTAGAAAATTATTTAAGGCATTGGGGGGTCCTAGAAAAGAATTCAGACCATGACAAGAGAGTCTAACTATATGACAAATATATGATACAACCACAGTGTTCAAGAAAGTGGGTGGGGGAAAAAAGATACTGACTTAACTAATTCTGAAAATGAAGGAAGTCTATAAAACTAAAAGCAAAAGGAACTACACTCTACTAGTATAGCACTCTACTCTAGTTTATAGTCATTTCCCACAGGAGTATGGGTTAACAATTCTTATACTGTTATACATGTACACTAGAATTGAATAATTAATGAATGGAAGATGATGGGAGACAGGTTCCTCACTGTTAAGAGTGGGAGTTTACATATAAGTAAGGGGAGAAGGCTAGACTGATACATGTAATAACAGATTAGTTAGAAACATTAGCAAACCTCATCTTTATATATATACTAGAGGCCCGGTGCACGAAATTCATGCACGGGGGGGAGGGGGAGGATCCTCAGCCGGGCCTGTACCCTCTCCAATCCTGGGACATCCCTCTCACAATCCAGGACTGCTGGCTCCTAACCACTCTCCTGCTTGCCTGCCTGCCTGATTGTCCCTAACCACTTCTGCCTGCCAGCTTGATCAACCCCTAACCGCTCCCCTGCCAGCCTGATTGACGCCTAACTGCTCCCCTGCCGGCCTGATCGCCCCCAACTGCCCTCCCCTGCCAGCCCGATCGCCCCCAACTGCCCTCCCCTGCCAGCCCAATCGCCCCCAACTGCCCTCCCCTGCCAGCCTGATTGCCCCCAACTGCCTTCCCCTGCTGGTCTGGTCACCCCCAACTGCCATCCCCTGCAGGCCTTGTCACCCCCAACTGCCATCCCCTGCTAGCCTGGTCACCCCCAACTGCCCTCCCCTGCAGGCCTGGTCGCCCCCAACTGCCCTCCCCTGCTGAACTAATCTCATCCCCAACTGCCTTCCCCTGCCAGCCATCTTGTGGCAGCCATCTTGTGGCAGCCATCTTGTGGCAGCCATCTTGTGACAACGTGAGGGTGGCCATCTTGTGATGATGTCATGCAAAGGCGTCACGCCAACCTAGGATTTGATTATATAGGACCTAGCTAGACAAAAATATTTGCAGATATATGAATATACCTAGGTTAGTATACACACATATTTCCTTACTCTGTCAGAGGAGAGGGCCTATGAAAAATGATATCCCTTTCAAAATGAATCTGGCAAGACAAGAAGTTAACTGGGAAGCATGAGAAATCATCACTACAGAAATAAAGAATCCTATATAATAAAAGGGTAATATGTAAACTGACCATCACTCCAACACACAAGATGGCTGCGCCCATGTGGACACAAGATGGCCGCCACAAGATGGCCAGCAGGGGAGGGCAGTTGTGGGAGATCAGGCCTGCAAGAGAGGGCAGTTGGGGGCAACCAGGCTGCAGGGGAGGGCAGTTAAGGGTGACCGGACCAGCAGAGGAGGGAAGTTGGGGGTGACCAGGCCTGCAGGGGAGGGCAGTTGGGGACCTGGCCTACAGAGGAGGTCAGTTAGGGGTGACCAGGCTAGCAGGGGATGGCAGTTGGGGGTGATAAGGCCTGCAGGGGAGGGTGGCTGGGGGCGACCAGGCCAGCATGGGAGGGCAGTTGGGGACGATCAGGAATCAGGCCTAAACGGGCAGTCGGACATCCCTCAAGGGAGAGGGTGCAAGTTGGTCCCGGATTGGAGAGGGTGCAAGTTGGGCTGAGGGACACACAACCCCGCCCCCATGCATGTATTTCGTGCACCGGGCCTCTAGTAAGGTAATCAAGACCTTGTTATGGAAAGAAGCATTGTACGTTTCTATACAACTACTAGAGGCCCGGTGCACAAAATTCGTGCACAGGGGAGGGGTGTCCCTCAGCCCGGCCTGCACCCTCTCCAATCCGGGACCCCTCGGGGGATGTCTGACTGCCAGCTTAGCAGGGAGAGGGCCTAATGTGGCAGCTGGACATCCCTCTCACAAACCGGGACCACTGGCTCCTAACCACTCACCTGCCTACCTGTCTGATCGCCCCTAATTACTCTGCCTGCCTGCCTGATGCCCCTACTGCTCTCCCCTGCCAGCCTGATCGCCCTAACTGCTCTCCCCTGCTGGCCTGATTCCCCTCACTGCTCTCCCCTGCCAGCCTGATTCTCATAACTGCTCTCCCCTACCGGCCTGATCACCCTAACTGCTCTCCCCTGCCAGCCTGATCCCCCTAACTGCTCTCCCCTGCTGGCCTGATCCTCCTAACTGCTCTCCCCTGCCGGCCTGATCTCCCCTAATTGCCTCTGCCTCTGCCTCAGCCCCACCACCGTGGCTTTGTACGGAAGGACGTGCAAAAAGTCATCCAGAAGTCCAGTCTAATTAGCATATTACCCTTTTATTAGTATAGATGAAGAAAGAAAAATTTAATATCCTTTTCTCCCCATCCATCTAGATACCCCATCTTCAAATAAAACAATCTAATCAAAATCTTAGCATGAGAAGAAATCTGAAATATAGAAGAAAAAGTAGCAAAGGCCTAGAATATTATGCCATCTTGAGTGAAATATTCATCCTATACAGCAAATTGGGGGATTATGGGTATCTAGGGCAAGAAGAGGCAGGGTAGAAAACCCAAATTTTCCAAACATTGTGGCACACGCAATAGCAAAATTTCCACCTTTTGGGAAAACACTATTAATAAAAAAGCATTAACCTATTTACCCCTACAAAACTTCCACAAAATAAAAACTGACAAGTTACCCAGTATTTGAAATGACAATTGAGAATGTAATCACTCACTTCTAATAATTCTGAGACGACAGGAAGAACTTCTGGATTACAGATATCTATGGAGTCATCCCGGTATGTCTTCTTTTTATAACAGATATTACCCAAATGTAGTATTGCTGAGAGAAGAGAGAAAATCCTGCAAAAATAAGATTATAAATTACAACTTGCTTATGTGTATTCTCTAAGCTTATTTCAACCCAAAAATCATAATCATGCAAATTAACTAGTCCAAATATGACATAGTCTTCAGAAAATAAGAAATATGGGAATAACTATAACTATAAAATTTATTGAGTGTTTACTATGTTAGTCACTGTGCAAAGTGTTTTACAAAACCTTAACTTCAGTATTGTACCTACTACTTGTCAGAAAAGTTATCTGAAGGGGACGTCTTGCTATTATCTGAATCTGCAGTAGTATTTCAAAAGTCCATTCCTTCCTAAATGTTTTTCATCCTGACTGGAATGCCCTTTCCCTACACTATCTATTTCAGATCTACTGAATAAGGATGTTTCATGCCTTGGAATCTGCATTTTAACCATGTATCCTGGGTGATTTTTTCAATTAGTAGTTATCTATACTAATAATAGATGAATATGCAAATTGTCCAGGATGCTGTCACATAATGACCAATAGGCAGGCTGCGTCCTGCCCCCTGCTCAGGCAGCTGCGAGGCCCAGGGCAGGTAGGATAGGATATGATAGGAGGGGATAAGAAAGGAGAGGGAGAGGAAGGCAGGCCTGCATGCAGACAGGCCGAGAGGAGAAACAGAAATACAGAAAGGGAACAAGAAAAAGACGCAGGAATGGAAAAGGGAAGGAAATGTGGGGCTGCACATGGGCCGGTGGCGATCATGGGGGGCGTGGAGCAGCTGCGCCTGGCAAGGAGCGGGACGCAGGCGGCGCGGGGCAGGGAGCCCCACCCAGATGCAGGAGGAGGGCAGTGGCCCCTGGTGCAGGCCGTTGGGACGGAGGGATAGACGGTCCAAGGCCTTCCGGGCAGAGGCACTCCTTCACGGCAGCAGCGCCAGGGCCACGCGGGCCTCGGCCACCTCGCTGGGCTGTGCGCCCCATGCTGGGAGGGGAGATACAGCTTAGCTGGGCAGAGTCGGACACTAAGGAGGGTACCACTTTCATCCCCGAAGGCTGGACCCCGAAGACACTGGCCAGGGTTAGGTTGGTGGCGTGTTAAGTGTACTTTGTTGACTAGAAGTTGGGGTGTCCCGGGCAGGGAATGGGAGGAGGATGGTGGCGGGGAAGCCAGGGAAGGGGGGTTGGTGAAGGCCTGGCCGGGACTGGGCCCTGGGCAGGGGATTAATGCCCCCCGAACGGAAGCTTTAATATCAAAGTGCGCTCAGGCAGGCTGGAAGCAGGTCCCAGAGAGGAAAGGGGAAGGTTTAGAAGAGAGACCAGTGAACACGGTGGGGAGTACGGGGGGGGGGGGTTATAATAGGGGAGGAGGGAGGGAGGCAGGGTTCAGGCTCACAAGGGAAAGGCGAATGGGGGAGGAGGGTGGGAGGAGTAAGAAGGAGACAGATACGGGGAATGAAGGGAGAGAAGGGAGGAAGGAGGGAGGGAGAGGGGCTGCAGGAGGTTCAAAGGGAGGGAGGGAAAGAAAGCAGGAAAGAGAAGGATGCTAAAATGGGGTGAGGCCAAGATAGTTAAATAAAAAGAAGAAACAGAATGTGAGAGTGAGGGGAGTTTAAAAGGAGGAGTTAGTAAGAAGATTAAGTACAGGGTGATTTTTTTAAATGTAGTCAGACATCCCCTGAGGGCCCCCGGACTGTGAAAGGGCGCAGGCTTGGCTGAGATGCCGCCCCTCCCCCAGCATGAATTTCGTGCACTGGGCCTCTAGTTTATATATATAAAAGCCTAAGCGACTGTTCGACTGTTCAATAGGTAGCTATGACATGCACTGGCCACCAGAGGACGTTCAACGCACAGGGATGGAAACATGGAACAGACTGATGAATCTCAGAGGGAAGGGGGGAGGAGAGAGGGTGAGAAGAGATTAACTAAAGATCTTATATGCATACGGATCGTGCACTGGTGGGGTCCCTCGGCGTGGCCTGCGGGGATCAGGCTGAAATCAGCAGTCCGACATCCCCCGAGGGGTCCCAGATTGCGAGAGGGCACAGGCCAGGCTGAGGGACCCCACAAGTGCACATATCTGTGCACCGGGCCTCTAGCATTTAAGAAAGGCTTTCCTACACGTTATCACATGATCTCACTTATGTGTGGAATCTATGAACAAATTAAGCGGATGAACAAAAAAGATCCAGAGACACTGAAGCATGCAAAAGACTGACATATTTCAGAGGGTGTGGGGGGGAGAGATTAACCAATGAACTTATATGTATACCAGAGGCCTGGTGCACAAAATTCATGCACTTGGGGTGGGTCCCCTCAGCCTGGCCTGCACCCTGTCGCAGTCCAGGAGCCCTGGGGGATGTCCACCTGCCGGCTTAGGCCCACTGCCCATGGCATCCTTAGCACTGCCTCGGAGGCGGGAGAGGCTCCTGCCACTACTACTGCACTCGCCAGCCCTGAGCTGAGCAGTGGCTTCTGGCTGGTGGCCAGTGTGCATCATAGCGACTGGTCGTTCCACCACTTGGTCAATTTGCATATTAGCCTTTTATGCCTGTGGGATTGGTCCAAAACTGGCTCTCCGACATCCCCCGAGGGGTCCTGGATTGCGAGAGGGTGTAGGCCAGGCCAAGGGACCCCACCAGTGCATGATTGAGGCCAGGGAGGGACACGAGAGGTTGGCCAGCTGGGGAGGGACTGTGGGCGGGCTCCAGGGCATGTTCGGCCGATCTTGCTCAGTCCCAATCACCGGACCCCAGCAGCAAGCTAACCTACTGGTCAGAGCATCTGCCCCTGGTGGTCAGTGCACATCATAGCGACTGGTCAACCAGTTGACTGTCTGCCCCTGGTGGTCAGTGCACATCATAGCGAGTGGTTGAGCAGCCTTAGCATATTATTAGCATATTATGCTTTGATTGTTTGAACAGACAACCGGGCACTTAGCATATTAGGCTTTTATTATATAGGATTATATATAGGATATGCATAGCCCATGGACAGATAATAGTGCGGGGAAAGGCCCAGGAAGGTGACTGGAACAAGGTAGAGGGGCCCAATAGGGGGTGAAAGGGACATCTGTAATACTTTCAACAATAAAGGTAATTTTTTTTTTAAAAAGGCTTTCCTACATCATATGATGGTACCCTTGATAAATGTTTTTTTAAACCAACCTGAGGCCATTGGGGTATATTATCTAGTATCAGGCCCCAACTGTGAAACATTTACATCTGGACCCTCTCTTTTGTCTTCCCTCCCACCCCCCAGTCTTTGAGGAACACATGCAACTAATCCAGTCAGCAACTAATCCCTCCACTTGTGCTCTCCATCCCATGAACTCCAGGTTACTGGGATACATTATTATATTTTTTTCCTATCTCTCACCTAAACCTACAAGAATTTTTAATCAAAATAATCTCATGTTCATTTCTCTCTTACTTTAAAAAACCCATCTTAGATTCCACATCTTCTTTCTCCCCTTCACAAACAAGCATCCAAATAAGGATTGACTTACAAAATCCTTATCTTTACTTTGTCATCCCTATTTACCATCACATTCTGGCATCTAAAATGTCTCATAGAGGTTACCAAGGACTTCCATGTAACTAAGAAAAGCATATTATTCCTTAGGCATTTAACACAAGTGAACATCTAAAACTGAACACAACTCTATCTAAAAGCCATTCCTGAAAATCCAGATATATACATATATTTGTGCCTTGACCACTTTATTTCTTTAGGATAAATTTGTCCTTACTTATGAAATTTACATTATGTGTTTTCCTAAAATTAGGAAGTATTCTAAATAAACAAAGATACTTCTTTAGGGACCTACAGCTCTATTTAGAGGTCCTGAGTCAACATCTAATTTATAGGTCTAATTTCTTAAATAATTAAAAATGTTTAATTACTCAAACAAAAGACAAGTCAATTATAAAGGACTAAGTCATAAAATTAGGCTGGGTTAAAGAGGAAATTTAATATAACTGAAATATTATAAAAATAAACAGAAGTCAAAAGATATACAAACATTAATTCCTCAGCCACTTTTTAAAAATATTTTTTATTGACTTTAGAGAGAAGAACCGAAAAGGATAGAGAGATAGAAACATCAATGAAAGAGAAACATCCATCGGCTGCCTCCTGCACACCCCCTATTGGGGATTGAGCCCGAAACCCCGAAACCCAGGCATGTGCCCCAACCGGGAATCGAACTGTGACCTCCAGGTTCATGGGCCGACACTCAACCACCCGCTCAACCACCTGCTCAACCACCAAGCCACACCAGCCAGGCCTGAGCCATTTTTAAAAAACTGTTTCTGCAGTAGTTTCTATGGTTGGTAATTACACTGTTTCAGAACTTTGGGTTCAAAAATCAGCACATTAATGTTTCCTCACGCACAAATATGTAATGCATAGACTCCAGGAATAAGAAATACCATGTAAGTAAATCAATATACTATAATTCAATATGAAAAAGATTAATAAATATAAATAAGAATCCCTGTTCTCAAAAAGCTTATAATCTTCCATTAGGGGATCTAAGGCAGGATACCTAAAAATACAGAAGCAGAAACAATGTACAGTTAAAGAAAATTTCATTAAAAAGGTTTGGCTCAGTGGATAGAGCATCAGACAGCATACTGAAGCATTTCAGATTTTATTCCGGTCAAGGGCACATGCCTGGGTTGGGGACTCACGTGCAAGAGACAGCCAATCAATGATTCTCTCTCATCATTGATGTTCCTATCTCTCTCTCGCTCTCCCTTCCTCACTGAAATCAATAAAAAAAAATTTTTAAACAATAGTTATAGCCCTGGCCAGAGTGGTTCAGTTGGTTGGGCATCATCCCATGTACCAAAAGATTGCCGGTTCAATTCCCAGTCAGGGCACATGCCTGGTTGCTGCTTGATCCTAGGTAGGGAGCATGCAGGAGGCAACCAATCAATGTTATATTCTCACATTGATGTTTCTCTCTCTCTCTCTCTCTCTCTCTCTCTCTCTCTCTCTCTCTCTTTCTCTCTCTTCCACTCTTTTCTCTCTCTCTAAAAATCAATAAACTTTTAAAAAAAATAGTAATGTTACATTTTTTTTCTGGTGAGAGTCAAGGTTATTTGTGTCTTTAGTTTTAAATAGTTTGTTTTATGTTACCAATAACTAACTTCATCTTTATCTCAACCTTTTTACATTTTACTTTATTTATATTTAGTACAATAAACAAAATGTTTACTACAATACTACATACATAAATTTAAAGAGTAAATATATGGAAAATTATTTTTTACTGATAGGGATGTGAGCTTTAATAAGATTAGAGATCAATGATATAGAAAATAAGAAGCTATAAAAATAGTGTTATAAAGCAACAGTGTTTACATAAGGTTCATGAAGAGGCTTCAGGGACACCAGAAACTCTTGCAATTATATGCAAATGTTTATAAATATAAGATGTACAGGAAGAAGAGCTCCTGATTTTCAAAGTATCTCAAAGAATTTTTAACAAAAAAGCAATTCAAAACAAGTCTTTTAGAAAAATAAATTTTCTAAGCCACACCTAAGAAGGAAGAGGCACTAAAATCAGGACTATAATAAAAGTGTCTCAAAGGACCAAGAAAGAGGAATTTTTAAACACACATCATAATTTGTCCTCTATTGAAGGTATAAAAACACAATAAATAAACTCACTGTCTTTGTGTCTTGGGAAGAAATCCTACCATTTCCATGGCCAGTTGTAAGCGTTCAAAGTCATGTTTCAAATCCTCCCCCTCCACTGTGAAGCAATCCTGTTTATTTATTTTTTTAAAAAAGAGGGGGAAATAAAAATTACCCGTTGAAAACTAACATAAGCCACTCAGAAATATAGTAATTTTAGATAAGTACACCTATGCATAAAAATTAGAGCTGATAAAATACTTAGACACAGTCAAATTCATTAGACCTCTAATCTTATGCAAACTAAATACATAGTACTTAGCAAAATACCATAAATTATGTTTTTTTCTTCCTTTCACAATCACCAAGGCAAGAATCTCAAAAGTAACTTATGATAGCAATTTTTGAGTGGTTCTGAAGAGTTTTAGAGACCCAAGCATTCAGAAGAGCTCAATTACACAAACGAGTGCAAATTATTCAACAAATACCTAATAAATGCCTACTCATAGGCAAGTCACTGAACTAGATCCTGGGACACAAAAACAAATTTTAGAAGACCCAATAATTTAGTTGAGAAGTGGAGCATAGATTTGTACAATACAAAAATGTTCAGGTTATATTTAGATATAATATAAATAGCTCCAAATAAAGTAATATAAATATGGTAATCAATCAGCAAAAGAAAACAGTGTACACTACCAGACAAAAAATATTACTTTTTCAGAGTAACCCTTCTCTTTCAGCTCCCCCCAAAACATTAACACTATACACTTAAGTTTTTTTTTAAGTTATTTTACTATGTTTCTTTGATTAGTTTTTTAAATATGTTTATTGATTTCAGAGAGAGAGAAAGGGAGAGAGACAGAGAGAAATGTCAATCATGCCTCCTGCATGCCCCCTACTGGGGTTGGAACCCACAACCTGGGCAAGTGCCCTAACCAGGAATCTAACCTGCAACCTCTCAGTGCATGGGGCAAATGAGCCACACCAGCCAGGGCTGTACACTTAAGTCTATAAATCCCTTTATTGTATGTTCTCAGAGTCCATTACATTCACATAGTCAAAAACCTCCTTACACGTATTTACTTTTGTAATGCCTATCCAAAGGAATGTTGAATCAAACACTCAGTAAATTGTTATCTGCTGTATTCACTTCATTATTTCCAGCATCAAGTCAGGGCAAAGAAGAAAGTGGGTAATTATTGAAATAAATATATAATCATTGAATTATTAAATAAGTACTGAATTGAATGCAACACTCCTTTTTGAGAAATGAAGTGTCATTTATTTTTTTAAGTTTCAAGCATCTATCATGTATAATCTGCTTCAGATACTATAAGAATGAGTTAATGAATACATCTAGACATAGTTTAAACTTTTAAATTCACTTCAGTAAGAAGTCTTTCTGAGAATCCATGCATTTTCTGCCTATAACGTTTTTGGTAAGCAATTTTAAGATACATTTAAGACAATGTCCTACTCACTAAAAAGTTTTAACATATTTTTACTTATAGTAAAACTTTTTAAAATGCTCTTGCTTCTTTCCTCCAAGACCACAAAAATCTCATTTATTTTATGATTTAATAAACATTTCTCTATAACCAATAAGGGGGATGAGGAGTTCTGTTGCTTCCACTTGAGTAAACTCAATGATATAGCAATGATTCTCATAATTGATAGTGTTCTTGTCTGTTCCCAAAGGAATATTACAATGCATATATAATACTGAGAAAGTACACTGAAAGAAGCACTAAAATATAAATACATTTATATTTTCTGTTACCCAGAATCAACTTTATTACAAAGTTGTCTCAGTGAACACCAAAATCACAATTTTTTAAAACGTGCACTTAACTGTTTTTCTGATGACAAAGATACTACAAAAACTAAGAATGGATTAATCTACCAGATCAGAAATATTCTTATCTTAATTTAGGTTCCTATGGAAGTAGACCTTGAGATCAAGATTCAGTACAAGTAGTAGGGGGATGGAAAAATAAAATAGGAAAGGCAATGTAGCCTGAATAGGGTACAATATTAAAGTAGTTACCACAGAGGGTACCTGGAGTTAAATCCCAAAGTAATCTCTGAGAAACAGTATAAAAGTACAGAGGTGAAGGAGCTGGAGCATTTATAGACCCATCTCCCAATCAGTCATAGTTGAAAACTTCTGGAGAGAAGGGGAGAAGAGTTGTGAATTGATTCGCAGGGTTAAAGAGCACAAAAACTGGGTCCTGGGGAGAGCCTTCAGGCACCAAAATACAAAGCTGTTGGAGGTCATAGAGAGAACAATGATCTGGTAAGATTCAAAAAATAAGGCAGGGAACTAACCCACAACCATCACAACCCTTTCCACTGAAAGAAGATAACTAATTCCTCAGTCCGACTCAGCTCAAGCTCTAGTCTTACTTGATAGCATGCTAGTGCACACGCCCCTCAAACATACCAAATGGTTCTCTTATGCTATCAGTCTTTTTTCCAACCCTTTCTCATTTACAAGTGCCCACAATAAGTGCGGCATATAGTAGGCATTTAATATGAGTATGAGGGGAAGTAAATGGTATAGTCAAATTGGACTTTTTTTTTTATGCTGTCTTTATTTTTTAGAATGGTATTTGGAAAATCATGCTTTTTTATAACTACATTTGATAATGCAGGACACAAGTCATAATAACTAATTTTGAGAGTTAGTAAAGATACTGGAGTTCATTTATGGGGGTGGGGAAGGGAGGGAGGGGGGAGGGGGGGGAGAGAGAGAGAGAGAGAGAGAGAGAGAGAGAGAGAGAGAGAGAGAGAGAACAACATAGCCCGATTGGAATCCCAGTTACACTGTTAACTTCCTTCACCACCATGGGGGAAGTCCCTTAGATTCTGAGTCCCCATTGCTTCTCAGGTGAAAGGTAATCATACTAACTTACAGCCAGGGGTTTTATAATGATCAAATATAATATGGATGTTAAAGTGGTTTTTAAATGGAAAAATGTATGCGAAAAACAATGTACAGCCCTAACCGGTTTGGCTCAGTGGATAGAGCGTCGGCCTGCGGACTCAAGGGTCCCGGGTTCGATTCCGGTCAAGGGCATGTACCTTGGCTGCGGGCACATCCCCAGTAGGGTGTGCGGGAGGCAGCTGGTCGATGTTTCTCTCTCATCGATGTTTCTAACTCTCTATCCTCTCCCTTCCTCTCTGTAAAAAATCAATGAAATATATCAACAACAACAAAATGTACAGCATGGAGAGACCTTATATTGGACTGGCACAGGGTAAGGAGTGAAGCCAAAAAGGATAAGTCTGAAGGAATCACAACAAACTTATAAGCTGTCAGACAAGGAATGGCAGTAAGAGTCTTTATGCTGTAGAAACACGTAAAATAGAAAGAAATGAAAACAGTACAGATTCAAAAGATCCTACCCAAACTGCAAACTATAACAGACTTGAAAACAAGAAGCAGGATGGTGGTGATGAAAGTAATGTTAAGGGAGTAGGAGAATATGGCTATAAAAATCCTTCCAAATCATAATGATGATTCCAATAGTGGCAGCAGTGGTGGAAACACTTACTGTGCACTTACTGGGGATTTAGCACTCTATCAAGCTGTTTAGATGCACTAATTTAATACTCACAAAAGATAAAGACCATTATTAGCACCTTAAATAAATTATAGAAACAAAAGAATTAAGTGACCAGCTCAGGTTCTCAAAACTAGTAAGTGGTTGAGCCAGTATTGAAGTTACTAGTAGGTCTGTTTACTTCGGAGCGCAAATTCTTAAGCATTACTTAGACTATCTAAAGAATAGCAGATCTGTTCACAATTTTACTATAAACTCTGCATAGGAAATCAAGTCTTATATTGGCCATGAGTTTCTAGGTCTCTTACCTACTTCCCAATGGTATAATAAGTGAAAAATAGAAGCCTCTCAACAGTGGCAAAACAGCATAAAATTTTTCTACTAAAATTTATCAGAATCTATACATTTAAATGTCTAAAATTTACTTTCGAAAATGTTAAATTACTTGACTTATTAGAAAATGCTAACACAATTAAACTTTGAAGGGAAAAATTCATGTCCATAATTACTGATCTTTTTCAACTCTGAAATAAGCTAGTTTTGTAATTAGTGGAGTTTCCTATCACATGCAACAAGAATTAAAATGCTGGTTATTTAAAGCAAGGACTAAGATATTTTATGTTTCCAGAAGGACTGGTTAATAAATTAGTTAATTAGTTAAGTAATAGATATAGATGAGTGTGTGTTTTCAGCCTTTTACATTGACCTAATTGCAAACTAAAGGGAAAGAAAAAGATTATTTTGTGTCTTTCATATGATTATAAACTTGTCCTTATAAAATATAACAAATTAAGCTAAATTTACCTTATCATTTTATATGCTATATGCCCTTAAATCACTCAATTTAAAACACGAAATAATATAAAGCATAAAATATAAATATAGCCTCCTTGCTATTAAAAAATCAGAAAAATTACACATGCATTCAGATGTAGACTGCTAACTGCCACATAAAACAGGAAGGATGTAACTTTTAAAAATAAATAATAAATACTACTCATATGAGTAATTAAACCACTAAAAATTTTTGGGAAAAAAATGTCAAGGAAAAATCCCCTGTAGTTCATAAGGATCCACATCAATGCTGAAATCAGGAATGCAATCAATTTATTATTTGTCAAGTTAAATACTAAATATAACTAACTGTTAGCAGAAAAATATCTTTAAAAAGTAAATTAACTGATTTTTAATCAACAAACCACATAATATCAATTGAAAGAAATTTAACATTAAGTCTTGTTTGTATGTCAGCTGATTTTCTAAGTCGTGAAATAGATGCTCATGAACAAGATAAGGATCCCTTAATAGGAACACAGAGTATTTAGGTACTTTTACTGACCGGCTCAGAGTCACAGCAATAATCATCCCAGCTCTGTCTGGGGGGTTTCTTTGTTATCTGAAAGTAAGGCAGACTAGTTAGGTAGAAATAATGGTTATTACACTTTTCTAATAATTTCTTATAGTGTTCAGATGTCACTGATGCTATCCAAAAAAAAGTTATTTTGTATAGCAGCATAAAACAAGAAACAACCAGGTAAACATTCCAATTCTGAGAGATCACATCCTAGCTAATAAAAGGGTAATATGCAAATTAACCATTACTCCATCACAAAGATGACGGCACCCATAGCCACAAGATGGTGGCACCCAGTCCTCTCAGCCGCGCCAGAGACCCCTAGTCCCAGGGGGGCAGCCACTGAGAGCGGGCAGCGTGAGCGGCCTGGAAGAACGCTTGCTTCATTGCCGCGGCGATGAGGCAAGCGTTCCGCGCCCAGCATGGATGGATCTCTGGCCAGGCTGGGGCACCGAACGCTTGCATCATTGACCCGGCAACAAGGCAAGCATTCCGCGCCCAGCCACAGATGGGCCTCTGGGCCGCAAAGAGCCTCTGTGCAGCGGGTGCGAAGTGGCCAGGCCCCGCAGAGAGCTACTGGTGCACAGATTTGTGCGCAGGGCTACTAGTATTATTATAACCACTAGGGGCCCGGTGTACGAAAATTCGTGCACTTGGGGGGTGGGGGGGCCCCTCAGCCCGGCCTGCCCCCTCTCACAGTCCAGGAGCCCTCAGGGGATGTCCTACTGATGGCTTAGGCCCACTCCCAACTGGGCCAATCAGGGGAAGGCGCCACCCCCATCACCCCGCTGCTACTGCCACTGCCAGCCACTGTAGCTGCCGGCCCTCCTCAGCCCTCGCAGCCACTGCAGCTTTGTCCGGAAGGACATCCAGAAGACTTCCGGTCTATCCAGTCTAATTAGCATATTACTCTTTTATTAGTATAGACTAGAGGCCCGTTGCATGAAGAGATTTGTGCAATAGGCCTTTCTTCCCTTGGCTTCCAGCACCAGTTTTCCTCTGGCACCCGGGACCTAAGCCTTCACTCCGGCCGGAGTCTGCCACCTTTGCTGCAGACTCAGGCCGGAGTCTGCCATCTTCGTCTTCGCTGCTTCACTGCAGACTCCAGTCAGAGTCTGCTGTCTTTGCTGCAGATTCCGGAGTCTGCAGCCTTCATCGAGTGCCGCTCCTGTAGATCCCTTTGCCCCCTGCCCTTCCTCTCATAGCAGGCGTCCTGCCCCGCCCGGCCACTCCACACCTGGAGCAGCTGAGTGGCCGCCATCTTTGTCCTTCTAATTTGCATATTCCCTCCTGATTGGCTGGTGGGCATAGCAGAGGTACGGTCAATTTGCATGTTTGTCTATTGTTAAGTAAGATACCTACTATTGTCTAGTGACTCAGAGATTTTTATTAACTGCTGAGTCTCATATTTTATGAATACTGACCTAATGACAAGAATACATATGGCATGGCCACCAAATACAAAAAATCAGGAAGAATAGTAACTCTGAATTTCTCTAATATTAACAACTATCAGCTCATTTATGGGCAATTACTACTTTTTAAAAAGGAAAATATTTAATTACCCAAATATAATGTAAATAGTTTAAACAGGGGAGGGGGTGAAATCAGAAGCCCCATCAATGTTTTTTTGTAAAAAATGCTACTTAATTCTATATATGACAAGTGCCTAGTATTATATCAGGAAGTGATATTTTTAATAATTTCACAGTTCTCAATATATCAACTCAAAGTTATTTCAATGTCGCTTCAAAATTAAGAAATACCAGCTATACAGCAGGCTTTTTCTTCAGAAAAGTCTAAGATGTTTCTTTCATAACCCTAAACACATACTACAATCTTTGAGCCATTATCAAAGCATAAATTTGCTTACAAAAACTTCATAAGGATTTTTAATTACCATAAAGGAATGTCTTTCCATAGATATTTTTGCCTCAAAAAATTAAAATAATAAGAGGAGGCCATTGATGTACTATCATACCAATTCCATTAATGTTGGTCCTAGAATTTTTGCTAATATGGGAAGTAATAAACTTAGTGAAATCAATGTAATGTAAAGTTGTGATAATTAGTATTTATTATGGAAGTTGGGGAGTATAATGTGAGTTTCAAGGAAGATAGGAATTTTCTAAGTCACTTCCTTTCATACATTTCATATTGAGTGTTTAACAGGATCATTCACTAAATTATCCTACCTAATAAAAGAGTAATATGCAAATCATCACTCTGCTACACTCACAAGCCACGCCCACCAATCACACCCCAGGCACGCCCACCAGATAATAAGAAGCGAATATGCAAATACACCCAACCAAGATGGCTGCAGCCTCGGAGAGTGGCCATGGTCGGAACTGGGCGATTGGAGCCGAAGATCGGAGGGGAAGACTGGAGCCAGCTGGGGTCCCCCACAGGCGATCAGAACCAGCTGGGGCCCCCCGCAGGCAATCGGAGCCAGCTGGGGTCCCCTGCAGGCGATCGGAGCCAGCTGGGGGTCCCTGCCCAGAGCCCGAGCCTCAAACAAAGGCTTGCGGCCTTGGCTGGGGGTGGAGCGGGGCTATCAGAGCCAGCTGGGGGTCCCTGCCCAGGGCCCGAGCCTCAAACAGAAGCTTGCGGTCTTGGCTGGGGGCAGAGCGGGACGATCGGAGCCAGCTGGGGGTCCCCTGCCAAGGGCTGGAGGCTTTAGGCCTTGGCAGGGGCGAAGCCAGAGATCACAGGAGATAGGTGTGAATTACAGAGGAAACACCTTTTCTGACCGCTCATTGGCTAAGCTCCCTGTATGCCACTGGTAATATTATTAGTAACTTGGGTATAAGAATCCAAAAAGGTGATCTAGGGCTTTTCCACCACACTCCTGGGGAAAAAAAACGAAGGTCCGCTGCTGGAGGGCTAAGAAATGTCATAACCTGCCCTACACGGTTTGGCTCAGTGGATAATGCCTAGGTTTGCCAACTGCAGAGTCCAGGTTAGATTCTGATCAAGGGCATGTACCTAAGTTGTAGGCTCCCCCCCCCCCCCCCCCCAGTGCATGTATTTCGTGCACCGGGCCCCTAGTGTGTGTGTGTGTGTGTGTGTGTGTGTGTATATATATATTTAACAATATATATATTTAACAATATATATATATTTCTCCCCAGAAAGAGCGGGCTCTGGCCTCCCTTTGTGGGAGACAACCGGGCTGATCAGGGAAGGCACCAGCCCCATCACCCCGCTGCTGGAGCCACTGCCAGTCACCGCAGCCACCAAGGTGTTTTCATCAACACGGACTCCAGTCCCTTCACCAAGAAAAAATGACAACTTTCTTTAGGCATTTTCAAGATGTGTCTTTCATAGGATATGACATTTCTTTCTTTCTTTTTTATCCTCACCTGAGTATATGTTTCCATTGACTTTTAGAGAATGTGGAAGAGAAAGGGAAAGAGAGAGAGAAACATCAAAGTGAGAGGAATACTTTGATTGGTTGCCTCCTGCATGAGCCCTGACCTGGGCCCCAGCCAGGGAGGAGCCTGCAACTTAGGTACATGCCCTTGATCAGAATCTAACCTGGACTCTGCAGTTGGCAAACCTAGGCATTATCCACTGAGCCAAACCGTGTAGGGCAGGTTATGACATTTCTTAGCCCTCCAGCAGCGGACCTTCGTTTTTTTCCCCAGGAGTGTGGTGGAAAAGCCCTAGATCACCTTTTTGGATTCTTATACCCAAGTTACTAAGAATATTACCAGTGGCATACAGGGAGCTTAGCCAATGAGCGGTCAGAAAAGGTGTTTCCTCTGTAATTCACACCTATCTCCTGCGATCTCCGGCTTCGCCCCTACCAAGGTCTAAAGCCTCCAGCCCTTGGCAGGGGACCCCCAGCTGGCTCGAGCACCCCGCTCCACCCCTAGCCAAGGCCACAAGCCTCTGTTTGAGGCTTGGGCTCTGGGCAGGGACCCCCAGCTGGCTCAATCGCCCGGCTCCACCCCCAGCCAAGGCTGCAAGCCTCTGGCCAAGGCTTGGGCCCTGGGCAGGGACCCCCAGCTGGCGCAATCACCGGTTCCACCCATGGCCAAGGCCGCAAGCCTCTGTTTAAGGCTTGGGCTCTGGGCAGGGACCCCCAGCTGGCTCCGATCGCCCACAGGGGACCCCAGCTGGTTCCAATGGCCCGGCTCCACCCCCAGCCAATGCCGCCTCTGTTTGAGGCTTGGGCCCTGGGAAGGGACCCCCAGCTGGCTCTGATCGCCTGCGGGGGGCCCCAGCTGGCTCCAATCTTCCCCTCTGATCTTTGGCTCCAATCACCCAGTTCTGACCATGGCCGCTCTCCCAGGCTGCAGCCATCTTGGTTGGATGTATTTGCATATTCGCTTCTGATTGTCTGGTGGGCGTGGCTGGGGTGTGGCTGGTGGGCGTGGCTTGTGAGTGTAGCAGAGTGATGATTTGAATATTACTCTTTTAATAGATAGGAGGATTTTTTTTTTAATGACTTGAGAGAGGAGGAAGAAAAGAGAGAAACCTCGATTTGTTGTTCCACTTATTTTTTAATTCATTGGTTGCTTCTAGTTTGCACCCTGACCAAAGATCGAACTGGAACTGAACCTTGGTATATGGGGACGATGCTCTAAACAACTAAGCAACCTGGGCAGGGAAGCATTAGTATCATTTAACATGGGAGGTCTGTAAAAGGTAAATTACTTTTGAGACAGTAACCCATTTTTCTAACATGGAGATACCTATAAATAGTTTATTATTTTCTTAAAGAGTCTCAAAAAAAGCAAAAGGCACACATATAACTAATCTTTTAAAATTCATGAGAGTAATAATTTTTAAATTTCAGAACTACATCACACAAATTTTTAGATTGCATGTTTGGAAATACTAGTTAATATCCATTACCAGATTTGGAAAACAAAGTACTTTAGAAAAGAAAAAAAAACATGTTACTAAGAGCTAAAATTTAATAATGCCCTATATTTGAAAATAGTTTTCAATAATGCTTACCTGATTAAGATAATGATATTCTTCTGGTTGTTTCAGATGGAATGCTAATCTCTCTTCTTCACTTGCTCCTGCCAGGAGGTAATAGAATACATGATAGTTCCTGTTGGAAACAAAGCATGGCTTTATAATGAACATGATTCACCTATGGTTATCATTAACTGGGGAAAAAAGCAAACATTAATTACTAAAATGTTTCAGCTTTGCTTCATTTTTTAATACAAAGGTGATAAATTCAATATTTAAGTACTATAAAATAAAATAATGTTTTTGCTGTTGAATTCAAAGCAGAGGGGTGAAGGCAAGAATATGGTAGTTATAACGTCTAAAAATTCTCTCGTTCATAAATCAATTAGAATACTTAGCAAATTTGTCAAAAATCAACTTTTTAGAACTCTGGAAGTTAACAGGTTTACAGCAATCCAGGGAGTGTTTACATAAGAGAAATGGCTGAAACTCAGTAAAACCAGTAAGCTTGTGGCCTTTTAACTTGTCCTATTCTACCTGCTGCTTGCCAGATCTACGGTAGCCTTCAAAGCCAACAGTTTACAATCCTGGTCAACACCGAAGCCTGGCAGTCTCCAAAGGAGAGCCTCGTTCCATAAGAAATATCATTATCTGAACTTTCTGGAAGAAACCAATGTTCAAAATTGTCCTTATTTGACCTGACCAAAAGTAAACCAAGTATGAAAATCTTTTCCCCAGGGGCATTTGTAGAAAAGAATTATAGGTAAATTTTTAATACGTTATTGTCTGAAGCAGTGGGTAAATGTTGGGTCAAAAAATAAGCTAACCAAAAATTTAAAGAAAACTCTGCGAATCTCCACCAAGTCTTTGAAAAGCTCCAATATATTGCTGAGAATCTAGATGACCATGCACATACATAAAGCTGTGCACATGCTCAGGACTACATGCAAGCTCTGCAAATACCAGAAGAAGTACTAAGCTCTCACTTCCGGCTAATCTTAATGGTCTGCACAAGCAGAAAGTAAAGGTGAAGGCAGAATTATACTAGTAAAATGCCTACCTGATTGTGAAAGACATGTCAAGCTTACTATCTCCAAGCACTTAAGGAAATCTCTTTTTAATCATTAGCTAACCAAGCAGATATACTTCAATGCCCATACTTAAAAAAAATACAGACCTCACGAGGTTAGCTCAGAAAAGTCAAGAAACAAACAGCAGGAACAAAAACAACAACCACAAATCCTGGGATGGGGAGAATTTCATCTCCAGAGCTGCCACATGATTATTTCAAATGTCCAAATTCAAAAAAAAAAAAAAATTATGAGGGCATGCAAAGAAACAAAAAGGTATAGCACATACAAAATATATATATATATATACACATACACATATCAATAGTAACTGTCCCTAAGGAAGCTCAGGCATTACTTATTAGACAATAGTTTTAAATATGTCCAAAAAACTAAAGGAAACTATGTTTAAAAGAACTAAAGAAAAATATGAGAATGATATCTCACCAAATGGACTATCAATAAATACACAGAACTTGCCATAAAAGTCAAAAGAAATTTTAAAGTTGAAAAACATAGTTTAATTATAAAATTTTAAATTAAAAAAAAAACTAGAGGTCAATATCAGATCTGAACAGACAAGAATAATGAATCAGTGAAGTTGAAAACAGGTCAACTGAGAATAGTCTACGAAACAAAAAGAGAAAAGAAAACAACTGAACAGAGTCTCAGGGCTCTGTGGGACACCATTACACAGACAACAACACTAGCATAATGTAGAGTACCAAGATATGGACAATGCGAGTTCAAAATAAAAAAGAGAAAAAAGTGCAAAAGAATATTTTTTAAAATAATGACGAAGAACTCGCCAAATTTGGTGAATAATATTCTCTTCATCAAAGAAACTCCAAAAATTCCAGGGGGTGGAAGGGGAATCAACAAGATCCGAACCTAGACAAATCAAGACTGTTGAAAGAGATAGACAAAATTTTCTTTTTTGTAATATGTCAACTCCAGTTGATATTCAATATTGCTTTATATTAGTTTCAAGTATACAGCATAGTGATTAGACATTTATATAATTTATAAAGTGATCCCCCTAATAAGTCTGGTACCCACCGAACACCATACATAGCTATCCTATCTAATAAAAGAGTAATATGCAGATTGATCATCACTGCAACACACAATATAGCTGCCCCCATGTGGTCAAAGATCCTGCCCCCATGTGGACACAAGATGGCCACCACAAGATGGCCAGCAGGAGAGGGCGGTTGGGAGGCACCTGGCCTACAAGGGAGGGCAGTTGAGAAGGGACCAGGCCTGCAAGGGAGGGCAGTTGGAGGTGATCAACCCTGCAGGAGAGGGCAGTTAGGGGTGACCAGGCCGGCAGAGGAGGGAAGTTGGGGGCAAACAGGCTGGCAGCAGAGTGGTTAGGGGGTGATCAGGCTGGCAGGCAGAAGCAGTTAGGGGCAATCAGGAAGGCAGGCAGGCAAGCAGTTGGGAGACAGCAGTCCTGGATTGTGAGAGGGATGTCCGACTGCCCGTTCAGGATCGGGCCTAAATGGGCAGTCGGACATCCCTCGAGGGGTCCCAGATTGGAGAGGGTACAGGCTGGGCTGAGGGACAACCCCCCTCCATGCACAAATTTCGTGCACCGGGCCTCCAGTTACAATATTATTAACCATATTCCCTATGCCATACTTGACATACCCGTGATTATACTGTAACTATCAATTTGTACTTCTTAATTCCTTCACTTGTTTCACCCAGCCACCAATCCCACTTCCATCTGGCAACCATCAGTTTTTTCTCTGTATCTATGAGTCTGTTTCTGTTTTGTTTGTTCATTTTGTTCTTTAGATTCCACATATAAGTGAAATCACATGGTGTTTGTCTTTCTCACTGACTTATTTCACTAAACATAGTACCTTCTAGGTCCATCCATGTGGTCAAATACAAAAGGTAAGATTTCATTCTTTTTATGACTGAGTAATATTCCATTGTATATATGTACCACCTCTTATTTATCTACTCGTCTATTGATGGACACTTAGGTTGCTTCCATGTCTTAGTTATCCTATCTAATAAAAGAGTAATATGCAAATTAACCATCACTCTGCTACACCCGCAAGCCACACCCACTAGCCAATCAGGAGTGAATATGCAAATTAACCACAACCAAGATGGCTGCAGCCACAGAGCGAGCAGGAGGCTTGAGTTTCCCCCCAGCAATGGAGGAAACCAAGCTTTCCACACACCGTGACGGGCCCAGGCCTCCACTCAAGGCTACAAAGTTTCAACTATAGAAGATAAATAAATCCCAACAAAAATGGTGGCAGCCACGGAGCTGGAGAGAGCAGGAGGCTTGAGTTGCCCCCTGCAATGGAGAAAGCCAAGCTTTCCGCACACCCTGGCGGGCCCAGGCCTCCACTCAAGGCTACAAAGTTTCAATTATAGAAGATAAATAAATCCCAACAAAAATGGCTGCTGCCATGGAGCGACCAGGAGGCTTGGCTCCGCTCCAGGCTACAAAGTTTCAATTATAGAAGATAAATAAATCCCAGATACCAGGGCCTCCACTTGGGTTGCCCGGGGGCGTGGCCGGCCTGCAAACCACCACAGGCCCCTTGCCCAGGCTGCCCCACGCCCCAAGGGAACCCCAACCCTGATCCAGGACACCCTTTAGGGCAAACCAGCTGGCCCCCACCCGTGCACCAGGCCTCTATCCTATCTAATAAAAGAGTAATATGCAAATTGACTGTCACTCCAACACACAAGATGGCTGCCCCCATGTGGACACAAGATGGCCGCCACAAGATGGCCGCCACAAGATGGCCACCACAAGATGGCCAGCAGGGGAGGGATGGCCAGCAGGGGAGGGCAGGGGAAGGCAGTTGGGGACCAGGCCTGCAAGGGAGGGCAGTTAGGGAAGGCAGGCTGGCAGAGGAGGGGAAGTTGGGGACGACCGGCCTGCAGGGGAGGGCAGTTGGTAGGGGCATGCAGGGGATAGGCATCAGGCAGGCAGGGGAGGCTGGTAGGGGAGCAGTTAGGCATCAATCAGGCTGGCAGGGGAGTGGTTAGGGCAGTGGTTCTCAACCTTTCTAATTCCGTGACCCTTTAATACAGTTCCTCATGTTATAGTGACCCCCAACCATAAAATTATTTTCGTTGCTACTTCATAACTGTAATTTTGCTACTGTTATGAATCGTAATGTAAATATCTGTGTTTTCTGATGGTCTTAGGTGACCCTGCTAGCGGTTCTCAACCTGTGGGTCGTGACACAGAGGTTGAGAACCGCTGCTGTAGAGCCTAAGACCATCGGAAAACACAGATATTTACATTACGATTCATTAACAGTAGCAAAATTACAGTTATGAAGTAGCAACGAAAATAATTTTATTGTTGTGGGTCACCACAACATGAGGAACTGTATTAAAGGGTCACGGCATTAGAAAGGTTGAGAACCACTGGGTTAGGGGGTGATCAGGCTAGCAGGCAGAAGCGGTTAGGAGCAATCAGGAAGGCAGGCAGGCAAGCAGTTGGGAGCCAGCAGTCCTGGATTGAGAGAGGGATGTCCGACTGCCCTCAAGGGGTCCCAGATTGGAGAAGGTGCAGGCTGGGCTGAGGGACTCACCCCCGCCCCATGCACGAATTTCATGCACTGGGCCTCTAGTTGTAAATAATGCTGCAATGAACATAAGAGTGCATATATCTTTTCAAATTAGTGTTTTGGATTTCATCAGATAAATACCCAGAAGTGGAATTCTTGGGTCATTATGTTGAGTCTATTTTTAATTTTTTGAGGAACCTCCATACTGCTTTCATTGTGGTTGCACCAATTTGCAATCCTACTAACAATGCTTGAGGGTACCCTTTTCTCCACATCTTTGCCAACTCCTGTTCTTTGTCACTTTGTTGATAATAGCTATTTTGATAGGTGTGAGGTAATACATCATTGTGATTATAATGTGCATTGCTCTGATGATTAGTGATGTTGAGCATCTTTTCATATGTTTACTGGCCATCTGTATGCCTTATTTTAAAAAAATGTCTATTTAAAAAAAAAAAGAAAAGATAAAAAATGTCTATTTAGGTCCTCTGCCCGTTTTTCACTGGATTCTTTGTTTTGTGGTGTTCAGTTGCATGAGATCCTTATATATTTTGGACATTCAGATGTATCATTGGTAAATCTCCCATTCAGTAGGCTTTATTTTCATTTTGTTCATGATTTCCTTCGATATGCAAAAACTCTTTAGTCTGATGTGGCCCCATTAGTTTATTTTCTATTGTTTCCCTTGCCCAAGGAGATACATCCCCAAAAAATATTACCAAGAGAGATGTCAAAAGTGAATTGCCTATGTTTTCTTCTAGGAGTTATATGATTTCAAGTCTTACATTTAAGTCTCTAATTCATTTTAAGTTTGGTATATGTTGTAAGGTGATTCAGTTTCATTCTTTTGCATGTACCTGTCCAGTTTTCCCAATAAAATTTATCTAATGGACCATCGTATGTTCTTGCCTCCTTTGTCATATATTAAATTACCACGTAAGTGTGGGTTTATTTCTGGTCTCTTTATTCTGTTCCATTGATCTGCGTGTCCATTTTTATGCAAGTACCATACTATTTTAATTACATCATCTTCCAGTTTAAATAGTTTGATATCAGGTAGCATGACCCTCCAACGTTGTTCTTCTTTCTCAAGTTGCTGTGGCTGTCTGGGGACTTCAGTGATTCCACATAAATTTTAGGATTATTTGCTCTAATTATATGAAAAATTGCTGGGTGGTTGTTTTATAGAAATTGAATAAAATCTATAAAATTCTTTGGGTAGTATGGACATTTTTAACAATGTTCATTCTTCCTAACAATTCGCACAGTATATGCTTCCATTTATCTGTAATACTGTCAATTTCTTTCTTCAACATCTTATAATTTTCAGAGTACACGTTTTTAACTGCCTTGGTTAAATTTTTTCGTAGGTGTTTTTGATGCAATTATAAATGAAATTGTTTTCTTAATTTCTCTGAGAGTTCATTACTGATATATACACATACACCCAAATTCTGAATATTAATTATTTTATCCTAGTACATTACACTAAATTCATTTATCACTTCTATTGTTTATTGATGGGTTCTCTATGTATATAGTATCATGTCATCTGCAAAAAAATGATAGTTTTACCTCTTTGTTTCCAATTTAAATGCATTTTATTTATTTTTATTATCTGACTGCTATGACTAGGACTTACAGTATTATCTTACCTAATAAAAGACAAACATGCAAATTAACCATCACTCCGCTACGCCCACAGCCAATCAGAGTGAGTATACAAATTAACCCAACAAAAATGGAGGCTAATTTGCATATGCAGGTGCAGAGCTGAGTGAAGCCTGCTATGAGGGGAAGGGGGGCAGCGGAGGGAGCTACTGGAATGGTGCTCCAGACAGAAGCAAGGACCTGCCGGCTCCCAGGCGGCTGGGAGTGAAGTCAGATGAAGGAAGGCCTATTCTTGCACGAATATCGTGAAACGGGCCTCTAGTGTTGAATAAAAGTGGTGAAAGTGGCCGGGCCAGCGTGGTGAAAGTGGTTGAGCGTTGACTTATGAACCAGGAGGTCACGGTTCCATTCCCAGTTAGGGCACATGCCCAGGTTGTGGGCTCAATTCTGTGTGGAGCGTGCAGGAGGCAGCTGATTAATGACTCCTCTCTCATCACTGATGTTTCTATCTCTCTCTCCTTCTCCTTTCCTCTTTGAAATCAATAAAAATATATATATTTTTAAAGAGTGGTCAAAATGGACAGCCTTGTCTTATTCCTGATCTTAATGAGTATGATGTAACCTATCGGTTTGTCATATATTGTTGCCTTTATAATGCTGAGGTATATCCCTTCTACTACCACTTTGCTGAGAATTTCTTTTTTTCATAAGTGATGGATTTTACTAAATGCTTTGTCTCCATCTATTGATATGATTTTTATCCTTCAATTTGTTTATATGGTATATCACATTAACTGGTTTGCAGATATTGAACCAATTTTGCCTACCAGGAATAAATCCCACTTGATCATGGTGTATAATATTTTTAAAGTATAGCTGAGTTCAATTTGGTAATATTTTATTGAGAATTTTTCCATCTATGTTCATCAGATATTGGCCTATAATTTTCTTTTGTTATAACGTCTTTGTCTGATTTTGGAATCAGGGTAATGCTGGCCTCATGAACTGAGTTTGAGAGTCTTCCTCTTGAATATTTTTTGATCACTTGAGGAAGATTGGTGTTAATTCTTCTTTGAATGTCTGGTGAAATTCTGTGAAGCCATCCATTCCAAAACTTTTGTTCGTTGCAAGTTTTTTGATTACTGATTCGATTACATTAGTAGTAACTAATGTGTTCAGATTCTTCTGATTCTTCTTGATTCAATATTGGAAAACTACTAGGTGTACCAGTTAATAATGTGGAGTTTTTTCAATAGATGGAGTTACACATATGTTGATATATATGTGATTTCATATGTATGCTATTTTGTTGTATTGACAGCAAGCTTCAAAACTTCATATGCCAAATTTGCTGAAGATGTTAACATCATAGGTATTTTTATGCTTAAAAATGTCGAATTTCATGCCAAAAAAAAGAGCATTTGCGGCAAGTTTTAATTCATTACTTTATTTTGAAGAAAAAGTTATCATATACTTCGGAAAGCTTATAGTGAACATGTTGGTTTAAACGCTTTAAAAGTGATGATTTCGATGTGAAAGACAAAGAACATCCAGGTCAACCGAAAAGGTTTGAAGACCAACAATTACAAGCGTTATTGGATGAAGATGCATGTCAAACTCAAAATCAACTTGCAGAAAGATTAAACGTTGCTCAGCAAACAATTTCCGATTGTTTAAAAGCAATGGGAAAGATTTTAAAGGAAGGAAAATGGGTGCCACATCAACTGAACGAGAGACAAATGGAAAACCGAAAAGTCATCAGTAAAATGTTGCTTCAACGGCACGAAAGAAAGTCTTTTTTGCATCGAACTGTGACTGGCGATGAAAAGTGGATTTATTTTGAGAATCCCAAATGCACAAAATCATGGGTTGAGCCAGGTCAACCATCAAGATTGACTGCAAGGCCAAATCGCTTCAGAAAGAAGATGATGCTCTGTGTTTGGTGGTATCAGGAAGGTGTGGTGTATTATGAGCTTCTAAAACCAGGAGAAACTGTTAATACTGATCGCTACCCACAACAAATAATCAACTTGAACCACACTTTGATCGTGAAATGACCAGAATGGGCCAGAAGACACGGCAAAGTAATTTTGCTTCATGATAACGCACCATCACACACTTCAAAACCAGTTAAAGACACGTTAAAAGATCTTGCCTGGGAAGTATTAACCCACCCGCTATATTCACCAGACCTTGCTCCTTCAGACTACCACTTGTTCCGATAGATGGCACACGCACTTTGAGCATTTCAAAACATATGAAGAAGTGGAAAATTGGGTCTCTGAATGGTTTGCCTCAAAACAAGAAAAGTTCTATTGGGACAATATCCACAAATTACCTGAAAGATGGGGGAAATGTGTAGCTAGCGATGGACATTACTTTGAATAAAGAACTTTTGATGTTTCTCTTGAAATTATCGTGTTTTCTTTTATTACAAAACCCACCATTATTAACTGGTACTCCTAGTATGTTTCTAGAAATGTATCTACTTCTTCCAAATTGTCCAAATTTTTTGGCATATATAATTTTTCATAGTATTTTCTTAAAATTCTTTGTATTTCTGTTCTGTCATTGTCACTTTTCCCCTTTCATTTCTGATTTTATTTCTTTGGGTCTTCTCTCTTTTTCTTTTGATGTGTCCAGTTAAGGGTTTATCGATCTTGTTTATCTCAAAAAGAACCAGTTCTCGGTTTCACTTTATGTGTATTTTTTCAACCTTTACCGGAGAACATTTCCATTTATTTTTAGAAAGAAAGAAAGGGAGGATGATGGGGGAGAGGAAGGGGAAGAGAAGGGAGGAGAGAGAGAGAGAGAAACCATCAACTGGTTGCCAATCACAGGGGATCAAAGCCACAACCTAAGTATGTGCTTTGACCGGGAACTGAACCCACAACCTTTCGGTGTATGGGATAACACTCCCACCAACTGAGCCAATACTAGCCAGGGCTCTTAGCTTTATTCTACTCTATTTTGTTTATTTCTACTCTAATCTTTATTATTTCCTTTCTACTCACTTTGAACATCATTGTTCTTTTTTCTGTTTCCTTTAGGTATAAAGTTAGACTGTTTATTTGAGATTCTTTTTTCTTGAACTAGGCCTTACTGCTATGCATTTCCCTTAGGACTGCTTTCACTGTTTCCTATAGATTTTTGGTTGTAGCATTTTCATTTTCATTTGTCTCAAGGTATCTTTTGATTTCTCCCTTGATCTCATTGTTAACCCATTCATTGTTTAGTAGCATGTTATTTAGCCTCCATGTGTTTGTGTGTTTTTCAGGTTTTTTCCCCCATGTAATTGATTTCTAACTTCATATTATTGTGGTCAGGGAAAATACTTGATATGATTTGAAACTTCTTAAATTTATTGAGACTTGTTTTGTGTTCTAACGTGGTATATCCTGGAAAATGTTACTTGTGTAACTGGGTGGAAAAAGAAAAACCACGTATACTCTGACTTGGGGTAAAATGCGCTTAAAATATCAATTAAATCCTTCTGGTCTAATGTGTCATTTAAGACCATGATTTTTTTGTTTACTTTGTATGAAAGATCTATCCAATGATGTCAATGGGGTGTTAAAGTTCCATACTATAACTGTACTACTGTGAATTTCTCCTTTTATGTCTGTCTGCATTTGCTTTATATATTTAGGTGCATAAATGTTTATAAGGGTTATATCCTCTTGTTGAATGGATCCCTTTACCATTATGAAATGTCCTTATATCCTATTATAGCCTTTGTTTTAAAAAAAAAAATTACTGATTTCAGAGAGGAAGGGAAAAGGAGAAAGAGATAGAAACATCAATGATGAGAGAGAATCATTGATCAGCTGTCTCCTGCATGCCCCATACTGGGAGTAAAGCCCACAATCCGGGCATGTACCCTGACTGGGAATTGAACCATGACTTCTTGATTCATTGGTCGATGCCCAACCACTGAGCCACGCCAGCCAGGCTATAGCCTTTGTTTTAAGGTCTATTTTATCTGATAAGTATTGGTACCCCAGCTTCTTTTTATTTTCATTTGCATGAAATATCCTTATCCATCACTTTTTTTTCCAATCTCTGTATGTGTGTCTTGCAATCTGGAATAGGTCTCTTGTAGATGGCATATGTATGGGTCTTGTTTTCTTATCTATTCAGCTACTCCACATCTTTTTTTATTATTATTGATTTTGGAGACATAGGAAAGGAATGGGGAAGAGGGAGGAAGGGAACTGGAAAGAGAGGTAAGAGGAGGGAGAAAGAGAAAGAGAGAGAGACATCAATCAATTTGTTGTTCCACTTATTTATGCACTCATTGGTTAATTCTTATATGTGCCTTGACTAGGGATCAAACCACAACTTTAGCATGGGTTGATTTCAGAGAGGAAAATCTAACCAACTGATATACCTGGTCAGGGCCTACTCTATGTCTTTTGATTAGAGAATTTAATCCCTTTAATTTTAAACTCATTATTAAAAGGTATGCAGTATTGCCATTTTATTATTCACTAGAGGCCCGGTGCACAAAATTCGTGCATGGGGGCGAGGGGACGGGATGGGTGTGTGTCCCTCAGCCCAGCCTGCACCCTCTCCAATCTGGAATCCCTCTCACAATCCAGGACTGCTGGCTCCCAACTGCTCGCCTGCCTGCCTGCCTGATTGCCCCTAACCGCTTCTTCCTGCCAGCCTGAACACCCCCTAACCACTCCCCTGCCAGCCTGATTGACGCCTAACTGCTCCCCTGCCAGCCCGACTGCCCCTAAGTGCCCTCCCCTGCCGGCACAGTCGTCCCCAACTGCCCTCCCCTGCTGGCTTGGTCACCCCTAACTCCCCTCCCTTGCCAGCCTGGTCGCCCCTAACTGCCCTCCCCTGCAGGCCTGGGCCCCCCCAACTGTCCTCCCCTGCAGACCTGGTCGCCCTCAACTGCCCTCCTCTGCTGGCCCAGTCACGGCACATGCCCAGGTTGCGAGCTCTACCCCCAATGGGGGGGATGCAGGAAGCAGCCAATCAATGCTTCTCTCTCATCACTGATGTTTCTATCTTTCCCTCTCCTTTCCTCTCTGAAATCAAGAAAAATATATTTTACATATATATATATATGTAATACATGCTTTCTACAAGAGACATACACTATAGATTCAAAGACAAAAATAAGTTGAAAGTAAAATGATGGACACAATAGCATGCAATCTGTAACCCGAAGGAAGTTGAAGTGTCTATACTTACATCATATAAAACAGATTTTAAGACCAAATTTTATTGGATGCAAAGGTCATTTTATAACGTCAAAAGGACCATCCATCAAGAAAGTATAACAATTCTAAACATAAACACATCTGAAAACAGAGCCCCAAAATACATGAAGCAAAAACTAAAAGGAATAAATAAGCAATTCAGTAATAGTACTGAGATATTTCAACACTCCCTGCACCCTCAATAAAAAATAGAAAAACTGGCCAGAAGATCAACAAGGAAAAAAGGAGTTGGAAATACTACATCCCACCTACACCTAACAGACATCTAGAGAATACTCCATCAAACCACAGCAGGACGCACATTTTCCCAAGTGCCTAGGGAATATTCTCCAGAACAGACAATATTAGACTACAAAGCACGTCTCAGTAAATTCGAGGGGACCGAAATCACACAAAGTATGTTCTCTGACCATCTTACAAATCAGTAACAAAACACACAAATACGTGGAAATTCAACAACACAACCCTACAGAACGTAATGGATCAAAGAAGAAACCACATAGGAAACTAGAAAATGCATGAAAACACAAATACAACATACTAAAATATGAGAAACAGTTGAAGCTGTGTCCAGTGAGACTTTATAGCTGTAAACTCATTTTTCTTTTTAAATCTCAAAGCTATAACTTGACCATCCACTTTAAGAAACTAGAAAAAAAAATAAAAGGAGCAAATTAAACCCAAAGCAAGCAGAAGGAAATAATAAGCATGAGAGCAGAAATAAAATTGGGAACAGGAGAAAAAAAATCAATGAAACCAAAGCTTGGTCCTCTGGAAAGAGGGGGTAGATTGTTATGGTCTGAATGTGTACCCATCAAATGCCTATGTTGAAATCATAACTCAAAAAGGTGGTGGGATTAGAAGGTGGGGCCTTTGGAAGGTGATTAGGTAATGAAGGTGGAGCACACATGAATGGAATTAGTGCTCTTATAAAAGAGATCCCTATCCCTGTCTACCACATGAGAACCCAGGAAGAGGGCTCTCACCAGAATGCAAGCATGGTGGCACCTTCATCTTAGATTTCCCAGCCTCCAGAACTGTGAGAAATGAATTTCTGTTATTTATAAGCTACACAGTCTGTAGTATTTTGTTATATAGTCAAACCTCGGTCCTTGAACATCTTCCGATGTTCACAGAAAATGTCTTGGTTGTCAGGTTCTTGACCGACAACCTTTTCATGCTGATACCTGTATGATCATTCACAGGTCTCTCAGGCGACAAATGAGAGAATGTGCAAATGAGAGTATGAGTCAGTTTCCCACTAAACCTCCCAGGAAATTGTGCTCTGAATATTTTCATGTTGTTTTGCTTTTGTTAATGTTTATTATTATTAAATAAATACAATAAGTTACCATGGATCCTAAGGAGGTTGGTGATAACAGCAAAGTGAAAATGAGAGTTGTGAGAACGATAGAGCTTAAAAAAAATAACTGCAAAGTATGATAGAGCTGTTTGCTGTCTGATCTGGCTAAATCGATGATTAGCACAATTTTAAAACATAAAGAGGCCATCAAGAATGCTGATATGGGAAAAAAAAAAAAAAAAGAATGTTGATATGCCCTGGCCCATGTGGTTTGAGCATCAGCCAGTGCACCAAAGGGTTGCGGGTTGCATTCCCAGTCAAGAGCATGTACCTGTTTTGCAGGTTTGGTCCCCAGTCAACAAATCAATCAATATTTTCTCTCTCTCTTGCAATCTCCCTCTCACTTTCTCTGTCTCCCCACCCACCTCTCTTCCACTTTCTCTGAAAAATCAATGGAGAAAATATCTTCAGATGAGGATTAACAAGAACAAAAAGAGCAGATGTGGTTAATGGTGTGAAAGAGCTCACAAAACAATGATCACAGGCAATTGAGAAAGCTTAAAATAGCTAATTATTTGGGGGTCTGGAACACATTAATTTAATCTACATTATTTCTAATGGGAAAAAATGACTTTGTTTTCAAACAAACCACTTCTTGAACAGCCTTCTGGAACAAATTAAGTTCAAGAACTGATGTTCCACTGCATCAGCCTGGATGAGTTAAAGCAAGGATATGTCTCAAAGTCAGAAATGAAAGGGGGGATATTATAATCTAACAACCTATGGAAATAAAAAAATGTCATAAGGGAAAACTATAAACAGTATTTTTGTAGACTACATGAAATGGAAAAATTCCTAGAAAGATAAAAACTACCAAATCTGACTAAAGAAGAAAATGAAAACCTAAACAGACCCATAACTAAAGAGTTTGAATCAGTAATCAAAACTTCTCACAAACAAAAACCCAAATCAAATGGTTTCACTGGTGAATTCTACCAAACATTTAAAGAAGAATTAACCCAATTTTTCACAAACTCTTCCCGTCTTATTCTATGAGCCAGCATTATCCTCATACCAATAGCAGAAAAAGACTTCAAAAGTTTAAAAGGGTATTACAGCAATATCCTTTATGAATACAGACACACACAAAATCTTCAACAATATTATCAAGCCACATCCACCAACATATAATAAAGATTATACATACACATGCAAATCAAATCCAGTAAAATAACAGAGAATCAGTTTATAAGCTCTGGATCTTCACCTCCTATAAATTCTTCAAAACCAAAGAAACCAGGAATATATCCCTACCATTCCATTAAAATGTGTTATAAAGAAGTTACTAATAACCTTCTAATAACAGTACCTATTAGCTCTGCAAGTCTTTATGAAGCTACTAGAGGCCCAGTGCAAGAAATATGGGCATGGGTAGGGTCCCTAGGCCTTGCCAGCAATCAGGGCCGCACCGCCTCCTGGTGGTCAGCACACATCATAGCAAGCGATCGAACTCCCGGTCTCCCGGTCAAACTCCCGAGGGAACACTTTGCATATTAGCCTTTTGTGTATATATATATATATATATATATATATATATATATATATATATATATATATACACACAGACTAGAAGCCTGGTGCACGAAATTCGTGCACAGGTGAGGGGGGGTGTCCCTCAGCCCGGCCTTCACCTTCTCCAATCTGGGACCCCGTGGGGGATGTCTGACTGCTGGCAGTCGAATATCCCTCTCACAATCCAGGACTGCTGGCTCCTAACTGCTCGCCTGCCTGCCTGCCTGCCGGCCTGATTGACACCTAACTGCTCCCCTGCCGGCCTGACTGCCCCCAACTGCCCTCCCCTGCTGACCTGATGGCCCCCAACTGCCCTCCCCTGCTGGCCTGCTCGCCCCCAACTGCCCTCCCCTGCTGGCCTGATCTCTCCCCCAACTGCCCTCCCCTGCTGAACATCTTGTGGCAGCCATCTTGTGGCAGCCATTTTGTGATGATGTCACACAAGGCGTGACGCCACCTAGGCTTTTTTTTCAATTGATTTTTTTACAGAGGGGAAGGGAGAGGCATAGAGAGTTAGAAACATCGATGAGAGAGAAACTTCGATGAGCTGCCTCCTGCACACCTCCTACTGGAGATGTGCCCGCAACCCAGGTAGATGCCCTTGACCGGAATCGAACCTGGGACCCTTCAGTCCGCAGGCCAATGCTCCATCCACTGAGCCAAACCGGTTAGGGCAACCTAGGCTTTTATTATATAGGATTCTCTTTCTGAAACTCTATTCCCTTCATTTTGAAATACCTCTAATTCAGATTTTCTCATCTGCTAGCCACAAAAAAAGTAACAGGAAAGTCTGAGTTATAGTCCTAACCTTGCAGATAATTCATTATGATAATGTTAGCTATTAATTATTGAACTATTATTATACATATAACATTTTATAAATATTACTTCATTCAGTCCTCTAAACAACTTCAGGATAGTTTTCTATTTGTAAAATTAGAGTATCTAAGAAGCAGAGAAGTTAAGTGAGATGCCAAAGGCATATCCATTATTTGAATAATTAGGTCTGTTTAACTTCAATGTTGGCCTTTTATTTTGTCTCATTGTAACATGAAGCAAATCATTTATATCTTCCAATATTTGGCTCCTTCATCTGAAGGCGGTTGCATATATCATCTCTGAAGTCCCACGTATTTCATATATTACAATGAAATTAAGAGCTTTATTAAAAACTTTTCTCAAATTAAAGAAAAGACACTAAGATATGGAAAATGTTCCAAAGGCACAATGCTCACAAAGCACACAAAGATAACCACTGTTTTCCTATTCTGATAGTTTGCCTAAAATTTAGAAAGGACAAGAGTTCTATATACCCATTTTAAAAATCTCCTAGCAGCCCCTGGCCAGGTAGCTCAGTTGGTTGGAGTGTTGTCACATACACCAAAAAGGTTGCAGGTTCAGATTCCCAGTCAGAACACATACCTAGGTTGTGGGTTCAATTCCCGATTGGGGAGCAGACGCGAGGCAACCAATTGACATTACTCTCTACTTCAATGTTTCTCTCTCTCTCTCTCTCTCTCGTTCTCTCTCTCCTTTAATTCTCTTTAAAATCCATAAAGCATATCTTTGGGTGAGGATTTAAAAAAAAATAATCTCCTAGCAGCCTCAGAAAAAGTGCACTGTTCTGTCCATGACAGAAATGGCAATTATATGTAAAGCTATGCATGGTATAAACTGAATTAAAGATCATAATATACAAAGATCCTAAAAGTCAATAAGCATTATACAAATGTTAACTTGATCTAATTATACAAATGAAAACATGTACCGTTCATTATGCTCTTGATAAACGAGTCTGGACTTCTCCAGTAGATATTTTTCAACATAGGCACTAGAAGAAAAATAAAATTGGTTAATATAATTAATATAAGGTAGACAAATATTTTTTCAGAGAAGATGAAAAAGTATAAAGAAGGCTATCCAGATCATTTTAGTACATTTACCATTAGTAAATGTGTAAGGATATTGTTATCCATGTTTGGTTCATAAACTCATAACTCATAAATCTTTTTTTGTTTTGTTTTGCTTTCAATAAAGCAAAATAAAGCCAGAACTTCAAAACATGGCACATAAGAACTTCCCATAACACAGACCTTACTTTCCTTCCAGGCTCACCTACCATACTATACATTATATCATACTTTGGCCAGACTACTAAGTAAGATTCAAAGATACATATTCTTTACATATTAATGCTATTGCCACATTCTGAAATCAATTATTATTTACTGATTTACTCAGTAAGTATTCATTAATTGTGCACTGTGCTAAGCATTGTTCAAATATGGAAATACATGATACATTACTATTCCCAAGGGGCTTACAAAATAGTGGAGGAAATAAGTAAATTAGCAGCTATCATACTGAGTTGATTGGGTTTATAATAGAACAGTGACCAATTATAGATGTACTAGGAGGTACACATAAGATTTAATCCAAGAAGGGAAAAGGATGTAAGAAAGAATTCCCACAGAGGTTGAATATATAGCGCATAGTAAACATTCATTAAATATACCTAGTAAATGACTAAATGACTCTGAAATCTGAAAGATTGCCCAGAATAAGACAGGAGCACTGCCTTTATGTAAAGGCATAAAAGAAGGAAACCTATCAACTTCAGGGAAGATACTTAACATGGCTAGAGAATAAGACAGGCAAGTGGACTAGATCAAGAAGGAAAAATATATAGTGTGCCAGAATAAAGGAATTTATCCTGAAAGTAATAAGGAACTTAAACATGAATTGTATTTCTGATGTTATTATCTTTATCCAGTCTGTGTCCTTCAAATCTGCAATACCTCTTCCCCAAATTGGAGCAATCGGTTAAGCTCTAACAAGAAAAAGGGATTCTACAAATATAAAAGCTTTAGACTACTGAATCCAAATTATTTAGCATAAACCTCTTTGAGGTCAAAATCTGATTCTTAAGCTTTTATTTCCCTCAGTTTCCTCCCATAGCAAGCTCTGTATTTCAGCCACTCCCAAATACAGGCTATTCCCTCAAGAATGATATTCACTCCTGAATATATTGTTCACGGTCTTCCTTCCACTTCTAATTCTGTAGACTATTCCCTCTCTGTCTAGCAGATTCAATTCATTAAAATTAAGCTCAAATGTACCTTCTTTGCAAAGTGTCACCACTACCACCAGTAATTAAAATTTATCACTTCTTCTGAAGTAGCATTATTACCTCTAATCTAAACTACTGAAACCAGGTTTTATTAGTCTAAAATGAAAAAAGGGAAACTAACAAACTAGTGTGTTAAATTCTTATGCCTACCCTGCATCATATCTTTGAGTATTAATTTCTCCACTTGTAAAATAGAGGTATCTATATTAATAAGTGAGATTGATCTGTACTTTTTATGCTATTTTGATTATGCTTGTCTTACCACTTTACTTTTTGTATGTATGTACGTATGTATGTAGTTATTTATATGAGTTTATTTGAGTCAAGTTTACGATATATGCTGGGGAGCAAGATCTCAAATGCTTCTGCATTTAGATTTAAACTTTTTTTACCAACACTATGTGTAATCTTACACCCTCCCCCCAAAAAAACAAAAGCAAAAACAAGGATAAATTATTCTGCAATGGCTAACAAGTTTCATAGCTCATTCCTTTCCTGAGATGAGGAATGTTAGTTTTCAAAGGTACAGCTGGTACTTTTACTCATAAAAGCAGGATGCAGTCACATCTGGCTGCTCTTTCCTAGTATTTATGATTGGGTTGTTGGAGAGGTTGCTAATTGGTAAAGTTGAGTATATTGCTTTGTAAGTTACAAAGTACCATCCTACCTAATAAAAAAGTAATATGCTAACTGACCGTACCTTCGCTATGTCCACAGCCAATCAGGGCGCTATGCAAATTAACCCAGCAAAGATGGCGGCCCCCACACGCTGCCCTGCCCCCAATTGCGCAAGTCCCGCCCCCTGCGCCTCCCGCCGGCCAGATCAGCCGCTGCTGAGGAGGGAATGATCGGGCCGGCGGGAGGCGCCCCATCGGCCACTGCTGAGGGGGGACCGATCGGGCCGGCGGGAGGCACAGGCGGCGGGACTCGGGGCGGCCGATCGGGCAGGCAGAAGGCACGGGCGGCGGGACTCACGAGTCCCGCCCCCCGCGCCTCCCGCCAGCCCCATAGGCCGCCGCTGAGGGAGGACCAATCGGGCCAGCGGGAGGCACGGGCGGTGGGACTCGGGGCGGCCGATCCAGCAGGCAGAAGGCGCGGACGGCAGGACTCGCGAGTCCCGCCACCCACGCCTCCCGCTGCTCCAATCGGCGGGTGGCCAGAGCCAAGGCCTGGGTCCCCGGTGCCGGAGGAAAACTGGTGCCGGCAGCCAGGTGAAGGAAGGCCTATTGCACGAATCTTTGTGCAACGGGCCTCTAGTTATATATATTCCTTGATTCTTAAGACAGTTTAATGACTTAGAAATGGCTGATGTTTATTTTCTCATTCTATAAGTGAAATTCAGTGACTATTCCTCTATGTTAAGTGACCACCTAAAAAGGTTCAACTTTCTCTTACATCAATAATGACCAAAAAAATATTCATCTTGAGTAGTAAGTCAACAAATAGACCCAAGATTTAAAAAAATCACCTTTTTGAGTGCTCTCCATCCCAGTAGCATGTTGGCACCTTCCCATTTGCTTTCTTCTTCCCACAGGCATGAATCTCCTAAACTCTAAGGGACCCCATGAGATGGTCAACCAGGGAAGAAATGGGCAGAGGCAGCTAACCCACCAAACTTGACTTCCCAGCAAGCTAAAGCAGCACCGCCTCAGCTCATTTCTTCCCTAAAACGTTTTTATTAAATTTATCTTTATTGTTGAAAGTATTACAAATATCCCCTTTATTCCCCCATTGATCCCCTTGACCTCACTCCCACACATCTCCAGGCCTTCTCCACACTATTTATTATCTGTGTCCATGGGATATGGATATATGTGTATAAATTCTTTGGTTAATCTCTTTCCGAACCCCCTACCCGCTTCCCTCTGAGATTTTTCAATCCGTTCCATGCTTCCATGTCTCTGGATCTATTTTGTTCATCAGTTTATTTTATTCCTTAGATTCCAAAAGAAAAATGTTTTAAAAATCTGCTTCCCACCCTAGCTGGTTTGGCTCAGTGGATAGAGTGTCAGCCTGCGAATTAAGGGTCCCGGGTTCGATTCCGATCAAGAGCGCATACCTTGGTTACAGGCTCCTCCCCAGCCCAGGCCCTGGTCAGGGCTCGTGCAGGAGGCAACCAATTGCTGTGCTTCTCTCACATCGATGTTTCTCTCCGGCTTTCCCTCTCTCTTCCACTCTCACTAAAAATCAATGGGAAAATATCCTTGGATGAGGATTAACAACAAAAAAAATCTGCTTCCCAGTGTCACTATTCTCATTAAAGAGCAAATGAACAATCCATGGCTTAGAAAGAAACAATCATCTATAATAACAATAGGGTAATATGCTAATTAGACCGGACGTCCTTCCAAATGAAGCCAGGGCCTGAGGGAAGCCTGGGTCCCTGGTGCCAGAGGGAAGCCGGTGCCAGCAGCTGGAGGAAGGAAGGCCTACCCTTGCACGAATCTCGTGCATTGGGCCTCTAGTGAAAATATAAACATGCTCCAAAGCCTGACATTGCTACTTACCCAAGTACAGTGCCTGTTTCTTGGTAATTTACTTGAATAAACTTGCCAAAACGACTTGAGTTATTATTATGAGCTGTCTTTGCATTTCCAAAGGCCTGTCAAAATAAATAGTTCTCATTAATTTAATTTTCAAAAAATGAAAAATCCTATGTAGGAAAAATCCTAAGAGACAAAATGCTAAAGAAACAGCAGGAAAAAAAATTCACTTATACCTTCAGCCTCATATAGTTCAGGTAAAGTAAAGGAAAGCAACTAATAATTGAAATAAAACCAAGGAGGCAGTATTTTATGCTATTGGGTAAAATAAAACTTAATTTTAAAAACTTAATGCTCATTAAAATTCTAATTTAAATTTCACATTCTAGAATCAACAAATTATTGTAATATACTTATATATACTTTTAATTTATTAATTTACTTATTGATTTTAGAGAGAGAAATATCAACTTGTTATACCACTTATTTATGCATTCATTGGTTGATTCTTATTTGTGCCTCGACCAGGAATGGAATCCACCACCTTAGCATCTCAGGACAATGCTCTAACCAACTGAGCTACTCGGACAGGGCAATATATGTGTGGTTTTTTTAATCTTGCTAAACTTAAATTTTAAAAAGCTAGGTAAAAAATAATTAAAACATAATAATTAAAATTTTAAAATAGTATAAATGAAATGAAGTTTCATTACATAATGTACTACACTTTATTACACCTAATTAAAACAAAAGTACAGTACTATTTTTAAAAGAATAAAAATATAAAAGCTCCCTAAATTATTACCTAAAGTATATACCACACAATTAAATATTTCTCAGCAATAAAGATGAACTACTGATATAGATATCAATATTGATGAATATTAAACATTATGTCATGGGAAGAAACCAGACACAAGAGTACATATTGTAATATGAAATTCTAGAAAAAACAAAACAAGAAAACCAAGAAGCAGATCAGAAGTAGTTTGGAAATGGGCATGGGGTTGAAAAATGTCTACAACGGAAGAACCAAGATGGCAGCATAGGTAAACACCTGTACTTGCTGCCTCCCACAACCACACCAAAATTACAAGTAAAATACATAACAACTATCATCCAGAACCATGGGAAAGCTGGCTGAGTGGAAGTACTACAAGTAGAGAGGTAAAGAAGAAAGCACATTGAGACGGATAGAAAGTGCGGAGGCGTGGAATGGGCTGGCACCCAGGTGTGCCACTTTTTTAATTGGGAGGGAGATAAAAGCTCCCACTTGCTCTGAGCTCCAGTGTCGGGTGAGGCTCTGGGGGACCCAGACAGATAAGGGGAGAAACTGGACTGTCTGGCATCAGGGCAGAAACGCAGGGGTGGCTTTCTTCCAGATGGAGGAGCTCGCAACAGTCATTGTTCCTGTGCTGGGACCTCCCTGGTGCAGGGCTTACTGGCAGCCATTGCTGTTTCCTCCGCCCTGGAGATTCCCTGAGACCCTGCCCCACCCAATTTACAACCCCACCCAAGCTGCACACAGGAGCTTTTGCATATGAATGCACTGTCCTTTCTCAGCCTAAAATCTGTCAAACAAGCTTGCAGCTGGGTCAGGAAGCCCTAAAGCTATCAAAAGAAGGCCCAAGGCTGCACCAGCACCAGCCTGCCTTGCTTCACAGCTGGGCCTCGTCTGGGCACTTGCAAACCCGATACAAAGAGGAGGAATCTGCAGATCTCTCTGTAGCTCCTGCTGGGTGGCCCCAGGCAGTGGCTGACTCTGCACCTCCTTGGAGATCCAAGAGCCAGTGTACCCAGTGGTCAGAGTGAGACCACACCAGATAACAACTCTTCACATCCATAAGAGACACACTCAGGGGGCAGACTCAGTGAGCACCAAAGCCCCCCTGAAGCAAGTCCTGCCCCATAAGGGTGTCTCCAGCACAGCAGCTCTTACATTGTAGACACAGCTACTCCTCACAGCCAATTGCAGCAATCAAGGCTCAACTACAAAAACCCTGTGCACACAGCCCACAACAGGGTGCACCAAGAGTGTCCACCTCAGGTGATTGGGGAGGCTGAGCCACTGGGCCCTATAGGACACCTAGCACACAAAGCCACTCTATCAACTCAAGGAGACTTAGCAGCTACCCAGTACATAGAAACAAACACAGGGAAGCAGCCAAAATGCGGAGACAAAGAACCATTTCACAAATGACAGAAATGGATGAAAGCAAACTACTGGATACAGAGTTCAAAACCACAGTTATAAGGTTACTAAAGAATCTTCTAGAAACCTCCGAGGAACTTAGTGAGACCTTCAAGGATCTTAGTGAGAATGCCAAAAAATAAAAAAGGACCAGTCAAAAATTAAGCATACACTAACTGAAATAAAGAATAATATACAGGGATTCAATAGTAGACAAGAGGATCCCAAGAATCAAGTCAAAGAGTTGAAATACAAGGAAGCAAAAAACACCCAACCAGAAGAGCGAAAAGAAAAAAGAATCCAAAAATATGAAGATAGTGTAAGGAGCCTCTGGGACAACTTCAAGCGTACCAACATCAGAATTATGGGGGTGCCAGAAGAAGAGAGAGAGAGCAAGATATTGAAAACCTATTTGAAGAAATAACGACAGAAAACTTCCCCTACCTGGTGAAAGAAAGAGACTTACAAGTCCAAGAAGTGCAGAGAACCCCAAACAAGAGGAATCCAAAGAGGACCACACCAAGACACATCATAATTAAAATGTCAAGGGAAAAAGACAGAATATTAAAAGCAGCAAGAGAAAAACAGTTAGTTACATACAAGGGAGCACCCATACGACTGTCAGCTGATTTCTCAACAGAAACTATCAGGACAGAAGGGAGTGGCAAGAAATATTCAAAGTGATGAATAGCAAGAACCTATAACCAACATTACTCTACCCAGAAAAGCTATCATTCAGAATTGAAGGTCAGATAAAGAGCTTCACAGATAAGAAAAAGCTAAAGGAGTTCATCACCACCAAACCAGGATTATATGAAATACTGAAGGGTATTCTTTAAGAAGAGGAAGAAGAAGAAAAAGGTAAAGATAAAAAATTATGAAGAATAAAGTGACAACAAATACATATCTATCAACAAGTGAATCTAAAAATCAAATGAATAAAAAATCTGATGAACAGAATAAGCTGGTGAACAGAATAGAATCAGGGGCATGGAAATGGAACAGACTGACGATTCTCAGAGGGAAAGGGGTGTGTGGGGGGTACGGGAAGAGAATAGACAAAGATCTTACATGCATGTATGCATTACCTATGAACACAGACAATAGGGTGACGAGGACATGGGGTGGGGTGGGAACCAGGTGGAGGGTAGCTATGGGGGAAAAAAGGAGGGACATCTGTAATAATCTGAACAATAAAGATTTTTAAAAATGTCTACAAAGGAGTATACAAGGGTAATAAAAATAAATTGGCTATATGAATGTGGTTACATAGGTATATACATTTATTAAAAATTATTGAGCTGTACATTTTAAATGGCTATATTTTATTATAAGTTATGTCTCAATAAAATTTATTAAAACTGAGATTTAAAAGAAAAAAAACCATTGTTGAAATCACATATTCAACAACTTGAATCTCTAAGACATAATGCTGTATCAGAGAAGCCAGTCTCAAAACTTTACATACTGTATGATTCCATTTATATGATGACATTCTGAAAACAAACAAACAACAACAAAAAAAAAAAGCAAGGGAGAAAAGACAAGTAGTTCCCACAAATAATAAGAACATGTGGGAGAGCAGAAACATAAAAAGAAGCAATAGCATGAGGGAGTTTTATGGAATAGTGAATCTATCCTGTGCCCAGATTGTATATAAATGATTATTCAAATTAATGTTTTAAAATTCATAGAATTTTTCTATAAGGTTATTTCTTTCTATTTTAATATCTATTTGAAAACTTAAATCATTAGCAAAGGAAGGCAAAAAAGAAAGTTTCAAATACACAGATCTGAAAATATCATAAGCCAACTCACACTAAAGGAAACATTAAAGGAAGTCCTTCATGCAGAAGGAAAAGTATATATTCAAATATGAATCAATGTAGGGAATAGGGAACAGCACAAATAGTAGCCACATGAGTAAGTATACAAAATATTTTTTATTAGTTAAATCTTTTAAAAAGACCATGAGAATGGGTTCAGAGAAAATAATACAGTAAAGATCTCTGAAAATCCTTTCCCATATATAAGAGAAATACTAGTAATAACAAAAACTTTCAAAATCAACTTTTTAATAACACTGGAAATTAACCAAAGGCTTGGACTATTTCTCTGCAGGGGAACATTAGTCATGGAAAATAGCTGAACCCTGGCCAGTGTGTCTGTTTGTTGGGCATTGTCCATACATCCAGAGGTTGCTGACTGAAGATTCCCAGTCAAGGCACATGCCTGGGTTTCCGCTCCATACCCACTGGGGGCATGTAGGAGGCAATGATCCATGTTTTGATCTCATGTCAATGTTTCTCTCTCTCCCTCTTCCTTCCTCTCTCTAAAAAGCAATTTAAAAATCTTTAAAAAGAAAAAAAATAGCTGAATGTTGGTAAGAAAAATGGGCATTATGGCATTTTAACTTACCGGGATTGATTACCTTCTCCCTCTTCTTAGCTCCTCACTGAAGAGAAAACCAACACTCTATAATTACAGGTGTGTGTGTGCTTTTAAAAAAGCAACCTTGAAGTCATTGGAAGGATCAGACCAGAGTCAGAGCCAAAGCCCTGTCCCACAGATAATTGTCACAATTTGACCCACATGGCATTTCCCTGGAAAACTTCACTCAACGGGCTATCTTTATTTGACCTAACTTGGAGATCACTCACTGAGAACAGCCTTTTCCCTCATGTGTGTTTGTGTAAAACAGAGGTAGTTGTTTAAAGAATTCAACTGCCTAAAATGGCACCAAGATGGGGCAAAAACAAGGTAATGACTTCAAAGAAAAAGCTGATGAGTAACATATACAAAAGGGACTTTGAAAAGATTTGAAATTTTCCTGGAAATGTACAAGATGTTGTGCATGTTTGGGACTATGCACATGCCCAGAAATGTGTACATACAAAGGACTGAGACTTCTATTTGACATTCAGGATCCATGTACAGTTAAGGAAGAGTTGACACCTGCCTGGTTGAGGTTGAGGGTTATCCCAACAAGCATATAAAACCTTGTAGAAGAAATTGGGAACCTATCACTGCAGAAATCCCTGTGCAATCATTATCTAACCAATAGTTGAGTAGAGAATTTGATGGCCTCAACACGAAAAAAGGTTGAACCTTGGTATAATGGACTAATTTGGGAGATAGTGTGTCCGTTAAAGCCAAAAATCTGTTATTTAATAAAGTAGGTTTCCCAAATGTGTATGTCAAAAAACTGACAAGTTAATTAGTTCACCTGTTTTTACTTATATAGACATGTTTCTGTAATTAAAATTATCTATGAAAAGTTTAACCTCACAGAAAAGTTTTCTATATGTATTATAGTAATTTTAAATTCATACTGAATATGTTTAGAAAATGTGTGCATTCACCAGTCACCACAAGTGGCTGGAGTGGCTTAGTGCATATGGGAATAATGGCTAGCATGCAATAAAACTGCTACAAAAAGGAATACCACCCGCCAACAGAACCAATACTAGGCGAGATGCAGTGTGATCAAGTGCTAATCATTCATCTAACACTGTTTATAAGCAGTGACTCTTGAATTTAAATATGTAAATTATAGTTGTAGATATTTAATATTTATTTATGATGGCAAAATTACTATAGTGTTTTTGTTTTGTTTTTCCAACATATGGCCTCCTATTTATAAAAGTAACAGTGAGGTAGAGCGCACACCATCTTGTATAGGGGAGAAGTGGAGGTCAGGAGTGCAGCCACACCAATACCTTGACTGACCTCAGTCACCAACCCCGGACTTGTGCAGGGAGCCAGCCATAACCTGCATGGAACCACCACTGTACCCCGACAGTGAATAGTGCTGTTCCTCACTGGAGGCTCCCAGATGTCTGCATTGGTGCATACCAGAGAGACCTCCCAAGCCGCACTTCCTCACCCAGCACCTGGACCCAGCTTCCCAGGACCCTGCATTGTGAATGCAATCCAGAAGTACCCCACACCTGCTCCATCCCTGCCCCAGGAAGAGCAGACATCTGGCGCAGCACCCCATCACCAGTCCCAGTACAAACCTGCTGCCCAGCAGGCTCTCCTTCTGCAGTGCCTGAAAGCACCCCAACCTCGGCCCCAGGACAGTGCTCCCACTGTGACCCAGAGCCTCCTGGTGTGTGACCCACCCTGGGCCCCAAGAAAGTGCTGCCAGTGCACCCAGCCACAGGTCACAGGACAGCGCTGCAAATGTGATGCCAGAGGGACCTAGGGCAACATCTGCCTTGGGTGCCAGGGTAACACAGCAAATTGCATGCCAGAGGGCTCTGGGGCCTCACAGGAAGTCACATACCAGAAGTACTGTGAAGACACCCCTGCCAACCCCAAGTGTCTGAAGCAGATGAATGACCCATGGGAAAAGGGGGTACAACTCAGAGCAGAGAAAATAAAGCTGTGAAACTTAAGGCAGACTCAGCCTCCAGGCTAACAAGTCACAGACCATTGGATCACTATGGGCTTTAAACCATTGTATGCCATAACCATCTGTAGGCTCAAGCAGCAGACCTTCCCCACACGCCATGCACGTCAATAAAAAAAAAAATAATGGTTTCCCTAAGTGGCAGCCCTGACCAACATTAAAAACATTTTTCATGAGAATTTTCAGCTAAAAATATTCAAGAACACCCAAATTGTAATATATTTATTTTATAATATTCATTGCAAATTGATTTTTTAATTAAATTCAAAGCATAATGGCTTGTGGGGATGGTTTCTGTTTTGGACACGTGGCAGTTAACTGGTTAACCTCTCAGACCCCAAGCACCCAAAAGAGACAGCAAAAGTGGGAAGACAAAGTAACAATCCCCAAAGGAAAGAAAAGGAGGACTCACCAGAAAAAAAACTAAATGAAATGGAGATAAGCAATATGTTAGGGAAAGAATTCAGAGTAATCAGTGGTTGGCAAACTGCAGCTCGCGAGCCACATGTGGCTCTTTGGCCCCTTGAATGTGGCTCTTTCACAAAATACCACGTGCGGGCACACACATACAGTGCAATTGAAATTTCATGGCCCATGCGCAGAAGTCGGTTTTCGGCTCTCAAAAGAAATTTCAATCGTACTGTTGATATTTGGCTCTATTGACTAATGAGTTTGCCGACCACTGAAAGTAATGGTTATGAAGATGCTCAAATATCTGAATAAGAAAGTCACCAATATATGTAAGAATCTAGAAGAGATGAAGAATGATATAGCTGCAATAAAGAACACAATGGAATAGACTAGAAGAAGCAAAGGACCAAAACAGCGAGTTAGAAGACAGGGTAGAAAACACACAAACTGAACAGCAAATGGAGAAAAAAAAATTAAAATCAGGAGAAGAGTTTAAGGGAGCTTTGGGACAACATGAAATGAAGCAACATTGGCATAATAGAGGAGACAGAAAGACAAGAGGAGGAGCAAGGATTAGAAAATCTATTTGAAGAAATAATAACAGAAAACTTCCCTGGCCCTAACCGGTTTGGCTCAGTGGATAGAGCGTCGGCCTGCAGACTGAAAGGTCCCAGGTTCGATTCCAGTCAAGGGCATGTACCTTGGTTGCGGGGACATCCCCAGTAGAAGGTGTGCAGGAAGCAGCTGATAGATGTTTCTCTCTCATTGATGTTTCTAACTCTCTATCCCTCTCTCTTCCTCTCTGTGAAAAATTAATAAAATATATATATAGAAAACTTCCCTGAATTGGGGAAGAAAAAAGTCACACAAGCACAGAGAGTCCCAAACAAGATGAACCCAAAAGACCAACACCAAGACATGTCGTATTTACAATGGCAAACATTAACGACAAAGAGAAAATATTAACGGCTGCAAGAGAGAGACAGAAAGTTACTTACAAGGTATCTCCCATTAGACTATCAAATGATTTCTCAACAGAAACACATTAGGCCAGAAGGGAATGGAATGAAGTATACAAAGTGATGCAAAGCAAGGGACTGAATCCAAGAACTCTATCCAGCAATGCCATCATTCAAAATTGAAGGGGAGATCAGGAGTTTCGCAGATGAAAAAAAAGCTAAGGGAGTTTACCAATACCAAGACAGCAATGCAAGAAATGCTAAAGGGACTATTGTAAAAAGAATAGAAAGGGAAGAAGGAACACAGACATTAAGAATAAAAATGGCAAGAAACAAGTATATCAATAATAACCTTAAACATTGCCCTGGCCAGTTTGGCTCAGTGGATAGAGCGTCAGCCTGTGGACTGAAGGGTCCTGAGTTCGATTCCAGTCAAGGGCACATGCCTGGGTCACAGGTTCGATCCCCACTAGGGGGCATGCAGGAGGCGGCTGATCCATGGTTCTCTCTCATCAATGATTTTCTACCTCTCTCTCTCTCCCTTTCCCTTCCTCTCTGAAATCAATAAAAAGATATTTTTAAATAAAAATAAATAACCTTCAATGTAAATGGATTAAATGCTAGAATCAAAAGACATAAGTGGCTGAATGGATAAGAAGCATGACCCATATATTTGCTATCTACAAGAGACTCACCTCAGAACACAATACTCACACAGACTGAAAGTGAAGGGATGGAAAAATTTTTTTCAGGCCAACAGAAATGAAAATAAAGCTGGGGTAGCAATACTTACACCTGACAAAATAGACCTCAAAGTAAAGGCCATAACAAGACATAAGGAGGGTCACTTCATAATACTAACGGGATCAATACAACCAGAGGATATAACTCTGGTAAACACATATGCACCCAATACGGAGCACCCAAATACATAAAAAAAACTTCTGGAAGCTATCAAGGATGAGATCAACAGCAATACAATCATACTAGGGGAACTTACTACCCCATTGACATCACTGGATAAATCTTCTAGACAAAAAATTCGACAAAGAAACAGCAATCCTAAACAACTTACTAGATGAGGTGGAACTAATTGACATTTTCAGAACATTTCACCCGAAAGCTATGAAATATACATTCTTCTCAAATGCACATGGGACATTTTCAAGACAGATCACATATCAGAACACAGGCAAAGTTTCTTAAAATTCAATAAGACTGATAATCCTATCAAGCATTTTGTCAGATCACAATGGCATAAAATTAGAAATCAATTACAATAAAAATAATTTTAAAAAATCAAACACTTGAAGGCTAAATAGCATGCTATTCAACAGTTACTGGGTTACCAAAGAGATCAAAGAAAAAATAAAAAACATCCTGGAAACAAATGAAAATGAAAATACAACAATCCAAAATCTATGGGACACTGTGAAAGCAGTCCTGAGAGAGAACTTCACAGCACTACAGGTCTACCTCAAAAAAAAAGAAAAAGTGGTAATAAATTATCTAACACCACCACTTAAAAAACTAGAAAGAGAGCAACAAGAAAAGCCCAGAGTAAGCAGAAGGAAGGAAATAATAACGTGATCAGAGTGGAAATAAATGACATAGAGACCAAATCAACCAATACAAAACATTTATAGAACCAAGAGCTTATTCTTTGAAAGAATAAACATATGTAAGAATCAAGACTGGTGAACCTCTAGCCAGACTCATCAAGAAGCAAAGAGAGAGGACCCGAATAAACAAAATCAGAAATGAAAGAGGTGAAGTAATAACCGACCCAACAGAAATACAAAGAATTATTTTTTTAAATACTATGAACAACTCTATTGCAACAAACTGGACAACGTAGATGAAATGGACATCTTCCTAGAAAAATAAAATGTTCCAAAACTCAATCAGGAAGATTTAAAAAATCTTAATAGGCCAATAACTACCGATGAAATTGAAGCAGTAATCAAAAAACTTCCAGCAAACAAAAGTCCTGCGCCAGATGGTTTCACAGGGGAGTTTTACCAAACCTTCAAAGAACTAAAACCTATCCTCCTCAGACTACTCCAAAAAATTCAAGAAGAAGGCACACTTCCAAGCTCTTTCAATGAAGCCATCATTACCTTAATCCCAAAACCAGATAAAGACACTACAAAGAAAGAGAATTACAGGCCAATATCCCTGATGAACACAGATGCTAAAATAGTCAACAAAATTCTAGCAAATCGGATCCAGCATTACATTAGAAAAGTCATACACCAAGACCAAGTGGGATTTATTCCAGGGATGCAAGGCTGGTACAATATCCGCAAATCAATCAACATGATACATCACATAAACAAACTCAGAGATAAAAATCACATAGTCCTATCAATTGTTGCAGAAAAAGCATGTGACAAAATCCAACACTCCTTCTTGATAAAAATCCTCAGCAAAGTGGGAATAGAGGGATCATACCTCAACATAATAAAAGCCTTATATGACAAACCTAAAACCATTTCCCCTCAGAACAGGAACAAGACAGGGATGCCCACTCTCACCACTCTTGTTCGACATAATACTGGAAGTGCTAGCCCTAGCAATCAGACAAGAGAAAAAATAAAAGGCATCCAAATTGGAAAACAAGAATTAAAACTCTATTTGCAGATGACATGATATTGTACATAGAAAACCCTAAAGCAGTGATGGCGAACCTATGACACGCGTGTCAGCACTGACACGTGTAGCCATTTCTGATGACATGTGGCCGCATGCCAAGGATGAAACAGTTGCTGCTCCTGAGGATGAAACATTTGCGACTAGAGTCTTGGAGTTAGTTTTTTCCTCAAAGTGACACACTACCCCCGAGTTATGCTCAGTTTTTTGGCGAAGTTTGACACACCAAGCTCAAAAGATTGCCCATCACCGCCCTAAAGACTCCAAAAAAATTACTAGACTTAACAAATGAATTTGGCAGAATACAAAATTAACACCAGAAGTCTATGGCTTTTTTATACACCAATAGTAAACTCACATAAAGAGAAATTTAAAAAAACAATCCCATTTACCACTGCAATAAAAAAATTAAGATACCTAGGAATAAACTTAACTGAGGAGGTAAAAGACCAGTATTTGAAAAACTACAGGACATTAAAAAAAAAAAAAAAAAGATAGAGGAAGATATAAACAAGTGAAAGAATATACCATGTTCATGGACTGGTAGCATCAATGTCATTGAAATGTACATACTACCCAAAGCAATCTATAGATTCAACGCAATCTCCATTAAAATACCAACGACATATTTCACAGACTTAGAACAAACTCTCCAAAATTTATTTGGAATAAAAAAAGACCCCGAATAGCCACAGCAATCCTAAGAAAAAAAGAACGAAGTTTGAGGGATCACAATATCAGACATAAAGTTGTATTACAAGGCACTGTTCTCAAAACAACATGGTAATGGCGCAAGAACAAACATATAGAACAATGGAACAGTACAGAGAACAGAGAAATCAACCCAAAACATTATGTTCAATTAATATTTGACAAAGGAGGCAAGAGGATACAATGGAGTCAAGACAGTCTCTTCAATAAATGTCGCTGGGAAAATTTGACAGATACTTGCAAAAAAAAAAAATGAAACTAGACCACCAACTTACATCATACACAAAATTAAACTCAAAATGGATAAAGGATTTAAACGTAATACAGGAAACAATAAAAATCTTAGAAGAATCCATAGGCAGCAAAATATCTCGAATGTAGCTCAAAGCAATATATTTACCGATACGTCTCCTAGGACAATGGAAACTAAGGAGAAAATAAACAAATGGGACTACATCAAAATAAAAAGTTTCTGCTCAGGAAAAGAAACCATCAACAAAACAACAAGAGAGCCCACTGCATGGGAGAACATATTTGCCAATGCTATTTCAGATAAAGGTTTAATCTCCAAAATGTATAGAGAATTCATCCAACTTAACAAAGGAAGATAAACAATCCAATCAAAAAATAGGCAAAGGACCTATATAGACACTTCTCCGAAGAGGACACACAGAAAGCCAAAAAGCATATGAAAAATACTCAAAATCACTAATCATCTGAGAGATGCAAATCAAAACAACAATGAGGTACCACCTAACACGAGTGAGAATGGCTATCATCAGAAATCAACAAACGACAATTGCTGGCGAGGATGTGGAGAGAAGGGAAACCTCCTACATGGCTGGTGGGAATGCACACTAGTGCAGCCACTGTGGAGAACAGTATGGAGTTTCCTCAAAAAATTAAAATGGAACTCCCATTTGACCCAGTAATCCCACTTCTAGGAACATATCCCAAAAAGTCAGAAATACCAATCAGAAAGAACATATGCACCCCTATGATTATATCAGCACTATTTACAATAGCTAAGATCTGGAAACAGCCTAAGTGTCCATCAGCAGATGAGTGGATTAAAAGCTGTGGTATATCTACACAATGGAATACTACGCTGCTGTAAAAAAGAAAGAACTCTTCCCACTTGCAACTGCATGGATGGACTTGGAGAGCATTATGCTAAGCGAAATAAGCCAGTCAGAGAAAGACAAATATCACATGATCTCACTTATTTGTGGAACATAATGAACAACATAAACTAATGAACAAAAACAGATACAGAAGAAAAACAGAGGGAGGGGTTTAGGGCAGGCTGGGAAAGACAATGGAAAGGGGAACACATGTAATACTTTCAACAATAAAAATTTTTTTAAAAATAGTGAATTTAGCAACAACAACAAAAAACCTGTTAATTTAATTATAAGCAAATATTGGTTTAATGCATTTAAAAATTAACCAGGTGTTAATATTCACAAATGACATACTGACTGGAAATTTTGTCCATTAAATCCGAAGTCCGTTAAACCAAGGTCTGCAAAACTGAGTGTTTACTGTACAAACTTTGTAGAATTATTACAAAGAACAACCAAACAGCAATAACAAAACCACCACCACAAACCCTGGAAAAAGGAAAAATCTTCTTTCCAGAACTGCCACACTGCATTAATCATAATGCCCAGATTTCAATTAAGAAATGTAAGAGGAGGAACCAAGATGGTGGCATAGGTAAACACCTGAACTTGCTGCCTCACACAACCACATCAAAACTACAATTAAAAGACAAAACGGATATCATCCAGAACCATGGGAAGGATGGCTGAGAGGAAATTATACAACTAGAAGGAAAGAGAAAAGCGCAGAGACTGGGAGGAGGTGTGGAGGTGTGGAAGTGAAATATGGAGGTACGGAGGCATGCACGGAAACAGGCTGGCAACTGGGTACGCTGTTGTCTTTTTCGATCGGGAGAGACATACAAGACCCCAACTGCTCTGAAATCCAGTTCTGGGTAAGACGCTGGGGACCCGGACTCATACAGAGAGAAACTGGACTGTCTGGCATCCAGCAGGAAGGCGAGGGTGGCTTTCTCTCAGAGGTGCTTGCAGCAATCATTATTCCTGAATGGTGCCACGGGACACAGAGACCCCTGACGGTCAGCCAATGCTGTTTGCTCCGCCCTGGTGATTCCATGAGACCCCGCCCCACACAATTTACAACCCCACCCACACTGTGCGCATCGGTTTTTGCATATGAATGGCCTAGCCTTTTGCAATCTAAAACCAAACAAACTACAGCTGGGTCAGAGAGCCCCAGAGCCTCAAAAAGAAGGCCCAAGGCTGGACAGCAGCTTGCACTGCCTCACAGCTGGGCCTCATCTGGGCAACTCCAAACCCCAAACAAAGAGGAGGAATCTGCAGATCTCTTTGTAGCTCCTGCTGGGTGGCCTCAGGCAGTGGCTGACTTTGCACCTCCTTGGAGATCCAAGAGCCAGTGTACCCAGTGGTCAGAGTGAGACGATCAAGATTACAACTCCTCAGATCCATAAGAGACACACTCAGGGGCAGACTCAGTGAGCACCAAAGGCCCACTGAAGCAAGTCCTGCCCCATAAGGGTGTCTCCAGCACAGAAGTTCTCCCAGCGTAGACACAGCTGATCCTCACAGCCAACTGGCCTGGAGGTCAATTCCTCCCAGTGATACCAATAGTAATCAAAGCTTAACAACAACAAGACTGTGCACACATCCCACAAAGGGGTGCACCAAGAGTGTCCACCTCAGGTAATTAGGGAGGCTGAGCCACTGGGCCCTAAAGGACACCTAGCACACAAAGCCACTGTATCAACACAAGGAAGCAGCCAAAATGCGGAGACAAAGAAACAGGTCACAACTGAAATAAATGGAGGAAAGCAAACTATGGATATAGAGTTCAAAACCACGGTTATAAGGTTAATCAAGAATCTTCTAGAAACCTCCGAGAAATATAGTGATACCCTCAAGGATATGAAAAAGGACCAACTAGAAATTAAGCATACACTGACTGAAATAAAGAATAATATACTGAGATCCAACAGCAGACTAGAGGGTCACAAGAATCAAGTCAAAGATTTGAAATACGAAGAAGCAAAAAACACCCAACCGGAAAAGAAAAAAGAATCCAAAAATATGAAGATAGTGTAAGGAGCCTCTGGGATAACTTCAAGCGTACCAACATCTGACTTATGGGGATGCCAGAAAAAAAGAGAGAGCAAGATATTGAAAACCTAGTTGAAGAAATAATGACAGAAAATGTCCCCTACCTGGTGAAAGAAATAGACTTACAAGTCCAGGAAGCACAGAGAACCCCAAACAAAAGGAATCCAAAGAGTACCACACCAAGACACATCATAATTAAAATGCCAAGAGCAAAGGACAAAGAGAGAATCTTAAAAGCAGCAAGAGAAAAACAGTTAGTTACCTACAAGGGAGTACCCATACGATTCTCAGCTGATTTCTCAATGGAAACTATGCAGGCCAGAAGGGAGTGGCAAGAAATATTCAAAGTGATGAAAGAACCTACAACCAAGATTACTCTACCCAGCAAAGCTATCATTCAGAATTGAAGGTCAGATAAAGAGCTTCACAGATAAGAAAAAGCTAAAGGAGTTCATCACTGCCAAACCAGTATTATATGAAATGCTGAAGGGTATTCTTTAAGAAGAGGAAGAAGAAAAAGGCAAAGATAAAAATTATGAACAACAAAGTGACAACAAATACATATCTATCAACAAGTGAATCTAAAAATCAAGTGAATAAAAAATCTGATGAACAGAATAACCTGGTGAATATAATGGAATCAGGGGCATAGAAAGGGAGTGCACTGACAATTCTCTGGGGAAAGGAGTTGTGAGGGGTACCAGAAGAGACTGGACAAAAATCGTACACCTATTGATGAGGACAGTGGGGTGGGAGGGGGGGTAAGGGCAGGGGGTTGGGTGGGAACTGGGTGGAGGGGGACTATGGGGGAGGAAGAGGAACAACTGTAATAATCTGAACAATAAAGATTTATTTTTTAAAAAAAGAAAAGAAATGTAAGACATGCAAAGAAATAATAATGAATGGACACAGAAAAATAAGAAGAGCAATAGATAGAAACTGTCCTTGACAAAACCAAGATATTGAACTTTATTGGCAAAGACTTTTATCAGCTATTATACGTATTTTCAAACAAATGACAGAATGACAAAGATGCCTTAATAATGAAAAATACTAGTAAAGAAGTTGGAATTATAAAAACTATAAAAATTCTGGTATACATTAACTAAAATAAAAAATTCCTTAGAGGGGCTCAAGTAAAGACATGAGCAAGTAGAAGAATTAGCAAACTTGAAGAATGATCAATTGAGATGATCCAATCTAAGGAACAGGGGAAAAAATAAAAATGAACAGAGCTTCAGAGACCTGTGGAACATCCAACATATCAACATCTACTAGTCCTATCTAATAAAGAGAAACATTCAATTTGACCGTACCTCTGCTACACACACAATCCACGCCCACCAGCCAATCAGGAGCAAGTATGCAAATTAACCCAACAAATATGGCAGTGGCCACAGAGCTGGATAGAGCAGGCAGCTTGGGTTGCCCCCGGCGATGGAGGAAGCCAAGCTTTCCGCCCACCCTGGCCTGCCCAAGGCTACAAAGTTTCAATTATAGAAGATAAATGAATCCCAGATACCAGGGCATCTGCTTGGGTCACCGGGAGGGCGTGGCCAGCCTGCAAACCACCACAGGCCCCTCGCCCAGGCTGCCCCATGCCCCAAGAGAAACCCCACCCTGATCCGGGACATCCTTCAGGGCAAACCAGCTGGCCCCCACCCGTGCACCAGGCCTCTATCCTATCTAATAAAAGAGTAATATGCAAATTGACCATCACTCCAACACACAAGATGGCTGACCCCATGTGGTCAATGATAGCTGCCCCCATGTGGACACAAGATGGCTGCCACAAGATGGCCAGCAGGGGAGGGCAGTTGTAGGCAATCAGGCCAGGAGGGGAGAGCAGTTGGGGGGGACCAGGCCTGCAAGGGAGGGCAATTGGGGGCGATCAAGCCTGCAGGGGAGGGCATTTAGGAGCAATCAGGCTGGCAGGGGAGCAGTTAGGCATCAATGAGGCTGGCAGAGGAGTGGTTAGGGGGTGATCATGCTGACAGGCAGAAGCGGTTAGAGGCAATCAGGAAGGCAGGCAGGTGAGCAGTTGGGAGCCAGTAGTCCTGAATTCTGAGAGGGACATCCCTCAAGGGGTCCCAGATTGGAGAGGGTGCAGGCTGGGCTGAGGGATTTTCGTGCACCGGGCCTCTAGTATATATATAAAAGCCTAAGTGACCACTCAACCAGTCAACCGGTTGCTATGACGCACACTGACCACCAGGGGGCAGACGCTCAATGCAGGAGCAGCCCCCTGGTGGTCAGCACGCTCCCATGTCCAACCTCCTGTGGCTGACCAACCTCCTGCGGTCCCTCCCCCGGCAGGCCAACCTCCCACAGTCCCTCCCCCCTGCCGGCCAACCTCCCGTGGTCCCTCACCCCCTGTCGGACAACCTCCAAGGCCCCTCCCCCTGGCCAGCAGCCCCAATCGGAACCTCCCATGGCCCCTCCCCCCCGGTCGGCCGGCCAACCTCCCGTGGACCCTCCCCCCCTGCCAGCCAACCTCCGCGGCCTCCCCCTGGCCAGTAGCCCCAATCGGGAACCTCCTCCCATGGCCCCTCTCCCCGCCTCCGGCCGGCTGGTCAACCTCCCATGTACCCCCTCCCCCCAACCAGCTGGCCCTGCTCAGGACTGGGCAAGATGCCCTGATGAGCCCCAATTGCCAGCCAGGCCAAGGGAACCCTCCCATGCACGAATTCGTGCACCAGGCCTCTAGTATGTATATAATGGGAACATCAGAAGGAGAGGATAGAGCAAAAAGCGAAGAATAAGTATTTTAATAAAGAATAGCCAAAAACTTCCCAAATTTAATGAAAAACATTAATCTACACATCTGAGAAAACTCAATAAATCCCAAGTACAATAAACTAAGAAAGATGGGTACCTAGGCAAGTCATGATCAACTACTGGAAGACAAAGAATGAATCTTATAAGCAGCAATAGAGAAGCAACACATGCCATACAAAGGATCCTCAATAGGAATACACGTAATTTCTCAACAGAAACCATTAAGGATAAAAGACAGTGGAATTATACATTCAAAGCACTGAGAATTAGGCAACTTGGGGGGAAAAGAATCCAGATTTTGAAAAGAGAAGGAAAGCTATCTAAATTCACAGATCACATGAGCTTATACATAGAAATTGCAAAGGAATAAAAACAACTATTAGGTCTAATAAACAAATTCAACAAAGCTGTAGGATACAAACATAATGTGCAAAAAATTGATTATATTCTATACACTAACAATAAACAAATAGAAAATAAAATTAAGAAAAATAATTATATATACGGTAGTATAAAAAAAACTAAAATACTTGTAATAATTTAACAAAGAGGTGTAAGACTAAACATTTTTAAATATTGTTGAAGAAAATTAAAGAATAGCTACACAAATGAAAAGACATCCTGTATTCCTGGGTTAGAAGACCTAATATTGTTGAAATCTACAGATTTAGTACAATCCCTATCAAAATTTAAGTTATCATCTTTGGAAGAAAAAGTCAAGGGACACAAAATGACCAAAACAATCTTAAAGAAGAAGAAATTTGGAGGATTCACACATCCCGATTTTAAGAATTACTACAGCCAAAACCGGTTTGGCTCAGTGGATAGAGCGTCAGCCTGCGGACTGAAAGGTCCCAGGTTCGATTCCGGTCAGAGGCATGTACCTTGGTTGTGGGCACATCCCCAGTGGGGGGTGTGCAGGAGGCAGCTGATCAATGTTTCTCTCTCATCGATGTTTCTAACTATCTCTCTCCCTTCCTCTCTGTAAAAAATCAATAAAATATATTAAAAATAAATAAATAAACCTATACTCAGGTGAGGATTTAAAAAAAAAAATTACTACAAAGCTATAGTAATTAAGATAAGGCAGTAATACCATATAGATAAACAAGTAGATCAATGGGTTAAAACTGGGATAAAGAAATAAATCCTTGCATTAATGTTCTACTGAGTTTCAACAAGGATTCCAAGACAATTCAATGGGGACAAATAGTCTTTTCAACACATGGAGACCCATATGCAAAATAATAAAGCAGGACTCCTACCTTATACCATATAAGTAAATAATTCAAAATGAATCAAAGACCTAAATGTCAAGATGAAAAATATAAAACTCTTAGGAGAAACCATAGGTATAAATCTTCATGACCTTGGATTTGGCTATGGTTTCTTAAAATAACACCAAAAATACAAGTAACTAAAGAAAAAATAATTGTACTTCATCAAAATTAAATACTTTCGTGCTTCAAAAGACACAATAAAGAAAATGAAAAAACAATCCACAGAATGGGAGAAAATATTTGCAAGTCATATATCTAATCCACATCCAGAATATATAAAGAATTCTTACAACTCAATGGTAAAGAAAAAGAAAGAATCATAGTTTTAAACGGGCAAAGAATTTGAATAAACATATCTTCACAGACGATATACAAAAGACCAACAAGGACATGAAAAACATGGTCAACATCATTAGTCATTAGAGAAATGCAAATCAAAACCACTAGATACCACTTCACATATAGTAGGACGATAATAATCAATAACAAGTATAGGTGAGGATGTGGAGAATATGGAACCCTCAGATATTACTGATAGGAATCTAAAATAGTGTAGTCATTTCAAAAAAACACTTTGGAAGTTCCTCAATTAGTTAAATACAGCTACAACATGACACAACAATTCCATGCTTTGGTATACACCCAAGAGAACTGAAAACATATGTCCCCACATTATCTTGTATATGAATGGTCATAACAACATTATTCATATAGCCAAAAAAAAAAAAAAAAAAAGGGAAACAACCCAAATGTTCATCAATGTATAACTGGTTAAACAAAATTGATACGTTTACACAATGAAATATGATTCTGCTAAAAAAAAGATATGAAGTATTTATAACATGCCACAACATGAATGGACCTTTATTTTATTTTTCTTTTATTCGTTAATCCTCATCCCACTGATTTTTAGAGAGAGTGGAAGAGGGGAGGGGAGAGACAGAGATAGAGAAACATCATTGTGAAAGAGACACATTGATTTGTTGCCTCTGGCACACAACCCAACCTGGCTGGGATTGAGCTTGCAACCTAGATACGTGCCCTTGACTGGAATCGAACCTGGGACCCTTCAGTCCTCAGGCCAAAGCTCTATCCACTGAGCCAAACTGGTTAGGGCATGAATGGACCTTTAAAATACTATATTAAGTGAAAGAAGCCAGACACAAAGAATACATATTGTATAATCCCATTTATATGAAACTAGAGGCCCGGTGGGGGGGGGGGGGGGGGGGGAGGTGTGTCCCTCAGCCCAGCCTGCACGCTCTCCAATCTGGGACCCCTCGAGGGATATCCGACGGGCAGTCGGACATCCCTCTCACAATCCAGGACTACTGGCTCCCAACTGCTCACCTGCCTGCCTGCCTGCCTGCCTGATTGCCCCTAACCGCTTCTGACTGCCAGCCTGATCACCCCCTAACCACTCCCCTGCCAGCCTGATTGACGCCTAACTGCTCCCCTGCCAGCCTGCCCTTCCCTGCTGACCTGGTCGCCCCCAACTGCCCTCCCCTGCTGGCCCAGTCACCCCCAAATTCCCTCCCTTGCCAGCCTGGTCGCCCCTAACTGCCCTCTCCTGAAGGCCCGATTGTCCCTAACTACCCTCCCCTGCCAGCCTGGTCACCCCTAACTGCCCTCTTTTGCCAGCCTGGTCGCCCCTAATTGCTCTCCCCTGTTGGCCTGGTCACCCCCAACTGCCCTCCCCTGCAGGCCTGGTTCCCCCCAACTGCCCTCCCCTGCAGTTCTGGACCCCACCAACTGTCCCCCCATGCAGGCGTGGTACCCCCAACTGCCCTTCCCTGAAGGCCTGGTTCCCCCCAACTGCCCTCCCCTGCAGGCCTGGATGCCCCCAACTGCCCTCCACTGCAGGTCTGGTTTCCCCCAACTGCTCTCCCCTGCAGGCCTGGTTGCCTCCAACTGCCCTCCCCTGAAGGCCTGGTCGCCCCTAACTGCCCTCCCCTGCAGGCCTGGTTCCCCCCAACTGCCCTCCCCTGCAGTTCTGGACCCCACCAACTGTCCCCCCATGCAGGCGTGGTACCCCCAACTGCCCTCCCCTGAAGGCCTGGTTCCCCCCAACTGCCCTCCCCTGCAGGCCTGGATGCCCCCAAATGCCCTCCACTGCAGGTCTGGTTTCCCCCAACTGCTCTCCCCTGCAGGCCTGGTTGCCTCCAACTGCCCTCCCCTGCAGGCCTGGTCGCCCCTAACTGCCCTCCCCTGCAGGCCTGGTTCCCCCCAACTGCCCTCCCCTGCAGTTCTGGACCCCACCAACTGTCCCCCCATGCAGGCGTGGTACCCCCAACTGCCCTCCCCTGAAGGCCTGGTTCCCCCCAACTGCCCTCCCCTGCAGGCCTGGATGCCCCCAAATGCCCTCCACTGCAGGTCTGGTTTCCCCCAACTGCTCTCCCCTGCAGGCCTGGTTGCCTCCAACTGCCCTCCCCTGCAGGCCTGGTCGCCCCTAACTGCCCTCCCCTGCAGGCCTGGTTGCCCCCAACTGCCCTCCCCTGCAGGCCTGGTCGCCCCTAACTGCCCTCCCCTGCAGGCCTGGTCCCCCCCAACTGCCCTCCTCTGCAGGCCTAGGTCTCCCCCAACTGCCCTCCTCTGCTGGCCCAGTCACCCCTAACTGCCCCCCCTGCTGGCCTGATTGCCCACAACTGCCCTCCTCTGCTGGCCATCTTGTGGCGGCCATCTTGTGTCCACATGGGGGTAGGCATCTTTGACCACATGGGGGCGGCTCTCTTGTGTGTTGGAGTGATGGTCAATTTGCATATTACCTCTTTATTATATAGGATATCTGGAATAGGTAATACCACAGAGACAGAATAAATATTAGTGGTTTCCAAGAGCTGGAGGAAGGGCAGAATGAAAAGTGACTGATTAATGGTCATGGGATTTTCTTTTGGAATGAAAAAGTTTTGAAACTAGACAGAGGTAGAGGTTGTATAACAATGTGAACAAACCAAATGTCACTGAAGTATACACTTTAAATAGTTAATTTTATGTTATATGAATTTCACCTCAAAAAAAGCAAAAATTTTTTAAAAGGCAAAAAAAGATAAATGACACAAGGACATAAGGGATTAATAGGAAATAATTCAAGAAGATACACTCAAAGGTAACCATATCAGGAATCTCATTAAAGGTAAATGGTAAAAACAGCCCAATTAAAAGCCAGAGATACATTACTTAAAAAAGCAAGGCCCATTGACAACCAAGAGAGTGTCGCAGGTAAACACCAATAAGCACCGCTGCCAACACCACATCAAAATTACAACTGAAATACAGAACCATCATTCAGAACCACTTGAAATCTGGCTAAATGGAAGTCCTACAACTAGAGAAGAGAAAAGCACATGGAGACTAGTAGGAGGGGTGTAGACACAGAATGGGTTGGTCCAATATCCACGGGTATGTGGCATGTTTTCAATGAGGAGGGATACCTCAATTGCTGAGGTCTTCCATGAGGAGCAAGGGGTCCCAGCCCCACACCACACTACCAGCCCAAGGTCCCAGCATTAGGAAGAGAACCCACGTAACTGCAGGCTGTAAAAACCAGAGGGTTTTTTAAAAGCCTGGGGTCAGACGGCTTCACAGGGGAGTTCTACCAAACATTCAAAGAAGAAATAACACCCATCCTCCTCAAACTATGCCAAAAAATTCAAGAGGAAGGAATACTTCCGAGCTCTTTTTACAAAGCCAGCTTTATCCTAATTCCAAAACCCGATAAAGACACTACCAAGAAAGAGAATTACAGGCCAATATTGCTGATGAACATAGATGCTAAAATCCACAGCAAAATATTAGCAAATTGGGTCCAGCAATATATTAACCTTTTGCACTCGGATGTCGAGTGTGACTCGACATGGTTAGCATCGGTAGCAGGAATCGAGAAAAAAGCAAGTGAGTGCAAAGGGTTACAAAGATCATACACCATGACCAAGTGGGATTTATTCTGGAGATGCAAGGCTGGTACAATATTTGCAAATAAATGTGATACATCCAATAAACAAATTAAAAGATAAAAACCAAATGATCATAACAATAGATGCAGAAAAAGCAAAATCCCGTACCTTTTTTGATAAAAACTCTCAGTAAAGTGGGAATAGAGGGAGCATACCTGAACATGATAAAGGCCATATATGACAAACCTATAGCCAACATAATACTCAATGGGCAAAAACTAAAAGCGTTTCCCTTAAAAACAGGAACAAGACAAGGATGTCCACTTTCACCACTCTTATACAACACAGTACTAGAAGTCCTAGACACAGCAATCAGACAGCATGGATGGACCTGGAAAATATTATGCTAAGTGAAATAAGCCAAACTGAGAAAGACAAATATCACATGATCACATTTACTTGTGGAATCGAAAGAACAAAATGAATTGACCAACAAAATAAGACCTGAAGCAGGGAGGTATGGAACAGACTGGCATACCTCAATGTGGGCTTGGCGTGATGAGAAGAGATAAACCAAAGAACTTATATACTTACTAGAGGCCCAGTGCACAGATTTGTGCACTGGTGGGGTCCCTCGGCCTGGCCTGCAGGGATCGGGCCGAAACCGGCAGTCCAACATCCCCCAAGGGGTCCCAGAGTGCGAGAGGGCACTCTGCAAAGTTGCTGTCGTTTGGCAGCTCCTGCGTTGAGCATTTGCCCCCTTGGTGGTCAGTGCATGTCATAACTACCAGCCAGTCAGCCAGTCTGACGGTCACTTAGGCTTTTATATATATAGACTAGAGGCCCAGTGCACAAAATTCATGCATGGGGGGGGGAGGTCTCCTCAGCCCAGCATGAATCCTCTCCAATCTGGGAGCCCTTGGGGGATGTCCGACTGTCGGTTTCGGCCCATTCCCAGCGATGGGGATGAAAATGGCAGTTGGACATCCCTCTCACAATCTGGGACTGCTGGCTCCTAACTGCTCACCTGCCTGCCTGCCTGATCGCCCCTAACTGTCCCCCCTGCCAGCCTGATAACCCCTAAACGCCTCTGCCTGCCAGCCTGACCGCCCCTAACTGCCCCCGCCAGCCGGCCTGGTCAACCCAACTGTACCCCCTGCCGGCCTGGTTGCCCTCAACTGCCCCCCCTCCGCCAGCCTTGTCATCCCCAACTGCCACCCCTTCTGGCCTGGTCACCCCTCACTGTCTCCCTCTGCCGGCCTGGTCACCCCTCACTGCCCACCCCTGCCGGCCTGGTCGGCCCATGCAGCCTGCTGGTCAGTCGTTAGGTCATCCCTCGCTAAACCCCCTGCCAGCCTGGTCGCCCCACACAGCCTGCTGGTCAGTCATTTGGTCGCCCTCGCTAGCCCTCCTGCCGGCCTGGTCACCCCACACAGCCTGCTGGTCAGTCGTTTGGTTGTCCCTCACTAACCCCCCTGCCAACCTGGTCACCCCACGCAGCCTGCTGTTCGGTTGTTACTGTGAGGGCGTCGAGACCAACTTGCATATTACCCTTTTATTAGTATCAATATGCATAACCCATGGACACAGGCAATAGGGTAATGAAGACCTGGCGGGTTGTTAGGGCCTGGGAGGAGGGGGCGGGCAAATGGGAGATATCAATAATACTATCAACAATAAAAAATATATTTAAAAAAATAATATTGATAGGCAGGCCACACAGACCCAAAAAAAAGAAAAGAAAGGTAAGGTCTCAAATCAATGATTTAACGTACCACACAAGGAAACTAAAAGAGTATATGTAATGTAATTAAGTTACATTAAATGTGATGTAAACCAAAAAATAATAAGGGTCAAAGCTGAAAATACTGAAATATAAAACAGCAAAATAACAAAACAAAAAAAATCCATAAAAGCAAAATGTGGTGCTTTATATAATAAAATAATATTATATAAAACATGATGTCAATAAGTTTAACATAGATTGAGCAAAAAAATTCTTTGAAAAACACAAATTACCAAAGCTCACTCAAGAAGAATAAATAGCACAGATAGCTCTGTATCTACTTGAAAAGTTAAAACTTTGTTTAAAAACTTGGTTGGGGGTGGTCCTAACTGGTTTGGCTCAGAGGATAGAGTGTCAGCCTGTGGACTGAAGGGTCTCAGGTTCAGTTCCGGTCAAGGGCATGTACCTTGGTTGTGGGCACATCCCCAGTAGGGGGTTGTGCAGGAGGCAGCTGATGGATGTTTCTCTCTAATCGATGTTTCTAACTCTCTATCCCTCTCCCTTCCTCTCTGTAAAAAAAGCAATAAAATACATTTTTAAAAAATAATAATAAAATTTAAAAAATAAAAAAACTTCGGGGGGTGGGGGTAACAAAATAAACACAAACAAAAACACACCAGGGTCTTACTTCATTGATAATGTCTAACACTGATAATAGGGAAAAATACCAGATCCACACAAACTTTTCCAAAATGTAAGAGAAGACTTCACAACTCTTTTCCATTGGGCCTGCATTACCCTGATACCAAAAACAAACAAAAAGGCATTAAAGAAAACAATATTTCTCATGACCACAGATGCAAAAATGCTCAACAAAAATGTTAGCAAGCCAAACCAGAAAAACGTCTATAATATAAAAGCATAATATGCTAATTAGACCGGACGTCCTTCCGGATAAAGCCAGGGCTGTGAGGGAGCCCCAAGTCCCGGGTGTCTGCTAGCGGCCACAAGAGGGAAGCCCAAGTCCCAGGTGCCTGCTGGCGGCCGGCCGGAGTGAAGCCCCGGTCCCGGGTGCCTTTCTTCATTGTAAATAAAGAACTGGACAAAGTCTATGAAACATCTGTTTGCAAACACTGGACAACTGGCAATGCAGAATTTTGATCACTGAGAGAAGGGAAACAAAGGGAGACAGCCCTAATATGTATGTCCCTGATTTTCTGCCTGGAGAAACTTTCTGGATCATACATAGTACGTGGAAGAGGATTCTAAACAGAGCATGGTGGTCTCACTGAGTTGGGGAAACAGCCCGGGGATCAGGGAAGCTGCATTGGCTGGACTTTGTGGGCCAGTGTATCAGAGAGAAAGGCACTGCCCAGATAAAGAGCCCCAAACACCTGCATGGGGTCTCATTGAGTCTCTGTGCCCTGCATATTTAGAATGAGACTTCAAGTGGTTGGTCAAAGAATAATCATTGAGAACAGAACAAACTATTAGGAAGCTATAGGCTAAACAAGTCCTAGAACCAACAAAGATTGAGAGATGGTAGAGTTCTGATCCCACACAGCAATGAGACCTTTTTGAACATCTGGTACAGTTAATAGAGACCCCAGAAGGGCCATGCCTTGATAATACGGTTAAATAGCCCTAGATTAAAGGCCACCATAAGTCCATACCAACAGAGCTTAAATTCAAGTCTTGAAAGCTGATCTGCAGGCAATCTAACTATCTTCCAAGTAAAGCTGCTCTTTAAAAGAAGAACAAAAAATTTAGACACTTAGCAATTACTGGAAAGAAGCAGGAAAGTGGGATCAAAATCAGGAAATATAAATAGACTTTAAAAAAATAATGATCGAAAGCAGACAAGAATTTTAGACAGTTATTATAAATATGTTGAGGAACTTAAAGAAAAGCATGAACATAATAAGGAGATAAATAAAAGATATAGAAAAGAGAAAAGTGTGCCCTAGCTTGTTTGGCTCAGTGGACAGAGCGTCGGCCCATGGACTGAAGGGTCCCGGGTTTGATTCCAGTCAAAGGCATATGCCTGGGTTGCTGGCTTGATCCTCAGTGGGGGGCATTCAGGAGGCAGCCAATCAATGTTCCTCTGTCATCATTGATGCTTCTATCTCTCTTTTCCTCTACCTTTCTCCCTGAAATAAATAAAAATATATATTTTTTAAAAAGAGCAAAGTAGAATTTCTAGAAATAAAAGATCCTATATAATAAAAGGCTAATATGCAAATCGACCGAACAGCAGAACAACAGGTCGCTATGACGCACACTGACCAGGGAGCAGATGCTCAATGCAGGATCTGCCCCCTGGTGGTCAGTGCACCACTCAGCCAGAAGCCCTGAGCCATGGGGAGTGGGCCTAAGCCTCCAGTCAGACATCCCCCGAGGGCTCCCGGACTGCAGAGGGTGCAGGCTGGACTGAGGGACATCCCCCCCCGCGAATTTCGTGCACCGGGCCTCTAGTTAAAAGATAATACATCAAGACCAAGTGGCGTTTATCCCAGGAATGCTAAGCTGTTTTGCCATTCAGAAATCCATCAATGTAATTCACCATATTATCATCTCAACAGACACAGAAAAAGCATTTGACAAAAAATCTAATACCTGACCTGGCTGGGTAGCTCAGCTGGTTAGAACATCATCCTGATACCGCAAGGTTGTAGATTCCATGCCCGGTCAGGGCACATACAAGAATCAACCAATGAATGCATAAATAATAGAACAACAAATCAATGTTTCTGTGTCTCTGTCTCTCTGTCTCTGTCTCCCCCCCTCTTCTTCCCCTCTCTAAAATCAATTTTTTAAAAATCCAACATCCATTCCTAATAAAAAAATCTAACAAAGTAGGAACAAAAGGGAACAACCTCAATCTAGTAATGAGGATCTACACGAAACCAACATCTATCATCATACTAATTTATTTAAGGATTGAATGCTTTCCCTCTAAGACAAGATTGCTGCTTTCACCACTTCTATTCCACTTTATAGTAGAGTAACCAATGAAATCTGCAAGGAAAAGAGACACTCGGATTGGAAGGAAGAAATAAAACAGCCCTTTTATTCACAAACACGATCTCCTATGTGCAAAAGCTAATGGAAATTTAAAAAAAAATAACAGAACTAATATTTGCATCTAGCCAGGTTGTAGAATACAAGAACAATATACCAAGATCAACTGTATTTCTATACACTAGGAATTACCAATTGAAAATTTTTAAATGCCATTCATGAAAAATTAAGATACAAGCTTACCAGAGTTATAAAAGACCTATACATTAAAAACAACAAAATACTGCTGACAGAAATTATAGATCTTAATAAATGGAGTAACTTGGTCTTGGGTCAGATGACTTAATATTGTTACCATGTCAAATCTGCCCCAACTTGAACTACAGATTCAATGCTATCCCAATCAAAATACCAAAAGGCTTTTATGGGGAAATTGACAATTTAGTTACAAAATTCATATGGAAATGCAAAGAATCTAGAATATCCAAAAACTCTGCAAAAGAAAAGAAACTGGAGGACTAATACTACCCAATTTCAAGAATTACTGTAAAGCTATAAAATGAAAATAAAGTGGCACTGGCATAAAGGCAGAAAAACAGGCCAATGTGACAGAGGAATCCAGAAATAAACCGACATATACATGGACAAATGATTTTTTAACAAAAGACACAAAGGCAATAAGGTGAAGAAAAAACTTGAAACAAATGAATATTAACAGGTCATCACTGGATCTCTACTTTACACCATATACAAAAATGGACCCTAGTCCTAAATGTAAATTAGGAAAAAAAATGAGAAAATCTTTGCAACCTAGTAGTTAGGCAAAGTTTTGTAAATGTAACACCAAAAGAACAATCCATAAAGAAAAAAAAAATGGCTAAATTGAACTTGATCAAAATTTATATTTTGGTCTTCAAAAGGTACTATTAAGAAAGGATTAGCCCAGCCAGTGTGAACCAGGTCACAGTTCAATTTCCAGTCAGGGCACATGCTGGGGTTACAAGCTCGATCCCTGGTATGGGGAGTGCAGGAGGCAGGAACAATTGATCATTCTCTCTCATTGTTGATGTTGCTACCTCTCTATCCCTCTCCCTTTCTCTTTCAAATCAATAAAAATATATTTTAAAAAGAGATGATTAAATCTGGGAGAAATTTCACCAAGGAGGTGAAAGTTCTATACAATGAAAACTCTAAAATATTAATAAATGGAAAGCTATTCCATGCTCATGGATTGGAAGAATTAATATTGTTAAATGTCCATACTACCCAAAGCAATCTACAGATTCATTGCAATCCTATCAAAATTCCAATGGCGTATTTCACAGAAATGGGGAAAAAAATCCTAACATTTGTATAGAGTTGCAAAAGACACAAATAGCCAAAGCAATCTTGAAAAAGGAAAATAAAGCTGAAGGCATTACATATCTTAGAAAAAAATATTGCAACTATCACACTCCTCCTGATTTTAAATGATATTATAAAGCTGTAGTAATCAAAACAGTATAATGCTGCAATTTACAATAACTAAGATCTGGAAACAGCCCAGGTGCCCATCAGTAGATGAGTGGATAAAAAAGCTGTGGTACATTTATACCATGGAATACTAGGCAGCAGTAAAAAAGAAGAATCTCTTACCCTTTGAGACAGCATGGAGGGACCTGGAGAGTATCATGCTAAGTGAAATAAGTCAATCAGAGAAAGACAAGTATCACATGATTGCACTTATATGTGGAATCTAAGTAACAAAATAAACTGATGAACGGAGTGGATCCAGAGACATGGAAGCATGGAACAGAGTGTGGAATCTTGGAGGGAAAGTGGGGGAGGTAATCAACCAAAGATCTTGTAACATAAATGCATAAACCGTGGACACAGATAGTAGGGTGGTGAAGGCCTCGGGCAGGGGGTGGGGGCAGGCGAGAGGGGGTCAATGGGGAATAAAGGGGGAAATATGTAATACTTTCAACAATAAAGATAAATTTATTTAAAAATAAATAAAGTGTGGTATACCCATACAATGAAATACTACCTTATCAAAAGTAATAAATTATAGGCACACATACATGGATGAATCCTAAAATAATCATATTGAGTAAGAGAAGTCAAACATAAAGGAGTACATATAGTTCATTATATAGTAAAATTACATTTATATGAAACTATAGAAAATACAAACTAATCTACAGTAACACAAACCACATAAGTGGTTGTCTGCAGATTAGTGGACTAGAAAGGGTGTGAGAGAGGTATTACAAAGAGATATGACAAAACTTTAAGGATAATAGGTACGTTCTGTATCTTAACTATGGTGGTGGCTTAATAAGTATATACATGTACCAAAATTTATCAAACTGTACACTTTAAATATGTGCAGTTCACTGTATCTCAATTATACCTCGCAAAATCTCTTTAATAAGCAATATCACCTTTTCCTTTCAGCTCTAAAACAAAAACAGTGTATTTTCTTTCCTTTCCACCCATGATAGTATACTCTCAAAACATTACAGAACTAAAAAAATTACCCCATATTTTCTGCATTTTCAAAAGTGAACCTTTAAAATTTCAATGCTAGGCACAGATGTTAAGGTTGCCAAGATACAAATATAATGACAAGAATATTTTCCCCAACCACCTACTTCCATAACCCTATTACTAACAGAAGTTTTGCCACTGCTATTTCCCTTTACAGGGGGATACATATGCTCCAATTATATCTTTATTTTGCATCATTATGACCCAAAGACACCCTTAGAAAAAATATTGCCACTATCTCCCAACCTGCTTTTGTTGCTGTCCCATCTTCCAGTTTTCCTTGGTAAGTTATGACATCCAAACTTCTATTTAGTTTCATTTCATTTTCTCACATCTACCAGATTTTTATTTTTTATTTTTTAAAGACATGTTTAGGAATAAGAAAAGAACTTCTACACACCTCAAGAACTGGTCCGGCTCCAAGAATAATTTGTTCCACTCCACTGGCAAATCCTTTCTGACTGAGAGCAGTAAGGTGGTGAATAAGAAAGTTTGTGCTTTGAGTCTTCCCAGAACCACTCTCTCCTGAAATCACAATGCACTGATTCCTTTTGCGCTGAAGCATGGTATGATAAGCTACATCAGCCACAGCATAAATGTGGGGCTCAAGTTTTCCCAACTGGTGGTTATCATACATTTTTACATATTTGGGGTTATAAATAGGAAGAAACTTGAATGGGTTAATAACTATTAGGATACTGCCAACATAGGTATAAATTTTTTCATGCTTAAAGCGATTTCGTAGGTTTTCTAAGAGAGTTTTCTCATTCAAATCAGGTAAGCTACATAAATCATCAAAGTCTTTCTGTTGAGGCTGTGGAAGAAAACCCCGTTCCATCATCCTGCGGCGTTCTTCTGTTACTCGCAGCCATGACTGAAGACTACCATAATGGATTGATCCATCAAGGTTTTTTTCTCTCAAAAGAAAGCGGTAGTCCTCTCCACTTAGGCGATTTTCCAGAGCCATTCGAGGCCACAACATCATTCGTTGAACTGGACAGTCTGTTGGATTGAGTATCCATTCTTCTCCACCAAATTCCTTTACCTCTGCTAGAACATAACATTTTGTTTTGTCAAGATGAAGCCTGTTTATAAGAGAGTCGATCACCTCAGCAGCTGTGCAGTTTTTTCTGGCAGGAATTGGACAGTAGATTGTCCCTTCTGAAATTGTCCCAGGATATATATGTAATGTATGTTCATTATCCTCAAAGCGTCGTCTTCCTCCATCATTTATATTCATATTGAATCCTGTCCCATCAGCATGAATAGTACATGTTCAAGATTGTGAAAACCATTTTCGTGGCAAAAGAACTGTAACATAAAAGATGTGAAACATTTAGAAGTCATATTACACAATCATTGCTTTCTGATGCTCAAGAAAGAAAGGCTTAACAATCATGTTGATTACATTTTTAGAACATAATATCCTAACTCTTAGTATGGAAAGTCTTTTTTTTTTTTTAATCTAATTGGCTTGCCCAGCCCATGTGGCCCAGTAGCTGAGTGTCATCGATCTATGAACCAGAAGGTCACGCTTCAATTCCCAGTCAGAGCACATGCCCAGGTTACAGGCTCAATCCCCAGTGTGGAGCACGCAGTAAGCAGCTCATCAATGATTCTCGCTCATCATTGATGTTTCTAACTCTTTCTCCCTCTCCCTTTCTCTCTGAAATCAATTTAAAAAATTGATTGATGAATTGGGCAGCATCCCAACTAGAACTAGAAAGGTGCTCAGGAGGAACAGTCTTGAAAATGATCTCATTGAGACCACATATTACATTTTATTGTCTAAATGAAGGCTCTTTCTAAAGCAGCCACTTGCCAAAAATTGTTTCAATGTTTTATTATATTAATAAATCAAAATCCAAGGAGTACAAAATAAAAATTACTTTGTCTTTTACTATCTCAAATGTTTGTAAGGTACCCAAGATTAGAATTAGGTCCTTTCTTTATATCTGAAGAGCCTCCAATAATCACACAAGTCTAATCACCCTGCACTGAAAAGCTCTTATGAATAAAGCAAAAACAAGGAAAAAAATGCCATTGATGGAGCAAAAATTTTGTGAAAGAAAACAGTAAGATGAGATCGGAGAGAAAGTAAACTATTTTAATTTAATTAATAATTAGATAAGAAAAACCTGCTAAAGAATAGACATATTTAAGAACTTCTATATTCTTGAGGAGAAGGGGGCAACAAAAAGATCATGCCCTTGCCCTGGCTGGTGTTGGTCATCAGTTAGAGGGTCAGCTCACACACCAAAGGGCCATAGGTTCAATTCCCAGTCAAGGGCACATACCTGGTTGGGACACGTGTGGGAGGCAAACCAATCCATGTGCCTCTTTCACTTCCATGTTTTTCTTTCCCTCCCCCCAGTTGTCCATCCCTGGGCCTATCTTAATTACTATAGCTCTCTAAGTTTTGATATCTGGGAAGCATATCACCTCTATTTGTTCTTCTTTAAAGTTACTTTCACTATTTACTCTGCCATAAGAATTTTAAGAGCCACATATCAACTAACATAAAATAACCTTTTGGCAATTTGATACTGTATTGATTTTATAGATTAATATTGGAAAAAACTGGCATCCTATTGACTTCCCATTCATGAACACCATGTTATTTTTTTTAATTATACTATTTTTCACTTCTAAGGTTTCTGTCATTTTCATATCCATCTGATCTTTTCTCTCCCTCTTTAAATTTCATAATTGTTTTCATTTAAGGGATATTAATTGTTCACTTATCTCCTTGAAAGTCCTAAATATATAATTTTATATTTTCCAAACTAAAACTTTAATGTCATCCACTGTAAACTGCTCTTCTGATGACTGATTTTATTTTGTATCTTTCTCAGCATTAGATGGCTTAATTTGTTTGAGAATTCAGCTTTATAGTCACATTTTTTTATACAAGATTTCTTTTGGTCTTTCATACATACATTTACTGAGAACCCACTATTTACTACTTTTTAAAAACATAACTGCAATACCACTAATTGCACCTTTAAAATTAACAATTTTCTAAATTTGTTTAAATATTTTTAATTGTTTTTAGAGAGAGAGAAAGGGAGAGGGAAAGAGAGACATCAATTGGCTACCTCCTGCACACCCCCTACTAGGGATCAAGCCTGCAACCCAGGCATGTGCCCTGACTGGGAATCGAATCTGTGACCTCTTGGTGCACGGGACGACACTCAACAAATTGAGCAACACCAGCCAGGCTAAAAATTAACAGTTTTTAATATTACTATTTTTTACTTCCCCAGTGTTCAATTTCCCCATTTACCTCATAAATATTTTTCTTATAGTCTATTCAAATCAGGAGAGTTGTCCTGAAGTAACAGTATGGACATGCTATGAGCTGGCAGGTTCCTAGTTGTAAAGCTATGTTTGCATTCTCCTGAATCTATGGCTTCATATGAACTGTGGCCTCTCGCCGAAACCGGTTTGGCTCAGTGGATAGAGCATTGGCCTGCGGACTCAAGGGTCCCAAGTTCGATTCCGGTCAAGGGCATGTACCTTGGTTGCAGGCACATCCCCAGTAGGGGGTGTGCAAGAGGCAGCTGATGGATGTTTCTCTCTCATCGATGTTTCTAACTCTCTATCCCTCTCTCTTCCTCTCTGCAAAAAATCAATAAAATATATTTTAAAAAAATAAAATAAAATAAATAAATAAATTAAATAAACTGTGGCCTCTGGCACCAGTCAAAAGCAAAGCTACTCCTTCCAGTCAAGCAAGCTGTACCTTGCACAACCAGGAGATGCACTGCAAAACTGTAGTCTTATCTCAAAAGGTATACAATATGGCAGTCCTAGAACCAAACTCAGAAATATCTCTTTCAACAGAGGAACCCTACCTATCCTGGCCCATGTTTTCCAACAATGAGACCAACCGTAATATCTCTTCCCCATTTACAACAAAGAAGCCAAACCTCTAGGCTCCCAGCCATAGCCTCACTCACTGCTTTGTGTTCTATTCCCTTTCTGAAACATAAAAATGTTTTTCTTTTTTTGAGCCCCACTTACTAGTATGTCCATTTGATTTTCTCTTCTTATTACTTTATCAATCACTGCTTTGTGTCGGGGGGGGGGGGGGGGGGGAAGGGTTGCCTCAAAATATCATCACAAATACATCTTGACAGCAACCCATGAGCGTTTATCAGAATCATCTGGGAAACATTTTTAAAATATACATTTCTAGGCCCAATAATGTTTCTGAGGTTGGGAAATCTAGGCAATTCTGTTGTTGCTGGTCCAGAGTATAGCATCTAGGAATCAATGGTCTGCATTTCCACTCTCCACTCCCTTACCACTCTTCCCACATAGCAAGTTACTGCCAATGTTCTTTGAAAATGTCACCAATTACCATAAAGTTGCCTAATCCAAAAGCCTCTTCTCAATTCTCATCCTAACACACCACACTGAAGTGGCCATCTTATTCTTGAAACTGCAATCACATGACAATTATTTTTCTTGCAATATTCTAATAGGCTCACTCTTTCTGATTCACTCTTACAACTCCTTTTCCTCACTTTAAAAATAAAAATATTCTCTCAGTTTCTGGTCTCAACCCAGTGCTCTTTTACCTGGATAACTTAATCTAGTTCTTTAAACTAGAGGGGCCCGGTGCTTGAAATTCGTGCACTCAGGAGGGTCCCTGAGCCCGGCCTGCACCCTCCTGCAGTCCAGGAGCACATCCATAGGGCTGCCACAGAGGTGCCCACACATACAGTTGCCTATTATTTATGGATTTTTGTGCTACAATGGCAGAACTGGTGATGAAAAGTGGATTTACTATGAGACTCCCAAACGCACAAAATTATGGGTTGATCCAGTTCAACCGTCAACATCGACTGCAAGGTCAAATCGCTTCGGAAAGAAGACAATGCTCTGCGTTTGGTGGGATCAGGAAGGTGTGGTGTATTATGAGCTTCTAAAACCAGGTGAACCCCCATTACCTATAATAGTACCTTGCACCCTTGGGGATCAATAAAAAAATCATCTTTATGGTGCTTGGAGACAAAGGTATCACATCTCTTGATACTTTAGAATTACAACAGCATAATACATAATTATCCCAAGCAAACTTACAAACTAATTCTTTGAATGTCTGGCAGCAATTTAAAAAGTACATGTAAGGATTTAATCCCTTCCATTGTGTAGAGGGCCTCCTGGGAAGGCACCTGAGCATTCTATATTGGCCCCCCTTGCCATTTTGGCCAAGAGGGACCCTCTTCTCACAATTCAATTGCTCACAGCTGTTGCCTGAGTTTCTGTTCATGCCAAGGTTGAAGCTTCGTGGTGGCTGGTACCATGGATCTGTCTCTCGCCCAGTGGGGCAAGCTGGGCCCTCCCTGGAGAAGAAACCCGGGTTCCCCAAGATATGTGATCAGTGCTGCGGCCCCGCCAGAAGGCGAGGGGATCCCAAGGCAGGTGCTGGGCGTGAAGGCCACAGGGACATAGGGTACCAAGGAGACAGAACTGAACCTCACATCACCCTGCTTGGCCCCGGAGGATGGCTGGTTAGCCAGAGACGGGTAAGATTCCTCAGGGAAGGAACAACCTAAGCCAGGCACAGTCGCAGAGGGACCATCAGGAGAGAATTTGGGGGTCAACAGAGGTGGGGCACAGACCCTCACCCCCCCCCAACTTTGCAGGGGCCTGAACCCTAGCCCCTTCTGAGGGAGGTCTCCTGCCCCCATGGCTGCTTAACGCCCCATGCCCAGCTCAAATTGGGACCCGGGTAACAGACAGAGACTTGGCAAACAGCAGCTGCCCTCTCACTGCAACAAGAATTGTTTGAGTTGTCTTGAACCCATGGTGAGGGGAAGTGGGTTTTTGATATCTAAATCCAGCCTACCACCAGGAATGCTCAGGGCCTACTCAAGAAAGCAAATAATCCTTTCCACTAATATTTACAGAGTAAAATAAGATTGTTGTTAGAGTAATAAATTTGACAGTAAAATAGTAGTCAAGTTTTCAGGCTAATTTAAATAGGCTAATTGAAGCAAGTGAATATTCTAGAAAAATTAATTGTACTGGACAAAAAATAGTTCCTAAAGTGTTAACTAAAATTTTTATTGGTAGTTTATCTCATGATAAAATTGCATAACATGTAATGAACCTAAAGCAGTCATATTATAGTGCAGAAAATAAAATTTAAAAGCTATCAAGACTACATTAAAAAATTTTCAAAAGCCTCCTAATATTTAAATCAAAAAAAAGAGGGGACAGTAGAAGAATATAATGTAAGGAAAAATATCCTGTAAGTAAATTACATCTAGAAAATTTGTACTTTGGAAAAATAATTGTAATGCTAAAAGCAAGACACCCATGAAAAACACACATGGTGTCAAAACAAGCCAGAGGAAAATCATTTGGGCAAAAAATGAAAAAGGATCCCTAGTCAAATTTATAGGAAATATTCCTTTATTAACTTTTGGTTGAGAATATGTTTGTATATTTTCAGAAAACAACTCCGAGACCATGTGAATTCCAGCAACAGAGAGGAGTTGACAGGACTACTCCAGCCATGAAGACAGAAGAGAAGCAGTCCAGAGATGGAAGACGCTGACGTCGCCTTGCCATACTAGCAGTTAGCAGCTGTGCATCACTGCAGGTTGCCCAGGACCAAACCAGAGAGAGTCGGACCTGCATTACCACCATTTGTCCACCATCCAGAATTGAAATGTCAGTGCTGACATGTACACATAAGGAACTGCTGGACATTGAAATTGGGTCTCAAAAGAACTGTTGGCCCAGAAAGAAACTCACTACAGACTGATTCATTTGCCTGTCACCATAACCATTATTGCTTATCTCATTTTCGGTTCTTATAAGTGTATTTCTAATAGCACATGATCTCATTCATCTAGGGGAAATAATGAACAACATAGACTGATGAACAAGAACAGACCCAGAAACAAGGAGGAATGGATCAGACTGTCGGGCCTCAGAGGGAGGTTAGGGGAGGGTGGGGATACAGGGGAGAGATCAACCAAAGGACTTGTGTGCATGCATATGAGCCTAACCAGTGGTTAAGGACAACAGGGGGGTGGGGTATGTGTGGGGAGGGGTGTGGGATGGGAATGGGGGGATGAGGACAAATATGTGATACCTTAATCAATAAAGAAATTTTTAAAAAATAAATAAATAAAATAAAAAAATAAAACCAGGTGAAACCGTTAATACTGATCGCTACCGACAACAAATAATCAATTTGAACCACACTTTGATCATGAAACTATCAGAATGGGCCAGAAGACGCAGCAAAGTAATTTTGCTTCATGATAACACACCATCACACACTTCAAAACCAGTTAAAGACACGTTAAAAGATCCTGCCTGGGAAGTATTAACCCACCCGCTGTATTCACCAGACCTTGCTCCTTCAGATTACCACTTGTTCCGATAGATGGCACACACACTTTCTGAGCAGCAATTCAAAACATAAGAAGTGGAAAATTGGGTCTCTGAATGGTTTGCCTCAAAACAAGAAAAGTTTTATTGGGACGGTATCTAAAAATTACCTGAAAGATGGGGGAAATGTGTAGCTAGCGATGGACATTATTTTGAATAAAGAACTTTTGATGTTTCTCTTGAAATCATCATGTTTTCTTTGATTACAAAATCCACCATTATTAACCGGTACACCTAGTATACCTTCTTCTGGTGAAAGTACTATGTTTTTCTTTGAAGAACTACCTTGTCATCTGACACAGTTTAAATGGGTCAAACTCATCTCCTAGTTAAGGTAGAGGGGTGGTTATTAATTATGATGCAGGCTCAGTCAGTTTATTCCATTCACTCTAGTGATGATGGTGGCGGTTCACTATAGTGAAACATGGCTGCAACTATTAAAAAAGAAATGCTTTTTTCCACTAGGGCTGATAGTCTAGAAAGATGTACATTACTACCCCGCTTATCTACAGTTTCACTTTCTGTATTTTTAATTATCACAGTTAACCACTGTCCAAAACTATTAAATGGAAAATTCCAGAAGTAAATAAGTTCGTAAGTTTTAAATTGTGTGCCATTCTGAGTAGTGTGATGAAAGTTTACACCATCCCGCTCTGTCTGCCCCGGGGTCATGAGTCATCCCTTTGTCCAGCGTATCCCTCTATGTAAGCTACTCAACAATCAGTAACTTAGTAGCTCACCATGGTTCGATTATCCAGGATCACCCAAAGTAAATGATCCTTTTTCTGCCATAAGATCAATAGTAGCCTAACAGTATATCACAATGCTTATGCCATTCACCTAACTTCATCTCATCATGTAGGCATTGTATCGTCTCACATCATCATAAGGAGTATAGTACAATGATGTTGAAAGCAAGAGAGAGACCACATTCAAATAACTTTTATTACAGTAATTTTTAATTTTTTAATATGTTTTTATTGATTTCAGAGAGAGGAAGGGAGAGGGAGAGGTAGAAACATCCTACCTAATAATAGACAAATATGCAAATTGACCATACCTCCGACACACCCACAAGCCATGCCCACCATCCAATTAGAGCGAGTATGCAAATCAATCCAACCAAGATGGCTACAGCCACAGAGAGCAAGGTTTCCTAGGTAACAGAGGAAGCCAAGCTTTCCGCCTGCCCTGGCCAGGCCTAAGCCTCCACTCAAGCTACAAAGTTTCAATTATAGAAGGTAAACAAATCCAAACAAATGGCGGCAGAATGGAGCTTGAGAGAGCAGGCCAGGGTTGCCCCCGGCAACAGGGGAAGCAAAGCTTTCCGCACACCCTGGCCGGGCCCACCCGCTTAAGGCAACAAAGTTTCAATTATAATCCCAACAGAAATGGCTGCAGGCCCGGAGGGAGCCCCAGGCTTGGCTCCGTTCCAGGCTACAAAGTTTCAATTGTAGAAGGAAAATAAATTTCAGATACCAGGGCCTCTGCTCGGGTTGCCAAGGGGCGTGGCCAGCCTGAAAACCACCACAGGCCCCTTGCTCAGGCCGCCCCACGCCCCAAGGGAACCCCACCCTGATCAGAGATACCCTTCAGGGCAAACCAGCTGGTCCCCACCCCTGTACCAGGCCTCTATCCTATCTAATAAAAGAGTAATATGCAGATTGATCATCACTGCAACACACAATATAGCTGCCCCCATGTGGTCAAAGATCCTGCCCCCATGTGGACACAAGATGGCCACCACAAGATGGCCAGCAGGAGAGGGCGGTTGGAGGCCCTCGGCCTGCAAGGGAGAGCAGTTGAGAGGGACCAGGCCTGCATGGGAGGGCAGTTGGAGGTGATCAACCCTGCAGGAGAGGGCAGTTAGGGGTGACCAAGCCGGCAAAGGAGGGAAGTTGGGGGCAAACAGGCTGGCAGTGGAGTGGTTAGGGGGTGATCAGGCTGGCAGGTAGAAGCGGTTAGGAGCAATCAGGAAGGCAGGCAGGCAGGCAAGCAAGCAGTTGGGAGCCAGCAGTCCTGGATTGTGAGAGGGATGTCCGACTGCCCGTTTAGGGCCAATCCCACCAGGATCGGGCCTAAACGGGCAGTCGGACATCCCTCAAGGGGTCCCAGATTGGAGAGGGTACAGGCTTGGCTGAGAGACAACCACACTCCGTGCACAAATTTCGTGCACTGGGCCTCTAGTCTATATATATAAAAGGCTAATATGCAAAGTGTCCCCTCGGGAGTTCAACCAGGAGACTGGAAGTTCAATTGCTCACTATGACATGCGCTGACCACCAGGGGGCAGCGCAGAACAAAAGAAGGCCCCAGCCAGCAGCCAAAAGGCCCCAATCGGCCCTGATCGCCAGCCAGGCCTAGGGATCCTACCTGTGCCCGAATTTCATGCACCAAACCTCTAATCAATGATGAAAGAGAATCATTGACTGGCTGCCTGTATACCCCTACAGGGGATCAAGCCCACAATCCAGGCATGTGCCCTGACCAGGAATCAAACCGTGACCTCCTGGTTCATGGGTCGACACTCAACCATTGAGCCACACTGGCCAGACTATTTCAGTATTTTTTATAATTTTTCTATTTTATTATTAGTTATTATTGTTAATCTCTTACTGAGCCTAAGTTATAAATTAAAATTTATCATATTTATGGGATAAAACATAGTATATACAGGGTTAAGTACTACCCATGGTTTCAGGCATTCACGGGGGTCTAGGAACATATGCCCCATGGATAAGGGGGGACTATGGTAAACCTAGAGCTGTTGGCAGCCATCCCTAAATGCTTAAAAAAAAAAAAAAAAAAAAAAAGCTTCTCTGTAGAAAAAGAGAATGAACTAACACACATTCTGTTTGGGCCACTGAATCCAGCTGTGAATCAAACAAACTCAACCAGTGAACTTTCTTGTTAAGTGTGCCAATCAATTCCCTTTTATGCCCTAAGCCACTGTGAGTTGGGTTTCTGTCCTCGGCAATCAAAAGAACCCACTACAATAAATAACTTCTCAGTGCAATACCCTTTGAAAATATAGGTATTCTTTGTTATCCAAATCCTTGATATCTAAAAATATCTCTAAACTAAGGAACCAAATATATTTAAATAAACTTTCGGATACTCCCTTCACTATCATGCTACTTGCTATCCAAACTTGAGAAACCAAACAGATTCAAATAAGGCAGTACTCCCCTGACATCCAATTCACATTTCGAACTGAAGAATTAAACAAGAGTTAAATGGTGAAGGATACTTGTAATGCCAATCTTGAAGAAATATGGCAAGGAATATACAGCATAATGCCAAATGACAACCCACAAAATATAAAATTGTATTTAAAGGTATACATATGTAAAAATGGACAGAAATGTTAGGCTTCTGGGAAATCTTCAAAATGTCCTTTTATACTTGTCACCAAAAGTAAGCTTGAAGTGCATTACTGCATTTGAGTTTAACAGCAATTCTCTAAGTCAGGGAACAAAACCTTTCAAGTCAGAAAATTAAGGCTTAAAGAGGAAAGAAATAGGAGAAACCAAGATGACGGCATAGGTAAACACCTGAACTTGCTGCCTCGCACAACCACTTCAAAACTACAACTAAAAGACAAAACGGACATCATCCAGAACCACAGGAAGGCTGGCTGAGTGGAAATTCTACAACTAGAAGGAAAGAGAAAAGCACACTGAGACTCAGAGGAGGTGCGGAACTGTAGAGGAACAGAGGCGCACGCACGCGTGAGACTCTGGGGACCCAGATTCATACGGGGAGAAACTGGACTGTCGGCATCAGGCCGGAACACGAGGGCGGCTTTCTCTCAGAGGTGCTTACAGCGATTACCACAGGACACTGAGACCCGGGGGCCTCTGAGGGCAGGGCCGAGGTTCAGCCATAGCTGTTTGCTCGACCCTGTTGATTCCCTGAGACCGCACCCCACCCAAGCTGTGCGCAGAGGCTTTTGCATATGAATGGCCTGGCCCTTTGCAATCTAAAATTACCTAACAAACTGCAGCTGGGTCAGAAAACGCCAGAATTTCCGAAAGAAGGCCCAAGGCCCCACAGCAGCTTGCATTGCTTCACAGCTGGGCCTCAACTGGGCACCTCCAAACCCCAAAGAAACAAGAGGAAAATGCAGATCTCTCCGTAGCTCTTGCTGGGTGGCCTCAGGCAGTGGCTGAATTAGCACCTCCTTGGAGATCCAAGAGCCAGTGTACCCAGTGGTCAGAGTGGGACCATCCAGATTACAACTCCTCAGATCCATAAGAGACACACTCAGGGGCAGACTCAGTGAGCGCCAAAGACCCACTGAAGCAAGTCCTGCTCCATAAGGGTGTCTCCAGCACAGAAGTTCTCCCATCATAGACACAGCTGATCCTCACAGCCAATTGGCCTGGAGGTCAATTCCTCCCAGTGATACCAACAACAATCAAGGCTTAACTACAACAAAACTGTGCACACAGCCCACAAAGGGGTGCACCAAGAGTGTCCACCTCAGGTAACTGGGGAGGCTGAGCCACTGGGCCCTATAGGACACCTAGCACACAAAGCCACTCTATCAACACAGGGAATCAGCCAAAATGCGGAGACAAAGAAACAGATTACACAAGAAAGATGGCGACCGGCAAGAAGGTAGGGAGAGAGAGAGTGTGAGTGAGGAACCCATAGAGGAGAGTGTAGACGTGTAGACGTGTGTGGTGTGTGTGTGTGTATGAGCTAGGGTCAGTTAGATTCTGCAGATCTTCCAAGGGGCTGCCTAACCAGGCAGTCCTAGACGGCGGAGCCCCACGAACAAATCGGACACTTCTCGGCGGCTGGTGCAGACGCGGAGAGGACACCATCTTGAGAAACAGAGCTGCCTGAGACTCGGATCCTGGCTTCTGACACAAACCAGGACCCTGCAGCCACTGGGGACAGAGAACTGCTATCACAGCTTCAGAGGAAGAAACAACAAGAATCCAGACTTCCCGGCAGATTCCCGTGAGTCAAAGAGCCTATCCCCCTCCCCGCAGGCGCGCGCTGATAGCGCCAGAGTAACTGATAGACACGCCCCTCGCACAAGCTGCAGGGCTTTGCACAGGGACGCGCTCCGTCTTAGGGAATTTGGCGCACAGGACAGAAGCAGCTCACCTTCGAGGAAATCTGTCAGTGCGCACAGAGGGCTCCCCTTTGGGGAATTGGGGGGAATTTGGCTTGCGGGTCACAGCTCCCCTTCAGGGAATCTTAGAGCGTGCACAAAGGGGCTTCCCTTTGGGGAATTTGGCGCGCAGGACGGACTCCGCCCCTCTTCGGGGATTCTGGGAGAGTGCACGGAGGCAGCTCACCTTCAGGGATTTGAGAGTGTGTGCCCTAGCCGGTTTGGCTCAGTAGAGAGAGCACACACAGGACGCAACTCCACTTCAGGGAATTTGGCACGCCGGACACAGCTGCCTAGGATCCCTGACTCACAGCACATTCACACTAAGAGCCAACGACCCCAATTGTTGGTGCATGCACACACAGGGACCCTGATTCTCAACGAGAAACTGCACAAGGCAACAGAGACTCTGACACTCGATTCTTGGTGCAGATACAGGGAAACTCTGACTCCTGGCACATGCTAAGGATCTCATTTTCGGCACATACCAACAGTGTGGTGCTGACAGGGCCCCTGATTCTAAGTGTGTACACGAGACCACACGGAACACTGGGACACTGACCCTGGGCAAGTCTGGTTCCCACCAACCAAAGGCAGCCACACGTCCTAGTGTCAGAGCACTTCAGTGAAACTCGGGTGGAGCGAAGTCCCCACAGCGCACGGCCGAGGTGCACACAAACGGAAGCTTGAGCTTTCTGGTGATAGCCAGAATGGGGAAACGAAATAACTCACAGAGGAAAGAAAATGTGGAGTCGCCAAGAAAGGAAATTAGTGAAACTGAAGCTTGCAACATGACCGAAAAGGAGTTCAGAGTAATGGTCGTGGAATTTATACATCGGATGGATGAGAAAAATCAACAACTTATGCAAGAATCAGGAAGAAATGAAAAGTGATATAGCTACAATCAAAAACACCATGGAAAGTTTCAACAGTAGACTACAAGAAGCAGAGGACCGAATTAGTGAGTTAGAAGATCAGGTACAGAAACAAGCTCAATCTGAACAGCAATTGGAGAAAAAAATTAAAAAGCAGGAGGAAAGCCTAAGGGAGCTACGGGACAACATGAAGCGAAGTAACATGCGTATAATAGGGCTGCCAGAAGGACAAGAAGAGCAGCAGGGATTAGAAAATCTATTTGAAGAAATAATGACAGAAAACTTCCCGGATATGGGAAAGATAAAAGTTACGCAAGTACAGAGAGTCCCAAGCAGGATCAACCCCAAAAGACCCACACCAAGACATGTCATAATCTCAATGGCAAATATAAATGATAAAGAGAGAATCTTAAAGGCAGCAAGAGAGAGACAGAGAGTTACCTACAAAGGAACACCCATCAGATTGTCAAATGATTACTCAACAGAAACACAACAAGCTAGAAGTGAATAGAAGGAGGTATACAAAGTGTTGCAAAGCAAAGGACTGAATCCAAGAATACTATATCCAGCAAGACTATCAATCAAAATTGAAGGGGAAATCAGGAGCTTCGCAGACAAAAAAAGACTCAGGGAGTTTATCACCACCAAATCAGCAATGCAAGAATTGCTAAAGGGAATACTGTAAAAAGAAGAAATAAACAGGTAAGAAGGAATACAGACACAAAAATAGATATGACTACAAACAAATACCTTTCAGTAATAACTTTAAATGTAAACGGACTAAATGCTCCAATCAAAAGACATCGAGTGGCTGAATGGATAAAAAAGCATGACCCATATATATGCTGTCTACAAGAGACCCACCTCAGAACAAGAGACTCACACAGATTGAAAGTGAAGGGATGGAAAAATATCTTCCAGGCAAATGGAAATGAAAAAAAAGCTGGGGTAGCAATACTTATATCTGACAAATTAGACCTCAAAGTAAATGCCATAACAAGAGATAAGGAAGGCCACTTCATAATACTAAAGGGAGAAATCCAACAAGAAGAAATAATTCTGGTAAACATATACGCTCCCAATATAGGAGCACCCAAATACATAAAAAAAACTCCTGGAAGATATCAAGGGAGAGATTAATAGCAATACAATCATAGTAGGAGACTTTAATACCCCACTATCACCATTGGACAAATCCTCTAAACAAAAAATCAGCAAAGAAACAGCAATCCTAAATGACTCACTAGACCAGATGGAATTAATTGACATCTTCAGAACATTTCACCCCCCAAGCCACAGAATATACATTCTTCTCAAGTGCACATGGGTCATTTTCAAAGATAGACCATATGCTGGGTCACAGGCAAAGTCTCTTCAAATTCAAGAAGATAGAAATTATATCAAGCATCTTCTCAGATCACAGTGGCATAAAACTGGAAATCAACTACAATAAATACAATCCAAAGAAATCAAACACATGGAGACTAAACAGCATGCTATTAAACAAGGACTGGGTCACCAGAGAGATCAAGGAAGAAATAAAAAACATCATGGCAACAAATGACAATGAAAACACAACAATCCAAAATCTATGGGACACAGCGAAAGCAGTCTTGAGAGGGAAGTTCATAGCTCTACAAGCCTATTGCAAAAAACAAGAAACAATGGTAATAAATTACCTAACCCTACAACTCAAAGAGCTAGAAAAAGAGCAGCAAGAAAAGCCCAGTGTAACCAGAAGGAAGGAAATAACAAAGATCAGAGTGGAGATAAATGACATAGAGACCAAAGAAACAATACAAAAGATCAACAAAACCAAGAGCTGGTTCTTTGAAAAGATAAACAAGATTGATGGACCTCTAGCCAGGCTCACCAAGAAGCAAAGAGAGAGGACCCAAATAAACAAAATCAGAAATGAAAGAGGTGAAATAAGAACAGACCCCGCTGAGATACAAAGGATTGTTACAAAATACTACGAACACCTCTATTCCAACAAACTGGACAACCTGGAGGAAATGGACATATTCCTAGAAAAATACAACCTTCCAAAAATCAATCAAGAAGAATCTCAACAGCTCAATAGGCCAATAACTATGGACGAAATTGAAGAAGTCATTAAAAAGCTTCCGGCAAACAAAAGCTCGGGGCCTGACGGCTTCACAGGAGAATTTTACCAAACATTCAAGGAAGAACTAAAACCTATCCTCCTCAGACTATTCCAAAAAATTCAAAAGGAAGGAACACTTCCAAGCTCCTTCTATGAAGCCAGCATCACCCTAATACCAAAACCAGATAAGGACAACACAATGAAAGAGAATTACAGACCAATATCCCTCATGAACATAGATGCCAAAATCCTCAACAAAATTCGAGCAAATCGGCTCCAGCAGTACATCAGAAAGATCATACACCATGACCAAGTAGGATTTATCCCAGGAATGCAAGGATGGTACAATATCCGCAAATCAATAAACGTGATACATCACATAAACAAATTGAGAGATAAAAATCACATAGTCATATCAATTGATGCAGAAAAAGCATTTGACAAAATCCAACACCCTTTTCTTGATAAAAACTCTCAACAAGGTGGGAATGGAAGGCTCATACCTCAACATAATAAAAGCTATATATGATAAACCCACAGCAAACATCATACTCAATGGACAAAAGCTAAAAACATTTCCCCTAAGAACAGGAACAAGACAGGGATGCCCACTCTCACCACTCCTGTTTGACATAGTACTGGAAGTATTAGCTATTGCAATTAGACAAGAAGAAGAAATAAAAGGCATCCAAATTGGAAAAGAACAAGTAAAGCTGTCTTTATTTGCAGACGACATGATATTGTACATAAAAAAATCCGAAAGACTCCGTCAAAAAACTAATAGACTTAATAAATGAATTCGGCAATGTAGCAGGATACAAAATTAACGCCAAGAAATCTATGGCCTTTCTATACACCAATAGTGAACTTACAGACAGAGAGACTAAAAAGGCAATCCCATTTACCATCGCACCAAAAAAATCAAGATACCTAGGAATAAACTTAACTAAGGAGGTAAAAGACCTATACACGGAAAACTACAGGACACTGAAAAAAGAGATAGAGGAAGATGTAAACAGATGGAAGAACATACCATGTTCATGGATTGGTAGAAGCAACATCATTAAAATGTCCATACTACCCAAAGCAATCTATAGATTCAATGCACTCCCCATTAAAATACCAACGGCATATTTCACAGACCTTGAAAGAACTCTCCAAAAATTCATCTGGAATAAAAAAAGACCCCGAATAGCCACAGCAATCCTGAGAAAGAAGAATAAAGTAGGAGGGATCTCAATACCAGATTTCAAGCTGTATTACAAAGCCACTATTCTCAAAACAGCCTGGTACTGGCACAAGAACAGACATATAGATCAATGGAACAGAATAGAGAATCCAGATATTGACCCAAATCACTATGCTCAATTAATATTTGACAAAGGAGGCATGAACATACAATGGAATAAAGACAGTCTCTTCAATAAATGGTGTTGGGAAAATTGGACAGACACATGCAAAAAAATGAAGCTAGATCACCAACTTACACCATACACAAAAATAAACTCAAAATGGATACAGGACTTAAACATAAGACGGGAAACCATAAAAATACTAGAGGAATCCACAGGCAGCAAAATCTCAGACATATGTCAAAAGAACTTCTTCACCGATACTGCCCCTAGGGCAATGGAAGCTAAAGAGAAAATAAACAAATGGGACTACATCAAAATAAAAAGCTTTTTTACAGAAAAAGAAACTATCAACAAAACAACAAGAAAGCCCACTGCATGGGAGAACATATTTGCAAATGGCATCACTGATAAAGGTTTAATCTCCAACATCTACAGGCAGCTTATACAACTTAATAAAAGGAAGATAAATGATCCAATAAAAAAATGGGCAACGGACCTAAATAGAATCTTTTCCAAAGAAGACAGAAGGAATGCCAAGAGGCACATGAAAACATGCTCAAGGTCACTAATTATCCGAGAGATGCAAATCAAAACAACAATGCGCTATCATCTCACACCTATCAGAATGGCTATCATCAACAAATCAACAAACGACAAGTGTTGGCGAGGATGCGGAGAAAAAGGAACCCTCGTGCACTGCTGGTGGGAATGCAGACTGGTGCAGCCACTGTGGAGAACAGTATGGAGTTTCCTCAAAAAAACTGAAAATGGAACTCCCATTTGACCCAGTAATCCCACTCCTAGGAATATATCCTAAGAAACTGGGAACTCCAATAAAAAAGGAAATATGCACCCCTATGTTCATAGCAGCACAATTTACAATAGCTAAGATCTGGAAACAGCCTAGGTGCCCATCAGGAGATGACTGGATCAGAAAACTATGGTACATCTACACAATGGAATATTATGCTGCCATAAAAAAGAAGGAATTCTTACCATTTGCAGCAACCTGGATGGAATTGGAGAACATTATGTTAAGTGAAATAAGCCAGTCAATGAAAGAAAAATACCACATGATCTCACTCATTTATGGATAATAAAGAACATTAAAAACTTGAACAAAAAGATAGATACAGAGGCAATAAAGCATCAAACAGTCTGTCAAATTACAGCAGGAAGGTTAGGGAGAGGTGGGGAAGATAAGAGATCAATCAAAGGACTTGTATGCATGCATATAAGCATAACCAATGGACGCAAAACTCTGGGGGGTGAGGGCATATATGGGAGTGGGGTGGGGGGGGCAATGGTAAGATATGTACACATATAATACCTTAATAAAAAAATTGGGAAAAAAAATAAAAGTAAGAAAATAAAAAAAATAAAAAAATAAAAATAAAGAAACATATCACAAATGACAGAAATGGAAGAAAGCAAACTACTGAATATAGAGTTCAAAACCAGTTATAAGGTTACTCAAGAATCTTGTAGAAACCGCCAATAAATTTAATGAGACCCTCGAGGATATGAAAAAGGACCAACTAGAAATTAAGCATACACTGATTGAAATAAAGAATAATATACAGAGATCCAACAGTAGATTAGAGGGTCGCAAGAATCAAGTCAAAGATTTGAAATACAAAGAAGCAAAAAACACCCAACCAGAAGAGCAAAAAGAAAAAAGAATCCAAAAATATGAAGATAGTGTAAGGAGCCTCTGGGACAACTTCAAGCGTACCAACATCCAAATTATGGGGGTGCCAGAAGAAGAGAGAGAGCAAGATATTGAAAACCTATTTGAAGAAATAATGACAGAAAACGTCCCCTACCTGGTGAAAGAAAGAGACTTACAAGTCCACGAAGTGCAGAGAACCCCAAACAAAAGGAATCCAAAGAGGACCACACCATAATTAAAATGACAAGAGAAAAAGACAGAGAGAGAATCTTGAAAGCAGCAAGAGAAAAACAGTTACCTACCTACAAGGGAGCACCCATACGATTCTCAGCTGATTTCTCAACAGAAACTATGCAGGCCTGAAGGGAGTGGCAAGAAATATTCAAAGTGATGAATAGCAAGAACCTACAACCAAGATTACTCTACCCAGCAAAGCTATCATTCAGAATTGAAGGTCAGATAAAGAGCTTCACAGATAAGAAAAAGCTAAAGGAGTTCATCACCACCAAACCAGTATTATATGAAATGCTGAAAGGTATTCTTTAAGAAGAGGAAGAAGAAGAAAAAGGTAAAGATAAAAATTATGAACAACAAATACATATCTGTCAACAAGTGAATCTAAAAATCAAGTGAATAAAAAATCTGATGAACAGAATAAACTGGTGAATATAATAGAATCAGGGGCATAGAAAGGGAGTGGACTGTCAATTCTCGGGAGGAAAGGGGTGTGGGGGGTGCGGGAAGAGACTGGACAAAAATCGTACACCTATGGATGAGGACAGTTGGGGGGTGGTTTAAGAGCAGAGGGTGGGGTGGGAGCTATGTGGGGGAAAAAGAGGAACAACTGTAATAATCTGAACAATAAAGATTTATTTTTTAAAAAAAGAGGAAAGAAATATATGGACTTTAAGGTGGCATTTCAAATCACTAGGGAAAAGGAAATTATGCAATAATAATGTGGGGATAAATGTGGAAATAAAATTATACAAAGAATTAGCACATTACTGGTACTTCTACAACAATCAAACATTGCTGCATCTTTTACAAAGGAAATTAATATTCTTTTTATTCTCTATACCAAAGTAGTTATTTCAAAAGTATATCCTAACAGAGAAAAACAATGTGGTAGACAGTTGCTGTGGTCAGAAGGGTGTGGTTCAGAAAAGGCCAGCTTATGATGGTATTTACTAGACTAAGTTAGAAGAGACTAATTATAGAGGGAATCTATGGTGAAGAAAGAAAACAAAGTTAGAAATTACAGTTTCCTTTAAATTACAAGTTCAGTTAAAAATATGAAACAACTGGGAATGGAAGGCTCATACCTCAACATAATAAAAGCTATATATGATAAACCCACAGCAAACATCATACTCAATGGACAAAAGCTAAAAACATTTCCCCTAAGAACAGGAACAAGACAGGGATGCCCACTCTCACCACTCCTGTTTGACATAGTACTGGAAGTATTAGCTAATGCAATTAGACAAGAAGAAGAAATAAAAGGCATCCAAATTGGAAAAGAACAAGTAAAGCTGTCTTTATTTGCAGACGACATGATATTGTACATAAAAAATCCGAAAGACTCTGTCAAAAAACTAATAGACTTAATAAATGAATTCGGCAATGTAGCAGGATACAAAATTAACGCCAAGAAATCTATGGCCTTTCTATACACCAATAGTGAACTTACAGACAGAGAGACTAAAAAGGCAATCCCATTTACCATCGCACCAAAAAAATTAAGATACCTAGGAATAAACTTAACTAAGGAGGTAAAAGACCTATTCACGGAAAACTACAGGACACTGAAAAAAGAGATAGAGGAAGACGTAAACAGATGGAAGAACATACCATGTTCATGGATTGGTAGAATCAACATCATTAAAATGTCCATACTACCCAAAGCAATCTATAGATTCAATGCACTCCCCATTAAAATACCAACGGCATATTTCACAGACCTTGAAAGAACTCTCCAAAAATTCATCTGGAATAAAAAAAGACCCCGAATAGCCACAGCAATCCTGAGAAAGAAGAATAAAGTAGGAGGGATCTCAATACCAGATTTCAAGCTGTATTACAAAGCCACTATTCTCAAAACAGCCTGGTACTGGCACAAGAACAGACATATAGATCAATGGAACAGAATAGAGAATCCAGATATTGATCCAAACCACTATGCTCAATTAATATTTGACAAAGGAGGCATGAACATACAATGGAATAAAGACAGTCTCTTCAATAAATGGTGTTGGGAAAATTGGACAGACACATGCAAAAAAATGAAGCTAGATCACCAACTTACACCATACACAAAAATCAACTCAAAATGGATACAGGACTTAAACATAAGACGGGAAACCATAAAAATACTAGAGGAATCCACAGGCAGCAAAATCTCAGACATATGTCAAAAGAACTTCTTCACCGATACTGCCCCTAGGGCAATGGAAGCTAAAGAGAAAATAAACAAATGGGACTATATCAAAATAAAAAGCTTTTTTACAGCAAAAGAAACTATCAACAAAACAATAAAAGAAAGCCCACTGCATGGGAGAACATATTTGCAAATGGCATCACTGATAAAGGTTTAATCTCCAACATCTACAGGCAGCTTATACAACTTAATAAAAGGAAGATAAATGATCCAATAAAAAAATGGGCAATGGACCTAAATAGAATCTTTTTTCAAAGAAGACAGAAGGAAGGCCAAGAGACACATGAAAACATGCTCAAGGTCACTAATTATCCGAGAGATGCAAATCAAAAACAACAATGCGCTATCATCTCACACCTGTCAGAATGGCTATCATCAACAAATCAACAAACGACAAATGTTGGCGAGGATGCGGAGAAAAAGGAACCCTCGTGCACTGCTGGTGGGAATGCAGACTGGTGCAGCCACTGTGGAGAACAGTATGGAGTTTCCTCAAAAAACTGAAAATGGAACTCCCATTTGACCCAGTAATCCCACTCCTAGGAATATATCCCAAGAAACTGGGAACACCAATAAGAAAGGAAATATGCACCCCTATGTTCATAGCAGCACAATTTACAATAGCTAAGATCTGGAAACAGCCTAGGTGCCCATCAGCAGATGACTGGATCAGAAAACTATGGTACATCTACACAATGGAATATTATGCTGCCATAAAAAAGAAGGAATTCTTACCATTTGCAGCAACCTGGATGGAATTGGAGAACATTATGTTAAGTGAAATAAGCAAGTCAATGAAAGAAAAATACCACATGATCTCACTCATTTATGGATAATAAAGAACATTAAAAACTTGAACAAAAAGATAGATACAGAGGCAGTAAAGCATCAAACAGTCTGTCAAATTACAGCAGGAAGGTTAGGGAGAGGTGGGGAAGATAAGAGATCAATCAAAGGACTTGTATACATGCATATAAGCATAACCAATGGACGCAAAACTCTGGGGGGTGAGGGCATATATGGGAGTGGGGTGGGGGGGGCAATGGTAAGATATGTACACATATAATACCTTAATAAAAAAATTGGAAAAAAAAAAAAAAAAAAAAAAAAAAAAAAATATGAAACAACTAAAGATTTTTAATGCAGTTTTGTATCTGTGCGCTAATAAAATTTCATTTTCAAAAATTATACACTGTTGCTTTTACTTTATCAAATTCTTAAGGTTATTTTTCAACAACAACAAAAAAGGGTATACTTTTTCTTTATACTTGCTTTATCATAGGAATCTATAGATGAATGTTAGTAAACAGAATCATACATTATCATTCAGTAACAAGAGAAGTAGAAGGACAGAATCAGGCAAATACTAGTACATGTCTGAAAAATAAAAATCTAGCTTCACTAAAGGAAAAAAATTACTTAAGCCCTGGTCAGTGTGGCTCTGTGGTTAGACTGTCGGCCTGCACAGTGAAGGGTCACAGGTTTGATTCCTAGTCAAGGGCACATACCCGGGTTGCAGGTTCATTCCCCAGCCCAGGTCAGGGTGTGTGTGCGTGCGTGCGTGCGTGCGTGCGTGCAGGAAGCTACTAATTGATGTGTCTCTCTCATATCAATGTTTCTCTTCCCCCACCCCTTTCTTCCATTTTATCTAAAAGGGATGGAAAAATATCCACAGGTGAGGCTTTTTTAAAAATCACTCAAAGCAAAGGCCTCACCAGTACATATTAAAAGGAGAACATTCTGTTATTATTATCAAGGCAAGATCCAATTGTGGAAAACAACAGTGATTTGAGTGCAGCTGTAAATTTCATGGGGAGAGAGCACTTTGAACTTATTTTAGAAAAACAACTCTGGGAAAGTGGTATGCATGTTTCTTCATTATTTCAGTAGTTACAATTCAAATGTTCTACAAATAAACAGCTATTACCATAATGATGTGCAATCACATATATAAATATATATACAACTTACTTACATATGTAAACATATTTTTAAACTCTACAAACTGTTTCTTAATGATTTTTTTTTCAGTACTCCCCAAATACTCTTACAAACCCATTTCCTCCTTTCCTATTCACATACCTGGACTATATTTCCCAAACTTCCTTGCAGTTAGTTACATATGGCCATGTGACCAAATCTTAAGCCAATAGTCTGTGGGCAGGGGTGATGAACATTCCCTTCAGGCTGATCAAATAAAATTCTCATCCTGCTGGAAAAAATGGGAGAGGATTCAGGGAAAAGCTCTAAGGGCCTAAGGCCGTGGTCGGCAAACTGCGGCTCGCGAGCCACATGCGGCTCTTTGGCCCCTTGAGTGTGGCTCTTCCACAAAATACCACGGCCTGGGCAAGTCTATTTTGAAGAAGTGGCGTTAGAAGAAGTTTAAGTTTAAAAAATTTGGCTCTCCAAAGAAATTCCAATCGTTGTCCTGTTGATATTTGGCTCTGTGGACTGATGAGTTTGCCGACCACTGGCCTAAGGGGTACAGAGCCACCAGATGGGAGGAATCTGGGCCCAAGATGACTACATGGAGAAGAGTACCCACCATCCCCTCTCCTCCATTCATTTTACTACACTGGACTGTGATGTAAATAATAAAGTCTTACTGAGCACGGCCACTGATACTTAGTTGTTGAGCTGTAACTAAACTAAGCAGCTACCCTGACTAATGCAATACGGTAAGAATTTTCCCATCCTTTCCCCTGTAGAAGTTCTGTAAGGAAACTCCTCTTATATTTAATCCATCAGTAAATAATATTGAACTACCTTTAAAATATATGCTGCATCTATTTTTTTTAATATTCCCATCTATACCACCATTCTCTCATCTGAATTAGTGAAAGAGTGTGATATCCTGGTTTTTATTATTGCTCCACCATAGTCTGTTATTTATACAAAACACACAGGCTTTTTAAAGGTAAATCAGATCATGTCGCTCTCTCCTACTCACAAAGCCTCAGTGGCTCCCCCATAACACAAATAAAATTGAAACCTCTTACTGTGCCTGGCCTCATCTTTCCCTCACTCCACTCCACCCCACGCGCACCGGTCCTTACCTGTACCTAAGTCTTCCCCGCTTCGGACGTCACACCTCCTGCTCTCCCTGCCGGGGCCTTCGACACATCACGGAGGTCTCTGCTCAACGGCCAGCTGCTCCCTGAGACTCCTTTCCACCCTAAAGGAACCGCCCGCCCCAGCCGGCGTGGCTCGGTGCATAGAGCGCCGGCCTGCAGACTGAAGGGCCCGGGTTCGGTTCTGGCCGAGGGCACACGCCTGGCTTGCGGGCTTGATCCCCAGTAGGGGGCATGCAGGAGTAGCTGATCAATGACTCTCATCATTGATGTTCCTCTCTCTCCCCCTCTCCAAAGCAAAGGCCTCACCAGTACATATTAAAAGGAGAACATTCTGTTATTACCACGGCAAGGTCCAATTGTGGAAAACAACAGTGATTTGAGCGCAGCTGTAAATTTCATGGGGAGAGAGCTATTAAACACTTTGAACTTATTTTAGAAAAACAACTCTGGGAAAGTAGTATACATGTTTCTTCATTATTTCAGTAGTTACAATTCTAAGTTTGGGAAATATAGTCCAGGTATGTGAATAGGAAAGGAGGAAATGGGTTTGTAAGAGTATTTGGGGAGTACTGAAAAAAAAATCATTAAGAAACAGTTTGTAGAGTTTAAAAATATGTTTACATATGTAAGTTGCATATATATTTATATATGTGATTACACATCATTATGGTAATAACTGTTTATTTGTAGAACATTTTTATCTCAAAATCAATAAAAATATATTTTAAAAATATCTATATATATAAAAGCCTAATATGCTAAGTGTCCGACCAATCGGTCAACCGCTCGACCAGTAGCTATGACGTGCACTGACCACCAAGGGGCAGACGCTCCAACTGGTAAGTTAGCTTGCTGCTGGGGTCCGGCCGATCAGGACTGGGAGAGACGCACCGGACACACCCTGGAGCCCTCCCATGGTCCCTCCCTGGCCAGCCAACCTCCTGCAGTAACTCCCTGGCTGGACCGGCCCCAACTGGCCTTGATGGGGACTGGGCAAGACAGCCCCAATTGGCCCCAATGGAGACTGGGCGAGATGGCCCCAATAAGCCCCAATCAGGAATGGGCGAGAGGAACCGGACACGCCCTGATGCCCTCCTGTGGTCCTTCCCGGCCTCTAAAATATTTCTTCTAATTAATTTCCTTTCAATGTGCATGAATTCATGCACCAGGCCTCTCGTATAATAATAAAAAATAATAGTAATCCTCTTTCACCACTCTATTCTCCTTATCCTAATTTTTCTTTACTCAAAAAACTTGATGCACTACCTAAAATGGTATTTGTTTACTTTTGTTTGTTTGTTTTTGTTAATCCTCACCCGAGGATATTTTCCCATTGATTTTTAGAGACTGGGAGGGAGACAGAGAGAGAAACATCAATATGAGAGAGAGACACATCGATTGGTTGCCTCCTGCAAGTGTCCTAGACCAGAGCCAGAGATCAAGCCTGCAACCTAGGTACATGCCCTTGACCATAATAAAACCTGGGACCCTTCATTCAAGGGCTCTAGCCACTGAGCCAAACCGGTGAGGGCTGTTTGTTTTTTGTGTATTCTCTGACTTCCCCACTAAAGGGTAAAAGACTTGTCTTTTTCATCAGAGGTATCCACAGCAGTTTTTCCTTTTCCTACTGCCTTCCTTATCTATTTCCATTATTTCACTTCCTAAGAGCTATTTTCAACAATAATTTGATAATGTCTGGCTTTAAAAATGAGCAAGTAATGAAAGTCCTTTCTATAGAAGTAGTTAATGTTACTGATACATTTACGCATGCCAAGCAATATATAGGGAAGAGTGGCTCTTAAGAAAGGAGGTTATCCAAATGGCCAATAGGACATGAAAAAGAACTCAACATATGTTGTATATTATTCAAATATATTCACTACCTACCTTCATGTCTGTTGGAGAAGTATACCTTCCCATGCATTGAATTTGGGCTGAGCCATATGACTTAGTTTGGAGAGTAGGAGGTTAACAGATATGATGTAAACAAGGTCTTAAAATATGCTTGGTCAGCTAGGTATGCCTTCTTGCACTTGTGTAACGGCCATGAGAACATGCCTCACCTAGCTTACTAGTCCCAGTAGACAGATGAGATATATAGAGCAGAGTTGTCCCAGCTGACCCACAAAATGATGACCAACAAATAAATACTACTGAACATCACTGGCAATTTTCAGGTTGTTTATTAAGCATTAATAGTTGACTAATACAAAATCATTAGTCATCAGAGAAATGTAAATCAAAATCATGAGAACCCGGCCGGTGTTGCTCAGTAGTTGAGGGTCAACCCATGAACCAGGAGGTCACGGTTCGATTCAGGTCAGGGCACATGCCCAGGTTGCAGGCATGATCCCCAGTGGCGGGAGGGGGTAGGAGGTGCAGCAGGCAGCTGAATGATGATTCTCTCTCATCATTGTTGATTTTCTCTCTCCTTCTCCTTTCCTCTCTGAAATCAATAAATATATATTTCTTTTAAAGTCATAATGATATCCTACCAGATCTCCATTAAAATGGCTTATGCCCACTAAAAGATATGTGCAAGAATGTACATTATTATGTCATTCATAAAATAATAGCCAAAAACCAGAAAACAATCAAAATGTACATCAACAATAAAATTAATAAATGGAATACAATAATAGGGCATTAAAAAAAGCCAAACTGATACATTAAAAATGGCGGCAGAGTAAATAGATGCTACACTCACACGCTCCCAGGACCCAAGTGGAAATACAACTAAAATGCAGAAAAAATCGCACTAAAAAATCAACTGAAGACTAGCTGGAGAGAATCCTGGTAACCAAGGATGGAAAGCAGAAACCGCATAAAAACTGATAGGAAGTGTGGAGGCACAAAAGGGCTGGCCCAGCTCCCACAGATGGCAGCTAAAGGTCCAGAGAGCTATATCAGCTGTAGGGGGTTCCCACTGAGAACTATGGGATCTAAACCCTAAGCTGAACTCCCCAGCCCAGAGAACTAGAACTGAGAAAGGTGCCCACACAACATCTGGCTATGAAAAGCAGCAGTGTTGCTGTCAGCCAACTGAGCCACATTGGCAGGGCATATTTCCATTATTTATAAAATGAGAATTTTTTTCTTATTATTACACTACTAGAGACCTATGAACGAAAATTCATGTTCCGGGAGGGGGGGGTCCCTCAGCCCAGCCTGTGCCCTCTCACAGTCCAGGACCCCTCGGGGATGTTCGACTGACGGCTTAGGCCAACTCCCCCTAAACTGGCAGTCAAACATTCCTCTGGCAGCCCCGAAGCCCTCAGGGGATTTCCGACTAATGGCATAGGCCTGCTCCCCGAGGGATAGGGCCTAAGCTGGCAGTCAGACATCCTTACCACCACCTCGGTGGCAGGAGACGCTCTCGCCACTGCCGCTGTGCTGGCCAACCATGAGCTGGCTTCTGGCTGAGCGGTGCTCCCCATGTGGAAGTGCACTGACCACCAGGGGGAAGCTCCTGCGTTGACCGTCTGCCGCCTGGTGGTCAGCGCACGTCATAGCGACCGGTTGTTCCCTGTAGGAAGTGGTTATAGGGTTAAGCCTCGGACTGACCTGCTGGCAAAGTCACAAACAAGTCCCAAGCTTGGAAGGGCACAGTCCTCTAGGCATAATTAAGCTTGATCTTGTAACTGCTCCCTAGATCTTTCCTGGGTAGCTAGTGGGCTGTGGGAGGAGCAGCAAGTGCTGCCAAAACAAGTGAAACTTACAACAACATTGTCAATTGCCTTGTTTGTCCCTGACAATAAATAAAGCCTCAGCTTTGCAGTCTGGATCTGTCTGTGGCCTCAGCAAGGCACAGAAGATCCACCCAGACCCAGCTTTTTCTCTTTGTCTATCATTTCTCCATCCTTCGTCGCCCCCGCTCAGGCTCCCCAAACCCTTGGCTGTGCTGGCGCGGCCCAAGTGGCACCCAACGCGGGGCTGAGTGTGGAACAAGTGGCGCCCAACACGGTGCTGAGTTCGGCCCAAATGGCACTCAATGCGGACCTGAGTGTGAGGGAACTTTAACTGTCAGGCGAAAGGAGCCCCTTAAGGCGTGTGCACGCAGTAAGTAAGGAAGGGGTACTGTACTAGCTAGGTGTAAAAACATGGGAAATTCAGGATCGCAGGGAAAGAATGTATGCGTATCCATGCTTAAGGCTATGCTCCAAGCAAGGGGCTGTTCTGTGAGGTATGAACAGCTTTTCGATTTTTTGGATTTTGTGAATAAAACCTGCCCATGGTTTTCTGAGAAGGAAAGGTAAATATAGAGGCAGGGGAGAAGGTAGGAAAACAACTTCGCGATCATTATATAGCTGAAGGTCCAGAGGAAATGCCTGCCTCTGCTTTCAGTCTGTGGTCCCTGATTCGGGACTCCCTAGAGTCCACTCCAGAAGGGGAGTGGAGGAATGTGGCAGGGAAGTGCAAATCTTGGCCAAATTGGGTGATTAGTTATTACTTTGGAAAGCGAAAAAGAAAGAAAAAATTTAAGATCTGTTGCTGAAACTTCCCCCAAAGTAAGCAGGATGGGGGGAAGGGAAACACGTGGCTATCCAATATGAAAGCCCACTCAGTGTGCTAATTTAAAGTTTCCTTTTTCGCCATGAAAAAGTCTTAAAAATTTAGAAATGTGTCTGGAATTTCTGTGCTGGTGGGGAGAGAACCTAGCTGTAAGACAGAATGCATGCATGGTCCGATTTCGGACATTTAGATTGTCTTAAGCTGGAATATCTCTGCAAAAGCTATAGAAAATGAAAAACCCAGAACTGTGTTTTTTTTTTCTTTCCTGAGAAAAATGGTGAAAAAGTCTTCTCCAAAGAAATTCAAACAAATTCCTGCAACAGGATTCGCATTTCCATAATAAAGAGTAGTTTTCAAAATACTAATGAACCTTGTTAAAAGGTTAACTTCAAGAAAACCAGTAAATTCTCTGTTATAGAATTTATCCAAAGTAAATGCCTTAAGATAATTGGAATTGGATTTGAATCTCAAGAAATTGTTGAAATATCCTATCTAATAATAGAGTAATATGTAAATTACCATCACTCCGCTACACCCACGATTGGGCCAGCGGAGGCGCAGGGGGCGGGACTCGGGATGGCCGAATGGCGATGCTGGGGTGCGACGGATGGCAGGCAACTGGCGGTCGGCTCCTGCAATCCGGGACGCTGGGGTGTGGCCGAGCCCAAGGCTGGGAAAGCCTCCACAGGAGGCTTTTCCGGCCTTGGGCACCCTGCGACGGATGGCAGGCAACTGGCAGTAGGCTCCTGCGATCCGTCGCCGGGACGCTAGGGTGCAGCCGAGCCCAAGGCTGGGCAAAAGCGGAGAGCCTGCGAGGGATGGCAGGCAACTGGCAGTCGGCTCCTGCGACACCCAGAGGCTGACCAACTGGAAGTAAGTGCTGGCCCCGCCCCCAAGCAAGCGGTTAGGGGCAATCAGGCAGGCAGAGGGGTTAGGGGTGATCAGGTAGGCAGAGCAGTGGTTAGGGGTGATCAGATAGGCAGGCAAGTGGTTAGGGGAGATCAGGTAGGCAGACCAGCGGTAGGGGCGATCAGGTAGGCAGACAGACCCTCACTGGGCTGGCCCCGCCCCCAAGCAAGCTGTTAGGGGCAATCAGGCAGGCAGGCAGAGTGGATAGGGGTGATCAGGTAGGCAGACCAGTGGTTAGGGTTGATCAGGCAGGTAGGCTAGCACTTAGGGGCAATCAGGTAGGCAGACAGCCCCTTGCATGGCTGGCCCCACCCCCCAGCAAAGAAAGAGGGAGGCCCAGGCCAGCCAAGCCATTGCACCCCAGCCTGTCGCCTGCAGAGGGAGGCCACCGGTGGCAGGGGAGGGGAGGCAGTGCTGCACAGATGGCAAGCAGTGGCAGCGGCGGGGGTGGGGCCAGCTTCCTGCAGACCAGGGAAGGAAAGACCCAATAGGCCCTGATCTCAGGCCAGGCCTAGGGACCCTACCCGAGGGGTCCCAGATTGTGAGAGGGTGGTTGGGCTGAGGGACGCCCCCGAGTGCATGGATCTTCATGCACTGGGCCTCTAGTAGATAAGTAACGTATTAATTATAAAAAATCTAAATAGCCCAGGTAACTGGCTACGCCCTTTGTTAATGGAGGAAGAAGGGTAGTTGCCCTTCCCCCAGCATACAGGTAAATCAGTTTCCTGCCAGCAGCTATCTTTGAAGAGTGTGTTAATTTGAATGGCTACAGTTTTGCTTCTTGACTTCCCCAGCAGAAAAATCTTGGTCGTTTTGAAAAGTCAAGCGGCTGGGGCCAAAAAAAACCTGCTTCAGTAGCCTAAAAGTTTTTTCCCCTCCTAGAGTGGCAAACTCTTAAAGAACCTTTGAAATCAGTTTCCCACCAGTAGCCATTCTTTAAGGACAATCTTTGCATTTGAATACTTGCAGGCTTGCTACTGCTTGTTCTTAAAAATGTAAAGTGTTATTAATCTAGGAAATGCCAAATATATTTGACCTGCCAGCTTTAAAAGTTCAAAGTGCAAATTAAATTGGGAGAAATTATATAGTTGTGGTAATTAAATGCCAGAAGTATAAGAATTTATTTTTGAGCAAGTAAAATGTCATGTTTTCTGTAATAATTGGGAATTCAAAATAAGTTGCTTATTATTGGTCTAATTAAAAAGGAGGATTAATTCTGTGATCCCAATCAAAATTTTTCTATGCAAAACTAGTTTAAGATCTAATTAATATCTTAAGATAATTATAAAAGGTATTATAATATTTAAATCATACATAGATATTTGGTTGATGGTTAGTTCCATGTTAAAATTTCAAGGCCTTAACAGAGATGATTCTTGGTAAGCTCTAAGGGTCCGGAGAAATACAAGATATTTGTTCTCTCTTCTTAAAGGGAATCTTTTTGACTACACCCGGCTAGCTCAGTCGGTAGAGCATGAGATTCTTAATATACTTGAAAATGCATGGAAAGCCTTATCAAATAAAAATTAATAAATATATTTTAAATGTTATGAAGGTTTTTTCCTCTAAGAAGGGAAAAACGAAGTAACTAAATATCTCTTATAATGCAGGATTCTCTGCATTGTGCTGGATTATGCATAGCACCTGAAAAAGTTCAAAGGACATTTCCTTTTTCTTATCTTGGCAGCATTATTGAGGGAAAAACAATAAAACCTCAGAAAATTCAAATATGGACTAACACTTTACTTAAATGACTTCCAAAAATTATTAAGCAATAGTGGAAAGAGCAAATCGTACACTTAAAATGCAATTACTAAAACAGAAAGGGGGAGATGGATGTTATGTATCACCTCAAAACAAACTCTGTCATGTTCTTTATGCAGAGGGTCATACAGCAGCCGAAAGGCATCGGACCTCCTGTACAATAGCCTCCACGGGGTTAGCCCGATGGAAGGATGCACAAACTGGACAGTGGTTTGGACCAGATCCAGTAATGATGTGGGGAAGAGGTTGTGTTTGTATCTTTCCAGAAGGAGCCGCCCAGCCAATTTGGGTGCCAGAGCGTTACGTGCATCACCACAATGGACCCAGAGAAGCTCATTGTCCCATCATTCAAAAGACTGAGAGTTGCCCTGATGACAGCAAAGCGGAAAAGGAAGATGACAAAGGCTATGCAAGAGACCGAGGTGCCAACATGGGATCAGCTGAAGAAGTTAACAACTGAGGCCCAGCAGATGGCAGAAAAGCAGGAAGTGGAAGCTGCTCCCTCAACCATGTTTCTGGCCATGCTAGCATTGATTAGCTGCCAGTCTTCTGCAAAGTCTTTCGCAGCCAAGTCTGAGGACTCCTGAGTAAATCAGCAAGAAACTTTCATTTAGTAGGAAAACGTTACTGTAGTTTGATTTGGCATTATTGTTGTGTTGGCATTGGCATTATTGTTGTATTGCATTGGCATTGTTTTATTAATAGCCATGTCTAGATTTTGCATTGGCATTGTTTTGTTGTTGGGTTTTGCATTGGCATTGTTTTGTTAATAGTCAGAAATTTGGTTTTAATAGTCAGAAATTTGTTCTTGATGTTTAAATTTTACTTCCATTATTAGTAGCTTAAATTTAAAAAGAAAGGGTGAGATGTAGGAAGCGGTTATAGGGTTAAGCCTCGGACTGACCTGCTGGCAAAGTCACAAACAAGTCCCAAGCTTGGAAGGGCACAGTCCTCTAGGCATAATTAAGCTTGATCTTGTGACTGCTCCCTAGATCTTTCCTGGGTAGCTAGTGGGCTGTGGGAGGAGCAGCAAGTGCTGCCAAAACAAGTGAAACTTACAAGAACATTGTCAATTGCCTTGTTTGTCCCTGACAAAAATAAAGCCTCAGCTTTGCAGTCTGGATCTGTCTGTGGCCTCAGCAAGGCACAGAAGATCCACCCAGACCCAGCTTTTTCTCTTTGTCTATCATTTCTCCATCCTTCCTCGCCCCCGCTCAGGCTCCCCGAACCCTTGGCTGTGCTGGTGCGGCACAGTTCCCAGTAGTTCTGCCTTTAGAATCAATTTGCATAGTACCCTTTTATTATATAGGACAATATGGATGGATTGCTTTATAGCTTCTGCTCTTTTATTCATTTAATTAATAAAATTCTAGAAGCTTCAAAAAAATTTACATTGTTTTACTCAGCAAATTTTCTACTCTGTAGAAACACCCTAATATTTATTCATAACTACAACATGATTGCTTGACAGAAAAACTAAGAACTCTACAATTCTTTAGAATTCTTTTTTTTTAATATATTTTTATTGATCTGAGAGGGAAAGAGTGATAGAAACACCAATGATAAGAATCATTGATCAGCTGCCTCCTGCACAACCCACACTGGGGTCAAACTCACAACCCTGGCATGTCCCCTTACTAGGAATTGAACTGCAATCTTCTCGTTCATAGGTCAACACTCAACCACTGAACCATGCCAGCTGGGCTTTAGAATTCTTAATAAAAATACAAAAATTCTACTTTTTCTAGGTCATTTATTCTGAGGTTCCTTTTGCTATCTCAATGATATTTGCCTTCAAGACTATAAAATCACCCTCCACAGTACTCATGGAAGGGAAACTGTACTTCAAAGAGCTCTCTACCTCAGCTCCCATACTCAAAATAAATGTATTAAGTAAACATGCATTTAGTGATTCCTATGAGGTCAGGAATCTCAGCAGTACTTCACTTTCTAAAATTCTGTAACAGTTTATTTCATTTATAGCTTTAAGAAAATATCTCCTCTTTATTGAGCATATATAGTTAGATGCTGTACTGTGTGCTTTATATTACCTCATTTAATAAGAAATGTGTGCTATTATCCTCATTTACAGATGAAGAAGCCAATTCTAGGGAGGTTCTGTGATGATCCCAAGATATTAACTAATATGTGGGTGATTTGGGGTTAGGAACCAGATTCCAATTTCTTAACCAATATACTAAGCACAAGTGAGAAACATGATAATTAAAAATAATAGCAACAAACACTCATATAGCTTTTACTATGTGCTTAATTTAATCCTCATAACAACCCTAATTAAATGTGAGCTATTATCATCCGCATTTTAAAACTCAGGAAATTGAAGCCGTGGAGGTTGCCACTTGTCTAGGTCACTGGCACAGCCAGTGGTCTAGCCCTAGAGATGAGGTTCGTAACTACCATCTACTTTTCCTTTCAGAAACTGCCTGCTATTACATTTGATAAGGTAAATGTCACATTTATTCTATGAAATTATAAACTTTTATTAGAGAGCAAAGATCAAGTCTAGCCCCACGACACCTCAGCATTAGGGTTTTTTCTAGCACAGGGACTGGTAAGTAATAAGGGGCGACTAGAAGGTATACACTGGGGCCCTAAGAAAGGCTTCTTTGCAATAATAATAGTTGAGCTTTGCCTTGCCACTAAACTCCAAAAATTACGTATCTAATTACTTGGTAGTCTCCTCTACTAGTCTACATGCTTGTTGAGGGCTTTTTCTTTGACTTTGTATCTGCTGCACAATCATTATACCTAGCAGAAAGTCAAAAAATGTTTGCTGAACAAATACATGAAACTCTTATTACACAGTGTTATACTTCACAATCCCCACTATCAATATAAGCAATAATATAAAAGAGATTCATAAGCAATTATATAACTTGTGGTGAACCACCTATTAGGTCAGTGATGGCGAACCTATGACACGCATGTCAGTACTGACACGCGTAGCCATTTCTGACACGCAGCCGCTGAGGCAGCCACATGCCGAGGATGAAACATTTGCTGCTCCTGAGGATGAAACATTTGCGACTACATTCTTGGAGTTAGTTTTTTCCTCAAAGTGACACACTACCCGAGTTATGCTCAGTTTTTTGGCGAAGTTTGACACACCAAGCTCAAAAGGTTGCCCATCACTGTATTAGGTTGACGAAGTAGGAGAGTAAAGTGGTAGACAGTAGAGACATCTTACCTAATAATAGACAAACATGTAAACTGACCGTACCTCCGCTACGCCACCAGCCAATCAGGAGTGATATGCAAATTAACCCAACAAAGATGGCGGTTAATTTGCATACACAGGCGCTGAGTGACCAGGGGCGGGTGTTCCACCCCACCCCCGGTCTCTCAGGGCCTCTGGGCAGCATGGGAAGGCGAGCAGAAAGAGGCGGCTCCGGGGCTGGGCCGGAGTGGAAAGGCGGTGCCGGCAGCCAGGGAAAGGAAGGCCCATTCTAGCACAAATCTTCATGCATCAGGCTTCTAGTATGTTATAACCAGCAGTAAATATGGGAGCAAAGTAAAACAAACAAGACTTCTTTTTTTTAATTTACATATTTATAAATTTGTATTCCATTAGTTTTGTTCAAAATACCCTTCATTGAGCACCTCTCTTCCTTTGATTTTCAATAAGAATAAGAGACTAGGGGAGTTCATCTATGAGTTGATCTATTTATGAGTTCCACAAATGTCCTCATATTTGGGGTGTCTTGGAGATAAAATAGACACTCTATGGCTATAATGTGAACATCAAAATGCTGTGAGACTCAGCATCACTTTCCATATTCTTAAGCTTGTGCAACAATAGCTCAACACTTATTTAGAAGCATGGCCTAGGAATACCTTTCCCTCTGCTACTTTGCCTAGGGAACACATGCCTCCATAATATGACAGGTTTCAAGTACTTAGTGGCTTTTCAGATGTACATACTCTTAATCATCTGAATAGTTTCACAGATATACTTCAAACTCAGAATTGAATTCTCCATATGAATGATTTTGAGGAGATTTCAGAGTCATATGAGCAGTAGATCCTTTGAACAAACCACCTTTTCTTGTCTACTTTGGAAGAAGTTCCACGGACTCTTTAGTCTTTGTCCCTACAACATTTTTATCTGCCCTGCCTTTCTACACTTTGAACAATGATTCTAATATTCCTTTTATTAACTACTAGTGTACAGTGCATAGATTCATGCACACTAAAAGGAAATTAATTAGAAGAAATACTTTAATATCGCTATTCGCCCTTTCTCCATAATAGAAGTGTCAACCAAATTCACGATCGACAATGACAGATGAAAACACACATGTGACTGGCACCAGCGAGAGCTTTATATGTATCGCCCATGCACGAGTCAACTTAGCCTTTTATATATACAGATAAACTTATTAATTAGACCTGCTTTCTGATGTAGCTAAACTTTTTCCAGCCCAGTGAAGCACCCCACCTTCTCTTTCAGGTAATTGTCAGCAACACGGCAGTAAATATCAACACGAAGCAGATTATTATTGTAGATCATGCAGAAAGAGAAAAGGGTAAAATATTTAATTATAGCAGTGTTTGACTATACTGTGCACAGTGAGAAAACCTGAAGTCATTTTCAAGTTCCACCATTTCTTACTATTTTCAGTCGGATCAAGTTTCTAAACTTTCTAAATCTCCGATGTCTTGCTAATGAGAAGAAAACAGGATTCTACAGAGTCTCCTATCTACCTACTCCAGGACTTCTGTGAGGATCAAATGAGATGAGGCATGGGGAAACGCTTCACAGACATTTAGTTGAACTGTAAAATGTTTGCACCTGGCTATAAAGCAAGTCGTGTTCCTGGGCTGAAGAAACTCCAAGGAGGCTAGTCACTAGGGAGAGGAAGACAGGCGTTGCTACGTGATGTCATTACCCGGCGCCCACAGCCACCGTTTCCGGGCTGGGCTGGGCTATGGGTTACATTTTGTGCCATGGGGTCTTGGCAGCATTAGCTGTGATTTGGTGGGGTGTCACTCCGGGGTGCTGGCAGGGCCTTTGTCCCTCTTGGGGAAAGCCAAGTGTTGGTTTGTTGGTGCCAGGTCCATGGTGCCATTTATTTTTAAATGGCCAGTGCACATCATTGCAGCTCTTGCATTGAGTATCTTCCCCTGGTGGTCAGTGCGCGTCATAGCTCCCGGTCGGAGGGAAGGACAGACACTTAGCCTTTTATATGTAGAGATGTAGATTGTTGCTCAATTCCTTCATTGCACAGATCTTAACCAACATGCCAAAACTCTTCAACAATTAAGCATTCTGAGAACAAAAAAATACCAATGATACAAATGAACAAGTAATTCTGAATATCCATTAGTTCTCTTTCTGTAAAGGGTCAGAGAGTAAATATTTTAGGTTTTGTGGGTCACATAAAACCTAAGTCACATATTCACTCTTTTCAATATTTAAAAAGATCTAAAAACCATTTTTAGCTCCAGACAGTACAAAAACAGGTTACCTGCCGGATTTGGCCTGTGGGCAGTAGCTTGTCTATCATTATAATGGAGGACTAAGGTGTGCTTATTTTAGTTATCGCAACACTCAGTGAGGCCTCTGGGAGACGGTCAGAAACCTATAGGACATAAAGGAGCAGACTGCTAATATATGGGTGATATACTTCTAGGTAAGAAGAATAGGTAGTGCAAAATGTCAAAAATCAGAAACAAATGTAGCATGGTTGAGAAAGAGAAAGGAGGTTATTGTGTCTGAAGCAAAGTATTCAAAGAAGAATATGGAAAAAGATGAGGTCAGAGGTAGGAAAGGTTTGGACTGTGTAGTAGCTTGTAAAATTAATAGAAAGCCTCTGGGTATTTTGTTTTGATATAGGGAAAAATAGTGGGTTATATTATTAAATAGGTTATATTATATAATTTATAGCTTATATTGTAATATAACCTAATTTATATTTTAAAAAGATTACTCCAATTGCTTGAAAGAGAATGGATTAGGAGGAGGGAGGGAGGAATAGAAGCAAGAAGATCAATCAGGAGGTGCCTGTAGTAGTACAGGCAAAGACCATGGTTGTTTGACAGAGCAGTAGCAGTGGAGGCTGAAAGTGGACAGATTGGATGTGTGTTCTGAACTCACTGAAATACTTGAGTAAATTTATTCCATAGAGCCAACTTGAATTAGATGTGGGAACAAACATAACACAAAGGTTTATTTGAAAGCAACTGGGTAAATAGTGGTTCTATTTATTAATATGGGAAAGAGGAATAAGACTTCAAATGCCTTTTGTCATATTAAGCCTAAAATTCCTATAGAATATCCAAATGGAAATATCATGTAAATAATTGGATATATAAAGGCTGAAAAACAAATGAGGAAAGGACTAGAGATAATGCACATCTGCTAATCATCCACATACGGTTGGCATTTTAAGCAGCCAGACTAGATGAACTCACATACGAAGAGACTCAGATAGAGAAAAAGAACTATGACCAAGCCCTGTGCATTACCAATGTTTAGTGGTCCAGGTGCGAAAGAATGGGGAGTAAAAAACAGAGCAGCTAATGACTTAAAAGCACTTAGTAGTAACAGTGGTGGTGGTAGTAGCAGTAGCAGTAGTAGTAGTAGTAATGGTAAACCCTTAGAATACTTATGTGCCAAAGTATTCATTAAAGTCATTAAACCTGAGAACAATTTTGGAAGGTAAGCACTACTATCGCTTTTCTCAAATGAAGAAACTTAAGAAGAGGATAAACAGCATGCTTAGATGCCATTTCTAAGCAAAGGAAACCCACCAGACAAATGAAGAGTCACAAAAGAGAAGTATTTCAAGAAGTAGCAAATGAAGTCAGATAAGGGTAGACAAGTGAACTACATATTTTTAACTATGGAAATCAGTTATGACTATTTCTGTGCTTGATTTATGATTGTAGCTGACTGACTCTAGGCAAGTACCTCAATTTCTTCATGAGATTAGTGTGAGAGATAAACAAGTTAACATATGAAAAGGATTTAAAACAGTATTGGGCACAAGTACTAGTAAGCAGCCATTAGGTGTTGGCAAGTTTTATTAGTATAATAATAATTATTATTATTATTGAGTATTCCATTTCCTACATATAAGCAGACATCTTTCCTATTATAAATCACTCATGGTTAGTAATCTATTTTTATAACATCATCCTCTAATATGAAGTCCCAGGAGAATCCAAACCTGCCAATACTTTGATGTTGAACTTTCAGCCTCCAGAACTGTGAAAAAATAAATTACTGTCTTTAGGCTATCTAGTCTGTGGTATTTTGTTATGGCAGCCCTAGCAAACTAATACAGTTTCAGCACACAATTATTAATACACTTTAATTGACATTGTATTATAATGAACGCCAAAGGATACAAACTCTAGTTTTCTCTCAGAAATATAACGTCCTCTATGCCTAGTATCTTTCTTGTTCTAACAGAGCTTCAAATATTATACTCAAGTTCCTTTCTCTTCCACCCCCTCAACTGTAATCATCTCTGTCCTCTATTCTTAGTATTTACCACCATTATCAGGTCTATTTTCCAACACACTATCAAATTTGTAATCTGACATATCTGACACTTGCTACTCTGACACCGTTTTCCCCATCACTCACTCCTTTATCAGATGCCTCATTTATACTTCCTAGCCTCAGCAGTGTTAACAATGAGGCATTTACCAGGTGTACTGGTTAATAATGTGGATTTTTTTCAACAGATGGAGTTACACATATGTTGATACATATGCGATTTGATATGTATGCTATTTTGTTGTATCGACAGCAAGCTTCAAAATTTCATATGTCAAATTTGCTGAAGGTGTTAACATCATAGATATTTTTACACTTAAAAATGTCGAATTTCGGGCCAAAAAAGAGCATTTGCAGGAAGTTTTAATTCATTACTTTAATTTGAAGAAAAGTGCTGCTGAAAGTTATTGTATACTTTGGGAAGCTTATGGTGAACATGCTCCATCTCAAGATACTTGTGAACGCTGGTTTAAATGCTTTAAAAGTGATGATTTCGATGTGAAAGACAAAGAACGTCCAGGTCAACCAAAAAAGTTTGAAGACCAACAATTACAAGCATTATTGGATGAAGATGCGTGTCAAACTCAAAAACAACTTGCAGAAAGATTAAACGTTTCTCAGCAAATGATTTCCGATCATTTACAAGCAATGGGAAAGATTTTAAAGTAAGGAAAATGGGTGCCACATCAACTAAACGAAAGACAAATGGAAAACTGAAAAGTCATCAGTTAAATGTTGCTTCAACGGCACGAAAGAAAGTCTTTTTTGCATCGAATTGTGACTGGCGATGAAAAGTGGATTTATTTTGAGAATCCCAAATGCACAAAATCATGGGTTGATCCAGGTCAACCATCAAGATTGACTGCAAGGCCAAATCGCTTTGGAAAGAAGACAATGCTATGAGTTTGGTCGGATCAGGAAGGTGTGGTGTATTATCAAATTCTAAAACCAGGTGAAACCATTAATACTGATTGCTACCGACAACAAATAATCAATTTGAACCACGCTTTGATCATGGAATGACCAGAATGTGCCAGAAGACACGGCAAAGTAATTTTGCTTCATGATGACACACCATCACACACTTCAAAACCAGTTGAAGACACGTTAAAAGATCCTGCCTGGGAAGTATTAACCCACCCGCTGTATTCACCAGACCTTGCTCCTTCAGATGACCACTTGTTCCGATAGATGGCACACACACTTTCTGAGCAGCAATTCAAAACATAAGAAGTGGAAAATTGGGTCTCTGAATGGTTTGCCTCAAAACAGGAAAAATTTTATTGGGACAGTATCCACAAATTACCTGAAAGATGGGGGAAATGTGTAGCTAGTGATGGACATTACTTTGAATAAAGCGCTTTTGATGTTTATCTTAAAATTATCTTCGTTGATTACAAAATCCGCATTATTAATCGGTACACCTAGTAGAAGCATCACCAGCTAATGAGAGCACTTCTGATTCGTGAACAAACCATTAACACGATGGTTTCTGTCAATTATTTGGCTTATTGCTCACACCAGAAGGCTGGAGTTTTTTTCTGACTGTTGCAGCTGTTCCTTCAGTTCAGAAAATTCAAATGTTAACTCTATGTAGATTATTAAAGTGAAAAACACTGCTCTTCAAATACTATCAAGAGAGTCCAGCTTCATTGATTTATTACCATCAACAAAGCATGTGCTAAGAGTTGATATTTCTCTACTTACACTGATAAATCTATGCTCATTTATCTACTCATCTAGTGTCCCTTCTCTGACCAATAATGTGCATTTTTGCAAAGCAATTACCTTCCAAAGGTAGTAGTACGATCAGAGAACAGAGTACCCCTTACCAACTTACTCAAGAATAAAGCCTAAAATTCTGTTACCATTAGAATGAAAACAGCTAAGTCATGCTTCAAAATGTTCATCAAATATTACCTTACTGCCTAAAGAGTCAAAACATGGCAAATGAATCATTTTTATTCCTTCAAGGTCTTAATCTTATCACCAGTAATGTTGCCAGACCAGTTACAGAAAGGTTCAATCTTAAGTTTTTCCTAGGGTTTTGGTCCTTTTAAAAAGGTGCCATCATTTACTATGTGTCAAAAACTAAATTATGCCAATGACTTCAAGTGGGATTATAAATAATCTTACCTCTGCTTTGTTAACCTGTAAGATAACAATGCTAAATAACTTACAGACACTATCCATGAAAAGAAGTTACTAGTTTTATGTAAAATAAAAGTACAAATTATTACTTTACAGCATGGTAATCATTATTTTACTGCATAGAATCAGATAGCTAATCACAGATTACTTATTAGTACAGAATTACTTATTAGTAAAATTTCAGCTAAACTTTTAGAAGTCATTCTAGAAATTTAAGTTTTCCAATGAATTGGAATTTCAGCTCTTTCAGTATTAGAAGTTGTTTTCAAATACTCTGGATAAAATTATTTCTACAACATATTTCAAGAACTTTATATCCTTTTAAGCAGGGTATACTGAATATAATTTATGCTTTACTTAAGAATTTTTAAAATTACAATAAATATCAATTTTTATATGTTAGTGACATTCATAGAAACTACTGATATGTATGAGCAAGGCCATCTGCCTCCATCCTCAATATCACCAGATTGGCAAACTTTTAGTTTATAGAAAAGCTTTTAATCCTGTCAGCATAACAACCTACAAACATCCTTCTGTTTCATTGCTGCCTCTAATCCATGTGACCTTGAAAACCAAATAATCACTTAAATTGTCTAAAATAAACCTCTAAATGAAAAGTCTGAGGGATTCTCTCATAAGTACAGAAATGTTAACCATATTTATCCTATATAATAGAAGGCTAATATGCAAATAGACCGAACAACCGATTCCTATGACGTGCGCCGACCACCAGACGATGTGCGCAGAACATGGCGGGCGTCAGCCATGGCAGATGGTGGAGCAGGTGAGCAGGGGCGCCAGACCAAAGCGAGCCTCTGGTGATTACTGAAAATTCTTTGCTCCTGTGCACCGTGGAACCTCCTGGGGCTTGCACCCACTGCCAGTGCCGGCCCCGCTCGCACCCACTGCCAGTGCCGACCCCGCTCCCACCCGCAGCCAGTGCGAGAGCCGCCGCTCGCACCCACTGCTGGTGCCCAGCGCCGGTCCCAATCGCTCAGCACTGTCAGCGGGTGCGAGTGGCAACTGGCAGCCCAAATCGCCCCTCAGGGATTCTCCCCCTCCCCCTGCTCCTGAGGGGCAATCAGGGCCGGCAGCCACCTCTCGCACCCACTGCCGGCAATGGCCCCACTCACATCCGCTGCCAGCGCCAGAACCACCATTCACACCACAGCCGGTGCTGGAGCCGCTGCTCACACCCGCTGCCAGCACCAGGGGCCAGTCCCGATCGCTCTGTGCCATAGCTAGTACGAGTGGCAACTGCCAGCCCTGATCGCCCCTGAGGGCTTCTCCACCTCCCCTTGCTCCTGAGGGGCGAGCAAGGCAGCAGCCACCGCTCACACCCACTGTCCGTGCCAGCCCCACTCGTACCCGCTGCTGGCGCCAGCCCTAATCGCTCCGTGCCGTCAGTGGGTGCGAGCGGGGCTATCGCTGTCAGTGCATGGGAGCAGCGGCAGCAGGAGCGGGGCTGCCAGCAGAAAGAGGACCAGGGCCCGGGGCAGGAGGGGCCAGGCGGGGGCACAGAGGATGGCCAAAGACCCACCCCTGTGCACACTGCAGCCTCGCGGCCCACAGTTCCTTTCAAGGTGCATAAATTCATGCACTGGGCCCCTAGTCCTATCTTATAAAAGGGAAATATGCAAATTGACCATCACTCCAACACACAAGATGGCCGCCCCATGTGGACACAAGATGGCCACCACAAGATGGCCAGCTGGGGAGGGCAGTTGTGGGTGATCAGGCCAGCAGGGGAGGGCAGTTGTGGGTGATCAGGCCTGCAGGGGAGGGCAGTTTGGGGGGACCAGGCCTGCAGGGAATGGCAGTTGGGGGCGACCAGGCCTACAGGGGGGGGCAGTTGGGGGAGGACCAGGCCAGCAGGGCAGGGCAGGGGGAGGACCAGGCCTGCAGGGGAGGGCAGGGGAGGGCAGTTGAGAGGGACCAGGCCTGCAGGGGAGGGCAGTTGGGTGGGACCAGGCCTGCAAGGGAAGGCAGTTAGGGGTGAACGGGCCAGCAGAGGAGAGCAGTAGGGAGGGACCAGGCCCGCAGGGGAGGGCAGTTGGGGGGGACCAGGCCTGTAGGGGAGGGCAGGTTAGAGGCGATCAGGCAGGCAGGGGAGCAGTTAGGCGTCGATCAGGCTGGCAGGGGAGTGGTTAGGGGGTGATCTTGCCTGCAGGCAGAATTAGTTAGGGGCAATCAGGCAGGCAGGCAGGCCGGCAGGAAAGCGGTTGGGAGCCAGGAGTCCTGGATTGTGAGAGGGATGTCCGACTGCCTGTTTAGACCCGATCCCAGTGGGATCGGGTCTAAACAGGCAGTCGGACATCCCTCAAGGGGTCCCAGATTGGAGAGGGTGCAGGCTGGGCTGAGGGACACCCCTCCCCCCGGTGCATGAATTTCGTGCACCGGGCCTCTAGTGTATATATAAAAGGCTAATATGCTAAGTGTCGGATGGGTCGCTATGACGCACACTGACCACCAGGGGGCAGATGCACGATGCAGGAGCTGCCGTGACATGCACTGGCCATTTACAGAGAAACAGCACCACAGACCTTGTGACCACAAAACAACACCCAGCTTCCCCCAAGTTGGACATAGGCCCTGCCACCACCCCGGAGCGACACCCGACCAAATCGCAGCCAACGCTGACGAGACTCTGTGGTGCAAAATGCGGCCCACAGCCCAGCCTGGAAATGGTGGCTGTGGGTACCAGGTAATGTTTCCTCTCCCTAGCGACTAGCTTCCTTGGAGTTTCTTCAGCCCAGGAACACGACTTGCTTTATAGCCAGGTGCAAACATTTTACAGTTCAACCAAATGTCTGTGAAGCGTTTTCCCATCCCTCATCTCATTTGATCCTCACAGAAGTCCTGGAGTAGGTAGATAAGAGACTCGGTGGAATCCTATTTTCTTTTCATTAGCTGGAAAACAGAGACTTAAAAAGCTTAGAAACCTGACCTGACTGAAAAGAAGTAAGAAATCATGGACATTGAAAATGACTTCAGGTTTTCTCACTGTGCAGAATATAGTCAAACACTGCTGCAGTTAAATATTTTACCCTTTGTTCTCCCTGGTGATCTATAATAATAATCTGCTTCGTGTTGATATTTACTGCTGTGTTGCTGACCATTACCTGAAAGAGAAGGTGGGGTGCTTCACTGGGCTGGAAAAAGTTTAGCTACATCAGAAAGCAGGCCTAATTAAGCAAATTTATCTATATATATAAAGCTCTCGCTGGCGCCAATTGCACGCATGTGTTTCAATCTGTCACTGTTGATCGTGAATTTGGTTGACACTTCTATTATAGAGAAAGGGCGAATAGCAATATTAAAATATTTCTTCTAATTAATTTCTTTTCAATGTGCACAAATTAGTGCACCAGGCCACTAGTATTTTCATAAAATCTGCACTAACATGTAGAGGCCTTTTTTTTTTTTTACAATACAATTGTATGGGGAAAACATGCGCTTTATAGTCATATATGGGTTCAGATTCTACTTTTAGCACTTACTAGCTGTGTAATCCTGGCTAAATAATAAACCATCTTCCCTAAACATATGTATATTTATTACAAGAAATCCCCATAATTTCCTAGGTCACAGTTGCTATGAAATTAAATGTGATGTTATATATTAAAAGAAAACAATAATTGCTACAAAACAGGTTCACAATAAAGGTCTACTTTCATCTTTGATTCATATAGTTAACATAGCAAATTTACTGAATTTTACTGTCTTTTATACAGTCAACAAAATTTTCCATTTCTTTTTCAACATTTTTTAGTTCTCAAGTATCTATATATGATCTCTATATTCTGCCAAATAACTTTTGAGTATTTTTTGCCTTTCCTGTCCTCTGTAACTGAGATACTTCTTCTCCATGACCCAAGCATCAGAAATCCTTAAGACTGTACTGGGAACATAGAAATTGATGTGCAATAATAATTGTTTACCTTCCTAGATCATAAATAAGCTCCCTAAAGTCAACATCTCTGTCTGCTTACTAGTAATATAAATTTGGAGCAAGCTATTCTCTCAGAGTCTTAACTTCTTCATATTCAAAAGAGAATATCAGTCTCCAATAATATGACCAATTAATTAGAACAAAATAACCACTGAAATTTTTTAAAGTAAGTAAAATAGAAAGTATATTATTAAAAGTATCAAAGGGCTAACATGACAGTAGGAACTGTAAGAGCAAAACATAAAAACAGGCAGGAATTTCAAGAGGTAATCAGAGTGCTGAAGCCAATTTAGCCCCTGACCAAAGCCCAACTTGAGCTTTGGTTTTCACAGTCTCATAAAGATAAAAGTCATGCCAGGGCCCACCTTAGGTAGTAAGTCATATAGGAGATCCTATACCATACAACTGGAACCCATAAAATGAACCAAAGTAAATGTAATCCATTTTAACCTATCTCCTAAGAATTGTGAGGAAAGTTCCTTTGGCACTGCCATTTAAAGGAGAAAGGAAAAGGAGAGTTCTTGACAAGTTAGAACTTTTTCTGTAAAGGGCCAAATATATATACTTTAGGTTTTAGAGGCCATGTGATCTCTGTTGCAACCACTCAACTCTGTCATTGTAGCATGGAAACAGCCACAGACAAAACAGAAAACACTATTTATGGACACTAAAATTTGAGTTTCATGTCACAAAATACTGTCCATTTTTTCCAGTTATTTAAAAATGTTAAAACCATTCTTAACTTTCGACCTTACATAAACAGGCTATAGGCCACAAGACACATACTGCCACCTCAGCTACCACTACCCTACACAGACAGACACACACACACACAGATTTGTGACCTTAATTCACATCACCTGGATAACATAGACAACCCAGGTTATAGCCATCTAGAAGATGCATGTGCAAGTGTCACAAATAATGACCTAAGAAAAGGCATTATTTAGAACTAGAGGCCCAGTGCATGAATTCGTGCATGGGTGGGGTCGGGCCAGTCCAACCCCAATCAGGGCAGATCAGGTGCGGGCCTGTCAGGAGAAGGAAATGGAGGTAGACTGGCCAGCTGGCCTGCCCCAATAAGGGCCCAATCAGGGCCGGGCCAACTGGGGGGAGGGGCCACAGACGATTGGCCAGCATGCCCCAACCCTGATTGGGGTAGGGGAGGCCAATTAGAGGTAGAGTCAGCCATGGGGAGGGGCTGTGGGCAGTGGGACATCTGGCCCCACCCCCAAATGGGGTGGGGGAGCCATTTGGGGGGTCAGCGGCTGGGGGAGGGGCCGTGGGAGGTTGGCCAGCCAGCCTCACCCCTGATTGGTGTGGGAGGGGCCAATCGGGAGTGGAACTGGCTGGGGGGAGGGGCTGCAGACCAATCGGGATGGTGGGAGCCTATCAGGGACAGGGCTGGCCAGGGAGAGGGGCCGGAAGTGGTTGGCCAGTTGGCCCTGGCCCTGATCAGGGTGGTGGGACCCATCAGGGGCAGGGCCAGTAGGGAGAGGGGCTGCAGGAGGTTGGCCGGCCAGCCCCGCCCCCTATTGGGGTGGTGGGGGAAATCAGGGGCGGGGCTGGCCAGGGGGAAGGGCCGCGGGGGGGTTGGCCGGGCACCCCGCCATCATTCGGGGTCAGAGAGTCCAATCAGGGGCGGGGCCAGTGGGGGGGAGGGGCCTCTGCCCCGCCCCTAATTGGGCCAGTTCGCTGGCCACAGTGGGCATCATAGCAACCCGTCATTCTGGTCATTATGAATGATGGCTTTTTATATAGAGAGACAAGAAGGAAACAAAACACCATGAAAGAATGGAAATAAACATCCAAAAATTTCAGATATAGGAAATGATCATACACAAAATATAAAATAACTGTTTACTAATGTTTAAAAGAATAAACAAGCCTTAAAATATCTGAAAGGGACAAGAACCACAAAAAATTACTTGGAAGATTTGAAAAAAACTAAAAGTAATTTATGAAATTATAAAAAACAATTGAAATTTAAAATAAAGTGGAATAGTTGAAGAGAAATTAGTGAATTAAAAGACATATCTGGCCCTGGCCAATGGCTCAGTTGGTTTGACATCATCCCGTACATCAAAAGATTACTGGTTTGATTCCTGGACAAGGCACATACCCAGGCTGCTGATTCAATCCCCAGTTGGGGCATGTACATGTATGGGAGGCAACTGAATGATGTTTCTCTCTCTCTCCCTCTTCCTCTCTCTAAAATGAATAAAAACATATCCTCAGGTGAGGATTTTTTAAAAAGGACATATCTGACTAAATTACCCATAGTGAAAGAAGGAGAAAAAAAAAAGGTTAAAAAACATGTAAGGGAGAAAATCTAATATATATGAAAATCAGAGATCCAGAAAAAGAAAAAAATAGCACTGAAACCATAATATCATTTCCTTTGAAAACAAACAGATATCAGTAACAAAAAGATAACCAGGAATAGTAATGGTATCTTTCACACCAATATATATCCCATTCTATACACTTCTACTAGAGGCCCGGTGCATGAAATCTGTGCACTTGGGGGGTCCCTCAACCCGGCCTGCGTCCTCTCGAAGTCCGGAAGCCCTCAGGGAATGTCCAACTGACAGCTTAGTGGGGAGCAGGCCTAAGCTGGCAGTCAGCCATCCTTAGCGCTGCCACGGAGGCAGAAGAGGCTCCTGCCACCGTCGCTGCATTTGCCAGCCATGAGCCTGGCTCAGGGCTTCTGGCTGAGTGGCACTCCCCCTGTGGGAGTGCACTGACAACCAGAGGACAACTCCTGCACTGAACATCTGCCCCCTGGTGGTGAGTGCGCGTCATGCGACTCGTCATTCTACCATTCAATCGAGTTGCATATTGGCCTTTTATTATATAGGATAATATAACATTGATACTTTCCCCTAAGTTCTCTCCCCCTTGAACTTGGGTGGACCTTTATAAGTGTCTAGACCCATGGTCGGCAAACTGCGGCTCGCGAGCCACATGCGGCTCTTTGACCCCTTGAGTGTGGCTCTTCCACAAAATACCACAGCCTGGGCGAGTCTATTTTGAAGAAGTGGCGTTAGAAGAAATTTAAGTTTAAAAAATTTGGCTCTCAAAAGAAATTTCAATCGTTGTACTGTTGATATTTGGCTCTGTTGACTAATGAGTTTGCCAACCACTGGTCTAGACCTGTGATTTTCAACCGTTTTCATCTCATGGCACACATAAACTAATTACTAAAATTTTGCGGCCAGGGAGAGGGGCTGCAAGTGGTTGGCTGGCTGGCCCTGCCCATGATCAGAGTGGTGGGGCCCATAGGGGGTGGGGTCAGTGGGGGGAGGGGCTGCAGGAGGTTGGCCGGCCAGCCTTGCCCCCTATTGGGGTGGTGGGGGCAATCAGGGGCGGGGCTGGCCAGGGGGAAGGGCCGCGGGGGGGTTTCTCAATCTGACAAAAAAAATTGGAATAACTCTGATTCAGTCACACTGGACAGCTATTGTTGTATTGGCTGCTGTCATTTTTTTATTTGACAGTCTAAGGGAAAGAGGTCAGTGCCACTGATTAAATAGCCAGGTAGTCCATGTTTAATTTTATTTATTTATTTTTTTAATTTCTTTATTGATTAAGGTGTCAAATGTTTGTCCTCATCCCCCCATTCCCATCCCACACCCCTCCCCACGGATGCCCCCACCCCCGTTGTCCTTAACCACTGGTTAGGCTCGTATGCATGCACACAAGTCCTTTGGTTGATCTCTACCCCCTACCCCCACCCTCCCCTACCCTCCCTCTGAGGCCCGACAGTCCGATCGATGCCTCCTTGTTTCTGGGTCTGTTCTTGTTCATTGGTCTATGTTGTTCATCATTACCCCTATATGAGTGAGATCATGTGCTACTAGAAATATACTTATAAGAACCGAATGTGAGATGAGCAATAATAGTTATGCTGACAGGCAAATGAATCAGTCTGTAATGAGTTTCTTTCTGAACCAACAGTTCGTTTGAGACCCAATTTCAATGTCCACCAGTTCCTTATGTGTACATGTCAGCACTGACTTTTCAGTTCTGGATGGTGGACAAATGGTGGTAATGCAGGTCTGACTCCCTCTGGTTTGGTCTCGCCTGGACCCAGGGGCACGGCCTCACCCGGACCTGGGATCCAGCCTCACCCGGACCCAGGGGCGCGTGGCCTCACCCGGACCCGGGATCCAGCCTCACCCGGACCCAGGGGTGTGTGGCCTCACCCGGACCCGGGATCCAGCCTCACCCGGACCCAGGGGCGTGTGGCCTCACCCGGACCCGGGGGCGCGCGGCCTCACCCGGACCCAGGATCCAGCCTCACCCGGACCAAGGGGCGCGTGGCCTCACCCGGACCCGGGATCCAGCCTCACCCGGACCTAGGGGCGCATGGCCTCACCCGGACCCGGGATCCAGGCTCACCCGGACCCAGGGGCGCGTGGCCTCACCCGGACCCGGGGAGGTGCGGCCTCACCCGGACCCAGGATCCAGCCTCACCCGGACCCAGGGGCACGGCCTCACCCGGACCCAGGGGCGCGCGGCCTCACCCGGACCCAGGGGCGCGCGGCCTCACCCGGACCCGGGACCCAGCAGGGCTTCATCTTCTTGATCCCAATTCCTGTCGGTCAATTCCCTCTCAGCAATTCCTTCAGCCATTTTCTTAAAGCTCCGGGGCGGCTGCCGCGGAACTCACTGGGCGGCGGGCTTGGCAAAGCTCTGGTGCACCTCGTGCGCGGTGGAGGGCTGGTCCAAGGTCGCTGCGGCGGCACTCAGGTCTGCAGCAGCGACCAGTCGCCGGGCGAGCGCACCTGGATCCAGGACCCAGCAGGGCCTCGTCTTCCCGATCCCAACTCCCATCGGTCAATTCCTTCTCAGCAATTACTCCGGCCATTTTCTCAAAGCTCCGGGGCTGCTGCCGCGGAACTCGCTGGGCGGCGGGCTCGGTGAGGCTCCGGTGAGCCCACTGCGCAGCAGCGGGCTGGTCTGAGGTCGCTGCGACGGTGCTCGGGTCTGCAGCAGCGGCCAGTCGCCAGGCGTGCGCACCTGGCCACTTCCGGGGCGCAGAGATTCTCGAAGGACTCGGAGGTCAGCAAGCGCGGGGTCTCCCACCCCATGTCCCCCAGGGGTTCGTCTGTCCGTGCTCCGCAGCAAGCGGCGCCGTCCCCTCAGCCGGAGACCGCCGGGGGAACCGCGCCAAGGACGTTCCAGGCCGCCATTGTGTCGCCAGAGCCGTAGTTCTTAAAGTGTGATCTTTGGCTCACCGGCATCAGCATCATCCCGCGTCCCCCTCTCTTTTATTCTAGTTGTAGAGCCTCCGCTCAGCCAGCCCTCCGGTGGTCTGGATGATGTCTGCTCTGTTTTCCAGTTGTAGTTTCAAAATTGTTGTGGTAGGCAACAATCAGGCGTCCGCCCTATGCCGCCATCTTGGTCCTCCCAGGTAGTCCATGTTTTAACCCTTTGTATGTCATAAGCATCTATAGATGCTTTAAAATCACTTTTTGTGAGAATTTTCAACTGAAAATATTCAAGAACACCCGAATTAAAAGTAATATATTTATTTTTACAATATTCATTGCAAATTGATTTTTTAAATTAAATTCAAAATATCGTGGTATGTGGGGATGGCTTCCGTGTTGGATGCATGGCAGTTAACTGGTTAAAAATTCTCATGGCACCAGTTGAAAATGATGGTCTATACCCGTGGTCGGCAAACTGCGGCTTGCGAGCCACATGCGGCTCTTTGGCCCCTTGAGTGTGGCTCTTCCACAAAATACCATGGCCTGGGCGAATCTATTTTGAAGAAGTGGCGTTAGAAGAAGTTTAAGTTTAAAAAATTAGGTTCTCAAAAGAAATTTCAGTCCTTGTACTGAGCCAAATATCAACAGTACAACGACTGAAATTTCTTTTGAGAGCCTAATTTTTTAAACTTAAACTTCTTCTAACGCCACTTCTTCAAAATAGATTCGCCCAGGCCATGGTATTTTGTGGAAGAGCCACACTCAAGGGGCCAAAGAGCCGCATGTGGCTCGCGAGCCGCAGTTTGCCGACCACGGGTCTAGACCAAAAGAATTTAGCAAAGTGAGGCTGAGTGCCTTCTGAGGCTGTTACTATTGTAACTAGCTAGTTATTAATATTAATGGCAGAAAGCAAAGAGAAGGCCAGACATTATAAGCATGGTCATCTCGGCAGCTTCACCAGGAAGCTGCAACTTTATATTACCCAGGGAACCACCAGTCAATTCCCTGCAAATCACTTGGGGAAGGGGTCCAACAAAGGGGAAATGGACATATGTGCAGTGAAGTCAGGGTGATGTAGGAAAGGTGCCTGCTTATCAGTCTAATCTAGAAACAAAGATCACTGGGTAGGAGGATGTACTCCAATGCAAGCCCGAGAAAATTTGGGAATACATAATCCCCAAAGGAATTCTCACTCTCTTGTTCCTTTTACTTCTCTCCTGCTTCCTTGCACTCACTGTGTGCCTCCATAGTCATGTGGACCTCACACATGATGGATTGCAACTGGGAACACAAGCTAACCTAGCCAGATGTTGGAGTTATGTGCAAATATGGAGTAGAAACTTTGGGCACCAGCTTTGATCTTAGCTCTGAAGACAAAATGGGACTTTTTCCAAGGTGGGATGGAAGGAGATGGGACCTTAGAAATACAAGGGTTTAATTCCACAGAAATAAAGCTTTCCACAACACCTCACCCTCCCATGGGACCCACAGGGAATTCTTATTCCCACGGCACCCCAAGAGCCCACATCCACCAGCAACAGGTGGGGGCATGCAGAGCACCCCACTGACAACAAGGCTCGTTCATAAACAGCAAACAGCCGTACAGCTTCTACCTAACGCTTTCTCCCTCAGGAACTCCAGTGGTCATACTGTAACAGCACTTTAAAAGTCCCATGGAAAAATCCACATAGAAAGGAACTGAAGCAGAACTGCCAAGCTGAACCATTCCTAACCCACAAAAACTATAAACAATAATGAGCCCCTAAGTTTTGTAGTTAACTTATTATGCCATAATAGATAACACACTAGAAAATGCTCACACAGGTAGTAAATTTAAAAATATAGTTCCAAATAATCCACATGACAAATAAGTACACAGAAAATATCTTGAACTAAACTATAACAAAATACTACATTTCAAAACTTGCGAGATGCAACTAAAGCAATACTTTATAGCACTGGTCGCCAACCTTTCGGACCTCACGGGCCACCAGTGGTCCACGGACCACCAGTTGACGACCACTGTTCCTTAAACCAGCGGTCGCCAACCTTTCGGACCTCACAGACCACCAGTGGTCTGCAGACCACCGGTTGGCAAACACTGCTTTATAGGAAAATTTATAACCCCAAATAAGTACATAACAGAAAATAATAGATATAATAGGTACTTCTATCTATTCAATAAGATAGAAATAGAGTAGCAAAATAAACCTTGGACAAGTAAAAGGAAATAAAAGAAATAATGAGAATCAAAAAGAAAATATACACTAGAAAGGGCCAAAAGCCAGAAGCTGGGTCTCTGAAAAAACTATAAATTGGCAAATATCTGTCAAGATGACAAGTGAAAAATAGTGTTATTAGGAATGAAAAAGGGAACAAAACTACCAATGCTGCAAATATTAAATAGTTAAGAGGATTTTTAAGAGGATTTTTTAATTTAGATGAAATTGAAAAAATCATAATAAATGCTATATAATTTAGCAAAACTTATTCAAGAAGATACAGAAAACTTGAGTGGTCCTGTTTATTTATTATTTTTAATCCTTACCCAAGGATATGTTTTACTGATTATTTTTGGAGGAGGGAGGGAGAGAAACAGAGAGGAAAGGGGAGAGAAAAACAGTGATGTGAGAGAGATACATCGATTGCTTGCCTTCAGTATGTGCCCAACTGGGAGTACAAATCTGCAACCTAGGTGTATGTGCCCTGACCAGAATCCAACCTGCAACCTTTTAGTGTACAGGATGATGCCACCTAGCCAGGACCTGAATAGTCCCGTTTATAAAAACAAACAAACTTATTGACTTCAATAAAAATTAAAATTAAAATCTCCCCCACAGAGAAAACCCAGAGCCACACTGCTTTACCACCACCAAGTTCTGCCAAATACTCAAGAAATAAATAATCCTAACTTAAGTAAATTTTTCCCATTTCTTTTTATGAGGCTGGCATAATTCTAAAACCAAAGAACTCTGGCAGGGACCAGACAAGAAAAGTCATAAACTAATCTTATTCCTGAACTTGAATACAGAAATTACAAACAAATATTAGCAAATAAAATCCAGCAATATAAGATAAGTATAATATACTATAATCAAGTTAGGAATATCCAAAGAAAGCAAAGATAAATCTGATAATAATCAGAAAGCCAATTAATATAATCAAACATATTTAAGAAAGTCATAAACATTCAGTGTTTGCCAATATCTCTAAAGGAATCTTAGTAAAACTAGGAACAGAAGAAAACTTCTGTAATTGATAAAAGGTATCTATAAAAACCTACAGATTACTTAATGGAGAAGGCTGAACATTTTCCTTTGAGATCAAGAATAAGACAAGGATGACCCCTATCTATTTCTATCAACATTATACTGGAGATACCAGGAAGCATAGAAAAACAAGAAAAAATAAAAGGTATAAGGATTAGAAACAAGAGACAAAACTGTTACCTGTATATGGCAATTATGTATACAAAAAAGGAAGAATCTACAGATAATCTTTTATTAATTCTACTAGAGGCCCAGTGCACGGATTCATGCACTGGTGGGGTCCCTCAGCCTAGCCTGCACCCTCTCGAAATCTGGGACCCCTCGGGGGATGCAGCAGTGCATGAAGCGGCAGGAGGCCGGGGAGGAGCCTCCCCGAGCAGGGGCCAGGCACCGCATCGCTCCCACTCATCCCGGCCCCACTGCACCTGCCGTCACCACCGCTAGATAGTGCTGCCACAGAGGCAGGAGAGGCTCCCGCCACCACAGCTGTGCTCACCAGCTGTAAGCCCGGCTTCTGGCTGAGCAGCGCTCCCACTGTGGGAGCGCACTAACAACCAGGGGGCGGCTCCTGGGTTGAGGGTCTGCCCCCTGGTGGTCAGTGCACATCATAGCAACCAGCCAACCGGTCATTTGGTTGTTCGGTCACTTAGGCTTTTATATATATATAGAAGATAATTTGACAGATGTAACTTGATATAGTTCAATATCTCTATATACCAGCAACAAATAGAAAACAATCTTTTAAAGATATCACTACTTACAACTGTATCATAAAATATGAAGTGCTCAAGACTAAATCTAACAAATAACGTACAAAACCTCTACTGAAAAAAATGAGACATTATGAATCACCACAGAAATGGAAAGATATCCATGTTCATAGATTCAAAAACTCAATGTTGGAAAAATGTCAGTTCTCCCAAATTAATTCTAGTCCATTCAATCTCAATAAAAATCCCAAGTGTTGTTTTTTTATGTGGGATTATTTGTGTGTGTTTTCTGTGGAATCTGACACAGTAATTTTAAAATACATATATGAAAGTGCAATGGGACAAAAACAGCCAAGACTCTCTTGAAAAACAATACAGCCCTAACCGGTTTGGCTCAGTGGATAGAGCGAGATATATATATATATATATATATATATACACACACACACACACACATATATATATATATAAAAAAGAAAAACAATACCAAGTGGAAGATATCATAACTTATAAAACTTGAAGTAGATGGTGTTACTAGTACAGGAATAAACAAATAGACCAATAGAACAGAGGAGCAAGTCCAGAAACAAAACTACACAAATATGAATAATTGATATATGTGGCACTGCAGATCAATGGAGAAAAGATGAACTTTTCAAAACTGATGCTGGGACAATCAAGTATCCTGAAGTGGGAAAGAATTAAACTGGACCTCACACTATCCACAAGATCTATTCCAGGAAAAGACCAAATGTGCTGGGTTGTTGTTTGTTTTTTTTTTATTATTTTAATTGATTTTAGAGAGAGGAAGGGAGACAAGAAAACATCAATATCGATCACTGTTTAACTTGTTTATGCATTCATTGGTTGATTATCATATGTATCCTGACTGGGGATCAAACCTGCAACCTTGGCATATTGTATCCAGATAATGCTCTAACCAGCTGAGCTACCCTCCAGAACTAAAGACCATATTTGTGAAAGGTTAAAACTTAAAAGCTCTTAGAAGATAATGTCGGAGAACATCTCTTTACCTCAGCCTAGGAAAGGCTTTCTTTAAAAAGATTAAATCACAGAAACATGGATCAGACTGTGGAATCTCAGAGGGAAGGCGAGGGTGGGTGGATAGATGGGAAGAGATCAACCAAAGAACTTGTATGCAGCACTGACTGGTTTGGCTCAGTGGATAGAGCGTCGGCCTGCGGACTGAAGGGTCCCCCAGGTTCGATTCTGGTCAAGCACATGTACCTTGGTTGCGGGCACATCCCCAGTAGGGAGTGTGCAAGAGGCAGCTGATCGATGTTTCTCTCTCACTGATGTTTCTAACTCTCTCTCCCTCTCCCTTCCTCTCCGTAAAAAAAAATCAATAAAAAATATATTATAAAAAAAAAAAGAACTTGTATGCATATATGCATAACCCATGGACACAGATAATACTGTGGTGAAGACCTGGAGGCGGGCGTGGCTAGAAGAGGTCAATGGGGGGAAAAGGGGGACATATGTAATACTTTCAACAAGATTTTTTTGATTTTTTTAAATAAAAAATAAATAAAAGTAAAGTAAAATAAAAAGATTAAAAAACACTAGCCAACCATTAAATCTGAGAAATTCTGTTGGTCAATAGGCACCATAGAGAATGAAATCCCCAAACAGAAGATACTTGTAACAGGTATCACTGAAGGACTAGTATCCAAAACACATGAATTTCTAAAAATCAGTAAGAAAAGCACAGACCACCTCGAAAACAAAAGCAAACTACACAACCAACTTGAACAGACAGAGCATAAAAAATGCAATGACTATGAAAAAAAGTTCAACTTCACTAGTAACCATGGAAATGCAAATTAAAATAATAGATTCATACCTTTAGATTGGCAACAATTAGAGTATGACAATACCAAGTATTGAGAAAGTACAGCAATGGGAACTGTCATACATTGTGTTGGTGAAAGTGTAAATTGAAATAATTTTGAAAAACACTTTGCTATTATCAGATTTAATATGTGCATAC